>JAZKJV010011346.1:1200000-1800000 GCA_037367405.1 Ottelia alismoides | reverse complement strand
TGCCTGCAAAATTCCTAGAGTCACGTACGGGGGCACGTGACTAGCATGGGCCAAAAAGGAATACCACAAAACCCGGCGGTGTACGGTGCAAATTTTTCTAAACTATAAAGCTGCAACTGAATATTTCCGAACTAACTATCAACACACAAAATCGCGGGGGTTTTAGCGCAAAATAGCCCCATAGGCGGATCTGAAGGACGAGGATGTGTCACTTAAGCCACGTGTCGAAGATCGAACGGCCCGTACCCCTTCGCGATCGGTGACTGGGATTAGAAGATCTGTGGATGACGGACGGCCCGGGCGCACCTTATCCTATGATTGCTGCTCCTCCTGGGGTTCCTCGAAGATCGAACGGTCGAGGACGGTCAGGAAGAACAACTTGAACTCGGTAAATCCGAGTTTCAAGCCACTCTCCTGACCCGTTCCGGCCACCTGAGATGCTCGAGGAGGTTCCCCGATGGTCCTGCGGTGATACTCTAGCGTATGGGGGCTTCAATAAGGTGAGGGTTGCATCAGGGCCTCCTTGCGATGTCGGGGACGAGACAAGGCCACCAGGTGCTTCCGGCGTGGGCAAAATCGCCCCCAGGCGAGCTTCAGGCTCCAAAGACACCTGCAAAAAAGTTAAGAGGGTCGTGGGCAAGTTGTCGTGACCCTCAAGTTGGCGAGATAGCGTGGAAAAGTGGAGACAATGCTCGTCGGAGTAAGCTCCGGGGAGGTGGTGGCATGGGAGATCAAATGCGTTTCAATCGAAGTGGGAAGTGCTAGTGGATTCCTAAAGCTACTGCGAATAAGCTAATGCAAGAAAAAAACAAGGTAAATGGACCTCAAGGGGCTAATATCCCCGAGATGAACCTCACGACGACGTGACCGCCGAAGATGGTGGAACAGCCGCTTCGGCCTTTGCCCAGCCTCGCGCGACGGAGCTGGAGGCTCCCCTGTCACGGGAGTCGATCCAGAGCTCCAAGGCGAGGCTAAACAAGGGTAGAAGAGGGTTCAAAGAGGAAGGAGGAAAAAGGAGGGTATTTGAAAGAAGTGGCATATGGGCTCCAAAGATCGAGGCGTATCGAGCGAATCGTGGATCCATTCCCCTAGATAAGCATTGGGCGTGTATCACCAATCTTCGAGGACAAAAAGTCATGAAGACCATGATGCCAAAGGATGAAAGACGTGGCCTGGAAAAATCCTCGAAAATGGCGAAAAAACAAAAATCTGACAAGCTACAGGAGTGGGTCAGAGAGTTGACCTGTCAACTCTCTAGACCCCCTGGTTGGTCCACGTGGACCAACCAGGAAAAATCCTGGAAAAATCATTTCTAAATTCAATTAAAAATATAAAATGAATTAATTAATTTTTTATTATTAAATAATTTTTTTTATTTTATAAACTATTTTATTATGATTTTTAATTATTTTTTAGAGATATATAAATACAAGTTACCTTTTTAGGCTTGTATAGGTATATATATATATATTAATGTTTTATTTTTATTTTGTATATTTTATTTATTTATTTTTGTTTATTATTTTATAAAGTTATATAATATTTTTATACACTTAAATATATTTTTATTGTATTTTTATGAAGTCTTTTGTACACTTAATAAAATATAAGTATTAATTATGCAGGTATACTTATAGGTCTTATACCTATGTATTATAAACAAGTATTTTATTTTGTGTTTCTTTTGTATTTTTATTCTGATTTTAATATACACATAAATTATAAATGATATTTCCAAATTATAAAAATACAAAATGGTCAAAATAATGAATAAATAATAAAATGAATATTTTAATCTGTACAAGGATACAATAGGGGTCCAAAACTCAACTTTCAAACCGTAGCTCCGCAAAATACGAGACCACTGCCATTAAATAGCTTATTTAAAATTATATACACTTAAAGTTTATTTTGATGCATTTCAAGTTTTTATTAGGGAGATACATGTCTGGGAAGTTGGGATTCTGGATTTTTATTCAAACCATAACTTTTTATCTGTACATTATTTTTCTATGAAATAAATTTTGTATTTTTCTTTATTTAATTATCTACAACTTTCATGTACAAAGTTTCTTTATTTGAAGTATAAGAAGTGGAACCAAAAATAGATCCCAAAATGAATAAAGAATGAATGAATTAAAAGGAATTTTTATTGTATTTCGGCCTTTAACTCCCCCTACTTTATTCCTTGTCGACCTAGTCATCGAGATGCCTAGGTCTCAGTGTTTTGAGTCATAAAATATTTACAATATTTTATTATTTTTCTTTTCTTTTCTTTATTCTATAATTTTGGCTTTAAAAACTGAATTTTATATACATTTTGTACAATAATGCATGCATGCTAAAATGCCCTAATAACACTATTTACACGCATTTACTAGGGTTTTTAAGGCCAAAATGATAGAATAAAGATGATGAAACATAGATTCTTCATCCCCCTATACTTGCCTTTGCTAGTCCCTAGCAAACACTTATGCAATAAGTGCAGAAAAGAAAAACAAAGAAAAGAAAAAGAAGAAAGATGGATGAAGTTTAATTATCAAACTTGTCTTCACAAAATCAAAGTTTGGAGCTTAAGTCAGACCTTTGGAAATTTAGTGCGGTTGGAACCTTAATGAGAATCGGATTTGAAATCCAACAGCCTTCGAGAATCCCAACACTCTATTCAAGTCTCCTCAATAGCCAGGTCAGAAATATCTCAACTCATACGCAAACCCTTGCGACTATGAATCCGACTCGTACAGTGTAGTGATAGTGGCTCTCCCCAACTAGAATGGCAAAGAGACTGACTTCTCCAGCATGACAACCCAATGATTCCCCAATCCAATAAATCCTTCCTCGAGGAGCAGGGTATTCCCTTCTAAGTTCATGTGGCAACCAGCTTAAGAGGAGGGGGTGAAGAAAAGAATGGACGGTAGCCAATGTAGCTGCCTATCTTAGGATGCAAGACCAGTGTAGTCAAGTCATCCAGCTGCAGGCTCACATATTTGACTTTGGAACTCAAGCTTGCTTATGTTCTATACCACATACATACATACTTTGGCAGGCATTTTATTTTTGTACAGGCCTGGCTTCTTTTTTTCTTTTTTCTTTTCTTTTTTTTTGAATTACTATATACAACAGCATTTACATAGGGAGTTTTTCCTCTTGAGCCAGTAGACTATCCCTCTTTTGAAGCTTTATCGCAACCCGCATTCTCCTGTCTTTAGAATTCCTCATCACTGGACAGGTTGGGGTGCACTTCCCTCCCTAGAGGAGGACAAGTGTTTTCACTTGTGTGTGTCTCATACCGGCAAATCCAACCTCTCGCCACTCCAACTGAGTTGAGCCATGTGAACGGTGCAGGTGTCCAAGTTAGTTCATTATCAACAAGAGTCGTGCGTGTGCTCCGAAATACTCTACTTAGGCAGTCAAGAATCCATTGAACCAAGTCTCATGATCCTCAAAGAATTAAGTCAACTAGACCTGAAGTACCTCAATCCCAATTCATATAAGGTTCCTGTTATTAGGTAGATTT
Organism: Ottelia alismoides; assembly: GCA_037367405.1. Taxonomy (NCBI): domain Eukaryota; kingdom Viridiplantae; phylum Streptophyta; class Magnoliopsida; order Alismatales; family Hydrocharitaceae; genus Ottelia; species Ottelia alismoides. The sequence goes on along the minus strand of JAZKJV010011346.1, from coordinate 1,796,483 downwards.
GAAGGTCCAATCAAGCTCCAATCTCCGGACTTTACTTAGACTTGTTCAACTATCAATCTTAATTCGAAAAATGCTCATGCTATGGAGAATGCTATGCAGAATGTAGAAAATATTTTTGTGATGCACTTTTTCAAAGATTTTGAAATTTTTATGGATTTTTGAAAAGATACTGATGCATATGCATTTTTCGTATTTTATTTTTTTATTATTTTTTTCAAAAAGATTTTTAAATGTTTTTGTATTGTAGTTTTGCAAATGTTTTTGGTATTTTTGAAAACAAAAGATTTTGGATAAAAACTAGGTACAAATATTTACACAAGGATGCTTCTTATATTTACAAGAAGTGGATTTTAAGAATTTACAAGTGTAAGTGATCAATTTTATAGGTATATATATAATGGATTTTGTTGTGATGTATATATTCCTCAAAGTTATTTGAAAAGGTTTACAAACAATTTTGGAAAAATATAGTCCAAAATAATTTTGACACACAATTTTACAAACATGTACACACATTTGAAAGTCATTTTGCAAAGGTTTTCCAAACAATATAGATAGATTTTTCAAAATATTTTTACAACCATTTTTCAAACCATTTGCAAATCATTTTTCTAATATTTTATTTCACACAAAGAAAAGAAATTTTGCAAACAAAATGTTTTACAAAGGTTGAAAACATGTAACAAAATGTTCTCCAAATAGTTTTCAAAAGATTTTCAAACTATTTTTCAAACATTTTGCAAAAACATTTGCAATTTATTTATTAATTATTACATACAAAAAGAATTTGAGGAATAATCACATCTTTTTATTAAGGTTTTTAATGAATTTTAAAGAACTATTACCCATATTATTAAGAAAATACGAAAGTACGAGTTATGGCTAAAGTATATACGTAGTATATAGGACCCCCTATACTTAGCTTGAGCTATGTCCTCATAAATCAGAGAGAGAAAAGAGAAGACATAACTCGTACTGAGTATAGACAAGTCTAAAGAATAAATAAATAAAGGAATGAATGAATCGAATGAGAAGTTGACCGTTCCCCCTATGCATAGGATCAAATAATCCTAAGTGTAGCAGACTGTACACAAAGCAGGGAGGGTCAAGGGTGGGAATGAACAGATCATGCTCAGATTGTCTCCCTCTATACTTAGGATAAGATATCCCTAAGTATAGACAAGAAGAGGAGACAATGGAGAGGATCAAAAAATAGAGAAACTCGAGATGCACACCCCCCTATACTTAGGATAAAGTACGTCCTAAGTATAGAAGACTGTCTACAAGGGGCGACACCTTTTTGGTACAAAAAGAATATAAAAAAGGAAAAGAAGAAAAGAAGAAAAGAAATTAGAGTAAAAGAAGGGATCGTGAGAATGTACACACCACTCCCCCTATACTTAGGGTAAAAGAAGCCCTAAGTATAGGCAACAACAGGAGTGATGAAACGGAACGATGAAAGAACACTCGGCTCGTACACCCCCTATACTTAGGACAAAGTATGTCCTAAGCATGGCAAACACGAGAATGGGTGGACGAGCAATGCGGAATATAGACAGAGATACACGAGAGAGAATATACAATAGAGATGGATGTACACATGATCAAGAAGGTAGAAAGCAAACCTTCTTGCGGGACTGCTGAGGAACAGATCTGGTATGGTGCTGGTCGACATCGGGGTCCACAGTGGATGGAAACCGGTTAGGACCGACAGAGTGTATGTACTCGGTGGTCCTAGGGAGAAGAGGCACAGACCGGTGAGTGGAAGAAGTGTGGCTAGTTCTGGCCTTGGGGGTCTCGCTGATGTCGAAGTGGAAAGGGACGAACTCATCATCATCGGAAGTAGTGTACTCAGGGTCGTCCTGCGATGTGTCGTCCAGGTCAAAACCAAAAGGCACGAACTCATCAGTGGAAGTAGTCGAACTCTGTTCGTCCTCTATAATCTCAACCGGATCATCTTTCTCATAGAAAGGCCCGAATTCCTGAATAAAATCAATCAAATCAAATTCGACCTTTGTCTTATCTGAATATGAGTGAACAAGAGCAGACTCATTGGTGGAAATAGTCAAATCATGTCCATCATGTCTAGTCTCTACATCTGCCCTCTACTCAATGGTGTCAATCGTGTAAATCACGCGGATGTCATCAACACAATGCCAAGTCCTAGAAGAAGGAACGCTAAGGTCCATGCTTTCCGAGTCTTCCTCAATAGGGAGGAATTCTTAGGTCTCAGTGGAATCCAATAAGCAGCAAAATTCTCTGATAGTATCATCAAGGTCATGGTCCTCGAGGTCAGCCAAGATGGGTGAAGTCACATCAGGTGTAGGTCTCTGGTCGACAGTGTGTGCGGTGATCAACACTTCGCTTTCGTCAACAAGACGGAAGAAGAGAATCTCTCCTGATCCATAGTCAATAACGACCCTCGCAGAGGCGAGGAATGGTTGTCCCAGGATGATTGGAGAAAGCTCCCATGTGGAGGTCTCCATGGGCAACACGACAAAGTCGACATGGTAGCTCGTGCCCTGAATAGAGATGATGGCGTTTTCTAGGATACCTTTCGATCTTTTGATAGATCCATCAGCAAACTATACGATCATCCTGGTTTTCTTGAGAGACCCTAAGTGGAGAGACTGTACCAGCGAGAAAGGTAATATGCTAATCGAAGCACCGCCGTCTAGGAGAGTGTGATCACATGTGAAGTTAGAGATGGTGCAGCTAATGAAAGGTGTGGCAGTATTCTTTTTCCTAGGAATGGAACGATGAGTGATGGTGTGGGCAGTAGCCATGGTCAGAATGTGATGCTCAGATCTACTCCTCCGCTTTCTCTTCTTGGGAAGAGGAGCAGATAAATCGGTCATGGCCTATTGAAGTGGGGCACGGATAATCTCATGAATGGTGGCCACCACTTCGGTTTCAGTCAATATTTTTTTGAGTTTTTGGACCTCCTCCATACACGGGAGGAAGTCAGAATCAGCATATACACAAGGCATGCCAAGAGCAGTCTGTACAGCGGCATACTCAGGGTCAACGGTGGGACAGTGTGTGAATGGATGTGTGGTCAAAAAGTATGGTAGATAGGCACTCTCCTCACAGTCTGAATCAACCAAGTGTCTCCCGAACTCTTTCTGGATTTTTAAAATTTTCTCATTTTTTTGTATTTTGGGTGATTGCAAGCTCTCATGATAATCCTCAAATGATTCCAAATCATCAGATCGTGAAGTATCAATGTGGCTCTTATTCATGCAGGTAAGGTTGTCAATCCTCGAATTCATTTGCTCCATGAACTGGGTCAAGGTCTCAAGTGTGGACATCGTGAGAGGTGACTCCAACAGGTCAGTCTCGGGTGGATGTGAAGGTGGAAAATACGGAGGTGGAGGTGGGTGTGGGTAGAAATCTAGGTCCTGATATTGTGGCTGAGGCGGGTATGTACAAAAATCAAGAAAAAATAGAGGAGGTTCCTCCTGATAAAAGGGAGGTGGACCGACTGGAGTGAACGAGGTCCACAAGGTCCGGATAAAATACGCTCTAGGGTCCATCTCAAAAATAAAAGGAAATGATCGGGAGAGCACGAAGGTCAAGTCAAGAGAGGTGAGAAAAAGGGCAAATTTGCAGGGACGATCTAGGATACACACAACAATCAAGAAGCAAACTCTCACAAAACAAAACTCTCAATTCACCTACTCAACTCTGTAGAGATCTGTAAAATTGTCTTTTTATATTGTTTTGTTTTAGAGTTAGGTGAGAAGTCCAAAAGTTGCACAAACACTTAGGGGCTGAATAGGATTTAGGCACTAGTCCTTAAGATGTGCGCGAGCAAGTAAAACCAAGACAATGACGGGATTACTCGCCCAAGAGAATTTTCATTTTGGTTGATTTTAGGGTCGAATAATGTTAGAAGTCCCAATTTTATTGGTTATCACTTTTTTTGGATTTTTAATGAGAATGACGATCCTATCGGGGATTCAATTCTTTTAAGCACCTAGGTGATCAAAATCAGAGGGAGAGTCAGAAAGCAATGCAAGCGGCAAAACGATGATGTATGCTAAAGCGTAAAAGCTCACCTTGCTTCCAGCACTCTACATGCAAATATGCTCAACAAAATTGAAACCTAATCTATATGCAAATGCAAAGCCGATGAAATCGCCCCAAGATGAGCAGTTGCTATTAGCGAGAAGCACAATTTCAAAATTTGACTGAATCCAAACGTAGACTATAGGCACATGCAAATATATTAAGTGTTTGGACCTACTCTATCGCGAAGCAACTCCTACAACTAAGGTCTCAATCACACAAAATAAATAAAATCGAAAATCGGAAAGCAAAGTAAAAAAATGCGATGAAAAACCGTGAAAACCGGATGAGCCCCCAAGTGTACAAACACTTGGAAATTAGGCCTGAATGTCAGAGTCTGAGTACCTGTCTTATTACAAATTTAATGTCTCTCTTTCTCACTTGAATAACAAAATAACTAAATACAAGAAAATAAACAGGAGCTCGGCCTTCAAAATTCCTCTAAGTTTCCTTCGATGCAAGGCGAGCAAAACCGACTTCACGTGGGTGCACAGGCGCCTAGGGGTGGAGCGCCTCCCTCGATCCACGGTTCCTCGCACAAAGTCAACAAAAGAGAAGGTTAGACAGCTAAACAGATATATCGAGAATAAGGAAAACAAAATAAGCAAAAATAAAAGCTGCGAAAATAGACAAACAATCACAATCACAAATAAGAAGCCGAACTACGCGTTGTTGCTCCCCAGCAACGACGCCATTTGTTGAACAGGAAAATCGGGAGGTGTGTCGACTTACAAGGCGAATCAACAGTCGTTGAGTTGACCTCACGCGAAACCCGAAATTCAAACAATAATTAACACACAACATATATCAAATAATTAAAAGTGGTACGGAGTTAAAATTTATTATAACTCTATAGAGGATGTGTATAGTGTGCAAGCAGTGTAGAGCAAGGTTCGAAATCTCGATTTTGATTTCGTTTCATCCCTTCCAAAAAAAAACCGAAATTTCGGTGAAATTTCGGGAAATTTCGACCGGTTCGGTGGAAATGTCAAAAATGACTAAAAAAGCCATTTTCGATGATTTTTTTGGAAATTAAGATCTTCTGAGTTATTATAACAATAAATAGCTTACAAATACATACTTATATCACGCATATTGCTTATATATGCCCCTTAGATCGCATATATCGGTCATATCGGTCATATCGGTCAAATCGATGTTAATGTTGATTCTTGACTGATATGTACTGGAAATTAATATCATCCAATCCAAGATCTTAAAACAACATCTTACAAATGCACACTTATATCACACACATCTCTCATCCATGCGCCTTATATCACACCATATCGATCATATCAGACATATTTGTTGAGCAGTCCAATAAATACTGAAATGGAAATCAAATAACTAAGTTAAGAACACTTAGAAGACATCTTTTGTTCATAAAATATAAACGAATTTTAAATTTAAAAATGTAGATAATGATTAATTAAACAATGTTTTTGTTCATAGAAATAACCATCACAGATAAAGTTCGAATGAATTACAGAATTAATTACATACTTACAATAAAGATGCATCTATTTACGAAGATAAATGACAAACAAAATGAAAGGAACAAGCTATATCAAATATATAGAAGCTATAGAGTTTTTCCATCTCCATTGCTTAAACCCAAAGGGGAAGATGCTCTCCAAGTTGAATAATCGATGTATGTACCATCTTGTCTCAACATACCATGTGTCCATGAATTTCAACCAAAATGGGTCGATATGTCGAAATATCACCGAAATTTCGGTCGAAATCCAGGAAATTTTGTACTGAGATCCATGAATTTCAATCGAAATGGGTCGAAATGGATCGAAATGTCGAAATATCACCGAACTTTCGGTCAAAATCCAGGAAATCGATATATATATATATATATATGAGTTTCGATACCCAGGACCTCTCAAAACCGAAATTTCGACGAAATTTCGCCGAATTATTACGAAATTTCATTCTATGGTGTAGAGGAGACAGGTAAACAGGGCAATAATGCACAAAATGTGAATGTGATGATTTACCTATTTATGCTATTTTTTGTGGGTTTTTTAATTTAACATATTTTTTAAATTTTTTAATTTTTTTAATTTTTTAATTTTATATTTTATTTTTATTTTCTAATTTTCTATTTCCTTTTGTATTTTATATTTTTTATATTTTCTTTTTTTCTTTAAATAGAATATATATACAAAGTAAGAAAGAGAGGGATAAAGTATTTATAAAAATAGGATAAAATAAGGAAAAACAGGAAATAAAATATTTTTGGTCTTTTTAAAATTTTTAATGTTTTTGTGATTTTTCTAGATTTTTCTTATTTTTTTTGGTATTTTTAAAGTCAAAAATACTGAAAATAGTGAAGAAAATAAAAGACTGAAACTAAATTGAGGATGAAAAATATCAAACAGGTTCAAAAATTCCTCAAATAAATTTAAAACAAAGATAATAAAACAAAGAAAATTCAGAGACAAAAATTAGATTTTTAAGATTTTTGTAGAATTTTTGAGATTTTTATGAATATTTTTAGAGTTTTTATATTTTTATGGATTTTCTTCTGTATTTTTTAATGATTTTTGGACTGAAGTTAAAACACACTAAAACAAGAAAAATATATTTTTTGGGGAATTTTTAAGAAGTTTTTTAAATTGTTATGGATTTTATAATGCAAACCAGTGAATAAAATGCTTGTTTTGAATTGTTATAAATATTAAAATGCAATAAATATGTAAAATAAAAATATGACGTGAAACTACTATGCAACAGGAACTTATAGTGATTTTTATGGATTTTAGGTATTTATACATGCATGCAATAAATAGGGGAAACAAAAAGAAAAATCAATCTGGTAGGGGCATAATGTATATTCACAAACTTACAAGGGCCTCTTACAAATTTTCCAGAAACTATAACTTAATTAAAAACTTTTCAGGCCCAATCACAAATAGCCTAAATGCCAGGGATATGCCCGCAAAATTCCCAGAGTCACGTGCGGGGGCACGTGACTGGCAGGGGGCAAAAAGGAATACCACAAAACCCGGGGGTGTACGGTGCAAATTTTACAAAACTATATAGCTACAACTGAATATTTCCAAACTAATTATCAAATACACAAAATCACGGGGGTTTTAGCGCAAAATACCCGCAGGCGGATCCAAAGGACGAGGATGTGTCACTTAAGCCACGTGCCGAAGATCGAACGGCCTCTACCCCTTCGCAATCGGCCACTGGGATTAGAAGATCTGTAGATGACGGACGGCCCGTGCGCGCCTGATCCTACGGTTGCTGCTCCTCCTGGGGTTCCTCAAAGATCGAAATGGCCGAGGCGGTCAGGAAGAACAACTCAAGAACTCGGTAAATCCGAGTTTCAAGCCACTCTCCTGACCCGTTTCGGCCACCTGCGAAGCTCGGGGAGGTTCCCCGATGGTCTGTAGACAGTGATACTCTAGCGTTTGGGGGCGTCATAAGGCGAGGGTTGCATTAGGGCCTCCTTGCGACGTCGGGCATGAGACAAGGCCTCCAGGTGCTTCCGGCGCGGGCAAAAATCGCCCCCAGGCGAGTTTCAGGCTCCAAAGACACATGCAAAAATGTTAAGAGGGTCGTGGGCAAGTTGCTGCGACCCTCAAGTAGGCGAGATAGCGTGGAAAAGTGGAGACAAAGCTTATCGGAGCAAGCCCGGCGAGGTGGTGGCGTGGGTGATCAATGGGTTTCAATCGAAGTGGGAAGTGCTAGTGGATTCCTAAAGCTACTGCGAATAAGTTAATGCAAGAAAAAAAACAAGGTAAACGGACCTCAAGGGGCTAATATCCCCGAGATGAACCTCATAGCAGCGTGGCCGCCGGAGATGGTGGAATGGCCACTCCGGCCTTTGCCTAGCCTCACATGACAGAGCTGGAGGCTCCCCTATCACGGGAGTCGATCCATAGCTCCAAGGCGAGGCTAAACGAGGGTAGAAGAGGGTTCAAGAGGAAGGAGGACAAATGAGGGTATTTGAAAGAAGTGGCGGTTGGGCTCCAAAGATCGTGGCGTATCGAGCGAATCGTGGATCCATTCCCCTAGATAAGCATTGGGTGTGTATCACCAATCTTCGAGGACAAAAAGTCAGGAAGACCACGATGCCAAAGGATGAAAGATGTGGCCTGGAAATTCCTCGAAAATGGTAAAAAAAACAAAAATCTGACAAGCTACAGGAGTGGGTCAGAGAGTTGACCCGCCGGTCAACTCTCCAGACCCCATGGTTGGTCCACGTGGACCAACCCGGAAAAATCCTGGAAAAATCATTTCCAAATTCAATTAAAAATAGAAAATGAATTAATTAATTTTTATTAAATATTTTTTTGTTATTTTATAAACTATTTTATTATGATTTTTAATTATTTTTAGAGGTATATAAATACAAGTTACCTTTTTAGGCTTGTATAGGTATATATATATCTATATATTTTAATGTTTTATTTTTATTTTGTATATTTTATTTATTTATTTTTGTTTATTATTTTATAAAGTTATAGAATATTTTTATACACTTAAATATATTTTTATTGTATTTTTTGAAGTCTTTTGTACACTTAATAAAATATAAGTATTAATTACGTAGGTATACTTATAGGTCTTATACCTATGTATTATATACAAGTATTTTATTTTGTGTTTCTTTTGTATTTTTATTCTTATTTTAATAAACACATATATTATAAATAGTATTTACAAAATTATAAAAATGTAAAATGGTAAAAATACTGAATAAATAATAAAATGAATATTTTAATCTGTACAAGTATACAATAGGGGTCCAAAACTCAACTTTCAAACTGTAGCTCCGCAAAATGCGAGACCACCGCCATTAAATAGCTTATTTAAAATTATATACAATTAAAGGTGATTTTGATGCATTTCGAGTTTTTATTAGGGAGATACAAAACATAACTTTTTATATGTACATTATTTTTCTATGAAATAAATTTTGTATTTTTTTATTTAATTATCTACAACTTTCATGTACAAAGTTTATTTATTTGAAGTATAAAAAGTGGAACCAAAAATAGGTCCCAAAATGAATAAAGAATGAATGAATTAAAAGGAATTTTTATTGTATTTCGGCCCTTATCTCCCCCTACTTTATTCCTTGTCGACCTAGTCATCGAGATGCCTTGGTCTCGGGGTTTCCGGTCATAAAATATTTACAATATTTTATTCTTTTTCTTTTCTTTTCTTTTCTTTATTCTATAATTTTGGCTTTAAAAACTGAATTTTATACACATTTTGTACAATAATGCATGCATGCTAAAATGCCTTAATTAACACTATTTACACGTATTTACTAGGGTTTTTAAGGTCGAAATGATAGAATAAAGATGATGAAACGTAGATTCATCACCCGGGTACCCACTTCTTGGTGGGTCTGTGTGGACTACAAACAATTGAACCAGGCCACCAAGAAGGATCATTTCTCCCTGCCCTTTATTGATCAGATTATTGAGAGACTGGCAGGGAAGAGCCATTACTGCTTCTTGGACGGGTACAACCAGGTGGCGATTGCGCCCGAGGACCAGGACAAGACTACCTTCACCTATCCTTTTAGGACACATGCTTTAAGACGGATGCCCTTTGGATTGTGCAACGCTCTGGTGACATTCCAGAGGTGCATGTTGTCCATCTTTTCAGACATGGTGGGGGAGTGCTTGGAGGTCTTCATGGATGACTTTTCGGTTTACGGCGACGGATTCGATTCTTGTCTTGACTGCGTAGACCGCGTCCACCAGCGATGTATTGAGGTTCACCTGGTGCTTTCTTGGGAGAAGAGTCAATTCATGGTGACTCAAGGGACGGTGCTTGGCCATATCATCTCCAAAAGGGGCATGGAGGTTGATCCGGCCAAGGTGGATATCATTAGGAAACTCAGTCCACCGTCCAACTTGTGGCAGTTACGGTCTTTTATGGGGCATGTCGGTTTCAACCGACGATTCATTCATGATTTCAGCCTGATTGCCTGACCGTTGACTGATCTACTGACGAAAGACACTGAGTTCATTATGGATGATAAGTGTCTAGCATCATTTGAGACTCTCAAGAGTCTAGCTGTAGAGGGCCATGTCCTTCAGCCGCCTGATTGGTCTCTCCCATTCGAGATCATGACGGATGCCTCCGATTTTGCCGTAGGGGTCGTGCTAGGACAGAGGAGGGATGGAGTCCCATTTGCTATTCACTGTGCTAGCCGGACTTTGGATGCCGCTCAGCGGAACTACACCGTCACTGAGAAGGAGATGCTAGCCATACTGTTCGCCCTAGATAAGTTCAGATCTTACATCATTGGATCTAGAGTGACCATCTTCACTGATCATACCACCATCCGGTACCTCATGGCAAAGAAGGATGCCAAAGCCAGATTGACCAGATGGATCCTTCTACTCCAAGAGTTTGATATAGAGATTAAGGACAAGCCTGGAGTCAAGAATGTGGTGGCGAATCATCACTCCCGATTGGAGTATCTTGAGGATTCTGAGCAGATTGAGACTATTTATGAGACCTTCCCAGATGAGGCGATCCTTGCTATCGCCTCTCTCCCACGGTACGCTGATATTGTGAACTTTCTTGTTGCCAAGAAAGTACCACAGGATTAGCCCAGGCAGAGACTTGAGACCTTCCTCGCGAAGACCAAGTTCTACCATTGGGAGGATCCCGTCCTTTACCATGAAGGAGGGGATAGCGTCTAGAGTAAGTGCATTCCTCAGGAGGAGCACCACAGCGTCCTCACTTACTGCCACAAGATTAAGGTAGGAGGACATCACTCTGGGAGGAGAACGACATAGAAAGTTCTCCAATCCGACCTATGGTGGCCTACCCTCTTCAAGGACCCTGATGACTTCGTGAAGAGGTGTACTGACTATCAGAGGATGGGCACTTGTGGACAGCATGATATGATGCCGATGCAGCCCATTCACTTCTGTGAGGTTTTTGACGCATGGGGCATCGATTTCATGTGTCCATTCCCTAGAAGTCAGGGATTTGAGTACATTCTGTTGGTTGTGGATTATGTGAGTCGTTGGGTTGAGGCCATCCCCGCCCGAACTGCAGATGCTAGGATTGTTTGCAGATTTTTGAGGAAGAATATCATTTCACGGTCCGGGGTTCCTAGAGTTTTGATATCTAACGGGGGTCTCATTTCGTCAACGACAAGGTAAAGGCCCTTGCTAGCGAGTTCAGCATAGACCATCGAGTAGCCACACCGTACCATCCTCAGACCAATGGTCTTGCTGAAGTGTCGAACAAGGAGATCAAGACTATATTGTAGAAGGTCGTCTGCCCTGACCGAAAGGATTGGTCACAGCATTTGGACTCGATCTTGTGGGCATATCAGACGTCCTTCAAGACACCAATGGGTACATCTCCCTTTCGCCTCGTTTATGGCAAGCCATGCCATTTACCTGTTGAGCTTAGACATAGGTCACTCTGGGCAGTCAGAGATATTATCATGGATCCAGTGAGTGTAGGAGATCAGAGGCGGGTAGAGTTAGCAGCCCTGGAGGAGCTTCGTGATGCAGTCTTTTCGAGCAGCCTTCAGTACAAGGAGAGAGTGAAGGAGTGGCATGATTCTCATATCAACCACAAGCAGTTTGAGCTAGGACAACGAGTATGGTTGTTCGATGCCAGGTTGAGATTATTTCCAGGGAAGCTACAGAGCAAAGGGAAGGAACCCTATTTGGTTAGAAAGGTACACGACAATGGGAGTATTGATATATCCGAGTTGTCTTCTGAGAGTACCTTTCGTGTTAACGAGCAGCGGCTCAAGCCATATCTAGATCATGAGCTGTTGGTCATTGATGTTGCCCCGATTCGTTTTGCGTGAGATGTGGTCTTTTGACTCACATCTATTGCATCTTACGCCTGATTATCATTGTTCTCCCGACTTGTATAGATCCAGTTGTCCATATCACATTATTCTTCAGACCAACACCCCATTTCCATCTTCGACGTTGCTATACTTAGGGTGCACTTTACCCTAAGTATGGGAGGTGTGAGACTTTTGAGTTCCTTTTGATTCGTTTCTACCTCTGATTTGCTACCTATACTTGGAGATATTTTACCCTAAGTATAGGGGAGGTAGACCCTGTACATTCTCCATTTGGATTTCCCTTTATGTACAGCCTGCTATACTTGGGATTACTTGATCCTAGGTATAGGGGGAAACCCCGAGATCTCTTGCATTTCTATTCTTTCATTCGTTTTTGTATATAGCCTTCTTTTTCACTTCCCTAAACTAAGCACGAGTTATGCCTTTTTCATCGCTCTTGACTCTGAGGACATCGTTCGAGCTAAGTATAGGGGGTGTCATTTATATTTCATATATACTTTAGCCATAACTCATACTTTGTGTGAGTGTGTTAATAAATAAAAATGGCTAAAACCCAAAAATCCATAAAAAAATAAAAAAATTTCCTTGTAAATAAAATTCTTTTATTGCACATACATAGCTATTTGTCCAAATTATTTTTGTAAAAATGTTTGTAAAAATCTTTTATGTAAATAGCTTGTAAATATTTTGATATCAAAATTATGTATATAGTACGAAAATTTGGTAAAAATGTTTTGAAAATCAAAAGTTTGCAAAAATCTTGTGTAAATTTGTGTAAATATTTTGCAAAACTTGCATTCATGCATACATCCATGTTTTCAAAACATTTTTCAAAAATTTTGCACATGTGTAAATATTTTGTAAATAGCATCTTTGTAAATACTTGTATAATTTTTCTTGGATCATAGTTGACATTTAAACTAGCCTGGAATTAAATTAGAAAAGTTGAGCTTGGTTAAGATCTTAATCCACCTAATTCTAAGAGGAACCTTATAGGGCTTAGGGTTGAGACTTTTCATGTCCATGGTGACTTAATTCTTTGAGTCCACTAGTCTATGATCATATGTCATCTCGATTAGCCTAAGTAGAGCACTTAACAACACACACAAGTCTCATATAGACAATGGCTTTACTTGGACCCGCACTTTACACCGAGCTCTCTACGGATGAGGTGGTGAGGAGGCAGTCTTCCTTGACTTGGGGTAACATATGAGGGTAGTACTTCTAGGCGGAACCTCTCTTCTTCTTATAGTGAAGAAAGTGCGTCTCAACTTGGCCTGGTCGCCATGAGGTCTAACGACAAGAGTTGTGGGTTGCAATAATGCTTCAAAAGAGGGATAGTCTACTGGATCAAGAGGAAAAACTCCTTATGTATATATGGTGCATTTTGTAGATATGTTGTAGATATGCACATCAAAACAAAGAAAAGAAGAAAAGAATAACTCCAAAAAAGTGGTGGGTCTGATAGAAAATGATAATCCCACCAGAGTGTATATAGTGCAATAAGCAATACTTGAGACTCATGTTCCATCTTATGTAGCTTGCAGCAGGGAGACTTAGCTACACTGGTTGAGCTCTCAGGATACATGGCTACACTGGCCATGGTCCATTCTCTTCCTCCCCCTCTTCTTGAGTCGGTTGAACTTGAACTTAGAAGGGAATACCCCGCTCCTCGAGCAAAGAGTATCCAGGCTAGGGTCTTAAAGTTACCTTGTTGGGGAGGGTTATCATTTTGCTACTTCTGAGGTGGAGAGCTATACCTCACTTACACAGTACAAGTAAAGATTCATAGTCTTCAGGGTTTGTGTATGTAGACTTGTTCTGATCTGGATTATTGAGGAGTCTTGACTATAGATTAGTGGAACTTAGAGGCTGTTAAGTTTCAAACCTAAATCCAAATAAGGTTCTGACACATTAATAATCGAAAGATCTGACTGAGCTCCATACTTCAATTTAATGAAGGCAAGTTAATAATCAGCATTGATTCATTCATTTTCCCCCTCTTTTTCTTTTTTTCTTTTCTTTTTCACTTCTTTTTCAAATAAGTGTTTGCTAAGGGACTTTCAAAGTTAAGTATAGGGGGTGATGAATCCTCATTCATCACTCTTTATTCTTTTATTTTAGCAAAAAACCTTTGCAAAACACCATGTATATGTTTGTAAATAAAATAAATTATCAAAAAGCATGCATTATGTAAATATTAATAATTAGCATGTTTTTGTGCAAAAATAAAAGAACAAAGAAAGAAAGAAAAAGAGTGAAATATTTAGAATAAATATTGAGTGACATGAACCCAAGGGAGGGCTCAATATGGGTGTGACCGCAAAATAAAATAAGTAGAGAGAGATAGGGTGACTCAACTTTGGACATGAACCCCCTCTTAGTGTAAATATTTTATTTTCTAAAAATAAAAATATTTATGGGTTCCTCATAATGTGTATATATTTATAAAAATAAAATTAAAAATAAGAAAAATAAAAATAAACAAAAACAATTTCTCTCTCATCAGTGTACATATACCATGTATATAAAATAAAAGATATATTTATTTTACCTTTGTAAATAATTAATAAAAATCAAATATAAATCTTTTTATATTCCAAATTATGTGATGTAATTAAATAAAATATAAAATGGAGATAATTGGACATAAATAAAATAATAAAAATAAAATTCAAAAATACATAGGTACACATACCTGTATATAATAATAATACAATGTAAATACATAATTTATTTTTCAAAAAAAATAAATAAAAATCACTAAAAAATACTTTGAAAATAAATAAACCTTTTTTATTTTGTATTTTTTTAAATAAAGTCATTTTCTATTTTATTTTGATTTTCCAAATCTTTTTCCAATGGAATTTTTCCATTGGTCCACGGGGGATTATTGACCCCCGGTCAACTCTCCCTCCCTCCAGGTTCACCAGTCTAGCAGATCTGCGTCCCGACCCAAGTTCTCCCATTTATGCAAACGTGACCCGCCTCCCATTTACCCAAACCCCGGGCTCCGATTGCAGCTTCTTCATCCGAGATTCACGCCCGAGGTTCATCTTAGAGATCCGTGCATTGGATTGCGCTCTTGACTCCATTCTTGCCGGACCCCTACCAATATATAGCTTCGTCTCCTCCTGCCATTTCATGCACCTTCGGCCCCCGTCTTCGACTCCCAGGACCTCCATATTCTAGCCTTGAGTGACAGCAAGCCCTAGGAGGTGTTTCAGCGAGGAAAAGAGCGGTGTAGCCCCTGGTCTGGTGGTCTTCGCCGCTATGCTCCGCCCATCGGCGAGCTCGAGCCTCTGGAGGTGTCGCTCCATTGAGGCAAGGACTCCAAGAGACGCAACATCTCCCCCACAGACGCTCTCGATCATCAGGTAGCCTCTTTAGCCCATAGCATAGCTTTAATCTTGATTCTTCAATTTTGCGCCGCCGGCCTTCGTCAGCCGATTCACCGCACTCCGATCGACCATTTCCCCTTCCGACTCGACCATCACCTTCATGATACTTCGCTCCACATTCTCCGCACATCCGATCATCCTGGTTCGCCCCAGAACCATGAGTTAGGTCCTCCTCTACCGTCGCTCGCCGGAGGACCATGCCGCGACCCATCTGTTCACCCACTTCGCCCGCTAACGGGTCGAGGCAGTTTGCCGTAGACCCCTCTTGCCTCCTGTGCAGGTATCATGGCTTGAGACCTTCATCTTGAGGCTCATCCATTCAGGACAGAAGCTTTAGGTGCTCGAGGTCGTCGGGGACCCTCCAGCCCCCCCCCCCACCCGGCCTCATCGGAGCACACCACGAGCTGAGGACGACCACCAGCTGCAATATGCCCACCTGAGCAGCTCCGGAGGAGGACCCTAGCGCATGCATTAGCTCGGAGAAAGTCGTCGGTGAGTTGTTCTTCCAGGACCTTCTTCCGCTATCAGATCGAGCCCTCACGCCAAATTAGATCGCATCTGTCCATCTGAGGGTTACGTCTGACCGTTGGATTCAGCTGAGGATCTGATCCAGGCTACACATCATCGAAAGGGTACTCGTGCACCAGAGCCGTCTGATCTTACACGTGACCCCCCTTCAGTTGTGGATCTTAATAAAGGGGTAATTTGTACTTAGGCCCTCTTTCGTTTTTTATATTTTAGTTTAGTCATGTTATATCTTTTATAGTTGTTTTATTTTGGGTAACTTGCACTTTGGACCCCAATGTTTTTAGATATTACATTTTAGTCCCTGTATATGTGGCGCACGTGCTTCGACACGTGATTGTGGAACATTTGCATATTCTATCCTATAGTTTTGTGTTGTTACTGTTTGCATTTCTTTAAATAGGAATTACATAAATGCCCTTGTTTTTGTGATTCACGTGTGTGGCTCGTGCCCACCTGGGCTTTTTGCAACTGTGGCCCTGTGGTTTTTAACGTGTTATATGTTTGGCCCTTGAACTTACTTTCTTTGCACTTTGGTCCTTGGGCACTGTCAGGATTTTATTGGTTGAATAAAATATCAAACAAAATCCAAATCTTGTGAAATTTGGATACGTGGCCCCTGCCACTGTGTAAAAATTTCAAAAAAAATTGGGACATTTTTATTATTATTTGCTATTTTATAAAATTCAAAAACACTCATTTTTGCTAATGTTTGAAATATAAAATCAATTAAAATATAAAAGGTCATCTAAAAATTACAAAAAAATTAGTTACTGTTTGTTTGGTTGTTTACTTGCTTCAGACCAATTTTCATCTTGTTTGGATTTATTAAACCCATAAAAAATATAAAAATCTAAAAACCTTATAAAAATTAGTAAAAATTCAAAAAAATTCAAGAAATTGAATTTTGGTTTCTGTACCTTAGTTTTTATTTCTACTTTTCATAAAAACTGCCTTCAGATTTTTATAGGCTAATTATTTATTTTTAATTGGCCTTTCAAATCTGACTGCACATTAGTTCTGTTTTCACCTTTTCTATTTTTATAAAATCAACAAAAATTTATAAAATTCTGAAAAAATTACCAAAACACTTAAAAATATAAAAAACACAAAGAAAATTATTTGAATTTTCTCAGTTGTTTTGATGCATTGAATAAATTGTTGATTGTGTGCTTTTTATCCTCTTTTTATATTTCCTTCATAATTAAAAATACAAAAAAATAAAAATTTTTAAAATCCACCAAAAATTCATTTCTTTATTTTATTTTGTTTTTGACTACTTTGTAGGCCGATTCGACCAACTCATGCTCCTTGAGTTCGACCCTGGTCGCTATACCAAGTTAAATAAATAGCGAAGACCGCTCTTCGATGTCATCGGCCTTTTGACTTATTTTAGTGGTATGATTTTTCTTGTTGACTGAATCTCTCTATTCGGGTCGCAACGGCACCGAATATTTTTACCTTAGCCCGATAGTGAGAGGTCATTCTCGGTCTTCACTGTCCTACCAATAGCTTCAATACTTAATATATCATAGGAAACATTATATAAAATATTTCTTCAGAAATTCTATCACTTTAAAGTTCATTTTTCAAAAGAAATAGCGTTATTTTTAAAACCTTTAATACTCCAGCAGATGGTTTCCTAAACTATGTTTACCTACAAATACACATGTATTCGTAGTCATTAACAATACCTAATATAACAGAGACATAAATATGACTTAAATTTTTTTTGAAGGTATGTAATACAGGGAAACTTTTTTTATAATGTTCTAACGAAAACACAATAGGTAAAAGTAAAGCATATCTGAAATTGTAGAAGAAAGAAGATGTTACCTTCAGCAAATTTTCGTTTTCCCGCCTATATTAACCTGTTGTAATTTCATAATTAACTACTACTACTATTAGTGGGTTTCCACCAATCGTAAAAATCGTTCAATTATAACTGCTAAAACAATTAACTTACCGATGAAAACTTAGTCGCAATACAGAATCTTTATACGTATTGACAATATAGACCATCGATTTCATGCAAAACAAAGAAAAATATTATCAGAAATACAAAATAAATACAGTACATAATATATAAATCACAGTTATGAGATATATATAACCTCACTATTATTGTATTCCTACCAATCTTCTATTGGATTCCTTCCAATCTTCTTATTATATTAAAACAACAATCAAGAAAGAGAATCATTTAACATTAGTCATTAGAAATTTCTGAAGATAAACTAATAACTAAAAAATTTGAAGTTCAAATTTCTAATACAAATCGTATAGATAATAACACGAAGAGAAAGAAATATTGTACAACAAAGAAGATGATACCTTGAAAAAATTTTCGTTTTCCCCTCAATACTAAGCTATTGTAACTTCATAGTTAACTACTACTCCTACTATTAGTGAGTTTCCAGCCATCGTAAAGATCGTGCAATCACAACTGTGAAGAAGATAATCATGTGACAGATCCAACTGTAATTTCGAAATTATCAGTTAACATTTTGTCCAAAAAATATACAATAACACAATGAACAACAAGTATCATGAATATCATGTGAAATCAGGGACAATTGTCTAGAAGAAATCTTTATAGAATACAAACAATGCAGAAAATCAAATAACTACAAATGCAAACTGAAAACCTATCATAACATACATGAAGCAAGAAATATAGTCAGACCATCGGAAGTAATATATCTTATAATATTTGGAAATCATAATATTGATGTCTAATTTATGAGTAAAAATTTAATCAGCTAACAGATCTAAATGTAATTTCAAAAGCACCATTTTACATTTTGTCTAAAAACATACAATAACAAAATAAACATCAAGTATCATCGATATCATGTGAAATAAAAAATTAAATTTAGATATACTATCCTTCTGCACAACAAAGGAAATGCTAGGTTTCTCACAATTCTTCTGAACTATAATCTTTGTGTGATCCAAATACAAAATATCAATTTATCTAGACTTACAGTTTCATGACAGGGTGTGAGAACATATGACTACTTAAGAAAAGTTTAAAAAATACAAAAACAATAGAATATATCTAGATTCAGACAACGAAACATCAGAAATGAGAAAACCCCTACAATCAATATATCAGGTA
This sequence comes from Ottelia alismoides, assembly GCA_037367405.1. Lineage (NCBI taxonomy): Eukaryota > Viridiplantae > Streptophyta > Magnoliopsida > Alismatales > Hydrocharitaceae > Ottelia > Ottelia alismoides. Next base: position 1,777,531 of record JAZKJV010011346.1, on the reverse strand, counting down.
ACATGAAAGCATAAAAAATTTTATGTTATGAAAATGGAGAACGGGTCATATAATAACATTATTGAGAAATAAAAATCATATGACAGAAGGCATGAAGAGGTGTAGAGGACATATACAAACAAATACAAAACCTATCGTAACATCCATCAAGCAGTAAGGAAAATCGATTTACGGAGAAGAAACCAACAAAGGAAAATATAAAGTAATGAAGCAAGAAAGATTGTTCAATTGCAACTGCTAGAAAAAAATTTAACTTACCGATGAAAACTTAGCAGAAACACGAAATCTTTATACACATCGACAATATAGACCATCGATTTCATGCAAAATAGAGAAAAATTATTATCAGAAATACAAAATAAATACAATACATAATATATAAATCACAGTTATGAGATATATATAACCTCACTATTATTGCATACCAATCTTCTATTGGATTCCTTCCAATCTTCTTAATGTATTAAAACAACAATCAAGAAAGAGAATCATTTAACATTAGTCATTAGAAATTGCTGAAGATAAACTAATAACTAAAAAATTTGAAGTTCAAATTTCTAATACAAATCGTACATGTAATAACACGGAGAGAAAGAAATATTGTACAAGAAAGAAGATGATACCTTGAAAAAAATTTCGTTTTCCCCTTAATACTAAGCTACTGTAATTTCCTAGTTAACTACTACTGCTACTATTAGTGTGTTTCCAGCAATCGTAAAGATCGTACAATCACAACTGTGAAGAAGATAATCATGTAATAGATTCAACTGTAATTTTGAAATTACCAGTTAACATTTTATCTAAAAATATACAATAAAACAATGAACAGCAAGTATCATGAATATCATGTGAAATCAGAGAAAATTATCTAGAAGAAATCATTACAAAATACAAACAAAACAGAAAATCAAATAACTACAAACTCAAACCGAAAACCTATCATAGCATACATGAAGCAAGAAATATAGTCAGACCATCAGAAGTAATATAGCTTATAATATTTGGAAATCAGAATATTGTTGTCTACTTAATGAGTAAAAAATTAATCAGCAAACATATCCAAATGTAATTTGAAAAGTACTATTTTACATTTTATCTAAAAACATACAATAACAAAATAAACATCAAGTATCATCGATATCATGTAAAATAAAAAATTAAATTTAGATATACTATCCTCCTGCACAGCAAAGGAAATGTTAGGTTTCTCACAATTCTTCTGAGCTATAATCTTTGTGTGATTCAAATACAAAATATCAATTTATCCAGACTTACAGTTTCATGACAGTGTGTGAGAACATATGACTACTTAAGAAAAGTTTAACAAATACAAAGACAATAGAATATATCTAGATTCAGACAACGAAACATCAGAAATGAGAAAACCCCTACTATCAATATATCAGGTAACATGAAAGTATAAAAAAAATGAGTTATGAAAATGGAGAATGGGTCATACAATTACATTATTGAGAAATAAAAGTCATATGACAGAAGGCATGAAGAGGTGTAGAGATCATATACAAACAAACACAAAACCTATCGTAACATCCTTCAAGCAGTAAGGAAAATCGAGTTACGGAGAAGAAAGCAACAAAGGAAAATATAAAATAATGAAGCACGTCATAGATATCATAAAAAAAGGAAAGGGATATCCATATTAGTAAAAAAATTACGACCGAATGAAGGAAGTTTCCATTTGTTTGTAAATATATAAAATTTCAAAATCCACAATAAATCTCATTAAGATCCACCCATTTAGTCAGCTAGATGGTAACATGAACTTCGAATAATATTATCTTTGCGTAAATGATCCCCAATTACTGATCGACCTTGAAATCGTAGAAGAAAAACATAATACTACCACTAATCCCAAGCAATTAAATGAGTAGAAGGATGAAAACAATGCAATCTCAGCCTACACAATCAGTTCATGATAAAAAAAACACACAAACATATAGGTGAACGTAAGAACTAAAGAGCAAAAAATCGAATAAATAATCAGAAAAAAATTTATATGATTTTAACGGGAAGTACTTTTAATCCAACTGTTGGACAATGACAATAGAAAAAAAGCATTAACAACAACTATATATTTAAATATTTATAAATGACCACAACACTAGTGAGGGAAAAAATCAAGAGAAGAAATCGATAGCCGCATACCAATCGGCGGAAGGAACTGATATTCGCATACCGGCCGTCAAAATGATAGAATATGAGAGAAACTTCTCCAAACGTTGCATAACAAGATGTAACACCTATTATCGAAGAAGAAAACGAAGAGAAGAGATCCATAGTCACATACCAGACGGTGAAAGAAATAGGGTTATTAGAATGCTGTCTCGCAATGGAAGAACGATGAGTAGTAGAACGGTGGCTCGCAACGAAAGAACAACGACGAGAAGAGGAAGGAATCTCCGATCAGATTGCGCAAGAAAATGGAGAACGACGGAACTGAGTTTAGGGTTTATCGAAGTAGGGGGGAGCGACTCGTGGGAAGTAAAAGATGTTTTACGGTTTACGGAAGGAGGCAAGGTGACCCGTGTAAAGCAAATGTGACAGATGTCAAAGGGGAGAAGGACGTGTAGGAAAGGAATCGGCGGATCGAGAAGATAGAGAATGAAAAAAAGGGGGCCATACAGCTGTCAGACGTTGCCTTAGAAGTCGACAGAAGGCTGATATTGTGAAGGAATAGCGAAGAGGGGGGGTAATTTCACAGGACAAAATAGGAAGGAATTGTAGGCACCTGGCAACAGAGTAGGAAGGAACCCACTAATAGTAGGAGTAGTAGATATGGATAATTAAGTCAAAGACCCTAATGACTAAGACTGGTTAACTCAAAACCTCCAGACCCCATAAACCAAGTGTTCTTGAACATCACAAGTCTTGTGTGAATGTGTAAGGGTTAGGGATTAAACCAACTTATTAGTTGGTTCTTTGTGATTTTTTTATTTATATGTTTATTTTTTTTGAAAAGGTTTTTGCATTTTTTTCAAAAGATTTTTTTTTTGAAAAAGACACTTTTTTTAAAAGGAGATAAAGAAAAGAAAGAATCTTTTTTGAAAAAGAAAGGTAAATAAGAAAAATACATATTTTTATAACTTTTGTTTGTTTTTTTGAAAAAGTTTTTTTGAAAAAGGGATATTTTTAAAAAATATATAATATATATTTTTTTGAAAAAGAAGAGTTTTTTTAGGTTTTTTGTGTTTTTTATAAAACCAACTTTACCCACCCTATAATTATTTTGTAATATATACTAAAATACGTGAAAGTATGAGCTATGGGAAAAGTATATATGTAGTATATACATGCCCCCTATACTTCACGTGTTATGTACTCGAAGCACAAGAAGAGAGAAAAAGATATAGCTCGTGTTAAGCGTAGGAGAGCTAAAATAACAAAAAGTATAGAAGTCGATCTACCCCCCCAGACTTAGGCTCTGGTCAGCCTAAGTGTAGAAGAAGAGTAAAAATGGGGTGAACGAGGTCAAGAGGAGAAATGAACGAGTATATACATATGGCGGGCATCGATCCCCCCTATACTTAGGCTCTTGTCAGCCTAAGTATAGGACATGAGTAAGTGTGAGAACCGATGTGATCTGGAGAATATACATAGAAGGGAGAATGTACAAGAGTGAATGAATCTTCTAAGCTGTTGAATCTCGATGTTGCATCTTCGTGAAGAATAATATGATTTATCTGCTTTGTGTTCACTCTGCATGAAGTTGATGACCTCGACTTGGACTAACTGCTCTTTAGAATCTACAAAATGCTTCAACATTTGTCCATTCACCACATGGGATTGTGCACCATCTGTAAGATCAACTATCTCTACACTTCCATTCCCGTGCACTTTCTTAACAATAGGGGACCCGTCCATTTAGATTTGAGCTTCCCATGGAACATCTTCAACCTGGCATTAAACAAACATACCTTTAGCCCAGAGATAAAGTCTTTGCGCCTAATGTGTTGATCATGCCATCTTTTCACTTTGCCCTTATAAATCAAACTATTGTCATATGCCTTGTTTCGGATTTCCACGAGCTCATTCAAGTTCAAGTCTCGACAAAGCTTCCCTAGGTGACAACTCCAATTAGTCTGCTTAATTGCCCATTCGGATTTGTGAATCAACTCTGTGGGAAAATGGCATGGCTTGCCATAGATCACTCTGAATGGTGAAGTATCCAATGGTGTCTTGTAGGTTATCCTATAGGCCAACATAACTTGGTCCAAGAGCTGGTACCAGTTCTTCCTAACGGGACAAACCAACTTCTGCAAAATATTCTTCACCTCTCTATTTGAAACCTCTACCATTCCATTGGACTATGGGTTGTAAGGACTAGTACTCTGTGCTCAAATCCGTAGTCCTTAGCTAAAGATCTCACATCTCGGTTCACAAAGTGGCTACCCCCATCAGATATCAGAACTTTTGGCACCCCAAACCTAGCAATAATATGGTCTCTCATGAACTTAAAGACAGTCTTGCTGTATGTGGTTCGGGTTGGGATAGCCTCCACCCACCTAGATAAATAGTCAACCGCTAAAAAGATGCACTCATGTCCATGACTGTTGGGAAAGGGACTCATAAAATCTATGCCCCATGCATCAAAAACATCATAATTAATCACCGGTTGCATGGGCATCTCATCTCTCTGTCCAACTGTCCCTCCCATCCTCTGACAAATGAGGCATGACCGCACAAAATCAATAGCATCTCAAAATAGGGTCAGCCAATACAATCCACATTGAAGTACCTTGTGAGCGGTTCTCTTCTCCGAATGGTGTCCACCAGCCTCAAGTGAATGACAATATGTGAGGACACTATGGTACTCCTCCTGAGGAATACAACTTCTCCAAACACAGTCCCTTTGAAGAAAAGGAAAGGATCGTCCCAGTGGTATCTCCTCGAATCCGACTTCAGTCAGTCAATGCTATTCCTAGTCCAACCATGGGGAACCTGCTTGGAGACAAGATAGTTTACCTTGTTGGCATACCACGGGAGTGAGTCAATAACTCAAATTGACTCGTCTGGGAAGGTCTCTCTTATCCACTCATAATCAGGAGAATCCTTGAGTTCAATCCGAGAAAAATGATCAACCACAACATTCTTCACTCCAAGTTTATCTTTTATCTCCAAGTCAAACTCCTGGAGGAGTAAAATCCACCTAAGATGACGTGCCTTCGCGTCCTTCTTATCCATTAAATATCAAATGGCTATGTGATCAATGTAGATTGTCACCTTAGAGCCTAAAATAAAGGACCTGAAGTTCTCAAGGGCCCATACTACAATGAGCATTTCCTTTTCAGTCACAGTGTAATTTTTCTATGTAGGATCCAATACTTTGCTTGCATAGTGGATCGCAAATAAGATCCCCTCTCATTGTTGTCCTAACACAGCTCCTGTAGTGAAATCTGAAGCATCAGTCATGATCTCAAAAGGGAGAGATCAGTCAGGAGCTTGTAGGATAGGCAAGGCACAAATCTTCATCTTCAAGAGCTCAAAGGCCTCCAAACACCTATGATCTAAATGAACTCTGTGTCTTTCCCTAAGATCTCAATCAGTGGGCGGGCGATCTTTGAAAATTTCTGAATGAATCTTCTATAGAATCCAACATGCCCTAGGAAAGATCGCACTGACTTCACGTTTATAGGTGGATCGAGTTTCTTAATCACCTCCACCTTGGCAGGGTCAACCTCCGTTCCCCTTTTGGAGATGACATGCCCCAACATGATACCCTCCGTCACCATAAAGTGACTCTTCTCCCAGGAGCGTATCCGATTCACCCCTTTACACCTCTTGAGGACTCGGTCGAAGTACACTAAACATGTATCAAAGAAATTACCATGGACCGAGAAGTCATCCATGAACACTTCCAGGAAATCTCCCACCATCTCGGCAAATATGGCTATCATGCACCGCTGAAATGTTCCTGGGGCATAGCAGAGCCCGAATGGCATGCGCCTTAAAGCGTAAGTGTCGAACGGACATGTGAATGTGGTCTTTTACTTGTCCTCAGGGACTATGGCCACCTGGTTGTAGCTTGAGTACCCATCAAGGAAATAGAAGAACTCTTTCCCTATGAGTCTCTCCAAAATCTGATCGATAAAAGGCAAGGGAAAGTACTTTTTCTTGGTCGCAACATTCAGATGCATGTAGTCAACACAGACGCACCATGACGTGGGTACTCGTGTCACAATCTTTACCCCCTCCTCATTGGTGACCATCTGAATTCTCTACTTCTTCGAGACAACATGAAGCGGAGCCACCCACTTGGAGTCAAAAATAGGGTATATAAACCCTACCTTGCACCATTTCTCAATCTCATTTTTCACTACTTCTCGTAGATTAGGGTTAAGTCTCCTATGAAACTCACAGGAAGGTCTCACCATGTCCTCGATAAAAATGTGGTGCGAGCAGAGAGCGGGAATAATCCCACGAGATCCGACACTGTCCAGCCTATTTCTTTGCGGTTCCTCTCTAAGACCTCTAACAACCTAGACTCATGTTCTAAAGTCAAGTATGAGCTAATGATAACAGAATATCTCTCCTTGGGTCTCGAAAGAAAGGCGTACTTGAGTGTAGGAGGTAGTGATTTCAGTTCTAGCAATGTGGTGTCATCAAGCATATCTGGCTGAACTGAATCTTTATCTGGTTCCTTTCTGCATGAAGGTATGCTAAGCTGTACAGTACTTGCCACAAACTCAGAAGTATCAGGAGTCAAATCGCCAAAGAAACACGGTAAGTCAGCTTTTGGCCATGTCTGACTCATCATCTATGTCCCATGATTGTTCCGAAGGGGATGGAACTGACAGATCCAGATGGATCTCTACATCATCACGGGAATAGGTAGATGCATCTCTAACAAGATCAGGCAACACCTGACAAACTGCATTATCCACTATTTCCTTTCCAGATGAAAGGGTCTCATTAGTCCAGAAAGAACCTGTCTCCAAATTCCAATGGTGCAATCATTCTACAATCTGCCTCTGAAGATGAGCACTTTGTTCTACTCTCTGAATCAGGTCGTTGATACATGGTTTGCTTCATCTCAAGGTTCACTTCTGCGTCTGGAGAACGGAACTTCATCATTTCCTATACCATCATCATAAGATGCGCCTGCGGTCCTAAGGAAGGGCCGCCCGAGAGTGATATGAGATTCTCTCTAATGATTGGAGGTCTCCATGTCCAAGACTATGAAGTCAACATGATAGTTCTACCCCTCAATAGAGATAACGTTGTTCTTCACTTCTCCTTTAGGTTTCTTCACTAAATGATCTACGAATTGTATTAAAGCTCTGGATTTGCGAAGTAGTCCCAACTCCAATTTATGATATAAAGTTAAGGGAAGTAAGTTGATGGAAGAATTGTTATCCAAGAGTGTGCATGCAAACGCGATGTCGTCAATATGACTCTCCACATAGTGAGCACCCATGTCTCGCTTTTTCCTTGGCAATGTCTGATTCTTAAGACAATATGTTGTGGCTACTGACAAGATGTGTGTCTTCACCTTTTTGTTCTCTTTCTTCCTTCTAACACTAGTAGGTGGACAACCTTAAGTTATTTCTAGAATACAGGATGGTTAGCCACATACTCATAAAATGTACCTTGAAAGTGATATTTTCTTTACAAAACCATGCCATACCAAGGTCATCTTTCTGAATCTTTTTGATGCGCTTTCCTGTCGTAAGAGCACGGGGAAAGGGATTGAAGCTAAGCAAATAGAAGATGAGAATCTGAATCATGAACTGAAAGGTCACTCTTGGCATTAACGAAAATAGAGTTCTTCATAAAAGAATCTTTTTAATGAACCATGGAATCAAAATCATAACTATATACTATAATTTGTGGAATAAAAGCTGAAGTAGTATCTGCCACAACCGGAGATGCAAGGTTCTCCATAGACTCGTAAGTATATCCATGATGCCGATGCTGCATACGTGCTCTCCTTCTCCTCTCGGCTCCCTGAGTAGAAATCCTCAAATGGTGTTGATGGGGCTCCAGAATATATTGCCACTCCTCCTTGTCCTCTAAAGACTCCTCAAGTAGAGCTCTAGAGATGCTCCTCCTCGTGTCCCTCGCCCGGTAAGGTACGATCATGGTCCTTCCGCTCCTGAGTGACATGTGATTAGCCTCGTCACACGAAAGAATCTCATGTTCAGGTCTAGGAGATGCTGAATAGTATACTTGACTAAAGTATTGCTGAGAACTAGATCAGTTCGGGCTATTGGGGTTAGCCTGAACATGGGCTGGGATCGAGGTAGAGGGTGCATTTTGCTCGTCTCGCCATCTGGACAAGAGGCTGACATCTACCCGTAAGACGTGAATTTCGTTCCTGTAGTAACGAAGCTCATCGAGTATCTGCTATTGTTTGTCCACGGGACAAGACAAAGAAGGAAGTTGATAAGGCTGGGAAGAAGAACGGGAAGACTGGCCTTGCTGGCCAGGGTATTGCCTCTGCTGGTGCTGGTGCTGGGGTGTCTGCTGAAATTGCAGGCCCTGCTGGCCTGCCTAGTAATGGCCCTATCGGCCATGCTGCTGGTACTGTTGCTGCTGCTACTGGGGTGGCTGGAATCCAGGGCTCTGCTATGAAGGAGGTGGTGTAGAGGTGAATGCGGTGTTGTGAAAGGTCGGGGGATGCTAGTAGGTATGTCGGTCCCCAGTACTTCCCTGCATAGTAGGGTACTTAGTATACCATACTCCATTCACCTCCTAAATTGGTGGAGTCTCCTCCTGAACTGTCTCTTCTAATGGAGGGAGATGCTGGAAAGAGTGGGCGTAGGACTGGTCCTGCTCCCACGGCTGGTGTTGCCCTGACACCAACTGCTCCTGAACATGGTGAACACGGTATATGGGAGCAACAGGTGCAGTCACGATGGGTATATTTATCTTAGATACCTTATCAGTCAACTCCTCCAGTTGTTTTGGAAGTTTGGAGACACTCCAGTCTAACTCATCAATCCTTCTGTCAATCTTCTCGACTATTGTAAGCTTGTTCGCAAGGAGTCCCATGCTAGGGATCACGTCCTGAGAGAGATCAACTACAACTGATTTCCCCATCCAAATGAGAGTGAACTGGGGGACGATGTATATGCCCTACTGGCCATCTGTGAGCGGCTAGTTTTAACCATCTGCTCAAATACCTTACAGACGGTATCCAATGCTCGTAATGTATAACTGCCTCCACAGGTATCACTGGCTAAACACTGCATCTCAGGATTGAGACTAGTGAAGAACGACTAGACCAATATGTTGTCATCTAGTCCATGACAGGGACACTTCTATAGGATGTCCTTGAACCTTTCCCATGCATCACGGAAGGCTTCATGGGGTAACTAGGAAAAACTCGTAATACGCATCCTCATCATGTTAGTCCTACTCAGAGGGTGGAACTTCTTTAGAAACAGGTCCTTGAATTGGGCATAAGTAGTGACTATAACTCCAAGATTTTTCACCAATAGTCGGCTTTGACACCAAAGGTAAATGGAAGGGATGTGAGCCTAATATAGTCCTGGCTGACATTAGGATGTTTAAGGTTAGCACAGACGAGCTCGAAGTCCCTTAGGAATGCATATGGTTCCTTATAAGTGTTCCCATCAAAGTGTGGCAGCAAATTTAGAAATTACAACTTCAACTAAAAATCAACTGTGAGTTCCGCTGGACTCAAGTAGTTCCGAACTCTGTACTATCCGGAGTTATACGCCACATCCATTTGTGGTTTGACCCCAGCATTGAGCTGTCTTAATTGAGCTCTGAGTAATGTGTGTTGCTACTCAGATGCAGTTAATATGGCTGGTACCATTCTCATCGAGTCCTAGGGGTGTTCTTCTTCCTCTTCTTTCTTATTTGGAGGAATTTTACTTGAATCTTCTTTAGGTCCTGAATCAGAAATGTGGTCTTGATTAGAAGAGGATTTAGGCATGAAGATATTCTCACTGAGGTAAATGTCTTCCTCGATGAGGTGGGAGGAGAGAAAGGGAATGGTTTGAGAGTAACCATCCTGAGAGTGAGTGATATTGGGCTTAATAGGGTCATGAGTCCATATTGGCCCATGTTGCATTTGGACCTTTGAAGACTACTTCTTGGAGGGTTCAATGAGAGATTCTCAAAGTCCAAATAACAATCCCCCAATTAGTCATCTTCGATGTCAAAAGAACCGATTAGAACACGATATTCAATGAGATTCTAGTTCTACAATGCATGTGAATGTACGGAGAATACTCGCACAATACAAACGCAATTCAAACCCTCAATTTCACAAACTCAACACGTGATGGCCGTAAAGATTCGGTCGAATTATCTGGCCAATTTTAGTTGGTGATAAATGCAATCTAGGAAAGATAAACAAGTTGTTAGGTGTCCATATTTTCCTACAGATTGGCCCGGTTCTTATATGGAGTAAGTACGGACCGTATAAGTAATGCTACTCGTTCCTTGAGGACTAAGGTGTCCTCTAAACCTCCCACTCTACTAAGGAAATCCGTACTATTTACCGGCTACCTGTAGATCCTCATTGATAAGTAGTTAATCTTTTAAAAAGAAAGAACCAGTAATCTGTAAAAAAAATCCTGGCTTGGCTCTATCCTAGTGTCATCTCTCTCTCACTTACAAGTAAATCATACAATGAGGGCTTTATGCACCCATGAGCAAGGTTCTTTTTATTCCAATTTTTTAAGTCGACCTGCTCAATTCAGCCTATATTTTAGAGTTAGGTTATCACCTGAAAATTAATCTGAGCAAAACAAGGCATGTCTACCATTCAGTCCCAATTTCCTTTGAAATCCTAACTTATAAAACAAGGGAGGAATCAGAAATCGGAATGCAAATGTAAAACAATGGTGCATGCTGAGAAGAAGTTATACTTACAGTGACTCCCAACACTCTCCATGCATTATGCAAAACTGAACTTTTAAATTTACACTATATGCAGGCAGATTGAGAAAACCGCACCTAAGTAGTATACTATTAGCAGGGAAGAATTGAGTTAATTTGAGCTAAGTAGTACATATCTATGTGTGTCTCATTATGAATCTTATGAGATGTTTGAATCTTCTAAGATTTGTGTGGCCTAAATTAGGAAGGGCACAAACAAAGTTGATTTTACACTACTGTGTGCCTATCCTTAATTTCGCCACTCAAGTCGAGCCCCACCCTCATCGAAGAGTGAAACAGGTCTCGACACACCACAAAATAATGTCTAAGTCTTTTTTACACGCACGAGCACTTAAATAAGAGCCATTGTAAATGAGAAAATTACCTAAATTATTACAACACAATAACTACAAAAATTTACAAAAATGAAAATTCTCTCGAAATAAATTAAATTTCCTAGCTCTTTAGCAGTCGACGCGTGTCACGTTCGTTGACCTCCAATGCACTCCAAGTTCATCGAGTCTCTGCAAGGAATATAAAATTTATATTAGAGAGATGTGACGAGCCGAAGAGATCGAGTGGCTAAGGGAGATAGGTATCAAGGGTCGTTGCGACCTCAACCTCTCGAATTGGACTCAACAAGAAAAGAAGACCACCAATTAATAAAGTCAAATAGCGGCCTCGCTATTTTATTTAACATGGTATGGAGACCAAGGTTGAACTCAAGGAGCATGGGTTGGCTTAAGAAGCCTACGAAGTAGTCGGAAAATCAAATAAAAAAAGAGAAAATGTTTTTAGTGGATTTTATGGGTTTTTAATTTTTTTGTGATTTTTAATTATGAAGAAAATGTAAAAGAAAATGAAAAAGGCACAATCCAGGAATTATTCAACACATCAAAACAAGTTAAAAAATTAAAATAAAAATATTTTTGGGTTTTATATTTTTTTAAGTGTTTTTGGTAATTTTCTCAGACTTCTATAATTTTTAATTGATTTTCTAAAAATAAAAGAAGGCTAAAAATAAAGGCTTTTGTGTAGCCAGATTTGAAAGCCTATTTAAAAATATAAAAATAGCCTCTAAAAATCTGGAGACAATTTTATGAAAAACTAAAAATAAAATTCTAACTACAGAGAAGAAATTGCATTTTTTTGAATTTTTATAAATTTTAATAATTTTTATGAGTTTTTTAGGGTTTTTCAATTTTTAGGGTTTTTATAAGTCCAAATCAAACAAAAATTGAATTGAAGCAACAAGACAATAAAACAAGCTAACGTTAATTTTTTTAGAATTTTTGGAGAGTTTTTAATATTTGTAGTTGATTTTATAATTCAAACAGTAGCAAAAATGAGGGACTCCAAGCGAAAGTATTCTACCTCCTCACCACCTCATCAATGAAGAGCTATGTGCATGGTGCTTGTACAAGTTAGGTCGTTGTCTAAAAGAATCATCCGTGTGCACGAGATATTCTACTTAGACTAATCAAGATGACATGTGAACATAGACTTGCAGACTCAAAGAATTAACTCACTTGACCTGAGAAATTTTAACTCCAGTTCGTATAAGGTTCCTCTGAAATTATGTGGATTAAGGTCCAATCAAGTCCCTCCTCAACATCTACTCATAATTTGGTTCAAAACCCACTAGCTTTTCACTTTGCATATGCAAGATATGCAGATGAGATGTAAATGACATGCTATGTAGATGAATGAAATGCAAGACTCTTTTTCTTTCTTTCCTTTTAGATGCAGAGATGATATGCAAGAGTAAATAAGAAGCCTTTGATTTTGATATATTTTTCCTCTCTTTTTTATTTCAAAAAAATACAAGTATATTACAAATATATGTATATTTTACAAAAAAATCCTCAATTTTTACCCACCCATAATTATTGTATAGTATATACAAAAATACGTGAAAGTACGAGTTATGGGTAAAGTATATATGTAATATATACATACCCCCCTATACTTAGCGTGTGATATGTCCTCAGAGCACAAAAAGCGAGGAAGCAGTCATAGCTCGTGCTAAGCGTAGGAGAGAAAAAAGAACAAAAAATGTATAGAAGCCGTCCTGCCCCCCTATACTTAGGCTCTGGCAGCCTAAGTGTAGAAGAAAATCAAAAACGGGGCAGACAAGGTCAAGAGGGGAAGTGGATGAGTATATAAACATGATGGGAATCGGTCCCCCCTATACTTAGGCTCGGGTCAGCCTAAGTATAAGATAGGAGTTAGAATGAAGACCGATGTGATCTGGAGGATGTACAGTGAATAGTGTACGGACTCAGGTGACTCTCCCCCCTATACTTAAGATCTAATCATCCTAAGTATAGTCATAGATGAAATATATGAAGCTGGGGCGAGTGATTAGAGTCGCGGGAGGGAAGGAAAGAATATACAGGAATGGTGGTTATATACAAGAAGTGTGGTCTGAATCCTTTTAGATGCTGCTGATGGCGAGAGATCACTGCTGCAAGGTCTCATGTACGGCTCTATGTGTATCTATTCAGTCTGTCTTGCGCATGAATACAATCTCCTCAACATGGACTAACTGTTCATTGTGTTCGACGAAGTGCTTCAGCAAATGTCCATTGACTAGGAATGCCTGTGCTTCATCTGTGAGATCTGAGATCTCAACACATCCACTATCATGCACAGCACGGACTACGAATGGGCTCGTCCACTTGGATTTCAGCTTGCCTTGTAAAACCTTCAGCCTTGCATTGAACAACCATACCTTCTATCCAGGAACAAAGGTCTTTCATCTGATATATCTATCATGACAACGCTTTACTTTGTTCCCGTACACCAAAGTGTTGATGTATGCTCGATTTCTGACTTCCATAAGCTCATTCAGATCCATCTCTCTCTATTTTTGTCCTAGGTGTGTGTTCCAGTTGACCTTTTTGATAGCCCATTCTGATTTGTGCGCTAATTCTACGGGAAAATGGCATGGCTTTCCAAATACCATCCTAAATGGGGAGGTTCCTAATGGTGTCGTGTAAGTTGTTCTATAATCCCATAGGACTTGATCCAAGATCTGAGACCAGTCCTTCCTGTCTGGGCAGACAAGCTTCTGCAATATGATTTTCACCTCCCTATTCGACACCTCAGCCATGCCATTGGTCTGTGGGTGGTAAGGACTAGTGACATGGTTTTTGATGTCGTACTCCTTCAAGAGCTTCTTCACATCTCTGATTACGAAGTGGCTACCCCCATCTGATATCAACACTTTGGGGATCCTGAACCTAGAGATGATGTGATCTCTTATGAATTTACAGACAGTCTTGCTGTCTTTGGCTCGGGTTGGGATAGCCTCCACCCACCTTGACAGATAATCTACCGCCAGAAGATTGTATTCAAATTCGTGGATGATAGGGAATGGGCCTATGAAGTCGATGCCCCAAGCGTCAATGACATCACAAATGATGAGAGGCTGCATCGGCATCTCATCCTTGGAATCAACGGTTCCTCCCATTCGATGGCATACTGGGCACGACTTCGCAAAGGTGATTGCATCGCAAAACAGAGTCAGCCAGTATAAGCCACACTGAAGTACCTTCCATGTGGTCCTCTTCCTGGAGTGGTGTCCTCTTGCCTCTAGACTGTGGCATAAAGTAAGGACACTAGGAATATACCGTCTCCAGACACAATATGGTCCTTCAAAGAAAAGGATTGGATCCTCCCAGTGGTAATGTCTTGAATCTGACTTCAGTCAGTCTATGTGGCTCTTGGGCCAATCTTCATGAACTTTTTTGGAGACAAGATAGTTCTCGATATTGGCGTACCATGGGAGTGAGTCGACAACAAAAATCGACTCGTCAGGGAAGGAATCTCAAATAGGCGTATCATCAGAAGCATTAATACCCTTGAGATGGGAGAGGTGATCAGCTACTACATTCTTCTTTCCAGGTTTATCACGAATGTCCAAATTAAATTCCTGCATAAGCAGAATCCACCTAAGAAGATGCGCCTTCGCGTCCTTCTTTTCCAGTAAGTACTATAGCGTTGTGTGGTCAGTGAACACAATCACCTTGGATCTAATTAAAGGAGATCTGAACTTATCCAAAGCGAACACTACTGCAAGCATCTCCTTTTCCGTAACTGTATAGTTACGCTGACCAGTATCGAGCACTTTTCTTGCGCAGTGTATGGCGAATGGGACTCCATCCTTCCTTTGTCCTAACACAACCCCAATAGTAATGTCTGAGGCGTCTGTCATGATCTTGAATAGAAGAGACCAATCTGGTGCTTGTAGGATCAAGACATACATGATCATCCTTTGTAATTGCTTAAAGGCTTCAAGACATTTGTGATCAACAATAAACTCCATGTCCTTGCCTAAAAGCTCAGTTAGCAGTCGGGGCAATCTTAGAGAAATCTTGGATAAATCTTCGATAAAAACCAACATGCCCGAGGAAGGACCGCAATTGTTTCACATTGGTTGGTGGCTGGAGTCGTTTGATAACATCCACCTTGGCAGGGTCAACCTCCATTCCTCTCTTGGAGATGTCGTGCCCCAACACAATGCCCTCCATCACCATGAAGTGACTTTTCTCCCAAGAGAGCACTAGATTGACCTCAGAACATCGCTTGAGGACTCGGTCTAGATTCCTACGACAGGAATCGAAGGAATCTTTGTGGACCGAGAAGTCATCCATGAAGACTTCCAGAAATTTGCCGACCATTTCAGTGAATACAGCAATCATGCATCTTTGAACAGTACCAGGAGCATTACATAACCCAAAGGGAATGCGCCTGAAAGCGTAGGTACCAAAGGGGCATGTAACGTGATTTTCCTCCTGGTCCTCAGGAGCTATGGCTACTTGATTGTAGCCCGAGAACCCGTGTAAAAAGCAGAAGAATTATTTCCCCGCTAATCTCTCTAAGATCTGATCAATGAATGGCAGAGGGAAATGATTCTTCTTCGTCGCGGCATTCAGGCTTCTATAATCCACACAGACGCGCTACGACATGGGTACTCGTGTCACGGTCTCCTCTCTATCCTCATTGGTGATCATCTGAATTCCCGACTTTTTCAGGACAACATGGACTGGTGCCACCCATTTAGAATCGGAGATGGGATAAATAAAACCCGTGTGGTACCATTTCTCTATCTCCTTCTTCACGACCTCTCATAAATTTGGATTTAACCGATGTTGGAATTCATGAGAGGGTTTAGCCTCATTCTCTAAGTAGATATGGTGCAGGCACAGAGCGGGATTTATCCTGTAGAGATCGGATATGCTCCAGCCTATCGCCTTGCGGTTTTTCTCTAGGATCTCTAGCAAGCGAGATTCCTGCTCCTCAGTCAATTGCGAGCTCATGATGACTGGATATTTCTTCTCTTGTCCTGTAAGGAATGCAAATTTTAGTGTTGTGGGTAAAGGTTTGAGCTCAGGTAAGGTGTGATCATCAAGGAAGTCTGGCTCAATCGAATCTGGCTCTGTGCTGGTAGTGGCTGGATCTGTCTTTGAAATTGCTACCACCAACTCATTTGGTTTTGGAGTCGGATCGTCAAAGGTTTCCGAGCAATCGGCAAAAGCCACGCCCTACTCATCATCCTCATCTTTTGATTTTCCTAAAGAGGGAAGGACTAACAGGCCCAGTTGGGCCTCTACGTCATCGAAGATGTAGGGGGATGCATATTCTGTGCTGTACTCATTCCTAAGGGTCTCGTAAACTGACTCATGAACAAAATCTTCTCTGAAGGAGAGGGACTCATTGGTGCTAGCTGGGTTCTGTCTCCATGGACCAACGATGTCTACATGAAAGCAATCTGCTTCAGACGAAGAGTACTCAGTGTTGGATTTTGAATCTGGCCTCTTTCACCTAGTATGCTTCATCTCAAGTTTCTCATCTCCACCTGGAGTTTGGAACTGAATCTTCCCGACCTTGTAATCAAATAAGGTCCATGTTGTTCTGTGGAAGGGCCTTCCTAGTATGATCTGGAAGTCTCTCCAATTTCGAGGGGTCTCCATATCAAGGACTGTAAAGTCCACCATCTACTCCTGACCCTCGACTTTTATGATACTGTTCCTCAATTCTCCTTGGGACCTCTTGGTTGATTAATCTGCAAACTAAAGTAGTGCTCTGGATTTCCTAAGAGGTCCAAAATTTAGCCGCTCATAGAGGGTTGTAGGCATTAAGTTAATTGAGGATCCAGTATCAAGGAGAGTGCGTGTAAATCCAGTGTCATCGATATGACTCACCACATAATGTGCACCCATGTCTCTTCATTTCCTCAGAAACACATTCTTTATTGTGCAAGTAGTGGCTACTGACAGAACGTGCTTCTCAACATGGCTTTTGATCTTCCTGCTGACCCTAGTAGGTGTGCATCTCACCTTAAGGTACTTTTGGAATGCAGGTGTCATGTCCACATACTTATTAAAAGGGATTGTGACCTTGATATACTTGTTATAGAATTCTGCCATCTCAGGGTCATCTTTTTGTATTTTTTTAGTTTTCTTCTTTCCACCCTTAAGAGCTCGGGGGAAAGGGGTTATTGATGCTAACTCAGATTATGAAATTGAAAGATTTTTATTGAAATGAGAAACTGAGTTCTGTACAGGACTCTGACACTAATACTGACTCTGACTCTGACTCTAACTAAAAGAAAATTTCTGCTGCGACCAGTGATGCGTCTTCCGCGACTGTTGGGACATCCTCCTCAGATGGAGGTGCGGGTTCTTCATCGGTCTCATCAGACTCACTGCGGGTGTTGTTCTCCTTCTTCTTCGAGGACTTGGAAGTCATATTCTTCTGTCGGTGGTGGTGGTGGTGCTGCTCCTCTGCCTCCAAGTTCTCCTCAAGTAGAGACTTGGCGGCGTCTTCCTTCGGTGTCTGTTCCCGATCAGGTACGATCACGGTCATTCCGCTCACGAGCGACATATGATTAACATTATCGTATGAAAGGATCTCATATTTAGATAAAGAGTTACATGATGAATAGTATACTTGATCTCGTGGTCAGTTCTGGCCTTGATTCAGGCTATTTGGGTTGGCCTAAATCTGGGAAGGAATTGGGGTCTTTGGCACCATCTATTGGTCATGGGTACGGGAAACACGATTTAAATTAGTTCTCATATTCAGGTAGTCATTCTGAATCTGTTGGACCCTATCAGTCAAGGTCTGGATTGCCAAGGTGAGGGACTCCTATTCGCTTGTGGGCGGGGCTTGTTGCTGCTGACTCGAGGATGAGTTCCTATATTGGCCCAGCTGGCCATGCTGGTATTGCTGCTGATGGGATGGTGGTGGAGGGCCTTGCTGGCCCAAGTGGAACGTGCGCTGCTGATGGTGCTGCTGAGGCTGGTACCCTTGTCTGGGTCGGGACTTTATGAAGCGTGGTGTGAGGGTGGAGCTGGTTTCCTGGTAAGCTAGGGAAGGTCGGTATGGCTGACCATTCCCTATTCCCAACTGTCTACCGATGAGGTCATGGTTGTACCACAGCCCGTTGATCTCGAACACCTGCGGAGGCTCCTCATATCCTGTCTCCACTTGTGAGTGTATGTCTGCTCCTCTACCCAACTACCCTGAGGCCACGGTGCCTATTTCTGTACAAGATAAACTCGGTGTACAGGTGCAGGTGGTGCAGAAGGGGTAGGTAGTCGTATCTTGGTTACCTTCTCAGTCAGTTCCTACACTTGTTTCGCAATCGCGAGAGTGCCTCAAGGTCAATGACCCTCTTGTGAATCTACTCGACCATGGTTAACTTGTTAGCTATTATCCCCATGCTGGGGATGAGGTCGTCTGTTAAATCCGCTACCTTCCTCCTAGTTGTCTTGTTGGATAGGCTTGAAGGAGACAACTGATAGGCCTTGGTGGCCTGAGATCTGCCTGTTTCCGCCATCTGCTCCACGATCTTTCATACGGCATCTTCATTCTTTTTTAGATAGCTTCCTCCACATGCAGCACTCACTAATCCCTGCATCTCCGGGGTCATGCCACAGAACAAGGTCTGGACTAAGATCGCTTTTGTAAAGCCATGGCAAGGGAATTTTTGCGTTAAGTTATTGAATTTGTCCCAGGCTTTATGGAATGGTTCATTGAGTCCCTAGAAGAAACTCACGATCTTGGTTCTCATCTGATTAGTCCTACTAAGTGGGTATAACTTCTTCAAGAATAGGTCATTGAACTGCATCCAGTTCGTACATTTCACCCTGAGATTTTCAACCAACGAGCAGCCTTATCTCCTAAGGCAAACGGGGTGGCCTTCAGCCTGATGTAGTCTTGCCCAACCCTAGGGTGACTAAGGTTGTTGCAAACTAGTTCGAAGTCTCTAAGGAAGGCATATGGTCTTCGTTTGTGTTTCCATTGAACTTCGGCAACAGGCTTAGAAAGTGGGGCTTCAGCTTGAACGCTTCAGGGGGGACCTCAGGTACTAGCCATCTATGTATTTCATTCTCTACAGGATTGTAGGCGTCTACCATGGGTCGATCAATTCCTTCAGCCTCGATCACATGTCCCATCCTAGCCATCAGTTCTGCATTCAGTTGCTCGGCTCTTAGTAGCTGGGCCAGGACTTAGATCATGGGTTAGAGGACATATCAAGGAAGAGATTCTCACCAAGGTGATGGTCTTCCTTGGTGAGATCAGAGGAGAGAAAAGGGTTGGTTTGAGAGTAACCACTCTGGGGATGATGGATTCCGAGCTCAAGAGGGTCATGAGCTCGGGTTGGCCCAAGTTGTGCTTGGGCCAGTGAAGACAAACTTCGTGAGAGGCTCAAAGAAATATTTACGAATCGGGAATAGATATCCCCCCAGTCAGTCATCTTGGATGGCGAGAAGAAGAATCGGAAGTATAAGTGTAAGATAGGATTTTACTCCTACCTGAAGCAAGCAAATGAATCCAAACCCAGTTTTTCACACTCAACACGGTGAAGGACTCGAAACCGAGTGCGATTAATCTGGTTGATTTTAAGTGTGAATTTTCAGACAAGTAGCAAAGGTTATGCGGCCTATAGAGAAATCGGCTAAGAGCTGGATGCGTCTCCCATGTTTAACCTATCACCTAAGATACCAACACCCTACCTTTCTCTGCTCCTATCACCAGCCGAAAGTTCAAGGACATACCCCTATCTACCTACAGAGTAGGCAGAGGCTGACAAGGCTGTAACTTCGCCCCTATCTACTTACCAGAGCAGGCGGAGGCTACTAGCAACTTGTCACGGTGCACTGCAATTTCGCCCCTATCTACCTACCGTAGTAGGCGGAGGCTACTTGGCACTGGTCAGTTGAACTAACAATCAGCCAGTGATATTTTCTCGGATCGGGGTACGCGATATGGAAGGTGGGGATTTTGGCTATGCCTTAGGGTGTGCACACACACTCTAGTAGCCACACTCAGCCTGAAAAGAAGGTCGGGGCTAATTTCTCGCAAGCAGAATTTCTGATTTTATTGATTTTTTAGTCAATTTTGTTTAGCATTCCTGATTTTAATTTAGGTGATCACTTGATTAGTCCAACTACAAAGCACGTCTATCGTCTTGTCCCAATTTCCTTTAGCCTAAGTTTGAAAAACTGAGGAGGAGGGAGTCGAGAAAAGTCAATGCAAGATAAAACAATGATGGTATGCAAAGTAGAGAAGACTTACATTGATCCTTTCGCTTTTTATGCAGGATGCAAAATAGAATTGAAAACTATATACTATATGCAATGTAAACAATAAAAGTCGCTCCTAGATAGGAAGTTCTATTAGCGAGTGAAGCACAGCTTGAATTTGGCTAGATCTGTGGTCTAAGTGTGTCTTTTATGTGTGAAGTGTGGTCCTAGAATTTTACGAGTACAAGCAAGTCCTAAAGTATCTCTAAGAGCCGCGAGTGCAAGCCTAGTCTACGCAAAGCAATCCACACAGCACACGGCGACACATTTTCACTATACTTACACGCATGAGAACCCTAACGGGAACCGCTGGAAAAATGCAAAAATAAAGAAAATGCAGAAAATTACAAGTCCTCACAGGTCTCTTAGATTATTTAAATGCAAGTTCCTCGGTTCGCATGGCGAAGCACCTTCGAGTCCTCATTTTCCTCGCACGAAAATAAATGGAGGTCAGATAAAGGATGACACAAAATACACAAACATAAATGATAGAGAAATATTCACAAGAAAGGTCAGGAATCAGACTACCCAGGGATGGAAAATCAAAACTCAAAATTCTCTAAAAATTAACCTAAGCAGTGCTTCCCCGGCAACGACGCCATTCTAATGTGCCCTCGGCTACCCTTGTTAATTCGACCAAGTTGTCGATCAAATTAGATGTTAAGCTCGTTGGAGTCAGGTAATCGAGACTTCATCAAAAAGACCACTCAAACATAATCGACAATCAAGTTCAAGCGGCGGATTTATTTTACTTGGGCAAGCCCAAGGTCGAACTCAGGGAGGCAGCTGTCTCCTTAGGTAATTTTTTAAATAATTTAGAGATCTGATTTTCAGAAGAATACTTTTGGTCTTTTTCTAATTTTTTATGCAATTAAAGAAAAAAATGCAAGTTCAGGCCAAATTTTAAGTTAAAACAAGAAATATAGTCAAATGGAGTCCAAAATTAATGAAACTTGGCCAGATGATGGAATGCAATGAAACTAAGTGTCTACATTTTTTTGGAATTTTCAGACTCCAGATGAATTAACTATGAATAAGATATGAACACAATACAGAAAATAAACTTTCTTAAAATAAAATGTGCATATAGGGACTTAAGTGCAAATACCTATAATGTGGGGGGTATGGATGCAAAATTCCCACAGAGACACATGCTCCTCATGTGATGCGCCTGGCAGGGACCAAAATGCAATTTCTAAAATGTTTTGGGGCCCTTTTGTAATTTACCCAGCCCTCACGTGAGAGACGTGTGAGTGGGATAGGCTCGGACGACGTTGGAGGCTCGGGAAGAGGCTCGGATGTCTCTAGAGGTTCGGATCAGCTTCGGGTCAGCTTCGGTTACTCTGAGTCTAGATTCGGAGAAAAGGCTCAGAGAATCCATGTGGCGAAGGCTGAGCTGCTTGATCGAGGTCGATCCAATGGTGCGTGATGCGGTTGACGTGGCACGATCAAGGATCATCAGATCAGAGAGATCTCACGGTGTGAATGCTGACGATGTGGCTTGTTGCGGACCGTTGGATGGTGATCCATCCAACGGTGTCTGAAAGTCGAAGAAGAGGCGACGTGGCATGTCTAGGTTCGTTAGATCATGAAGATCCAACGGATGCGGGCACTGGTCCATGTGTCATGATGACAACCGTCAGATCGGGAAGATCCAACGGTAGCTAGGAGTCTTCTTCTCTGGTTCGCCTCCTCCTGCAGCAGACTTGGCGGGGCTTCGGCGATGATGCTCTGGCTCCGTCGCCTTCACCTGAGGTCGTGGAAGCTTTCCGATGACTCTTGGATGACTTAGATCAATCATAGAAGCATCAGGAGTCTGTCGGAGGTTCTGGAGGCAACTGGAGTCGACCGGAGACTGGTGGCGACGAAGCTCGAAGCGGCTCCAGTGTGAAGTCCGACCAATGAAGATTGCGGTTCCTACAGGGTTAGCTTGTGCAAGAAAGCATGTGCAACGTGCTCGTGAGGTGCGTACGAGTGCAGTGAGGCCTGAAGGAAGAGCGAACGGTGGTTGTTGGTCTTCCTCAGCTGTGGGGACGGAGTTTTGGTTGGAAGATGATGCTAGGCATTGTCGTAGTTATCTAAGAAGTGAGTGAAGGTGAGAGCTCCAAGGTGGAGCTCGGTGGATGGTCGGAGAGGCGTGACGTTGATCGGAGGAGCGCAATAAATTAAGAGAAAAACGACAAGGGAGAAGATGGAGATTGGAGAAGACAATGGAGGATGCTACCTGGGGTCTGAAGCTTGAGGAAAAGCCCCTGGTTGTCGCTCGAGGGTCGACAGCTGGCCCGAGCTCATGCAGCTCATCGAGGAGGATGCGGCACAACGTGCTACACCATGGATCTCGCTGGAGAAGATAGTGATGTCGTCGTTTGATTTCTCACCTAATTGCTGTCACCAACAGGAGGGTAGGAACTCTGGGGTATCTCTCTGCAAGGGAGGATGGGGTGAAAAGTGGCCGGCGGTGCTGGATTTATAAGGAAAAGGTGGAGATGTAGGTGATGGGAGGCATTGTTTCATGGAGTGTTTGGAGTGACGAGGAAGGTTGTCATGGAGATCGTAGAGGTCGGCAAGGATGAGGGAGATGGACCATCAAATGATAATCATACAGCTGTTGATTCAATTATTGAATCATAGAGGTTGGTGCTTGGATGAATATCTAAGGAGTTAGATAGAGGACTCATCAAGCACCATCAAATGATTATTAAGTGTTGATCTCCATCCTAAGTAGGAGATGGCAATCCTTTCTCTTTTGGTTGATATCTGACCGACCTCTTCATGCAGGTCCTCTACATGGGAATAGAGATTCGGAGGTGTTAGATTAGTTGAGTCAAAGGGTTGACTTAACGAGATCGAGATAACAAAAAACCTATGTTGAATACTGTCACAGCATAGGCATGCATCCTCTGACCAGAGACAGATGTGTTACTATATGTCTAAGTATGTACATTTGGCAGACGAATAGGTTGATGATCTAACCAAGATCTACACACCGGCGAGCTGGTGTGCATGTAAGGACATATGAGTAATATCATCTCTCAAAGGGATCATACAGGTTCACTTGTGAACCGGAAGACATGAGCTCACTCATGAGATATTGGGACTGATCGAATTCCATGCATGGTCGTCATGCTTTGGAAGCATGACAAGAATTCGAAGGTATGATATATGCTTTGGGAAAGCATATGATCGATACCAATTCCCAATGACCAAGATTGAGAAACTTGGTGATCAAACCCTGAAGATGATAGTGTAAAATTGATATATTTCTTCAGTATGATCATAGGTCTTCCAGTATGCATGATGTACAGGTGTTGGGAATACCCGAGGGTGATGTGATCATAAACGATTGTATAACCATGACGCTTCCATTCCGAGGGAGTGATGAAACAGGTTTGGATTTTAGAGACTCCTCTCAGTAGAGAAGTGACGTAATCTTAGTCCATGTATTGGACATTGATCTGAATGAGATTCAGATGCAATGAGAAGATTAGGTCTACGGCCTTGATTTAATGAAGCATCTGTGGGAGGTCCATGAGATCTAGAATTGAGATGTGATCTCAATATCCAAGTCACTATACGTGGAACAATAAAATCGCCATGTCCTTATCTCCAAGTATCTGCGCATTATTCTTGAAAGGGTTCGAGAATAATTCCATAGTTGAATTAAATCTAAGCATAGAAAGATTAAAAATTAAATGTGATTTACCTACCTTGATGTATGTGGATAATTATCCAATATAATTAAATGTGATTTAATTATTGTGGATAGAAATAATGTGGATAGCAATATTCAATTATTCATAATATATTATAAATGTGATTTATAATGTATTAGAGAGAGCTTATTATAATTTATATTTGTTAATTAATTATTGGTGTGAATTGGATTCACATTATATAATTAATAGAAAATGTAAATTATTTTTGGTTTCGGGTTGTTAATGTGATTCACAAATTTCCAATGGCAAGATTGCAATATTCTCAAAATTAATTATGAATTATTTTTGTAGAATAAATCACAACAAAAGTTGTTGAAAAATATGGGAGATTTTCATGGAGATATGCAATCTCATGAGATTGCATGAGATTGGCTCCACCATGGATCATGGTGGATGGCTACCAAGTCCCACATGGAAATTGGTAGCCGTCCTACCTATTCCATAGGAAGATGTACTCTCCATGCTAATCTCTCCATATTTGATTGATTTGATTTAGGATTGAATTATATTTGATTTATCATATATATTTAAACTAAATTAAATTATTTGTTATTGGTGTTTTATCAACAACAACTTGACCGATGGATTAAACACAAATCAATCTCATCCATTGATTTGGTGTATCCCATGGATTGTGATCCATGGACTCCCAAAACTCTATAAATAGAGAGGCACCCCTTGCTCTCTATGGTTATGCAATTGAGATACAAATCTCTCTCTCTCCTTCCACACGCCATCTCTCGGCTCTCCTCCATTGGTGGCCGTCCACCAAACCCTAGAGGAGAAGCTTCGTCGTGGCTTCGCCACCGCACCACCGCCTCGACGTTCCTCGGTTCCCCATCTTCTTTAGAGAGCTTCGCTCACGGAGAAGGTGTTTGATCTCGTGCAACAAGATCAGGACTTCACCATGCTTGGATCAACTTCTTGGATTGCGAGGATCATGCGACTCATCCCCACGCTCGCAAGCATCTTCTCTGAAGATCGGACTTGAGACAGGAGGTCTCTTTTCGTAGAGACTCGATCAATCACGCTACACGAGGTATTCCTTTATACTTGATGTGGTTTTAGATGAAACTATCCGAGAATCATTCTCGGATCTTGTGGTTTCATCACATGAAAATTTTTTAAATTCTGCTACATAGAACAACTAGTCCGACTAGTCGTTATTTGTCGTATTCGATACGATGCTCATGCTTCCGTGATGCGCTTGAGGATTATACAATATCCTTCATCCTTAGCTTTTCATATATAACATTTTCGTTTATTGATTATATGATCCATATGTAGGTTATCATCTTTTTATCACATATAACTCATGTTGATGGATCTTGGGATTGTAGAGGATGAGTCTCTGATCTGATCTTTTTCTATGTAAAATTCTCAAGCTTAATGGATAATGTTTGGTCTTTGTCTGATTGTGACCTCACATTATGACTCTAAGGCATGAAGAATGTCCTAGGGTTGGGGTGCCTCCGTAGGCATGCACTGGAGTGTAATGCGTCCTAACTAAATTCCCAACATGTCCACTATCTTCACCTAACATCCGTAGTGGTAGTTCTAAATTCTGATTAAATGTTGATGATTGATCATTGATGATGATTGATGATTTCTACCTCACAATCTTTTCCTTGCCAGGACCTACTGACGAAATAGTAAAACAAACACAAGAATAGTACCAGCTCAACTGTAACCAAACTCAATTGTCTTTAGGCTCATATTAACAAGGATAATCCACCCCCTATCAACCATGATTTATACTAATTCACAAAGAAGTCACAGTGCATCATCAAATACTAGGTACCGATAAGTATGTGTTTCCACTCTTCCCTGTGTCATTTCAAGGAAGATCATTGTGACATGATAATATCAATGCACTAATAGTCTTCCACTAATCTAAGTATATTAATAGAGATGGGATGTGTACTATCACTACCCATGTACATAGGACCACAACCATGCACAAAGTAAAGACATCGTGGGACAAGTCATCCGTGGGTCTTAGAACAATCAAATCTCAACAAACATGATACACATAGATCCGAGATCACCCACGATTGTTCAAATGATGCTCAAGATGCACTCACTCACCGAGGCTCACCGCATCAAGTTTTAATTTGATTAAACTCACAATGGACCCATTTCAGTCATTTATCAACCCATAATAGTTACTTCGGATATTTATCATATATCATAATGTCCTGCATGGGTCTACATTTTTTTGAGTCAATTCTATCATTTTTAGGATTCATTTAATACACATATCCCAAATTATTGATCATCTAACTTTGATGATCGATCAACAAAAAAACTATGATCTATCACTTTGGTTCTAAGTGATCGATCATACAAATGTCATGATCGATCAAGCATGATTAGTCATCTAAAAATAATGATCAATCATTTACCTAAGCAGTAGCAGGAACCACTCTATCGATGTCCCATGAAACCTCTCTGATCATAAATCAGATTTCACTAACTTGTCGTTGCTAACAAACACATTACAAATATATTTTTATTTCTCACATGCAAGCAGTAGATCAACATGAAATCGTGAAAATGAGAGGTGATGTAATATGGTTTTTAGTGCAAATCTCACCAAAATCCGTAACTAACACCTCCTACAGGTAGTATATCCTACCTACAACCCATGGTACGAAATGTGCACAAATCCGACAGCAAGAGGAGGCTAAAACCATATGTAGGGAATGGTTCCTCATGAAATTCCTTCATCCCAAACAAGAGTTTCATGATGTTTCATGGAACACCAACGTGTCCATGACGATCCTTACATTGAGCTCTTTGAGTTGATGTACTTGGATCCTCGATAGTGGCCAGAAATCCTCTCCTATGACGGAGCTCTGACGAAGGGGAGGAACTTCGATGAAGGTTTGGGACTATATGGTTAGCTACATCCAGTTGGATCCCCCAAAATATAGGGTCGAGTCTACTCAGATCCAGATCTGGATCCAAACCCAATAGTTGCAGTCCATTTGTATTTTGTACATAACGCTCGCATACAAACTCCAATTTCGATGTTCTTGGGCTTCTTGGAAGGTCTCGACAAGTACTACAAGATAGGCTACTCATTTACCTAATTTGGATATTGTATAATGTCAGAAATTGAGTTTTAGTGAAATCAGTTTTCAAAGATCTTACATCATAACAATCTTAAAGAAAGTATCATCCCTGAGACTTGAGAAAAAGCGTCAATGTCATTAAGACCACTAGTAAATTACATGTACTATATCAGTCACAATATTTATGCCATTAAGTGGAATATCCTTCTTGAAATACACATATTCATTACGATCCTCAATAACAAATCTATCTTCTGTGTGTTTATCACCATGGTGATAATAATTATTAGGTAATCCCACTTATCTCCAAGGCGATAACAATTTTAAAGAGTTTCTATTATCATTTTGAAAATGTACATGTATCCATGTTCCATTTATCATGGTGTGATAACAAGCTTAAATGTTCTCCTTATTTCCTTGAAATGCATCTGCATCCACATATCACCTATAGTAGGAGTAACGATAATCTTAATAGAATATTGATTATCACAATCGACGATAACTATCGTAAATTATAGTTATCAACTTTAGCTACAAGAATCTTACTCGAGTCGGTGTTATTGTCATCGGTGACAACAATCTCAAAAAGATCGACTCATATCTACTCGGTTTACTCTTTAAACCGATGATCTTGTGTCACAATTTAGTGTAGATTATTTCATCTGAATCTTCATAACATATTACCAAAACTTATCACAATATCGATTTCTGACTTCATTTCAATCATCATCTTTTACCATTACAATTAAGATAGTCGTTCAGGACTACAAGTAAGATCATCAAGGAAAAACCAATACTACACTTATCACCTCATCATTCATGTAGGGACAATGGTGTTGGCATACACTCACATGTAATATCACATCTAATAGCATGCGTTAAAGTAACATTGACAACAAAGTTTTTCCATCATAAAGAAAGAGGATTAGATTTCCAAAAAAATGTATTACCCTGCTCACAAATCTTCAGCATAGTATTGATCATTTACACTAACGGGTGGATACTCGTCATGTGTTACAAACTTAACACATTCAATTCACTACAGACATTTAGCTTGATTATGGCCTCTTGGCCACACTTGTTACACCTTCGTGGCCTTTTATTCATCTGCGATCCCTTACCACTAGTACTATATGATGAATCCTTGGTCATCACTCTTTATTCTTTTATTTTAGATAATTATCTTGGCAAAGCATCATATAAATAGATACAAATACAATAAGTTAACATTTAGCATGCATGTGTTAAAGATACATATTTAGCATGTATTTGTGCAAAAATAAAAGAATAAAGAAAAAAAAGAAAGGAGGTATCTAGAATAAATACAGAGTGACCTGAACCCAAGAGAAGGTCAAGCATTAGCCTGATCGCAAAATAAAACAAGTAGAGAGAGATAAGGCCAACTCTATATTGTACATATTATTGGTGTAATTAAATAATTATTTTTGACAAAATATTCTTCTTACCTCCTTGTATATAGTCCTAAAAATAAAACAAAAATCAGAAAAATAAAATAAAAATAAATATAAAATCCTCTTTCCCTTGTATAAAATACATATATATATGTTTCATGCTCTATTTATTTTATACCTGTAAATAAATAATAAAAATAAAATAAAAATTATTTTATACTCCAAAAATCATGTTATAAATAAATAAAATATAAAATTGGGGTATTGTATAAAAAGAACGGAATAAAAATACTTGTACAAAATAGATAGGTATATTATACATGTATATAATACATTATATTGTATATATAGATTAATTTATTTTTCAAAAAAATATATAATAATCACAATAAATAGTTTGAAAAATAACAATTATTTTAACACACTTTTTTATTTAAAATCATTTATTATTTTTTATTGAATTTGTAAGTACTTTGTAAATCCTGATTTTCTGATTGGTCGAATAGATTGTTGACAGTTGGTCAACAGCTCCCTTTTCCCAGGTCAGACCCGAACCCTGTTCACTGGAATCTCTTATCGAAATTTCCCAGCTCGACTCCGTTTGCCTTTGGCCTCGAGATCTAGATCCAATAATCCTCGTACCTCCGACATCCTCACGAGTCCTTTGGCCGATCCGATTCTCTCTTGGGTTTGGTGCTTCACCTCGATCTTTCCAGACCCTCGACTCACCTATAAATGATCGCTTCCACCTCCCAGGAGCGGTAGCTCGTACCTCGCTCCCACTTCAACCCCTAGCCACCTCCAGCTGAGTGAAAGCTGCTCGGAGAACCCCTCAGAACTCGGTTTGGTGTAGTGAAGACATCGCTTACCCTTCATGGCCGGAGAACTACCGCAAGCAGCCTCCCCCGCCTTCCACATCCAGGTTGAGGCCATCACCTCGTCAGCCATCTTTACCTGAAGCTCAGGAGCATCCCAGATCTTCAATTATACTTCATATCCTCTCTATTCTCCTGTTCGATCAGATCTTTTCATTCATCATCACCGCACTCCCATATGCTCTGACCAGCTCGTCGGAACCTCGACGTCCACCTCCAACCGTTTAGATCGATCCGCAGCCTCGCCCTCCATCTTGCACCGCAACCTGGTCATCCTTAGCCTCCATCTTCATGTCGAGATTAGGGCAGAGATCTCCTCTACCACCTTCACCGAAGATCAAACTTTGCCCCCCTCCGTGTCTTTGGTTTTTAGCTTCAATAACCCGGACCGGAGCACAGCCCCTAGTCCTAGATTTCCTTTGCATGTGTTAGCGTGCACTGAGAGCCCTTATTTCATCCATCAGAGGGTTCTCCAGAGCAGCTCAAGGCCACCTTCATTGTCACGCACATCTGGTCATTGGCTACTCCATCGGACCCGCTCAGTCGATGCGGAGGACCTCCACGATCATTTCCGAGCCTCCCGATCGACTATCAGAATTGAGGATCGCCTCCTTAGCTTTGGTGAAACTCACCTCGACACTGTTCATCCAGGTCTTCTCAGCACCGTTGGATCAGTTGTCCTCCTCCAAATCGAATCCATGCCACTGACAGCAGCAGCTTTTCGGGCCGTAAGATCACAGCTCTGACGCATCTGCACCCCACGTCCTCGACAGTTTCTGAGGCATCAGATTTGACACCTGCCACATCTAAGTCGTACGTCCACGAGCAGCCAGCGGCCATCACATGTCCCTCACGTGCACCGCACGCACCTGCAAGGGTATATTGCATTATTTACCATGCACTTTTTATGCTTTATTTTCTAGTTTGTTAAGAAAGTTGTAGTTTGAACTATTTGCATGTTAGTCCCTATGGTTTCTAGTATTTGCACATTAGTCCTTCATGTCTGGAAACATATGCACGATCATGTGCCCTATGGTGTTTTTGCATATTCCATCTTGGACTTCTTGATGGTTCATTTTTTTAATGAAATGTTTTTTAGATTTGCACTTATGCCCTTGTGAAAGATTTATTGAGCGTATGTGTTATTGTTTAGTCTGGAAACTTAGAATATTTGCAAATAGGTCCCTACAATCTGTGTGCTTTATTTTAAATCTAATAATTATCAAATTAGCACCAAACATTCCCCAAAAATTACCATTAGCCCCTGCTATTGTGTTATATTTTTGGTAATTATTGTGACGTAATTTGATTTTATTTGATATTTTGTAAAAATCAAAAACCCTTAAAAATGTGTCTGACAATTTTAAAAAATACTAAAAAATATATGAATAGCCCTAGAAATTCTATAAAAATTTTTGTGTGTTTGTTTTGGTTTCTTTTAATTTCAAGACAAAGTCGAGATCCGAAGCGAAGCCGGTCAGTCTCTACCTTTGATGATTATAGAAGTTGTCCTTCGGATAGCATTTTGGTTCCATTATCTTTTATAAAACCCTTAAAAATCACAAAAGACCAAAAATCTTATAAAAATCATTAAAATTTCTACAAAAATCAAAAAATGAGTTTTTAATTTCTGTAGTTAGATGTCGTCATCTATTTTAACATAAAATTACGATCAGGATGTTTGGGGCACTTTAGATATTTTAAAGTTGCCTTCTAGTCTAGGATGTACATTGTTTTGATATTTTGACTTTATTTCATTTCAAGAAAATTATATAAAATCGTAAAAATCCCATAAAATCAACAAAAACACTTGCATAATTTAAAAATACAATTTTTTTAATTTTTGATCCTTTTTAGCCTTAATAAAAATTGTTATAGTGTGATTTCCTTCATAATTTTTCTTTTTCTTATTAGAAAATATAAAAAATTTGTAAATTAAAAATCACCAAAAAGTAGCCCTTTTCTTCTCTGATTTCTCGACGACTTCGTAGGCTTAGCTTGTGCTCTTTTATTCGACCATGGTCGCTATACCATGTTAAATAAATAGCGAAGACCGCTTCTTTAGAATTTTGAGCTTGATTGTTTTATTTGTGGTCTTAATTTTTCTTGATTGACCGTGCCTTACGATTCAGGTCGCAACGACCTTGGATATTACTTAACACGAGTTGCTTGGGGTCGTTATCAGAATGGCGTCGTTGCCGGGAGCACGGCTGAGTAGTCGTTTTTCATCCTTCTTTGTTTCATTTTTATTTTCTTTCTTTATTTGTTTCTAGCTCTATTTGATATAACTATTTTTCTGACCCGTTTCTGTTTCACTCTTTGTGCGAGGGGAACCGCCCGAGGTCGCTTTGGAGGAGACCTGTACTTGAAGGGAAGCAGGAGTAAAACAAGAGTAGTTATAGTTTATAGAGTAGCTTAGAGTAGCTTTTAGCACATTTTATTATTACCATTGTAACAATACAGGACCTTGGACATTTCAAGACACTTGGCATATCGGGGTCTGTTTCGTCGAGCACCGATGTGCTCGGGGGACCTCACCGCATTTTCACAGGTTTTTGATTTTTTTGCCTTTTATTTTTATTTTGATTCTCGAAGAATTTGGCCCTTAGATTTAGGGATTTTTCTGACTATGACGTAATTATATAAGGCCCAAGCCATAATTATTTACCTACACCTATAGTTCGCAATTGGACCTAATTAATAAAAAATACAATAAAAAGTTCACTTGGTCGCTTGAGAGGTCACGTGCCGCTAGAGGTCGTATACAGCACGTGCAGGATCTGTTGTAGCGGACACCGATCGGCATCAGAGATCGGACTCCGACCTCTCTCCCTAACCAGTTAGCTACAATTCTTCACGTGTAGAAGTTTCTCATCTAAGGTCGTTTTCTTCTTGCATCATATAGTATAGTTTTATTTCTATCTTTTAATTTATGCGTGGATCACCCTGCATGTAGAGTGATGACGACAGGTACGCATCTCTTACTTTTCATGCATCATCGTGTTTAATTGCGCATCGGCTTTTTCGACTTCTTCCCCAATTTTTAGACTTTAAATAATCAAGAGATCGAAAAATTCGTTTGACATTTGCTTTTTTATTGAAAAATACTTAAAAATGATAATCATAAAATTGGAACTACTAAACAAACTTGGCCCAAAAAGACACTTGACTTAAAAATCTTTCTTGGGAGAGCAACCCCCTCATTGTTTGGTTTTCTTGCGGGAGAAAGTGACCCGCACACTAGGCTAGAGCCACACCTGAACTTTCACTAGATTATTGGTCTTGGGGTTAGTCGTTCTCCAGTGATCGCTCCGGTCTCTGGTAAAGCGGGTCGCGATATCCTTAACAGAAGGAGTTGATCGGGTAGCTGGTAAACGGTCCGCAACTTCTACTGGCTGGGAAAGATCTAGCTTCGAGATTGGGCTAGTCTCTTGAGAGCATCAAGTTCCTACCAACTCGTCTAATCACCCTACTAGACTGAATTATCACCTAAAAAAAGTCGACAAGATAAAAGATCGAACCTTTACGGTCATCAGCTATCAGTGTTGAGTAGGTGAATTGGGGGTTTGTTTGCTGATCTTGTGTGTTTCCAGATCCCATCCACCTTTTCTCCATATCGTGAAATCAAGATGATGGGTCGGAGGTCCCTTAGGCAGCCCTTGGCTGCATCGCTTTCGAGCAATCCGCCCCATTCATCCAGGTTGGTTCGTGAGAGCCCAGACCCACTCTCCGAACATGAGTTTGATCCTGCCCTATTCCCCCTCGATCACCCTTCTTCCAGTCCCAAGGTACCTGAGCAGAGACCAGAGCAGATATTTGTTCATTTGACGGCACCTGAGTTCGGGTCTTTTGCCTTTGCAGAGACCCAAGAGATGGGCAGCAGCGAGGAGCGCACTGATGGACATCCCCAGACCACCACATATGTTTTAGATCAGGGCGCCATCAACAACACCATGTTAGCTTCCTTGGAGACTATGCAGAGATAGATCAGAGACCAGGGGGCTTTCATGGTTGATATGCGTAGAGAGATGGCCCTGATGCGAGATGACCGAGAGCAGAACCGACCAGATAGTGGAGGGATACCAGAGCTTGAAGGAGGAGATGGAGGACACCAGATGAGCCAGTGGAGCCAGTCTGACCAGCCAGGCTGATGAAAGAGTTGCACAACCCTGGTGTGACTCTTGCACACCGTTAGATTCAGCTTCCAGCGATCCTGGGAGATTTCAAGCTCCCCCCTCAGACGATTCAGTTGTTTCCTAAGTTTCAAGGGCTAGACACCGAGGAGCCGCATCTGCATCTGCAAGAATTTGAGATGATCTGCAGCACGGTACACGACAGATACCTGGATGAGGACACCATCAAGATGATGGCCTTTTCATTCTCCATGGTCGACAGAGAAGCCTACTGGCTGAAGCATTTAGGGAGATACATCACTTCGTGGGAATAGTTCCAGATCGAGTACTTGAACAAGTACTATCCACTCGGTCAGACAAGTGCAAGTCGAGCTTTGATCAACAACTTCTCCATGCTTCCCAGCGAGCAATTCCATGAGGCATGGGACCGCTTCCAAGAGCTCATTGACAGGTGTCCACACCACAACATCTCCAAGCCCAACTTAGTGCAGAGTTTCTTTTGTGGGCAGACACCAGAGCTGCAGGGGCTCATGAACGCATCTTCTAGGGGTCCTACTTCACCAAAGATGAAGACCAGGTCTGGGCAATATATGAGGAGATGGTCGATAACTACACAGTTATGTCCCAGACCCGTCTTTACACTCAAGGGAAGCCCTTGCCCCAAACTGTGACCTATCACAGGATATCATAGGTCGATGCAGGTCCATCCACCTCTTCAGTTGTTGCAGCACAGACAGAGTCGTCGACCGCTGATATGGGCATCATCAGCGAGAAGCTGGACTACATCAAGATTACCGAGAAGAAGCAGTGCCAGGGCATGATGCAGATCGACCAATTGGCATGGACATTGAGTGACCTAAATACCCAGATCATGTGTCTCCAGGAGGCAAAGATAGCTTCTCAACCCCGTCTCAGGTCACGGGCTGACCCTAGTAGCAGCAGCTTGTCCCAGCCCTTCGCCTAGTACAGACAGGTCCACCATATCCAGGCGGAGCTGTTCCAACAGCCGCAACACCAGTACATTCACCCACTACCGTCTCAGGACACTCAAATGGTGGTGTACTGATGAATACCCATTCATCACTCTTTATTCTTTTATTTTAGCTACAAAACCTTTGCTAAACACATGCAAATATATGTAAATAATAATAATTAGCATTCAGCATGCATTTTGTAAAAAAAATAATTAGCATGTTTTTGTGCATAAATAAAAGAATAAAGAAACAAAAGAAAAAGAGGGAGATATTTAGAATAAATATTGAGCGACCTAATCCCAAGGGAGGGCTCAGCATGGGCCTGACCGCATAAAAACCAAAGTAGAGGGAGATAAAGAAGCTCATGTGTGTACATATATACCTGTATATAAATAAAAATATTTTCCTCTAAATAAAAAAAATGGGCTTGTATTTATTTGTATATATTTGTAAATATTAAATTAAAATAAAAATGAGAAAAATAAAAAGAAATAAAATTCATCCCCTATTGTCTATATTCCCCGTGTACATAGAACCCTTTATCTATTTATTTATCCCTATAAATAAATAAATTAAAATCCAATAAAAATTGAACATACTCTATATTTCATAATGTAAATAAATAAAATAAAAATCACAAAAATAAAAATAAAATAAAAAGAAATAAAATCAAAATCAAAATAAATATTGTATATAGACGATGTACATATGTATATATAGCTATTTATTTAACCCTTATAAATAAATAATAAAAATAAAATAAAAATATACTTTTATTCCAAATTTTATTATATAAATAAATAAAATATAAAATTGGGATAAAATGTACAAAAATAAATAATCAAAAATCAAAAATCAATATTTTATATACCTATATATAATAAGCCTATATTATATATACAATATTTTTATTTCAAAAAAAAATAAAAATCACAAAAAATAGTTTAAAATAAAAGAACCATTTTTCATGTTTTAACTTTTTCTTAATTCGACCGTTTTCTATTTATTATTTATTTTCTAAATAATTAATGCGTGGCTGCATCTGGTTGGTCCATGGGGGATGTTGACCCCCGATCAACTCTCCCCCCAGGACCACCAGAGACGGATCCAGTTGCCCTGACCCGATTTCTTCCAATTTTCGCCACTCGATCCGATAGCCAAATCTCGAAACCTTGGGCTCCATCTAACCCTCATTCATCCCTGATCCACGCCCGGGGTGGGTTTTGGGGATCTGCCTCCGATCTGGTCGCCCGACTCCCATCTTCTCGGATCCCTAGCCAAATAAAGTCTCAGCTCCGACAGCCTTTTCACTCATATTTGGACCTCCCCCTCGACGCCAAGGAGCTCCTCCACCTTGCCTGAGTGACAGCCGTGCGAGAGGGAGTGGAAGCGAGGCTTGGGACGCTAGGAACCATCGATCCGGCAGCTCTTCGTCGTCGTGTGCCGCCGCGGGCGCGCTCAGCCTCGGGACTCGACGCCCCCTTGAGGCAATGACCCCCGGAGCTCCAGGAGCTCCAACCCAGTCGATCTCCTCCACCAAGTAACCCCTTTAGCTTGTAGTTTAGCGTAGAACGTAGATTTTAGTTTACTGTCCCCGTAGCTCCGCCGCCTTCGCCAGCCACCTCCGACCAACCATTTGCCACTCCGACCATTCCTCCACCTTCGCCAGACCTCTCCTCACCTTCTCCACCTAGCCATCCCCCCTGTCTCGCCCCGGAGCAGGTTGTCCACCCTCCTCCGTCGTCGCCTCACCGGAGGGTGTCGCCCCGACCCATTTAGACCCATGTTCACCCTCTCACCGGGTCGAGCATTTTGCCCTCGACCCAGGAGCTTGTTGCACTGCTTTGCAGGTCGATAGGGACCCGTCTGAGGGGTCCGAGCTTTCAGGCGTAGCAGCTTCCCTCCTCCGCCGTCGCCAGGCCACCACCGTGGTCGTCGGCCTCATCGGAGGCATCCACGATCTGTGGATCACCGAGACGAAGCCTTTGCACATCTTAGAAGCATCACAG
Organism: Ottelia alismoides; assembly: GCA_037367405.1. Taxonomy (NCBI): domain Eukaryota; kingdom Viridiplantae; phylum Streptophyta; class Magnoliopsida; order Alismatales; family Hydrocharitaceae; genus Ottelia; species Ottelia alismoides. The sequence goes on along the minus strand of JAZKJV010011346.1, from coordinate 1,740,864 downwards.
GAGGATCCCAGCGTGTGCACGAGGCCGGCGAAACTCGCCGGCGACGAGTTCTTGGAGCATCTTCCCCGACTGTCTGATCGACTCCCACTCGCCAGATTCAATCTTGAGCGTTCATCCGCGAGGAGTCAGTCACCGTCGGATCCACTGGAGAGTTGATCGGAGCTGTCCATCCAGCGAGGGTTAGCCGCAGCACACAGTAGACGTTTGATCCCCCACGTGGCGAGCTCTCCACCGTCTGATCAGCTTCGAGGGTCCTTCGTTGAGACGCCAACATCCCCAGCCGCCAGATACACCATGTGGCGCCATCTCAGCCCTCAGATAAATAATTTGGGTAATTGCTCTTAGGCCCCTTCAGTCTTTGAATTTACATTTTAGTCCTGTAAATACTTTTCGTAGTTGTTTTTATTTTGTAAATATTGCATCGAGGACCTTCTGGTTTTAGATATTTGCATTATAGTCCCTGTGTGTATTGTGCACGTGCATCGACATGTGATTTAGTGGGCATTTTGCATCTTATACCATGTATTCCTTGCGTGTTAAGATTTGGATCTTTTTAAATAGGAATTACAATCTAGTCCTTCCAGGCCTGGACCACGTGCCTAGCACGTGGAGAGAGGGAGTTTTGCGTTTTTGGCCCTAAGGTTTTCTGCCTTGTTATTTAATGGTCCCTGGACTATGTTTTTCTTGCAGATAGGTCCTTGTGCATTGTTTGCTTGTTTTTTATTTAAATAAAATATCAAAATTAACCCAATTGGTGTGAAAATTTGACACGTGGCTCCTGCCACTGTGTAAAATTTTCACCAAATTTTGGGTACATCTCTGAGTATTTTAGTATTTTGAAAAATTCAAAAACCATTATTTTTTTGTCTGTCTAGTTTAGAAATTCCCAAAAAAATATTAAAACATCTTTAAAAATTATGAAAAAAATTAGGTTTTGCGTACTTTTGTGTCTGTGATTTTCTATCAGTTTTTGGCTATTTTTGGATTCATATAAAACATAAAAATTGAAAAAATCTTAAAAACCCATAAAAATTCTAATAAATCATAGAAAATTCAAAAAATCAAAATTCCTTTTTTCTGAATTTCCCTCTTTGTTTCTATTTTCCAAGAAAGAAAATTACCTCCAGGCTCTGTAAAGACCATTTTATATTTTATTTTGATCTTAGAAGCCTGGCTGGACAGTGTCTGTTGGTTTCAGTCTTATTTTATTTTTAGAAAATTCTATAAAAATCAAAAAAATCTCAAAAATTCACTAAAAATAGTGAAAAAATATAAAAATCATAAAAACATTTTTGTTAGAATTTTTAGAGCATTTTTGAGTAATTAAATCATTATTGATAGTTGCTTGTTTTCCTTGTTTTATTATTTTCTTTATAATTAAAAATTCCAAAAAAATATAAAAATATTAAAAATCCACCAAAAATAATTTGTTTTTATTTGTCTTGATTTTTTACTACTTCGTAGGCTGCAAGGCCAATCCGTGCTCCCTGAGTCCGACCCTGGGTGCTACACCAAGCTAATCTCAAAGCCAGGGCCACTATTTGTTTTCGTTGATTTTTGTCTTTGTTTGGTGGTCTGATCCATAATTTTTCTTGATTGAGTTGAGATTTCTGTCGATCTGGGTCGCAACGACCCGAGAGTGATTTATATTGACCTGATCCGGATTGATAAGGAAATTTTGGCTCATCAGAATGGTGCCGTTGCCGGGGAGCACGGCTTAGTAGTCGTTTTCTTTCTCTTTTTTATTTTATTTTATTTTCTTTTTCGCAGCTTCCCGCAGCTTTTTCGTAGTCCGCGGCTTTTCGCGGCTTTTTATTTTTCTTTTATTTTTCTTTTATTTTATTTTATTTATTTTCTTTTATTTTTGTTTTTGTTTGCTTTTGCTTGTTTATTTTTATTTTTATTTATATATATATACCCTGTTTACTTTACCTACTTTATTTGCCTTATTTTCTCTGGTTTGACACTTTGTTGTCTTCTTGTGAGGGCTCGAGGGACCGAGGTGGCGACTTTCGAGGAGCCGGCGCAACCGCGGCTTTCGGAGGCGGCTCCCTTCTGCACGGAGCCGCAGGAGAGCGCGATGAGGCAGCCGAGTACGGGAGCTTAGATTAGAGTAGCTTAGATTTTATTTCCCGCATCATTTGAATTATTGTAATAATACAGAACACTCAGCAGGACACTTGGACTCTTTTGAGACTTTCAGGGTCTGTTTCGCCTAGCACCGGTGTGCTCGGGGGACCCTTCGGTTTTTACACGGCTTTTCTTCATGGTTTTTGATTTCCTTTCTACCTATTCGGTTTCTCATGATTTTCGAGCCCCTAGCCTTAGGATTTTCTGCTTGAGTGTGACATAATAAATAGGATCCAAACACCCTAATATATCTGCGTGTACGTATAGAGCGGTAATTGGACCAATAATAAAAAGATTAATAAAATAGTCGATTCACTACCTTCGAGCCTACGTGCCGCAGCCCACCCTGCCAAGCGCTGCTCCAGAACTCGATTTGTCAAGAGGAGGAGGGGTGGACCGAGACCGGACTCTTGGATTGGAGGCTGGTGATCGAGTAGACGTTCTTTCGAGTAGAACTGCTGCTTAGGACTCGGTTTTCCGCCTGCACCATTTAGGTAGTTTTATATCAGTCTTTAAATTCTGCGCGGATCATCTTGCATGTAGACTGCTGGAGTCAGGTACGCATCTCTTACTCTGCATGCATCATTGATTTTCTCGCGCATCGGCTTTTTCGACTTCTCCTCCCTGATTTTTTTGGACTTAATAACCAGGAGAACCGAAAAATTCGTTAGGCATTTGTTTTTATTTGAAAAATACCTAAAAAGAAAAAAACAATAAAATTGGGACTGCTAATCACACTTGACCTAAAAGACACCTCACTAAAAATTTATCTTGGGGAGAGTAACCCCCTCCTTGTTTGGTTTGGATGAGCGAGAGAGTGACCCGCACCTTAGGATAGAGCCATATCCGATTTTTCTCGACTGATTACCGGCTTTCTGTATGGGACAGTCGGTTGAGAAAATATTGGATTCCTATTTAGCTCACGTAATTGCTCTGATAGACTGAATGATCACCTAAAATAAAATCGACAAGATAATTGACCGATCCCTTCGATCTTCAGCTCTGTGTGCGTAGGTGAATCGGGGGTTTGCTTTTTCATCTTGTGTGATTTCCAGATCCCTTCTGCCCTTCCCCCATCTATCTTCTTCTTCTGTCTCCCACCCTCCCTCCCTTCAGTCTTCTTCTTCTCCTCTACCCCTGGATGATGGATCCCCCTCACTTCGAGCCGACTCTTGTGGCTCTTTCTTCACCATTTGACCATCACTCCAGTCCACCTTCTAGGGAGGTCAGATCTCCGACCAACCTCCCGCTCCCTCCCTCCCATCCCGTACACTACTCTTGGCATGCTGTGCTTGACGTCCGAGGATACCAGATAGAGCAGATGTGAGACCCGGACGATGTCGTTGCTGAGTTGAAAGTGCACTCCGTTCTTGATCAAAGAGAGCAGTGGAGATCATCAGATAGATCCTATCCCAGATGGATGGAGGAGCAGAGATCACAGGGAGCTCAGTCAGCTTCTACACTAGGTCCGTTCGTCTTAGATTTGGATTACATTCAGAGACTGCTGACATTTTCAGGAGAGGCGCACGAGGAGCCTTATCTTCACCTGTCCGCATTCGAGGAGTTTTGCAGAGCACAGAAATATTCAGGCATCACTGCAGAGGATCTGATGAGGAGAAACTTCCTCTTTTCACTTCAGGACAGAGCCATGAGATGCCACCGATGATTGGGGAGGACATTCGATACGTGGGGAGAGCTACGCCGAGAGTTCATACAGAGATATTTCCCCCCATGGAGAGCAGATTTGATGCGGTCTTTGATCACCGAGTTTTCAGTAGACCCCCAGGAGCCACTGCATGAGGCATGGCCGAGGTTTCTTGACCTCTTGAGGAGATTTCCAGACCATGGACTTCCACTGACAGACCTTATTGAGATCTCCATGCAGGGGATGACCGCAGAGCAGATAGCACTGGTGATTACCACATGTGGTGGTTCACACCGCTGTTCTGACATTTACCTACTGGATACCATCTCGAGGCTACTTTCACAGAGATCATCTTCACGAGATACCGTAGTCGGGACAACACATGCGGAGGATGCAGTACTAGTGCGGTGTGTCGCATTACATGAGGATCCAGCCTTTACACACCAGCCCGAGGACCTGGATGATGCAGCACCACTGACAGAGGAGACGACTGCGATAGCAGAGGTTCGGACCCAGAGTCTACTTGAGTTCCTGTTGGTCTTCCAGCTGGAGTTCGAGTCAGGCCCAGAGTTCTCAGTCGACGAGTCTTGGATATCAGATCTTCTGATATTCCAGGAACCAAAGGAGCCCCCGCTACTACAGCCATTGATTCAGCCGCTATAGTTTCCAGTCCCGGAGGAGTCAGTTTCCTCTCTGCAGAGACACTTCTCGGAGTTTGACAACGTCCATGACTCAGCCCAGCAGCCACAGTTCGATATGGGACGCCACTTTGAGAGTACAGACATAGAGAGTCCCGTATTTGAACCTTTTGTCCTCTACTTTGCCGAGACAGATATACTTGCTGAGGACCAGTTGGCAGCCAGCATTGCCGTAGAGCGAGGATCAGCCGCAGATACAGTGATAGCTTCCGCGATGTTGACCAGTACCTTCTCTTGCTTCCAGATTACTGAGAGCGACATTTCAGATGATTATGCAGCCTGGTGCACCGAGTGGATGCTTGACAGCAGCGCAGATGCCCATCTAGATCCTGATCCTCTCTAAATCATTTCTGATATTGCATCTCTCCCCGAGGGTTATCTACGGGAGGATGCCACACTCGATGAGTACTCGGTTTCACCTTCTGAGAGTGTTTCCAATCTGGCGAAACACGAAACCGAGTCTTTTGATCATTCTGATTCTGACTCTTCTCACCTCGACGACTCTTGCGAGGATGAGCCCATCCAGGAGATATTCGATGATCTGCCCAATTTGCTTCTATTTCATTCATCGAGTATCAGTCTTCTTAGAGAGTCTCCTGATCTTACCTGTCCACACCTTTTTGAGACATTGAATTACATGGAGGATTCCATGACTAATCCATCCTTCTCCACGTTTGATTTTGTCGGCTCTACACTTCCACTCCAGTCTGATCCAGAGCCGACGATTTCTTTTGTGCTACCGGATCCCGATCACTTACTTCAATATCCCTGGCCGGTAGCAGACACCCGCTTGATTGCATACATGTGTGTCTTTCTTTACACTTTTGAGTTCGTCGCTGTTCTCATACCGAGACTGCGACGACAGTACGGCATTCGACTTACCGATGCCATCCTGAACCTTGACACTGCTTTATCCTAGCCTTTGTGCCCAGCTAGGGGCGTAAAACCTAGCGCTTGTTGAGAGGCACCTCAACATTGTACTCTTTTGTATATACGTGTTTTGTCTTAGTTTGATCTTTCTTTCTTCCGTTCTTGTTTACACCCCAGGTCTCGCTTAGGATTATCTTTGCTATACTTAGGATATTCCTCATCCTAAGTATAGGGGGTGGAAACACCGGGTTGTTCTTTCGTTCTGTTCCATCACTTCTGTTGTTGCCTATACTTAAGGATTCTTCACCTTAAGTATAGGGGGATTGATGTCCTCCTTCTTGTATATATTTGTTGGTCTTCTTTGTGTCTTGCTGCCCCTGTTTTTGCTGCCTATACTTAGGGATATTTTACCTTAAGTATAGGGGGGTAGACTCTGTACATTCTTCACTCGGTTTTCCTTTCATGTACAGCTTGCTATACTTAGGATTATTTGATCCTAAGTATAGGGGGAAAAGCCGAGGTTCTCTTCATTTTCTATTATTTCATTCGTCTTTGTATATAGCCTTTCTTTTCACTTCCATATACTAAGCACGAGTTATGTCTTCTTCATCACTCTTGACTCTGAGGACATCGTTCGAGCTAAGTATAGGGGGTGTGTATATATTTCATATATACGTTAGCCATAACTTGTACTTTGTGTGAGTGTGTTAATAAATAAAAATGGCTAAAAACCCAAAATGCATAAAAATTAAAAATGATTCCCTGTAAATAATCATTCTTTTATTTGCACATACATAGCTATTGTATAAAATTATTTTTGTAAAATGTTTTCAAAAACTTTTTGTGTAAAGTTTATGTAAATATGTGTATATAAAAACTATGCATATAGTACAAAATTTTTCCAAAATGTTTTGAAAATCAAAAGTTTGCAAAAATCGTGTGTAAATTTGTGTAAATATTTTGCAAAACTTGCATTCATGCATACATCCATGATTTCAAAACATTTTTCAAAAATTTTGCATTCGTGTAAATATTGTGTAAATACCATCCTTGTATATATGTATATAGTTTTTCCTGGATTATAGTTGACATTTAAACTAGCCTGGAATTAAATTAGGAAATGGAGCTTGATTAAGATCTTAATCCACCTAATTCTAAGAGGAACCTTATAGGGCTTAGGGTTAAGGCTTTTCGGGTCCATGATGACTTAATTCTTTGAGTCCACTAGGCTATGATCACATGTCATCTCAATGAGCCTAAGTAGAGCACTTAACAACACACACATGACTCATATAGACAATGTCTTTACTTGGACCTGCACTTTACACCGAGCTCTCTACGGATGAGGTGGTGAGGAGGCAGTCTTCCTTGACTTGGGGTAGCATATGAGGGTAGTACTTCTAGGCGGAACCTCTCTTCTTCTTTTAGTGAAGGAAGTGCGTCTCAACTTGGTCTGGTTACCATGAGGTCTAACGACGGGAGTTGAGGTTGCAATAATGCTTCAAAAGAGGGATAGTCTACTGTCTCAAGAGGAAAAACTCCTTATGTATATATGTTGCACATTGTATATGTTGTATAGATGCACTTGAAAAAAAATGCAAAAAGAAAATAACTCCAAAAAAGTGGTGGGTCTGATAGAAAATGATAATCCCACCGGAGTATGTATATAGTGCAAATAAGCAAAGCTTGAGATTCATATTCCACCTTATGTAGCTTGCAGCAGGGAGACTTAGCTACACTGGTTGAGCTCCCAAGGATACATGGCTACACTGGCCATGGTCCATTCTCTTCTTCCCCCTCTTCTTGAGCCGTTTGAACTTGAACTTAGAAGGGAATACCCCGCTCCTCGAGGAAAGAGTGGCCAGACTAGGGTCATAGAGTTACCTTGTTGGGGAGGGTTGTCAAGTTACTACTTCTGAGGTGGAGAGCTTACCTCACTTACACAGTACAAGGAAAGACTCATAGTCTTCAGTATTTGTGTATGTAGACTTGTTCTGATCTAGATTATTGAGGAGTCCTGATTATAGATTAGTGGATCTTAGAGGCTGTTGAGTTTTAAACTTAAGTCCAAATAAGGTTCCGACACATTAATAATCCAAAGATCTGATCGAGCTCCATATTTCAATTTAATGAAGGCAAGTTTAATTATCAGCATTAATCCATGCATTTTCTCCTCTTTTTCTTTTTCTTTTTCTTTTTCACTTCTTTTTCAAATAAGTGTTTGCTAAGGGACTAGCAAAGTTAAGTATAGGGGGTGATGAATACCTATTCATCACTCTTTATTCTTTTATTTTAGCTACAAAACCTTTGCTAAACACATTTAAATATATGTAAATAATAATAATTAGCATTCAGCATGCATTTTGTAAAAATAAATCATTAGCATGTTTTTGTGCATAAATAAAAGAATAAAGAAACAAAAGAAAAAGAGGGAGATATTTAGACTAAATATTGAGCGACCTAATCCCAAGGGAGGGCTCAGCATGGGCCTGACCACATAAAAACCAAAGTAGAGGGAGATAAGGAAGCTCATGTGTGTACATATATACTTGTATATAAATAAAAATATTTTCCTCTAAATAAAAATAAAAATGGGCTTGTATTTATTTGTATATATGTGTAAATATAAAATTAAAATTAAAATGAGAAAAATAAAAAGAAATAAAATTCATCCCCTATTGTATACATTCCCCATGTACATAGAACCCTTTATCTATTTATTTATCCCTTTAAATAAATAAATTAAAATCCAATAAAAATTGTACATACTATATATTTCATAATGTAAATAAATAAAATAAAAATCACAAAAATAAAAATAAAATAAAAAGAAATAAAATCAAAATCAAAATAAATATTGTATATAAACAATGTACATATGTATATATAGCTATCTATTTAACCCTTGTAAATAAATAACAAAAATATACTTTTATTCCAAATTTTATAAATAAATAAAATATAAAATTGGGATAAAATATACAAAAATAAATAATTAAAATCAAAAATCAATATTGTATATACCTATATATAATAAGCCTATATTATATATACAATATTTTTATTTCAAAAAAATAAATAAAAATCACAAAAAAATAGTTTAAAATAAAAGAAATATGTTTCATGTTTTAACTTTTTCTTAATTCGACCATTTTCTATTTATTTTTTATTTTCTAAATAATTAATACATGGTTGCATCTGGTTGGTCCACGGGGATGTTGACCCCCTGTCAACTCTCCCCCCAGGACCACCAGAGACGGATCCAGTTGCCCCGACCTGATTTCTTCCAATTTTGGCCACTCGATCCAATAGCCAAATCTCGAAACCTCAGGCTCCATCTGACCCTCGTTCATCCCTGATCCACACCCGGGGTGGGTTTTGGGGATCCGCACTCTGATCTGGTTGCCCGACTCCCATCTTCTCGGATCCCTAGCCAAATAAAGTCTCAGCTCCGGCAGCCTTTTCACTTATCTTTGGACCTCCCCCTCGACGCCAAGGAGCTCCTCCACCTTGCCTGAGTGGCAGTTGTGCGAGAGGGAGTGGAAGCGAGGCTCAGGATGCTAGGAACCATCAATCCGACAGCTCTTCGCCGCCGTGCGCCGCCGCGAGTGCGCTCAGCCTTGGGACTCGACGCCACCTTGAGGCAATGACCCCCGGACCTCCAGGAGCTCCAGCCTAGTCGATCTCCTCCACCAGGTAACCCCTTTAGCTTGTAGTTTAGCGTAGAACGTAGATTTTAGTTATTGTCCCCGTAGCTCCGCCGCCTTCGCCATCCACCTCCGACCAATCATTTGCCACTCCGACCATTCCTCCACCTTCGCCAGACCTCTCCTCACCTTCTCCACCTAGCCATCCCCCTCTGTCTCGCCCCGGAGCAAGTTTTCCACCCTCCTCCGTCGTCGCCTCACCGGAGGGTGTCGCCCCAACCCATTTAGACCCCTGTTCACCCTCTCACCGGGTCGAGGCATTTTGCCCTCGACCCAGGAGCTTGTTACACTGCTTTGCAGGTCAATAGGGACCCGTCTGAGGGGTCCGAGCTTTCAGGCACAGCAGCTTCCCTCCTTCGCCGTCGCCAGGCCACCACAGTGGTCGTCGGCCTCATCGGAGGCATCCATGAGCTGCGGATCACCGAGATGAAGCCTTTGCACATCTTAACAGCATCACAGGAGGATCCCAGCGCGCGCACGAGGCCGGCGAAACTCACCGGCGACGAGTTCTTGGAGCATCTTTCCCGACCATCCGATCGACCCCCACTCGCCAGATTCGATCTTGAGCGTTCATCCACGAGGAGTCAGTCACCGTCAGATCCACTGGAGAGTTGATCGGTGCCGTCCATCCAGCGAGGGTTAGCCACAGCACACAGTTGACATCCGATCCCCCACGTGGCGACCTCTCCACCGTCTGATCAGCTTCGAGGGTCCTTCGTTGAGGCGTCAACATCCCCAGCCGTCAGATACCCCACGTGGTGCCATCCCAGCCCTCATATAAATAATAGGGGTAATTGCTCTTAGACCCCTTCAGTCTTTGAATTTACATTTTAGTCCTGTAAATACTTTTCGTAGTTGTTTTTATTTTGTAAATATTGCATCGAAGACCTTCTGGTTTTAGATATTTGCATTATAGTCCCTGTGTGTATTGTGCGCGTGCATCGACACGTGATTTAGTGGGCATTTTGCATCTTATACCATGTATTCCTTGCGTGTTAAGATTTAGATCTTTTTAAATATGAATTACAATCTAGTCCTTCCAGGCCTGGACCACGTGCCTAGCGCGTGGAGAGTGGGACTTTTGCGTTTTTGGCCCTAAGGTTTTCTGCCTTGTTATTTAATGGTCCCTGGACTATGTTTTTCTTGCATATAGGTCCCTGTGCACTGTTTGCTTGTTTTTTATTTTAATAAAATATCAAAACTAGCACAATTGGCGTGAAAATTTGACGCGTGGCTCTTGCCACTGTGTAAAATTTTCACCAAATTTTGGGTACATTTCTGAGTATTTTTAGTATTTTTAAAAATTCAAAAACCATTGTTTTTCTATCTCCCAGATTAGAAATTCCCATAAAAATATTAAAACATCTTTAAAATTTACAAAAAAATTAGGTTTTGTGTTTTTGTGTCTTTGATTTTCTGTCAATTTTTGGCTATTTTTGGATTCATATAAAACATAAAAATTGGAAAACTCTTAAAAACCCATAAAAATTCTAATAAATCATAGAAAATTCAAAAAATCAAAATTCCTTTTTCTGACTTTCCCTTTTTGTTTCTATTTTCCAAGAAAATTACTCCAGGCTCTGTAAAGACCATTTTATTTTTTATTTTAGTCTTAGAAGCCTGGCTGGACAGTGTCTATTGGTTTCAGTCTTATTTTATTTTTAGAAAATTCTATAAAAATCAGAAAAATCTCAAAAATTCACTAAAAACAGTAAAAAATCATAAAAATCATAAAAACATTTTTGTTAGAATTTATAGAGCATTTTTGAGTAATTAAATAATTATTGAAAGTTGCTTGTTTTCCTTGTTTTATTATTTTCTTTATAATTAAAAATTCCCAAAAATATAAAAATATTAAAAATCCACCAACAATAATTTGTTTTTATTTGTCTTGATTTTTGACTACTTCGTAGGCCGCAAGGCCAATCCGCGCTCCCTGAGTCCGACCCTGGGTGTTACGCCAGGCTAATCTCATAGCTAGGGCCACTATTTGTTTTCGTTGATTTTTGTCTTTGTTTGGTGGTCTGATCCATAATTTTTCTTGATTGAGCTGAGATTTCTGTCGATCCGGGTCGCAACGACACGAGAGTGATTTATATTGACCTGATCCGGATTGATAAGGAAATTTTGGCTCATCATGTACCAGCAGGATCAGCCCCTGACAGTCCTTCCTCCACCCCCTTTCGAGCAGGAGACATTGATGCAAGTCAACAGAATTTGGTACGACCGACAGCAGCCAGGGATCCGTCGAGATCATCTCGGATTCAGGTGGTCGACTGGAGGTGCCTCATCCCAGCAACAGCCTCCAGCTCATGGTGGACAGTTCGACCAGCCTCAGCAGTAGCCACAGTTCCCACACCAGCCACAGCAGCAGCATTACCAGAAGGATCCTCGTCCCTACCAGCACCAGCAGAGACAGTCGTGGAGGCAGCACCAGCAGCAGTCTCAACAGTACTCTCAGTTTCCCTCTCATCCTTCCCAGCAGCAGCCTCACTTTCAGAGAGGCAACCCGTCCGGTTCTCATGGGCCAGCTTATGAGAACCCAGCACTCGATGATCTAGCCTGCCTACTTTCCGATCAGCAAGCGACATTCAAGCGGGAGATGGACGAGTTCCACCGGGAGATGAGGGGGATTATCAAAGGGAAGGCTGCTATACACGCTTAGATCGAGCCAAACCCAAACAACCAAAAAAGAAAATCTGAGCAGATACAGTTCATAGAGTTTACCACTCCTAGAGACTTATTGGGTGACATTGCTTCATATACATTTGATGCTGACTTTATTACACTTAGGAGCAGTAGGATGCCAGCCGGTGGTGCCTCGTTTAAGCACTGACACCACGAGGATGCAGGAGTGCCAGACGAGGAGGACAATGGTGTTGATGCTGCTCGTGATGATGATGATGGTGGTGCTGATGCCACCAAGGATGTAGATGCAGCTAACAGTACTGAGGTCATCGCGTCCCCAGACGTAGAGGGTGGTACTGATGCCACCAGAGATCCAGATGTTGTGCCAGAGTGCGGTGTCGATGCCGTAGCTCGTGATGATGTAGGTGGTACTGAGGCCACCTCCTCTATTCCAATTATATTTCCTCCAGATTTTGTACCCCTGGACTCTACAAAAAAAATTCCAAAAAAAATAAAGGAAAGGGTCCTTCATCTTCGAGTTCATATGTGATGAATGGTGAAACTTGTATGGATTCTATTTCTTCTCAGCAGTAGGCACCCATTCCTAGCCCTCTATCTAAGGAAGGCTCTACCATCCCCTTCCCTCAAGCACTTCGCTTGGCTAAGGGGAATAAAAAAGAAAATCAAAAAAGGAATCAGCAGTTAAAGTTCAGCCAGCAAAAGATCGATAGATTTCAGATTCAGCGGACTTTACATGAGGCACTTGAGCACATCCCCCTCTTCCAGAGGAACCAGAGAGAGAAGACCACCATCCATAGGAAGAAGAGGAACCATAATGCAAAGATCCATGTGCTCGCTCGTACCACCTACTTTTCCATCCAGAACTGTCTGCCAGCTAAAAGACTAGATGTAGGAGCCCCCTATGTCAGATGCCATCTTCATGAGCAAAGATTTGATCGGACTCTATTAGACAGCGGCTCTTCCATCAACCTACTTCCGACAGCCCTACTTGACCTATTCGAGTTTGGACCTCTTCGACAGAGCAGGAGAGTCCTTTAGTTTGCTGATAGATCTGTCAAGAGGCCGTAGGGGTTGTTGAAGGACGCGGTCGTCACAATTCAGGGCCTAAAATTCCCCGTGGACTTTTTTATGTTGGACATCAAGATCCTTGAGTATGTGACTGATACCCCCATCATTCTAGGACGTCCACTCTTGGCCACAGCCAAGGCAGTGTCCGACCATGATAATGGGGAAGGTGTACTTTTGCATCGAGGGTGAGAGTATATAAATAGAGATGATCGATGAGACTATAGCAGGAGATTCAGCTTGCTTAGTGCAGTCCAATGATGTAGAGCAGATGACAGAGGCAGAGCGAGACGTCCACCAGGAGTGTGACTTTATTATCACTGATGATGAAGCCACTTGGTCCGATCTTATTTCACAAGCCCTCCTTTCACCTTCAGATACTGCAGATTCACAGATCCCAGCAGAGGAGAGCTTAGAGTGCATACTCTTGGCAGAGTACACACTCGAGGCTTAAGATCGTGTTCAGGACAGTGAGATACAATATATTTCTTGTGATTCAGATTCAGATCCCTCCAAATCAGATATAGATTGGGCCAAATTTGATGAGTTGTTAACTTGTCAGATTCCAACAGAACAAGTAGCTGGGGTGGAGACTGAGCCGACGCAGATTACATATACACGAGCAGGGCAGCCTACACCAGTTTTTCATGATCAATGAGAGTTCTCCCATGCAGATTTGGTTGCATTCACTCAGACATTTCAGAAGCCAGATTTGCCAGCTCCCAGTTGTCTAGAACTGAAGCCTTTTCCCTAGTCACTGAAGTATAGGTTCCTTGCAGGTGAGCATGAGACGCACCCAGTCATTATCTCAGCAGATTTGACTGGAGAGCATGAATCTCATTTGATGGAGGTTCTTGAAAAGAACCGCAAGGCAATAGGATGGAGTGTAGCTGATCTCCAAGGGATAAGTCCAGCACTGTACTTCCACCATATCTATCTCAAAGAGGACTCCAAGTCATCACGTGAGTTCCAGCGACGGCTGAACCCGAATCTTCGAGAGGTTATCATGAAGGAAATTTTGAAATGGTGGAGTGCTAATTTTATCTACCCCATCTTCGACTCCAAGTGGGTTAGTCCATTACATGTGGTGCCCAAAAAGACGGGCATCACTATAGTTGTGAGTGAGTCTGGAGAGGAGATAGCTACCTGGGTACCCACTTCTTGGACGGTCTGTCTGGACTACAGACGATTGATTCATGCCACCAAGAAGAATCATTTCCTGCTGCCTTTTATTGATCAGATTATAGAGAGGCTAGCTGCGAAGAGTCACTACTGCTTTCTTGACGGGTACTCCAGCTACAACCATGTGGCCATTGCATCCGAAGATCAGGACAAGACGACATTCACCTTTCCGATTTGGGACTTATGCTTTCATATCGATGCCCTTTGGTTTATGTAATGCTCCGACGATATTCCCAAGGTGCATGTTGTCCATTTTCTCGAACATGGTGGGTGACTGCTTAGAGGTCTTCATGGATGACTTTTCGATCTTTGGCGATGGGTTGATGCTTGTCTTGACTGCCTAGACCTCCTTCAGCACTGCATCGAGGTTTATCTTGTTTTATCCTAAGAGAAGAGTCACTTCATGGTGACTCAAGGGACGATCCTTGGTCATATCATCTCCAACAGGGGGGTGGAGGTTGATCCGGTCAAGGTGGATATCATCAGGAAACTCAACCCACCATCCAATCTGCGACAGTTACGGTCTTTTTTGGGGGCATGTCGGTTTCTACCGACAATTCATTCATGATTTCAGCAGGACTGCCTAACTGTTGACTGATTTGCTGACAAAAGACACCGAGTTCATTATAGATTATAAGTGTCTTGTGTCATTTGAGACTCTCAAGAGTCTAGTTGTTGAGGCTCCTATCCTTCAGCCGCCTGATTGGTCTCTCCCATCGAGATCATGACGGATGCCTCTGATTTTTCCTTAAGGGTCGTGCTAGGATATAGGGGGGTGGAGTTCCTTTTGCCATTCACTAAGATATCCGTATATTGGATGTCGCGCAGCAGAACTACAGTGTCACTAAGAAAGAGATGCTAGCCGTAGTTTTTGCCTTGGACAAATTCAGATCATACAATATTGGATCCAAAGTGATTATCTTTACTGATCATACCTCCATCAAGTACCTCATGGAAAAGAAGGATGCCAAAGCAAGACTGACTAGATGGATCCTTCTACTCCATGAGTTTGATATTGAGATTAAGGATAAACCTAGAGTCAAGAATGTGGTGGCAGATCACCTCTCCTGATTAGAGAATCTTAAATAATCTGAGTAGATTGATCCCATTTCTGAGACCTTCCCAGATGAGGCGATCCTTGCTATCGCCTCGCTCCTGTGGTACGCCGACATTGTAAACTATATTTTTGCCAAGAAAGTTCCACAAGGTTGGCCCAAGCAGCGGCTTGAGACCTTCCTTATGAAGGGCAAGTCTTACCATTGGGAGGATCCCATCCTTTATCATGAAAGAGGGGATAGCATCTGGCGTCGGTGTAATCATCAGGAGGAGCACTATAGTGTCCTCACATACTGCCACAAGCTTGAGGCGGGGGGACATCACTCTGGGAGGAGAACAACATAGAAAGTGCTCCAATCCGACCTATGGTGGCCTACTCTCTTCAAGGATTTTGATGAATTCGTGAAGAGGTGTACTAAATGTCAGAGGATGGGTACTTGTGGACAGCGTGATATGATGTTGATGCAGCCCATTCACTTCTGTGAGGTTTTTGACGCATGGAGCATCGATTTTATGGGTCCATTCCCTAAGAGACACGGATTCGAGTACATTCTGCTGGCCGTAGATTATGTGAGTCATTGGGTTGAGGCCATTCCCGTCTGAACCGCAGATGCCAAGACTATTTGCAAATTTTTGAGGAAGAATATCATTTCACGGTTCGGGGTGCCTAGAGTATTGATATCTGACGGGGGGTCTCACTTTATCAACGACAAGATAAAGGCCCTTGCTAACGAGTTCAGCATAGACCATAGATTTTCCACTCCATATCATCCTCAGGCCAATGGTCTTGCTGAAGTATCGAATAGGGAGATCAAGACGATATTGCAGAAGATAGTCTGCCCAGACAGAAAGGATTGGTCACAGCTTTTGGACTCGATCTTGTGGGCATATCGGACCTCCTTCAAGACTCCTTTCGGTACATCTCCCTTTCGTCTCGTTTATGGCAAGCCCTTCCATTTACCTGTTGAGATTAGGCACAAGTCACTTTGGGTTGTCACTGATATATTATTGGATCCAGATAGCATAGGTGATCAAAGAAAGGCAGAATTGGCAACCCTGGAGGAGATTAGAGATACAGCCTTTTTGAACAACCTATAGTATAAGGAGCGAGTAAAGATATGGCATGATTCTCACATCAGCCTTAAGCAGTTTGATCCAGATCAGAGAGTATGATTGTTTGATGCCAGGCTTAGATTTTCCACGGAAATTGCTGAGTAAGTGGAAGGGACCATACCTAGTCCGAAAGGTGCATGACAATGGGAGTATCGCCATATTTGAGATGTCATCGAAGTCCACCTTTCGTGTTAACGGTCAGTGTATCAAACCATAACCAGACCATGAGTCGTTGATCGTTGACGTCGCCCCAATTCATTTTGCATGAGATGTGGTCTTCGACTCACATCAGTTGCATCTCGTGCCTGATTATTACTGTCTTCCTCCTTGTATAGATCCAGATGTCCATGTCATATCATTATTTAGTCTAACACCCCATCTGCATCTTTTGATTATGTTATACTTAGGGTGTACTTTACCCTATGTATAGGGGGTGTCAGATTCTTGATTATTCTTTTGATTCTTTTTACCTCTGTTTTGTTGCCTATACTTAGGGATATTTTACCCCAAGTATAGATGAGGAAAAACTTGTACATTCAATCACTCAGTTTTCCCTTTATGTACAGTCTGCTATACTTAAGATTACTTGATCCTAAGTATAGGGGGAAACACCGAGTCCTCTTCATTCTATTATTTGATTCGTCATTATAGTATAGCATTCCTTTTCACTTCCCTATACTAAGCATGAGTTATGTCTTCTTCATTGATCATTGTTCACTCTGAGGACATCGTTCGAGCTAAGTATAGGGGGATTTCGTATATATTACGTATATACTTTAGCCACTCGTGCGTATGAGTGTGTTAATAAATAAAATGGCTAAAATCCATTATCCAAAAATCGTAAAATTTTTAAAAATATTTCTTGTACAACACCGTCCCTTCTTGAAGAAGTCCACGATCGCCACTATGCTGCTTTCACTCACGTATGGCACATTAGGTCTGAAGCTATGTTCTTTGAGAGAGGTAGGAGCAGAATGTGGACTGAGGTCGAAGAAGTCTATGGCCAAGTCCACAGGATGGTTCATTAGGGCAAATCATCACGCGGTCAAACATAGGACGAATCGCAGGTTCCGTTAGGGATCCGCCAACTAGGCTTTGGCCCTTGGACTGAGGCGTCGAAGAAGTCCTTCGTCCCGATAAAGTAGTATGAGGTATTCAATCCTGTATCGGTAGGCACATACATAGCTATTTATAAAAATTATGTTTGTACAAAATGTTTGTAAAAAAGTTTTGCTTGTAAAAGGTTTGTAAATATTTTGGTATCAAAACTATGTATATAGTACAATTCTTTGTAGAATGTTTGAAAAATAAAAGTTTGCAAAAACCCTTGTGTAAATATTTGTAAATAGTTTGCAAAACCTCTGCATCCATGCATACACTCAAACATTTTTTCAAAAATTTTGCACATTTTCAAAAACTCTGCATAAAAAGCTTTTTGTATACTTGTACAGTTTTTCTGAATCATAGTTGACATTTAAACTAGCCTGGAATTAAATTGGAAAATGGAGCTTGGTTAAGACCTTAATCCACTTAATTCTAAAAGGAACCTTATAGGACTTAGGGCTGAGACTTTTCATGTACATTAGTGACTTAATTCTTTGGGTCCACTAGGCTATGATCACATGTCATCTTGATGAGCCTAAGTAGAGCATTTAACGATGCACACATGACTCCCACAGACAATGGATTTACTTGCACCAGCACCTTACACAAAGCTCTCTACGGATGAGGTAGTGAGGAGGCAGTTTCCTTTGGATTGGGGTGGCATACGAGGGTAGTACTTCTAGATGGAACCTCTCGTCTTCTTTTAGGGAAGGAAGTGTGCCTCAACTTGGTCTTGCAGTGTTGAGGTCTAAAGATAGGAGTTGTGGGTTGCAATAATAATTCAAAAGAGAGATAGTCTACTGGCTCAAGAGGAAAAAGTCCTTATGTATATATGTTGCACCATGTAGATATGTTGTACATATGCACATCAAAAAATGGTGGGTTTGATAGAAAATAAAATAACCATCGGAGTGTATATAGCCAAATAAAGCAAAGCTTGTGTTACCCATTCTCATCTCATGAAGCTTGCAGCAGGGAGCCTTAGCTACACTGCTTAGGCTCCCAGAGATACATGGCTACACTGGCCACGGTTCATTCTCTTCTTTCCCCTCTTCTTGAGCCGGACGAACTTGAACTTAGAAGGGAAAACCCCTCTCCTCGAGGAAAGAGCTGCCAGACTAGGGTATTATAGTTACCTTGTTAAGGGAGGTTGTTACTTTACCATTTATGAGCTGGGGAGCTACCTATCACTTACATAGTACAAGAAAAGATTCATGGTCATTAGAGTTTGTGTATGTAGACTTGTTCTAATCTGGATTATTGAGGAGTCTTGACCATAGATTAGTGAAACTTAGAGGTTGTTGAGTCTTAAACCTAGGTTCAAATAAGGTTCCGACAAACTAATAATTCAAAGGTTTGACAGAGCTCCATACTCCAATTTAATGAAGACAAGTTTAACAATCAACTTTGGTTCTCCTTCTTTTTCTTTTCTTTCTATTTTCACTTCTTTTTCAAATAAGTGTTTTGTAAGGGACTAGCAAAGGTAAAGTATAGGGGGTGATGAATCCCTGATCATCACTCCTTATTCTTTTGTTTTAGCTAATTATCTTGGCAAAGCATCATGTAAATATATATAAATACAATAAGTTAACATTTAGCATGCATGTGTTAAAGATACATATTTAGCATGTATTTGTGAAAAAATAAAAGAATAAAGAAAAAGAAAAAGGAAGGAGGTGTTTAGAATAAATACAGAGTGACCCGAACCCAAGAGAAGTTCAACATTGGCCTGATCGCCAAATAAAATAAGTAGAGAGAGATAGGGCCAACTCGATATTGTACATATTATTGGTGAAATTAAATAATTATTTTTGATAAAATATTCTTCTTACCTCCTTGTATATAGTCCTAGAAATAAAATAAAAATCATAAAAATAAAATAAAAATAAAAATAAAATCCTCTTTCCCGTGTAAAAAAATACCTATATATATGTCTTCATGTTCTATGTCTTAATGTTCTATTTATTATATATATGTAAAAAAATAATAAATATAAAATAAAAATTATTTTATACTCCAAAAATCATGATTATAAATAAATAAAATATAAATTGGGGTATTTATGTAAAAAGGACAAAATAAAAATACTTGTACAAAATACATAGGCGTATTATACATGTAAATAATACATTGTACTGTATATAAATTAATTTATTTTTCAAAAAAATAAAAAAATGACAGAAAAATATTTTGAAAAAAAAATATTTTTCATTTTATACACTTTTTGATTTAAAATCATTTATTATTTTATATTGAATTTGTAAGTATTTTGTAAATCCTGATTTTCTGATTGGTAGGCTGGATTGTTGATCGTTGGTCAAAGGCTCCCTCTTCCCGGGTCAGACCCGGATCCTGTTTGCCAGAGTCTCTTCTCGAAATTTCCCAGCCCGACTCCGTTTGCCTTTGGCCTCGAGATCTGGACCCGATAATCCTCGTACCTCTGACATCCTCACGGGTCCTTTGGCTGATCTGATTCTCTCTAGGGTTTGGCGCTTCACTTCGATCTTTCCAAACCCTCGACTCGCCTATAAATGATCTCTTCTGCCTCCCAAGAGCGGTAACTCGTACCTCGCTCCCATTTCGACCCTTAGCCACCTGCAGCTGAGTAACAGCTGCTCGGAGAACCCCTCGGAGCTCGGTTTGGTGCAGTGAAGATGACGCTCACCCTTTATGGCCAGAGAACCGCCGCAAGAGCCTCCCCCGCCTTCCGCATCGAGGTTGAGGCCATCACCCTGTCAGCCATCTTCGCCTGAAGCTCAAGAGAACTCCCAGATCTTCAAGTATACTTCATATCCTCTCTATTCTCCTGTTCGATCAGATCTTTTTATTCATCGTCGCCACACTCCCATCTGCTCCGACCAGCTGGTCGGAGCCTCGACGTCCACCTCCAACCATTTAGATCGATCCGTAGCCTCCCCCTCCATCTTTCACCCCAACCTGATCATCCTTAGCCTTGATCTTCTGGTCGAGATTAGGGTCGAGATCTCCTCTACCACCTTCGTCGGAGATCAAACTTCGCCACCCCCCATGTGCGTCTTTGGTTTTTAGCTTCAATAACCCGAACCGGAGCACAGTCCTGAGTCCTAGCTTTCCTTTGCAGGTGTTAGCGCGCACTGGGAGCCCCGATTTCATCCATAAGAGGGTTCGCCGGAGCAGCTCCAGGACACCTTCATCATCACGCGCATCCGATCGTTGGCTCCTCCATCGGACCCGCTCAGTCTATGCGGAGGACCTCCACCATCATTTCCGAGTCTCCTGATCGACCATCGGAGCTGAGGATCATCTCCTTAGCTCTGGTGAAACTCGCCTCGATGTTGTTCATCCAGGTCTTCTTAGCACCGTTGGATCGGCCGTCCTCCAGATCGAATCAACGCTGCCAACAACAGCATCTTTCTGTGCTGTTAGATCATAGCTCTGACGCATCTGCACCCCACGTCCTCGACAGTTTCTGAGGCGTCAGATCTGACACCTGCCACATCTGAGTCGCACGTCCATGCGTAGCCAGCGGCCACCACCTATCCCTCCTGCGCATCGCATGCGCCTACAAGGGTATATTACATTATTTACCCTGCACTTTTTATGCTTTATTTTCTAGTTTGTTAAATAAAGTTGTAGTTTAAACTATTTGCATGTTAGTCTCTAAGGTTTCTAGTATTTGCACTTTAGTCCTTCCTATCTAGAAACATGTGCATGATCACATGCCCTGTGGTATTTTTGCATATTCAATCCTGGACTTCTTAATGATTCATTTTTGAATGAAATGTTTTTTGGATTTCTACTTATGTCCCTGTGAACGACTTATTGAGCGTGTGCGTTATGTCCTGGGAATTTTGCACTGATGCCCTTAGACTATATATGTGTATTATTGTGTAGTCTAGAAACTTAGAATATTTGCGAATAGGTCCCTACAACCTGTGTGCTTTATTTTAAATAAAATAATTATCAAATTTACTCCAAAATTCCCCAAGAATTACCATTAGCCCTACTAATGTGTAATATTTTTGGTAATTTTTGTGACACAATTTGATTTTATTTGATATTTTCTAAAAATCAAAAACCCTTATGAATGTGTCTATTTATTTTAGAAAATACCAAAAAATATAAAAATGGCCCTAAAAATTCTATAAAAATTTTTGTTTCCATTATCTTTTATAAAACCTCTAAAAATCACAAAAGACCAAAAATCTTATAAAATTCATTAAAAATTCTACAAAAATAAAAAAAATGAGTTTTCAATTTCTGTAGTTAGATGTTGTCATCTATTTTAACATAAAATTTCAACCAGGATGTTTGGGGCACTTTAGCTATTTGAAAGTTCCCTTCTAGTCCAGGTTGTACACTATTTTGATATGTTGACTTTATTTCATTTTTAGAAAATTATATAAAAATTTGAAAAATCCCATAAAATCAACAAAAACACTGCATATTTTAAAAATACAAAAATGTTTTTATTTTTAATTTTTGAGCCTTTTATCTATAATAAAAATTGTTGTAGTGTGATTTCCTTCATATTTTATCTTTTTCTTGTTAGAAAATATAAAAAATTTGCAAATTAAAAATCACTAAAAAGTAGCCATTTTCTTCTCTGATTTCTCGACTACTTCGTAGGCTTAGCTAGTGCTCCTTGTGTTCGACCCTGGTCTCTATACCAGGTTAAATAAATAGCAAAGACCGCTTCTTTAGATTTTTTAGCTTGATCGTTTTATTTGTGGTCTTAATTTTTCTTAATTGACCGTGCCTTGCGATTCGGGTCGCAACGACCTTAGATATTACTTAATCTGAGTTGCTTGGGGCTGTCACCGTACTAGTCTCATGTACCGGTATCTTAGGCAGGAAACCTTGCACCATTTTTAGATAAGGAATTCCACATTCCTTCTTATCATTGTCATACGCTTGTAAGGATATCATTTTAAACTTCTTGTTGTTATGTATCTCTTCCATATGATACATGACCTCTACCATCTCACGAATGATAGATGGTTGAGAAAAAAGTCACCCTGAACATCAAGCCGAAACCCACATCAAAACTTGAGAAATCGTTCCTCCTCACACATTTCGAGCATAAGTGAATGGAGTGCTAACTCATCGAACTTGATATGATAGTCTCTACCTATCATTGATCCTTATTTCAGATCAATTAATTCTCTCCTCTTCCTTCTCACCTTGTAGTCGAGGAGAAATTGCTATTTAAACAACCCCACAATGTCGTACCAAGTCAAAGGATGGGTGATGTCAACATAATGTGGTACACCATCGCTTGGCATGTCTGTTCAATGAATACTCAGTGAATGGCACCCAATAGTCATCTGAAGCTTGAATGATCTTGATAACTTTCTCAATCTTTTCTAACCATGCATCATCATCCAAAGGAGTATTGTCTCCAACAAACTCTATCACTTTCCCTAGCATTAGTTGGTGAATATCTTTTGATGCTTCTAGAAAATATCCTCTATAGATGTAGGATGTGGAACTCTACCACCACCCTCACCCAGGAGGGTACGAATGGATTTCGCAAATCCATCAAGTCTCTACTCTATAGTCTGTCATCTCTTATCCAGGGCCTTATGCCTTTACTCCATATCGCAAATCATATCCACCACCATCACCAACTAGCGAGCAATGTCCACATCAGAGTCCGTCATGATTCTGCACGAGTCAATTACACTATTCAATTATTAGAGATATAATCATCTCACATTCTGGGACTCTCCTTAGATAACCATTTATGTTGGAATACATATCAAAGTTAGTAAACTCTAATATTTTCCACACAATCCTAATGCAAACTATAATCATGATGTAAATATGCTGGCTAATGGAGTTTCTTTGATCTGATACCAAACTTTGATGCATATCTCCCAGACTCGGATACTCAGCAATAGCCACATCCATACATCATGATTATCATTCAGAATGTAAAGCATGAAGGAAACATTTCAAAAAAATGTTCCAACGTACATTTCATTCACGGTTCCCAACATTTTATGCATAAACAATCATAAACTGAGTCCTCAACTTCAATTTATTTACATGGATGAAAATTTAAAACAAAACGTAGAAGCTACAAAAGTAATCTTACAAGTACAACTATACAACTCTACCAGTAACATGTACTTTGAACAGTGCAGCAACCACGAGGCCAAGCCTAGTCCCAAAGCTGCTCCTTGACGTAGCAGCACCAACAATACCTGTCAGATCCAACACAAAGGGTATGTTATGAGCAAAGTTGCCCAGTACATAGCAAAACAACAAAACAAAGGAAGGTAAAGAGTGTAAAGTGTGCCAAGAAATGACAAAGGTAAACTCCACACGATGGTCAAACGCTCTCACCGGGTGTAACCCAACTCACATCAAACCACAACACTGACAGACGAAAACTATGTATCTTATTCCCGAGTGTGGAGAAATACTCCCAACACAAACCCAAGCTCTGTGACCCTTGGTTAGAGTTCACACTAGTACAAGATCCTAAAAGATCTAGCTAATGATTTTAATCCCCAATCATCTTTCATTAAGTTACATTCAATGAACAACAGGAGAAATGTTTATACTTATTTATTCTCATCAGCTCATAGTATTTACTAATGCATCCTTCCTTTTACTAGAGCCAACCATTTACAAGGATTAAAAGTTCAATGTTCTATAAAACTTCCCCACTTGTATTCTCCAAGTGTTTCCCTTATAAGAGGTCATATTGGTATATCCTTTTATGAATATCTGAGTATTCCAAGGAGATTATTATTATACATTTATATATACATAAGAGTACCATTCAGGACAACAATCAATCAGAATCTCTAACTTTCCAAAATCATATACACAACCTCCACAATCACTTATCATGAAAAAGAGAAACCAACTCTTAAAGCCAAAGTTCAACACCTCAAACCATTTACCCTAGCTTACCTTCAACTAGGAAATACCTGTGAAGAATACACCACAGCCAAACAGGACCGCATCAGATACACACTTAGGACGAAGTACAACTCTCGACAAGTGATGTATTATAGTGATGAATCTGTGATTCATCATACTAAAAGATGAAAATAGAGCTCCGTTCCCAAATAATTAGCTTCATTTCATCATTTATTCTGCATGGTTACCATTCATGCACTTAGAATTAATATTTGCATTTTAACACACATAATTGCATTCATAATCATCTTCATATTTCCACCTAACTTCATGCATTTTTTAACTAATTTTTGCTAACTCCAATTGACATAAAACCACCTCCTTTGTGTACATATTACTAATTAGATTAAAGGAAAAATACAAAAATTACTGACTCAAATAATTGGCATGTGAGGCAAAACTCCAATTTCAGATTAGGCAGACTAAAATGCACATATCTTCCTCAAACTGTGTCGGATTTAGGTATACTCACTTTTAAAGTAATATGTATTTAAATAACTTCAAAACAATACCAATTTCATAAAAATAAAAGCTCATATGTGAAAGTTGGGTTTTGTGCATCTTTTGCGCATTTTGTGTTTTACCTGATTTTGATATGATATTTTATGTACATAATTAACTCTTTTTCTTGTATTTATATTTCATTTATATTCTTTGATGAAAGTTTTATTAAAATACCAAAAATTCAAATCCAAAATGAGATTGAAATCAAAGAAACTGGCCAAGTTTGAGTGCCTCTTGTGAGTATGTACAAATATCTCGCTTTTTAACTTTATTTTATTTCCCAATTTTCTTATTTAATAAAATTCCAAAAAAATTGATTAATGTTTAAGTATTTATTTTTGATTTATCATAATTTTTCTCAATTTTTCTCTTCATTAAAAATCACAAAAAATACAAAATCCCAAAATATCAGGTGTTCTATGTACATAGAGTAGCCCAAAAATATCATTTTGCATAGATAAACTCTTTTGGTCTTGGTCACTTCATGGAAGTTGTAGATCTCATCAAGATGAGTAACTTCCATGAAGAAAATTTTTCTATCCAAAGGTCGTCTGCTATTTATTTCATAATTATCTTTATATTTAACTTCTCGAATTTTCTAGAGTTGACACGTGGCAGCTCTCGGAGCCGCTACGTGTCACTCACTTTTGATATTATTTTTTCCTTTTATCCTCTCATTAAAATAATAATTATAATGGTAATAATAATAAACCCCTCACACGTGTTGCGCACGTGCCCCCTACGCACGTGCCCAACATGTGCCGCCAACCGTCAACTTCAGCACAGCCCGCTTTTCTTCCCCAGTCAACCCATGCCCTCTGTCTTCTTAGCCTTATCCCCTCATCGACCAACCACCTCCCCTTATCTCTCCATCGGCCTACCGATCGTTACCTACCCTTATCCCCTCTCATCCTCGCTATTTAAACTCGTTGCCTCCTCCCTCATGCCCCATCTACCATAGCCTCCGCAAGAGAGAGAGAGCAGGAGAAAAAGCCCGTGACAGGGGTTATCATCTCAGGCGATGACCCTCATCCAAGGCAAGATCGACTCGAGCTTCGTCGTGCTCCGCCCGTGGCTGAGGCGACGACCAGAGGAGGGCCACCAGCCACTCAATCCTAGGTGATTCTTTTTCTTCCTCTCTTCTTCCCCTTTCTTACTTTGTTTCTCATTTTTTCCTATGTTTCCTCATTCTTCACAATCGCCTTCTCTCTTCCTCGTCCCCATCCACCCACCATCTATCTTCGTCTCATGCATTAATCACAACGACCCTCGAAAAGGGTCGAGCCCGATCAGGTCTTCTCCATCCTCCTTCAGCAGGACCTCAAGCTCGTTTACCCTTCTTCTTGTCTCTTTTCTCTAACGCCAGCCACCCATGCTCGACACCTCCAGCGGCTTCCAAGCCCTCGACACCGATGTCTCCTCTGGTCGTGAAGCTTCTCTCCAGCTCCTCGTCGAGCGTGTGTTGCCCATCTCAACCACCGCGTGGAGATATGCAAGGCGCATCACCAAAAGCACCTTCACCCATAACCGCACAGCCAGCGGTTGTGGCATCGACTACAAAGGAACCAAACGGTCATCCATCCAGCACAACGGGCCACACCACGTTCCATCTCCGACCACCCACCGCATCACATCACAACCGACCTCTACTTCCACTATGTGAGCTGCCTCGCCCTGTAGACTCTGACGCATCGGGTTCAAGATCCCCAGGCGGTCACGTGCTCCTCATGTGGCGACTGGGAGCATTTACAAGGGAGACCCCCTCAGTTTTGCCTATATCCAAAGAAGCACCCTCCTTGCATGTGAAGAGCATGTGCTAGGGTGATATTTGCAGAAGAGGCCCCTAGTAGATTAAGACATTCGCGTCGAGACTCCCATCGTCCAAGGTCGTGATCATTTGGGCAACTGCATACATACCCCCCGAGTCTAAGTAATTGCATCTGAGTCCTTTCAAGCATATTTCTTTCAATCATTTTATTTTCTGTATTTGCATTTAGACGCTTGAGTTTGGACTTTATTTTGAACCTCATTATGACATCTTTTTATTATTCAAAAATAGTATTTTGTTCTACAATTAATTCTTTACACTATGGCATGCTCGTGATATTTTTTATGCATTATGGTTAATTAATTAATATTATTCTTATGAGAATTTGCATATTTTTCGCGACTAGTGCTTAGAAATTCATAGTTAATTAACCATTTCTCAAAAAATTGCCAAAAAATCACGGATCGTAGAATTAATTGTTAATAACATTGTTCCCAAAAAGAAGTGCATTTGCATTCATTCTTTTCTCTATAAAAATAATTTTATTCATTCCACTAATTAATTTTTAATAGGTCTTAAGTCCAACATTTTTAGGTTCTAGGATTTTTTATGATATATTACCTAGCGATATATTTTATATAATTTTATTGCCTAATAATAAGTAGATTTACTATTTATTATAATTAATTATCAACAATCTCTCTGCATTCTTTTAATCATTATTTATTCACCTTGCATCCAAAAATTCCAAAAAAAATATAGTAGCCTAATTTCATCATATTTAACACTCTAGACAAGTTTGAGGATTTTCTAAATTCATTTTATCGAAACTTGTAATTTAACCCATGAACTTTGCCAAAATTGCATTTACCCCATTTATTACATTTAAAAATATCAAAAAAATACCTCTCTAAAAACCTAAATTCTAGATTGACTTTAAATCAACCAAAGGAGACAATTGCCTCCCTGAGTTCGACCATGGAACTTACCAAGTAAAAAATATAAAAGTTGATCTCTCACATTAATGGACACATTAATTAAGATGTGGTTTTTGATTAATCTGATTTTGCCCAATTGCAACGAACGAACACCTTTTAATCATTAATTTTATTAAATTAAAAGGTGACTTCACCGTTCTTCAAATGGTGTTGTTGTCGGGGAGGCACTTCTTAGGTTGCTTATAGAAAATCAAGTTTTTAGGTTTTTCATCCCCGGGTAGTCTGACCCCCGGTTTTTCTTGTAATTATTTCTCTATTTTTTTCTTTTCTTTCTTTCTCCAACATTTATTTCATTTTTTGTATATTTTTTTGTGAACCTCTCTTAATATTCAATCTTCTATTTTTCGTGTGAGGTACTCGGGGAACTTGGAGCATCTCGCTTGGAAGCTAACGCAACTCGAAGGGACTGACCACCCAAAAAAATCTTAATTTTTGGAGAGAGAGTGTGTGTTTTTCTTTAATTTCTAATTAACTGCTCATTTCTAGCGATTCTCGATCAGATTCTCGTTGTATAAAAGAGACTGCATATTTTTTCTGTGGTGTGTCAGCATGTTTCACCCTCCGGTGAGGGGTGGGGTTCGACTTGAGTGGAAAAATTAGGATAGACACACGATAGTGTAATTTCAAACTTGTTTGTGCCATTCGTAATTTTGGACCACACTCTCACTCTAATCATACGCACCTTAGATCGTTTTCACTTAGTCAAATTCAATTCACTTCTTCCCGCGAAGTAGAACTATCTGATAGGGGTGATTTCACTATTTGCATTTCATATAGTATAAAATTTTCAATTCGGTATTGCATCCCACATAAAGAGCATGAGGATCACTATAAGTCTTCTGAACTGAGCATGCATCATTGATTTTATCGTGCATTCGCTTTTCTTGACTCTCCCTTGGTTTTATCACTTAAGAATAAAGGAAATTGGGGTTGTCTGTTAGGCATGCATTGTGTGGTGGACTAAACTCGGTGAAATTAAGCTTAAAATCGGTACTGCTAATATAAGTTGAACCCAAAAAATGCATTAAAATTGAAATTGTCTTGGGAGAGTAATCCCCTCATTATTTGATTTTACTTGCAAGTAAGAGAGGGACGAACACTAGGATAGATCCAAGCTAGGATTTTCAGGACTACTGATTCTATAAAAACAAGTAGCCACTTCTCAGTTAGGATCTACGGGTAGTCGGTAAACGGTCCAGATTTCTTTAGCAGAGTGGGAGGTTTATAGGACATTGTGTAAGGCTCCGTCCTCAAATAACATTGAACCATACTCATACAGTCCGTACTTACTCCCATACTGGATAAAAGTGGGTGCAACTAGTCATACGAGTCAGGACAGTATTTAGGAAAATACAGGCACCTGACAGCTCGTTAACTCTTTCTAACTTTTGCAATTATCACCAACTAAAATAGACAAGATAATTTGGTCGAACCTTTGCGACCTTCACTCAGTTGAGTTGGTGAAATCGGGGTTTGAATTTGTGTATTGAATTGTGTGACAGTGCACTTGCACACACAGATCGTGGTTTCGCAAATATATTTTTTCCATTCTATTCGAAGATGTTGGAATATTGGCATTCATACTCAGACTCCATGGGTCGCGCTTACATGACAAATTCCCAATATTCTTTTCCATTTTCTTTTCGGTGAAAACCTCTCTTTGAGGTAGTTTTTCCCCAACCATCATTCTCTTCATCCACACACCCTTGGTTGAAACTTTGAGATACAAACCGCTTACAGAACCGAACATGTTCTATGACGGCACAATGGAGTGAGAGGGTTCGAGGATGAATATAGGCGTAAGCAATTTTGATGGAAGAACACGATTCTCAATTACATATGATAATTCACTGTTTGAACAATCCTCTACTCAGGATTATTCACAGTCCGAGTATGATCACTTTTCCTTTGACCACATAGATGACACACAAAGTCAAGGAAATAGAACTTATGACCAGACCCTGATCACAGAGATTGACTACATATGGGTTTAGGAGAAAAAGCCAATGTTACATCATACCGAGTATAGTCACTCATCTCCAAGACATTAGACGATAGTGGAAGACATAGCTCGGATCAATAAGAGAACGGAGGTTTTGACTGAACAATTTGATAATGTCATCCAAATAGTAAAAGACATGATAATCAACCAAGAGGAGTCAAGAAAATCACAGAGCGAATCTGAAACTCATCCTGTGTCGGATGTCCACATGCAGACACCACACACACCTAATCAGTCCACTGACCACCATATTGACTCTAGTGAAAATTATAAAAAATTAAAAAAAATCAAAAAAACTCAAAAAAATCAGACAAAATCAATATGGAAGCGTTCCGCAAAAGTTTGATCTTAGAGCTTCCATTAATCAAGGGCATAGAATTTGTAATCGATCTTTAGAGATTTGTCAAGAGTCGATTATCACCAAAGAAGACGGGAAAGAAAAGATCTCGAATGGAATACCATCTAATTACTATGGCCAGTTCAATGTTGCTGACCCAAATAAACAAGGTTCAGAAAGTCAAACGGTTGACCAAGGTGACCTGTGAAAGTGAGAATAGTAAGTTTAATAATGTTTAGATCGACGACGATTCTACAATGAATATCCTCCCGAAGTCCATATTTGACAGACTCGAACTCGGACCGCTCAAAAAAACCCAAGTGATCGTTTAATTTCCTGATCGATCCACAAAAAGACCGAGAGGAATTTTTTCCGTCGTTATTAAATTCCAAGGTGTCGCACATAGAGTGGACTTCATTGTCCATGACATTGAACATCGAGGAGATTTATCTAAGTCTGCCATTATTTTGGGAAAGTTGTTTCTAGCTTCCGCTAAAGCGACTATTAACAACGAGACTCAAGATATCATATTCCCAAATCCAAACCAAATTGATCAAATTCTCGAGGATACACCAAACCCTAAGACAACCGAACAAGAAACCGACAGTCGTGACATTGAAGAATCTTCATATGCCCAGACCTCTCCACTTATCACAGATACAAACGAAGGAGAGATGTCTTATGAAACAGCTTACGAGACAACAGAGGTGAATAAAATTAACCGAGATACATCCAATTCACCGCACCTAGACAAGGTTATTTCAGATCTCCTTGAGTCCACACACGCAAAGCCAACAGAGAGCAAATAATCAGGATGTGTGCTAACCTTACAAGAATATTACAATTTATATGGAGATTCGTCTAATAAAGAACCTATGGTCAGTACCTCACAAAGAATACCTCCTGAACCGACTGAGAATGTCACTTATAACATTTCGGAAAAAGTATCTCCTGAGGATTACACATCAGGTTCTTTGGATGTGAGCAATATAAGAGAGCTCAGTTCGGAGAACCTGGAGTCTGATCAGAACAAGAAATCATATGTTGACTCACGTTGGACTTTCTATGTACCTCTCTATTATTATTCTAAGGCCGACTCCCCTAGTCCCTTCAATACACTGGAACAATTCGTTATGACCAGACTGAAACTTGTTCATATGAATACTCAGAGGAAGAACAGATTGACCTGAAAACTAAGCGAAATCTGAGAAAGTAGCTCAAAAATAAAAATAGTTGGAGTAACGTGACCTTTAAGTATTATTCTTTTGATGACGGCTCCGACGATAGTTGGGAATCTTCTGATTCATCTTTTCCCTATCAATGTTCCGTTCCACCACATTTCTTGAAAAAGATCGACCGTAAACCTTCTTAATCATTGACCACCCTTTACCCCGCCCCCATCAGTTTCCTTGTATATTTTCTTCCTAGACTTAGGCCAAGGCCTAAGTATAGGGGGGCCTGATGCCATTTGTATTTACTCTCCATTCTACTCCCCATCCACTCTGTATATTCTCCAGATCTCATCGATTCTCATGCATGTCCTATACTTAGGCTGACCATAGCCTAAGTATAGGGGGGGACTGATGCTCATCATGTATATATTCATCCAATTCTCCTCAATCGCTCCACTTTTTGATCTTCTTCTATACTTAGGTAGACCATACCTAAAGAGGTTTTTTCCCTAAATTGTTAAAGGCGAGGAGAAGGTTAGGGATGATCTTCGGACATTTTTGAAGTCGTTGGTGTAATCAAGTTCTGAGATGTATAATAAGTATTCATCTTGGTTAGTTTTGAGGGAGAGAAAATAGCTCAACAAATAATCGCTATTGAAATCAAATTCAAAAGTAGTATCTGGAGAGGGGGTTGGTGTAGCTTGTATCAGAGCCTTGGCGATGGGGTTGGTGACTTTAGCCGACTTGATATAAGGTGATTTTAGAGTTTGAGCTTGGTGAGTGGTAGCAGTTGGAGCTGTGATCTTTTCTGCATCTAGGTCAATGACTTTTTTCATTTTCTCCATAGCCCGCTTTGATGGGAGCCATGCTGCATGTTTGCATATGTTTTAATCAATGGTGGTACCCATGATTTGTAGCCAAAGGATTATGTTCTCTGCGGACTCGTGATCCTTCTCATTAGTGAAGCATAAGTTGGCATAGGAGGAGAAACCATGGAGTGCGGGGAATGGCAGTGGGTTGATGCATGCCTTCTCTTAAGAGGAGTTAGGGAAAATATCGAACCCAGCAGGTGCAAGTTCCACAATTGAGGGGGGAGGGAGGTCCCAGTATCTCTATTTCAAGCGAGGGAGGCTTTTAATGGTCGGTCATTGGGTATGTATATACTGATTAAGATGTTAGATGTGTTGTTTACAGAGGAGGGGGTGTCATAATGAGTGAATGCTACTTCGGATAACTGGTTGATGGGGTGGAAGGTAGCCTCGAAAAGAATGTCAACGGTAATAACTTCGATCCCTTTCGGGATGGCATGTACCTTAGAAATGTCATCTAGTATTTTAACCATCGATGCATCATCAGAATCCTACAAGAATGGTGGGACTTCGTATACTAGTAACTTCCCAAATTTTTTGGTGAGGTTATTGAGGATATATGGGTATTAGTGGTGTAAAGGGAGGCCAATAAGAACCAACCAATATGGTTAGACATCCTCTATATGGTTAGCTCCAAATGAAAGAGAGCACCTATAAAACCGCACGGTTGCGTATTCACATGATGTATCTGACATGCCTACTAGGGAGATGTACATCTTATCCATAGCCACTTCCACCACAAATTGGCACTTCGAGATCTTCAAGAAGAATAAGAAAGCGTCTTCGCCAGTGCATTTTTAGCCCAATCATAGGAGGTGATCTCCCTTGAGAACTCGACAATAATGCAACAGAGTAGCTGGCACTTCACTTAGCAAGGATGAACTCTATGCAAACAAATCTCCATTCAATTTTTAGTGGTGTTTGCCTTGGCCCCCTGTGTTCTTAGGGACATAGACACAGCACTGCATGCTGGGCAAGGAGCTTTTCTTGCATTTTTGTGAGGAATCTAGATTTTGGTGAGGTCTGAGGTGGACACGGGGTATTTTTCTAGCAGGCATTGGCTATATGTCTGGGGCTTCGACATGAGAAGCACACAATGGAGTTTAGACAGTGACTCTTGAAATGGCCCGGTTATAAGTAGTTGAAGCAAGCGTAAGCAATTGAACTTACTAGTAACCTCTTTTATTAATAATAATGTCTAGGAATATTATATTATTGCTGAAGAATTTAATGTTTGATTTCTTAGGAATCTAAAGGAGAAGCATGGATATTATGAAGCATGAATATTATATGATTTTCTTTGATCAACTGTGTTGCCCACGATAGAAGAGAGGCATACAAACACAAAGATAAGAAAGCACGTAAGCAACCATAAGACAAGACTTGTAAGGCTTACCCATAATTGGTCACATCCTTGGTGATGACAATGGATGTCTGAATATAGTGGAAGAACTGAAGTACAAAAGATGATTCCCAACATTAATGCTACGGTGGTTAATATGGTACCTTATATGGACATATTTCTTTCAATGGGCAAAATTCAAATATCCAAAGGACAACCAGGTTAGAAACCAATCAAAATCTAGATGATTCCTCCCATCAATCATGATATGGATGGATTCTCCAATCACCAATCAAAATCAAAATGGCTGATCAATCAGAATTTGAAAGAATTTTCGCAATTAAGATGCAAATTATATCAACAATGGACTTGTTTCAAGTCAGATCTTCGACGGTTGACTCCTTACATGGGAATTTTAGCCCTCGTCAACTAGCTGGTGGTTTATTTATGCATGTCAAACGACCACGCCCATGGCTTTGACTGCCGGATCAAAGACTAATCGATCATAATATATCCATCACATTTTTATAACACAAATGAAAAGCATAACCTACTTCACAAAATGTGATTTTACTAAAGGTGAATTATAGCATTAAATCTGCTCGTGGTGAAGTTAGCAAAACCCATGTAGCTTATCACACTATCAAGTGAATCACTTCATCAGTCATCAACAAACATCTCTAGCTACGGAATAACCCTATTCTTAATTATGTACATATGCTTAAAAGAACAGAACTACATTGGAACCACATCCATCTATCAACGTCTCTACCTGGACTAGCACAAAGACAGAAGATCAGCACGCTTATGGCATTGCAAAGAGAAAACTAAAGATTGCAAGGTTGGATGACATCAAGTAGAATTTCTCGCTGGAATTCACCGAAGAAGCGCTCGTATACCATTCTGTAGTGTATCCCCATCAACAATCTTTGAATTCTTGGGCTGAATCAAGTATCTACATGCTAGTCGTACAATCCTTCTTGCTCCCACTCGTCCACCAAGAAATCTACCATTTCCTGCACGGTATCAACAAGTAGCCCAAAATTTAATATAAGCAAATTATATGTGCTTTTAGATGCACTTCCAAGTGCACCTGCATTTGGGACTCAAAGAATCGTCATGAAAAGATCTTAGTTTATTGTCCAACTTTTCTACTTTGAGATGCCAGTGAGATTAGGGTGACCCCTCCAACATTCAACAGATTTGAGAGGGTTAACCCCTAACTACCACACTTCTGTTGAATGCCACAATCAGCTCCTCGATTGATCTCCAAATAAGGACATTATTGGGCAAAGCATGCAAGTCGAAGCAGGAACCAATAACTGTGATGTGTACTACTGGTCATAGATAGATAGCTGCTCATAGTTTTCTTGCAACATGGAAGCACTGAATAGAAAAATAGTGCTTACCGGAAGAGGAATGCGCAGCGGAAATGGCTTATTTGTTCCCAGCAGACTGTCGTAGGTCGCATTCCAGCTACAGGGAAAACGTTTAGTGGCTGCAGTCATTTATTGCTAGAATATCATAATGCAAAGATATTTACTGATATTATTCACAGGACTATTTGTGGTCATTTACGCAACAGTAGGCCCATGCATGCACAGGGACAAAGTCACCCGAGTCAAAAACAAAATAATTAATGAACTACTAATTATGTTCAATTTCTCGTGTGGAACTTCGGGAATGAAATGGCAGCCCTCATTGACAAAATGGTAGTAATGCTGATCTTCCATAATGAAATACCCAGATGAGATGAAAGAAAAACGACTTTCTTTGATTTAGGTATAAAAACGTATACTTTTAAAAAATAACTTTGCCATCTCTATGCAACTAAACCCATAAAGAATCCTTTACAGTAGTTCTCTTTATAAGGCTCGCAACTAGATTTGGATGAGAAATAGCCAAGAACCATATCTTTAGTAGCACTTCACCTGGCTTGCATGGATTAATCCATGAGGCTTGCAATTAGATGTGCAGGGGAAGAAGAAATGCAACTTAACTGGAGGGCACATTTAACTAGTACGGTAACTGTGCTTCATATAAGAAACCCTGGCCATTAGTTTTCCCATATTAAGGGTGATTGAGGTAGCATATTCACATGTTTAAATGATCTTTGATCACACATGCATAACATGCACACAAAGCTTAGAATGCAAAAAATCATCAATCGGAGTTGTGTGCATATCATTCGATATTTCAATATTCATTTCATGCATACGAACTGAGAATGCATCTCCATCAAAAAAGAATAGACTAAGATCCTGCCGAAGTAAGAACACAAAATAGAGCCAGTAAAGATATTAACACAAGGTGGAAGAATCATTCTTTTGTGTCTTTGAATGAGATTGAATTTGTGAAGGTCAATTTTTAAGTTGTGTCGTTGATCAAAAATAGTCACGCAGTTTAGCTCCACACATAATTTAGGAACAGATAGCAGACTTGGAGGAAAATTTGAGCACAATATATACCATCAAGTTTTAAGTCTGGAGGAGAAAGACATTCCGCAAACAATAGTCATGGGATAAATAGATCAATAGATGGTTGAGAAGAAGAAAGAGAGCTACCATCACTAGTCAAAATATTTGAAGCCACTAAATCAATAATCTACTGACGAGTAGGAGTGGATGCAACATTAGTTATAATAGTAGTAAGTGCAGCATATACAGTAATATCGATCAAAATTAATTTATCTTTCTCATTGACGGTCTTCGTGAATGATCAAAATTAATTTATCTTTCTCATTGACGGTCTTCCTCTCAATTTAAGAGCATAGGGAGATTTAAATAGATAATATAAACATGGAATGAAACCAACAGTGAATAATAAAGATCTCATATTATCTCGAGATCTCTATGATCTTTAGAGTATCCTATCAGATCTTTGTGATCTCTAGACAATACTCTAAAATTAAACATATTCTTTTGCATCACCATAATGGCTCCACTTTTTCCCTCTATATTTGAGTGTGCAACTCACTCGCACTTTGAAGGTATAAATCTCGTCCAAAAGCTTTTTATTTCTTGAAATATTGTCCAACATGAAGAACCACATTGAAAGGAAATGCTACAAATAAAGCCACTACTTAGCATGTCTTCAACTTTTAGCTAGCATTAAAGTTTCTTTTAAGGGGAAAGAATTTCATTACTGATCTGAACAGTTAGTCCTCATAAGTGCAATTAATTAATGTTTACATTATAGTACCTCAATCTTGGTTCTTGGACTGGTTGTTTGTGATTTTGAGTTCGATTTCCAACCCACTGCTCTCTAGTCTGATTCCATAGAAGAAGACCTACAGATTGTAAAGACAAACAAATTTATAAATCCAGTTGCCATTATTACCCACTCCCTAGATTCATACAGCGCTTGACTAGAAGTAAAAACTAACTCATATGACCAATTAATAAAAAAACGAAATAAAGACCAGAAATGAAGTGCAAATGAACAAATATTATGTACTGTTAGAATTATTATATTACAATTATGTTTGTAACCTTTCGGGTTCCGTAACCCTTAACCCTTCGGGTTCCGTAACCTTTAATTCTTCGGGTTCCGTAACTCCTCAAGGGTATTTATGTATTTTTCCTCTTGTACTTTCTAGGGTTTTCTCTATAT
Organism: Ottelia alismoides; assembly: GCA_037367405.1. Taxonomy (NCBI): domain Eukaryota; kingdom Viridiplantae; phylum Streptophyta; class Magnoliopsida; order Alismatales; family Hydrocharitaceae; genus Ottelia; species Ottelia alismoides. The sequence goes on along the minus strand of JAZKJV010011346.1, from coordinate 1,704,126 downwards.
AAGAGACCTTAATCCTATGGAATAGATATCCCATTTGTCTCTCTTCTCCACATGGTATCAGAGCGTTCTGACTGGCACCAAACAGATACAAGAGCATTCTAACTGGCAGGTATACCGCTTCCTTGATGGCATGCATTCTAGATACCATGTAGCGAAGGAGCGATTTCTTATATCAGACTTGAGGAGCTCGAGACATCCGCTGTCCGGCATCCCATCTTACCTTCAATAGAAAACTTTGCACACATCGCCTCATCTAGGTGAGGAAGCAGATACGGCTTGCGATGAGGACGCGGTCATGATCCAAGTCGTGGTTGTGGACGAGAATCTGGACGAGGCCGTGACTTTGGTCGTGGTCGTGGGCGAGACTCTACTGCCCCATGCACTCACTGTGGTAGGTGGAACCACCCGATTGAACGATGCTGGCAGAAGTTTAGCGTACCTTCTTATCATGCCAATAATGTTTATGAGGATGCCTATGATGTGGAAGAGGCATCGCCTACCTCCAGTGGCAAGATTGTTCATCTTAATGATGCAGATTACTCCCTCCTAATGCAGATCCTTTAGACTCTAGGGCCTACCACCACTAGTAACACTACAACTGCTGCTCTAGCCACTCCTTCAGGTACAATAGCCAACTCTGCTATCACACCTACTCCAGCTTGGATTATTGATTCTGGCGCCTCTACTCATCTCACTAGAGAAGGTAGTCTGCTTACCTTTTCCATACCATCTACCTCTGTGAAGTCAGTTCGAATCGTTAATGGGACTCAATCACAGATTACTACTGTCGAAAGTATGGAATTCTCTTCCATGTTCCGACTATCGGGGGTTCACGGTGCTCCTGATTTTCCTCTTAGCTTGCTGTTAGTTCACAAGCTTTGTGTTGAGCTTCATTGTCGTGTGATATTTGATGAGCCTTGTTATTTTCAGGACATTCGGACGGGGCAGATTTTTGGTGGGGGACATGAAAAGAACGACCTATATTACCTTGACATACCTTCAGACTCCAATTTTGTTGGTGTTGCATCTATCTCCAAAGATCCGTTCCTATGACATCTGTGCCTTGGGCATCCCTCTACCAAGGCCATCTCGATGATGTTTCCTGAACTCTCTGCTCTAAAGCCCTTTCAGTGCGAGGCATGTGAGTTCGGGAAACACCATCGAACTTCGTTTCCTGTTCGTAATGAGTCTCGTGGTACTGTTGCTTTTCATCTTGTTCACTATGATGTTTGGGGAGCTTGTCCGATCCGCACATTAAGTGGCCATTGCTATTTTATAGTTTTCATTGATGATTATAGTCGATCTTCTTGGGTCTAATAAAGGAGCGTTCGGAGATTAATCAAATTGTCAAAAATTTCTTTCAATATGTTAAAACTTACTTTTCTAGCATTGTTAAGATCATTCGTACCGACAATGCCCTTGAGTTAACCCAACATGACTTGACCTCTTTCTTTGCATCCCAGGGAACTGTTCACCAAACATCATGTCCATATACCTCACAACAGAATGGTATAGCTGAGAGGAAACTCCGACACTTGCTAAATATTGCCAGATCTCTTCTTAGTCAAATAAGTGTTCCTAAACAATATTGGGGAGATGCTATCCTTATTGCAGTGTATCTCATCAACCATGTTCCTTCATATGTTCTCAAAGGGGCAACTCCATTTTCCTTACTTTATCCTACCGAGTCTCCTTTTCCTATACCTCTGCGAATTTTTGGTTGTATTGCCTTTGTTCATAACTTTCATGCAGCTGACAAATTATCCTCTCGTGCCATCAAATGTGTCTTTCTTGGGTACTCTCGTACCCAGAAAGGCTATCGCTGCTATGATCCTGTTGGACGTTGATACTATGTATATGTTGATGTCACCTTCTTTGAGCAAACAAGTTATTTCATACAGACTGTGAGTGACATTCCTCTGGACCCCCTCCTCCACCAATCGTCTATACTCGCCAGCGTACGTCTATACCTTCTACGCCAGTGTCTATACCTTTGCATCACTTTTATACAGGATGATATGACTATTTCGAGTGCTCTCACTACTGTTGTCCTGAATGTACCTGGGGAGCTTCCTATAGCTCTACGCAAGCAAAAAAGGAAATGTACGTATCACCCCATGTCACATTTTACTTCTACATATGGTTTATCTAGCTGTGACAAGAGATTTGCATATGCTCTTAACGCTATTACCGTTCCAAGAGATCATTTCAGTGCAATGCAAGATCGTGGTTGGCGACAGTCCATGGATAAGGAGATGGATGCACTTTCCTCCCGGGGCACATGGGATCTTGTGTTGTGCCCCCCGGGAGTTCGCCTTGTGGCTTGTCGATGGGTCTTCATGACCAAACAGTCGCCTGATGGTTCTATTGACAGGTTGAAAGCCAGACTTGTTGCCAAAGGTTTCACACAAACCTTTGCAGATGATTATTTTGAGACCTTCTCGCATGTTGCCATAATGGGGTCGATACGTACCATTCTCTCTGTTGTTGCCAACAAGGCTTGGCCCATTTATCAACTTGATATGAAGAATGCCTTTCTTTATGGTGATCTTGAGGAGGAGGTCTACATGATGCAACTGCCGAGGTATGTAGTCGAGGGGGAGCATGTATGTCGACTACGCAAGGCCATTTATGGCCTAAAGCAGAGCCCAAGGGCAAGGTTTGACAGGCTCACTACAGAGATCAACACACTTAATTTTCAGAGGACAACATCTGACTACTCTGTCTTTGTTAGACGACGGTCTACTGGCACGATCATCCTTGCTGTCTATGTTGATGATATGGTTATCATAGGAGATGATGTAAATGGTATTCAGGAGACCAAGGCCTTCCTCCATAAGGTCTTTGTCATGAAAGATCTCAGCCAACTTCGTTATTTTCTTGGCATCGAAGTAATACGCACTACAGAGGTGTTTCACCTTTCACAGAGAAAGTATTGCCTCGATATTCTGACTGAGGCATGACTTCTTGGATGCAAGCCATCTGGCATCCCTGCAGAAGTGAGAAAATATTCAGCATTTACTGATCCAACTTTTGAGGATGCAATATGATACAAAAGCTTAGTGGGAAATTACTCTATCTCACTGTTACTAGGCCAGATATATCATATGTTGTGAGCAGATCCAGTCAACATATGGAGAAGCCTCTTTACAGTCACTAGCAGGATGTTCTTTTGATCCTTCGATATTTGAAGGAATCTCCCGGACGTGGACTTTTCTATGGGGTGAATGGACACACTAATATCTTCGTCTATACAGATTCTGACTATGCTAGCTCTCCTGAGGACCGCCGATCCACTACAGTATACGCCACGTTTGTTGGGGATAACCTTGTCACTTGGCGAAGCAAGAAGCAGACAGTAGTATCCAAATCCAGTGCGGAAGCAGAATACAGGCAATGGCTCAGGCCATATGTGAGATCACATGGCTTGTTTCTTTCCTAACAGAACTTGGCATGTCAGTCGCCACTGCTGTACCATTATATTGTGACAACAAGTCTGCCACGTACATCACCACCAATCTAGTTTTCCATGAGCGGACAAAACACATTGAAGTTAATTGCTATTTTATTCGTGATGATGTCCTCTCCGATTTAGATGACGACGATTTTGTCTATCCCGTTGACATTCAGACCGTAGCGGAGAGGAGGGCATATTAGAGGGCGATAAAAGAGTCTATGAGGAGCAAGTTCGAAAGGAGGGAGCTCGATGGTGCATGTGGCTTCGTCCATGGTGTCGGTGGTAGTAGGAGTGATTCTGGAGGAGCATCAGTACCACCAACCATCAAAAAACACAAGGCAAAGGGACTGGAACCCTTCTTGACTAGGAGTGGGTCCATACAGTTTATGTCAAGCAAGGATCCGAAGCAAAAGAGAGCGAAGGAGATGTTCACCAATGCACGAGAGAGAGTTAGCAAGGCCATCAGCAAGCTCTTCTTTGGGGAGAGCATTCCAGCCAACGTCGCTAGCGAACCTTTTTTGCAGCACGCCATTGATGAGATCGCCGCAGCGGGAACGGGAGTGAAGGCTCCCAAATCCAAGGAGATAATGAACATGTATCTCGAGATGGAGAAGGAGGAGATGAATGATTACAGCTCCGAGCTAAGGAGGAGATTGCCAGAGTACAGGGTGACTCTGATGTTCGATGGATGGACGAGCTACACAAGGAAGCATATCATCAACTTCCTCGTTTACAGCGATGGAAAGACCATTTTTTTGAATTCTGTTATTGCATCTGAACATGTGAAAGACTACAAGTACATGTTGAAGTTAATGAAGGACGTCATCAAGAATGTTGGAAAGAGAACATTGTCAGATAGTCATGGGTAATGGCAGCAACTTCAAGAAAACGGGTGAAACAATAATGAAGTATAACAGCTACGGTATTTTTTGGACACTGTGTGCTGCACATTATATAGATTTAATTTTAAAGGACTTTAGCAAGAAGAAGCTCATCTCAAGGGTGGTGAAGGAAGCATGGACGATCACCACATTCATTTATAACCATTCCAAAGTGTTGGTGTTGATGAGGAGCATGTGCAATGATGAGCTGGTAAGGTCTGGCATCACATGCTTTGCAACCAATTTTATAGAGTTGCAAAGCCTCAAACAACACAAGATAGGGTTGAATACCATGTGTTGCCAAGGCGAATGGTTCGAGATAGCTGAAGTTCGGACTGAAGGATGACATAAAGTGTAGTCAATCATCAACGATATCCACTTCTGGGATGGCGTAACTCGAGTCACGTGAATAATGGATCTGTTTGTTTCTATATTATTTTTTTAAAAGAAAAAGGGCATGTACAGTAAAGGTGCATGCTCAAAAACTTTACCATTGATCACCATGCAAATATTACACACATAAAAGTATTTACAAACCACACCGGTTTAATGACTCCGTCTCACTACCATCGCATTAGTATGCGCCACTACATTTTCAATATAAAAACGATCCTGACGCATTCAAAAAATGATCCTGACAAAAAATAACATCGTGTTCGACCCGATCCAGTCCGCACCATAGAACGCCAGAAGCTCTCAACAGTATCAGCATGTAACGCATGAATCCCAAATCAATGCAAAATCAGTGCCGAACACGCACACTTCTTCCTCCTTGCGTCTTGGGCACTCAACATCAGTCCCCTGAATTAAACACGACAGTCTTGCCCTTGTCAACAATCTTCAACTCATGAACATCCACAAAAAAAGCCTTCACTCTGGTAGGGACTGTCCATTTCCAGATACGCCCGCAGTCCGCCTCACAGTCCCCAGGGTCAAACGACACGGGCTCCCTCAAGGCCCTTTATGCCTTGTGAACCGAGAAATACAGGGAAAACGTTTAGTGGTTGCAATCAATACATGACACTACAGACAATATCAACCCAGCGCGCACAACTGCAGCTGTCGAGGACGTTGCTTCTCATGGCGTGCATGTGAGGAGGACGAACGGGCTGGAGTGTGAAACCGGGTCTCTCCCATCTGGCTCAGAGAATGGTACTCTACTCTGGAGTCTCTATGATACCACATGAAAACCCTTGCCCATCTGGCATAGGGAATGGTCCTCTGCTCTGGAGTCCCTGTGGCTTACATGAAAACTCTGGTCGACAAAATCAAGACGAATGATGGTGACCATGATAAATGATGGCATGTGTCGTTGTCGTGTCTGAACAACTGATCATCCGTAGAGTCTGGGAATCTAACTGGCCTCTGAATCTGAGAATCTGATAATTGGCCTGTGACTCTACATATACTCCCCCTTTCTCCCATACCGGTCGAAATGACATTTTTGACCAAGTTGAGAGAAGACAAGATAATACATAAATATGGGGAGAAACACAAAACTAAATAAGCCGATTACAAATACTTTTTTTCCGACTTCTCAAAACATGGATAACAATTGGCCTTTTCATTTTTTTCCCGACCACTCAAACATTTTTTTCTCGGCTATATATATATATTTTTTTTTAATAGCCGTCACATATTTTTTTAAATCATTTCATATAATTTTTTTTAATTTGCGTACGGCTTTTTTTAATTGTATGCACCTTTTTCTGAATTTGTGTTTTTTCTAACAAATCTCCTCATCCTTTTTCTTTCATTGAGGCCACTCTCTCTCTCTTTTTAAATGTCTGGCTCTCTCTACAAGGATTGTAACTTTCGGCCTCAAAAAAAATTAATACCGCAGATTCCCCTTAGGGTTCCCACGATTGGGAACCCCTTGGAGAAACGACGCCGCCGCCCCCAAAGGGCTCTCTGATCTGCACTCCGAGGTACAGGAGAGGTTGCAGCCGGAGGTGCGGTGCCGCCCAGAGATCTGGAGTCGTGCGGTGCCGCCGCCAGGAGTCGTGCGGCCGATCGAAGGCACCCCCTGGAGCTTCGGTCTGGATAGGAGCGCACGCATGGAGCTTTGCTGGAGGGGACTGGAGCACCATACGCGGGAAGAGCGGCGAGATGGGGTGCCGCCTGGAGGCTTGGCATCACCTGCACGATTGGATGCGCTGCCAGGTAGCTGCGGTGCTGCCTGGAGCGAAGAGGATTGGCAGACATCACCTGGGCGAACAGACCAGCGCACGAAAGGTAGATATGTGCACGAAGGAATCTGAAGGTCGCGGTCGATGCTGGAGGTGAAGTGGCTCGCCGCAGATGGAGATTGTGCGGCTTGTTGCTGCATTCGAGAGGAGTCACGGACTGGGGTCTCCGCCTGGGATCAGAGGGATGTGCACCTGGGATGTGCGCAGCTTATAGGGCAAGCGTCGGGTGCCCAAGCGCGTAGGCTATTGATGGCTGGGACCTCCGCGAGATTGCGTCGTTGATGATGTGAGTTGTAGGGTTCCGCCTTGAGAACCCTCGACCGTTGGGGCTTTGTCGCCTGAGAGGAGCACGTGCAGAGGAGATTCTGCTCCGAGGGGGCATGTGCGTGAGGGGCATGGGCTCGGGCTTGGTTCGAGCGTCGCCGCCTGGAGGCCCCATCGCTTGCTTGAAGATGTCGGCTCCAGGATATGGCGCCTTGTGCTGGATCAAGGCATGTAAATGATCTTCCAAAAACAAACTTCACGAACAAATAATCTTCACGATCAAACTACAGAACAGACTCCTCTTGACGATCTTCAAGAATATAACTTTAAGAACAACGAATCGAATCTCGGATAAAAAAAATGAACGAATATAAACTCCTCGAGAATCGAACCTGCTCTGATACCATGTTAGAAAATAGGAAACAGAAGTGAAAACATGGATAAAGAATAAACATCAAAGAAGAACAGCGAGATTTAACGTGGAACTCTACTCCGTAAGGAGCAGGATGAAACCATGGGAGAAGGCCTCAAAGGGTCGTGTTTGTCTATTGACTTTCTCAATGGTTACAGGAGGTCTGGACTCTGGGGCTCCTTATATAGCCTCCACAAAGCCTCCAAGTCCCACCACTGGTAGGTGTGGGACTAAACTCAGTGGTGGGGTTAATGGATCCTAGGGATCCATTTACACATCTATTACATAAGTGACGCATGCTCCAAATACTCTAACACTTCTCAATCACATGTAGTCACTCGTTGGTCCTCATCTTGCTAGCCACTAGAGGAACACAAGATATCTCAACGGCAGCTCCCCATGCGATGAACACAACCAATCTACGCATAGCCCGACCTCAGCATCTGCCAGACCAAAAGGAACAAACTCTGACTTCTCTCTGTTCAGCCTCAGACCCGAAACTTCCCCAAAAATGTCTAGGACCACCGATAGGCACCTGCAGCTAGACGCCCCACCCTCAGCAAACAAAATTGTATCATTAGCATATTGGAGAATGGGTATAGAAATCTCCCCCTTGCATTCCCCCTACAAAAGCCTCCTGACACAGCCCGATCAACCATGATCGACAAAGAATTAGAAGCAAGGATGAACAGAATTGACGCAAGAGGGCATCCCTGACGGACATCACACTGAGGCTAGAAGAACCCCCCGCTCGGCTGCCCGTTCACCAACACGGCGCAGGAGGCAGTCATGATGCATCTCTTTATCTACACAATCCAACGATCTGGGAACCCCCTCCTGCGCAAAGGCACGCAAATGAAACGCCAGTCAACATAGTCATAAGCCTTTGAGTAATCTACCTTCCATAGAATACCTTTTGTTTTCCTCCTATGTCAGTCTGCCATAATCTCATATGCTAGCACCATGATGTCCATGAGTTGCCGGCCATGCAAGAAAGCACACTGAGATGGTGAAATGAGCACCTCCCTCAACCGATTGGCCATCACCTTAGCCACAATCAGATATATCGTATTAGACAAGGCAATCGGTCTGAAGTCCTCGACTCTCACTGGAACATCCTTCTTAGGCAAAAGGAAAATGAAGGACCGATTCAGCCGATCGAAACTATAGTTTCCCTCCTCAAAATCTGCAACTACTCCCAACGCGTCCTCCGCAATCAAGGTGATCGCAGATGGCGACAAGAAGTCCGCCAGGGGAGTGATATATGAGGCAATGCGTTGCATGAGAGAAAATGCCAGAAAAGCAACTGGGAGAGGATTCAAGACATGGTTGGACATCATAGACGAGTGTTGGTACAAGATGCTCTCACATCCTCTTCATAAGATTGGTATGTAAGAATATTTTTCTATTTCTGATAGCACTTTAGAGTTTAGAATATGGATTAAAATCAGAGAATTGTCCATGTTTGTGTTCAGCTTATTACTTCAATCCCATGTTGGTACAAGATGCTCTCACATCCTCTTCATAAGATTGGTATGTAAGAATATTTTTCTATTTCTGATAGCACTTTAGAGTTTAAAATATGGATTAAAATCAGAGAATTGTCCATGTTTGTGTTCAGCTTATTACTTCAATCCCATGTAATAATACAAGAACAATCTTGATGCAAATGCTAACCTTCTAGCAATTGTACAAGTTGTGGTGGAGAAGCTCGTCAAGGACGAGAAGACATAGACCTCATGCATGAATGAGGTAATTTTGATTCTGTAATCTAGAGTGGGAGTAATAAAATATTCATCATGAAATAATTTACGGTGTCAAATAATGTGCAAGTCAAATACTTCAGGGATGCATTGGGTTTTTTTGGTAGAATTATTGTGGTTAATGGATGGAGTTGTACACTTCCAGGTAAAGATTAAAATGAATAAGTCCATTAAGTGTGTTGTGATGCATTACAATTATTTATTTATCCTCCTCTTGAATTTTCCGCAGCAGAATGGTAGTTAATGTACGGGATGGAAGCTCCCAACCTACGAAGTAGCAGTGAAAGTATTGTCTCAAACCGCATCTGTCGGAGGCTGTGAGAGGAACTAGAGCACATTCAACTTGATCCATTCAAATAAACGGAAGAAGTTGGGAGAACAGAGACTCCATGATCGTGTCTTCGTGCACTACAACTTGAGCCTGGAGATAAAACATGCAAGGAAGGGGCGGGACAAAGACGACTACACATACCATGTCGATCTTGCATACATTTTCAAGATACACGATGACAATGACGATGAAGATGTTCTGCAGAGGTGAATGGATTCCAATAGTGCTCCAGTGCTTGATCAATCGGGAGGCACGTTAATCAGAATATAAGCCAGCAAATAGGAGCAGATGTTGGTGACAACAGGGTCAGATCTAGGCGGATCACGGACCCTCTTGGAGGGGTAGAACTTGATGCGATTGTTGACGACATTCTCTCCACTGGTTCGAAATCCAAATCCAAATCAAAAGATGACAGTGGAAGTAATGATGATGATTATGTTGGCGGTCGTGGTGGATCTGGTGATGGGGAGACATATTCAGGGAGGTTAGGGTCAGCAGGGGATGGCCATAAACCACATGACGATACAAGATTCGAGGCAAAGCGAGAATACATGGAGCGGCATGGAAATATACATGGACAGTTTGTCTCAAGTCCGAGTCCAGGACCTATGGATTACGCTGCATATGGACATGGCCATCATCCTACAGACAGCTACATGGATGATTTTATATCATTTGTAGGTTTGTTAAGCTGCATGGACATAGACAACCCATACCTTAGAGCAATGTAGGTAATATCGGCATTGGTATCGTGTCGATACGATAATTCGTCGATATGTCAACGATATATTGATATCATATTGCCGATATCAGACCGATTTTGTGAAGAAAATAGTCTTGAAAGGCCAAATATCAACCATATCGACGATATATCGGTCACCTGTTGATACCAATATATAGACGATATATCGCCAACATAAATATATCGAGATAAGGCTTATATGCCGTGGAGGAACATAAAAAACCCATGGCGGATATGGATCATCATACGATGAGAGATCATTTGATGTCTTCCCAGAATTCTTTCATGCTTCTCCTCCAGGTCCTCCTCCTCAGGTGTATACACCTCCATCATATGGGTACAGCGGGTATAGAGGATATAGTAACTACAGCGGTGAGAACTATCAAGGTAGCCAACCCAAGAAGATCCAGGGTAGCTTCTTTGGTGGTGACAGTTTTGGTTCTTCCAGAGTACACGCTTATGCCTCCTCCTCCACAGAGATCTTCTCCTACTAAGTCTTCATCATCCCGAAGAACTCAAGCTAGTACTTCGCAACATTGTTGTGCCCCTCATGATACGGGATCTAGTGTTGCTTATCCTCGTCTCAGGATACTCATAAGGATTGATGACCATCAATACCAGCAGTATTTCATGGATTACAAGGCCGTGTACACGTACATGACATTGAAAAACTACTGCGAGTTCGTTAAGTCCGCGATCCGGTATGAGAGACAACAAGGCAGGGGACTGATTCAGATCATCCACAAAACTCTTAGTTCTAGGTAATATCTATACAATATTGCATTGATTTACATTTTTCCATTTATTTTTGACAGTAGATAAATCTTTATACCAAAGAAATATTGTCTCATTAGACATTAATCATTATGTACATTTTGGAATCAAATGTCTCATCTCAATGCCATTCACTATGTGCATGATATGATCGATATGTGTGATATAAGGATCATATATGATATATATGTGTCATCTAAATGTATATTTCTAAGATATTTAATATTCTAAGAACTTGAATGAAATCCATTTCCAATATCTATAAGACAGGAATCAACATTAACAGTGATACGTTTGATATGGACGATATGTGCGATATATGGGGTATTTTTTTGAAAGAAAAAAGAGCTTTCACTATATAGGCGTACGCCAAATATATGGGGTATAAATGACAGATAAGTATGATATAAGTTTCTATTTGTAGGTAATTTGTTGTTTTAATACTTGAATGATCTTAATTTCTGAAAAAACAGTAAAAAATAGCTTTTTGAGCCATTTCCAACATTTCCATCGATATCGTCAATATATTGACATATATCCCGATATATCCTTTTCGCGACGGAGCGATACGATATCGATATTTCCTACACTGACTAGCATACCCAGAAACATGATTTCGGAATGATATGGAAAAATCCTTAAGTGCATAATGAAAGTGTGATCGCATCGTATGCGATTAAAGCGATTAGTCGCACTAGTTGCTCGATGCAACTAAATTTAAAATTTTTTAAATGGTGAAGCCACATGATCCAAGAATACTTCTTGGATCGTTTCATCTTGCTACAAGTAAGATGTAGGATTACCTCTTGAAGCTTGGTTGCGATCAAGTCTCTAAAGCAAGAGACATCCTGTCTCAAGTTCGATCCGATGGAGGAGACGCTTGCGAGCGCGTTGATGAGACACATGTTCCTCGCAATCCAAATTGATGATCCAAGCATCAAATCTTCTGATCTCGTCACACGAGATCTGATGTCTTCTTCATGAGCGAGGCACATCGAAAGAGATGAAGATCCACGACCGATCGAAGCGGCGACACGGCGGCATGGCGGCTATAACGATTCTCTCTAGGGCATAAGGTAGACGGCCACTATGAGAGAGAGAGAGATGGGACGTGTAGTATGAGAATGAGAGAGAGATGATTCAATTATTGTGAACAAAAGAAGAGCTAATGTTGCCTCTTCTTTTATAGTATTTACAGATTCCATGGATTCCAATCCATGTGAAACACAAAATCAAGGTTGAGATTGATTTGTGTTTCATTTCAATGGTCATGATTTTGTTGTAAAAATAAAACAATGAATTTAGATTAAATTAAATATATATTTAATAATCAATATAATATAATTTGAACTAAATCAATTAGGATAGAAGGATTAGGAAGGAGGGAGGCCACCCACCTCCCTAAAATAGAGGGGACGGTCAACCTTGAGAACAAGTCAAAGGGTGGTCGTCCTCCATCCATTAAATGGATGGTGTTGGAGTCCTCTAATATAATCCTTCATATATATATATATACAACAAATTTTGTTGTAAATTAATTCACAAAAATAATTCCACGATAATTTTGTGAATATTGCAATTATGTCATTAAATAATTGTGAATCATATTCACAACTCAAAATAAAATGTAAACTGTATTTCCAATTAATTTTCAATGTGAATCCAATTCACATCAATAAAATTTGAAGATACACAATAAGTTCTCTCTAATATATTAAAAATCACATTTATAATATATATAAATAATATGGATAGTATTATTGATAACGCGTCCCACTACCCTTGTTAATTCGAGCAAATTAATGTTCAAATTAATAATATTTGTTCGTTGCAGTCGGATAATGAGAGCAGATCAAAAACCACTTTTAATTGAAGCAAGTTAATCAGATGTGGCAATTTTTTTTACTTGGTTGGAAGTTCAAGGTCGAACTCAAGGAGGCAGTTGTCTCCTTAGGTTGATTCGAAGCAAACTTCTAAGGTTTGATTTTTAGAGGAAATATTTTTTGTCTTTTTTGTATATTTTATGCAAGACACATGCAAAATCAGGTCAGCTTAAATGTTAATTCAGATAAGTGATCAAATTAAGTCCAAAAATGATGAAACTTGGCCACATGATGAAATGGGATGAAATGAGATAACACTATTTTTTTTGGAATTTTTAGATGCGCGGATAATAAAAAAATGCAGACTTTAGTGAAAATGACTAAACCAATTTTAATAATTATCAAACGATGATATTTTTCAGAAACAAAATTAATCCAAATAGGTCTAGTTAAGAGCTATCCAAATCAACTTGAATTTCGTTAAAACACTTCACAGTTGATTAATTAAAAATCGATTAAGGTTTTCACTAAATGATTTTTCTAAGACAAACTATACGTGCAAATGGTGTGATTTTTGGATATGTTGTAGCATAGACTTATATCTATCAATGATGATTTTTCAGAGATTTTTCGATAAGTAGAGAATGCGCAATCAATTAATCAGTAAAAATGGGCAAAATGTTGTAATTTTTACCAAATTAAATTCCATTAATATTCTGCAAATCAGAAAAATACAAATAAATGCTAAAATGGTAGAACAAGAGTTATACTACACAATGCAATTTTCTGAATTAAAAATGGATGACAGAATGATGACTAATAAACGTGCAACTGCAGGGGTATGAATACAATACAGAAAAAGAAATATGAACTCAAATGGAGAACAGGGACTTACATGCAATTAGCATAAACTTGAAATTTTTTTAAAAACTTGCAAAGGGGTGCAACTGTCCCCTTTGCAAATTCCCTTTTTTTGTGCGATAAGTCTCCCCTGTTTGTTGGCTTGAATAGGGGAGGTTCTTCACGGTGGCGAGGGGCGGCAATGGAGGCGTTGATGGCGGACACGCACGGCAACGCGAGGCGCGCACGGCGGAGCAACGGAGCTCGTGGACGAGTCGACAGCGGCCAGATGCGCGCGGCCTTGGGCTAGGTGGCTTGGAGGGGCGTGAACTGGGCGGTGGAGGCGCATGTGGGCGCAACTGGGAGTCGTGCACCGGGTGGATGGGCGGAGCGCGGAGGTGGCTGGACAGGCGCACGCCGCGCGCGAGGTGGTTGGAAGGCCGCACGCGGGGCTGTGCGGCTGGCTGCTGCGGTTGGAAGCGCGGAGTGCTCACGCGCGAGGGTGGCGTACGCGAAGCAGCCGCGCCTGCGGGAGGTGTGGGGACCTGGTGGCCGCGCGCGGCTGGGGGCAGCGCTCGCGGCGTGGAGGCCGGCTGGCGGGTGGCGGACAAGTAACGGCTGGCATAGTTGACTGCAGGTGCGGCGGTGGATGGCCACAGCCCCGCGCGCAGTTGAGAGGCTGGAGGTGTGTCGGCGCCGGGGCTGGGATCTTGGAGAGTTTGGCCGACACACGGCCAAGGGTCGTCGGGGCAGAGGCAGCAGCGTGGCGACGCCGGTGGTGGCGTGGCCGAAGGCGAGCAACGTGCAGGATGGAGGAGAGGAGCGAAGGAAGAAGAAACATGGGAGTTTCACCACCTCCCCTGTTCCTCATGCATTTGTTTACTTGGCGCAAATAAACGATGAATCGGTTGATGAAAGTTCTTCGAAAAATCTAAGAAAAATCACCGTTGCGTTCGCAACGTGTGATTTATCCGTAGAAGTGCAATCGATTTGGTGATTAAGTGGGAGGAAGATGATGAAGTAGAGGAGAGAGAAAATGAAAGAGAAGAGGAGGGAAAGGAAGAAGAGAAGTTACCTGGATGGGGATGGATCGAGATCGCCTAGGATGCTGGAGCTCGTGCTCCTGCGGGTCCTTGCTCGAGTCGTTCGGCGGGACGACGAGCTTGAGCAGCCTTCTTGTGGGAAGAGCATGCAACAAAGAAGGAAGATGACCCTTCTTTGGATCTCGCCGGGAAGTGAGGGGTTCGTCGCTCGATGGTGGTGTTCCTCAGTTGTCACCTAAGGGCTGCCGGAGCTCTCTCCTCATTTGTTAGAATGGCGGATGGGGATGAATGGAGGAGTGGAGGTGATTATAAAGAGGAGGAGGTGGAGGTTGGAGAGGACATGGAGAGAGTGGGAGAGATGGAAGATGAAGTGGAGAAGATAGGGTGGATGTGGAGGTGTCGAAGGTTGGCTTCTCCCTTAAGTCAAGGGAGAGTGGGGGAGGAATGGGTAGAGGAGAAGCTCGGCCGTTGATGAAATACCCTTTCATCCAACGGTCTTGGATGAAGGAGGAGGTGGCATAAGTGGATGAATGAGGAGGCGACACGTGGTGGCTCCAGGAGCTGCCACGTGTCGCTCCCAGAAAAATCCACAACTAAATACAAAGAAAAATCAGAAAGAAATAATAAAAGAGGTTAAATCAAAAAGTAGTCAACATGAAAGTTACTCGTCTCGATGAGATCTATAACTTTCGTGAAGGGCCGAAAATCGAATGAGATCATCTGTACAAAATGTATTTTTGGGTGGTACCTTATATATATATATATAATACCGCATTTATCTTTTCTAATTTTTTTGTCATTTTTAATTAAGAGAAAAATCAAAATAAAAATAGAGAAAATATAAAAAGAATATTTACAACTTAATCTAATTTTTTTGGATTTTTAATAATTAGGAAAATGAAATGGTAAAATACAAGGGTAAAACGGTCATTATGTACAATGTACAAAAGGGGCCCAAAACCCAAGTTTTGCATACGAGCTCCCGATTTTAATGAAATTGGTCGTGTTTCGAAGGTCTCTGAATGTATATTACTTTAAAAGTGAGTAGACCTAAATCGGACATTGTATGAGAGAGATACGCGCATTTTAAGGTTCATGGCTTCAAACTTGGATTGGGGTTTTATTGGTCAATTTACAAGACAGTATTTTTTGGATATTTTTCCTTTATTAGTGTTAGTAATATATACACCATGGAGTTGGTTTTATTGGATTCGGAGTTAGTATAAAATACATATAAATAGGTGAATATGATGAATACACATGTGATTATTTACAAGTGAAATGGGCTTCTTATTTAATGCAATATGAATGCTAAAATGCAGATGTTATCAATGCATACATGAATGCTAATTATGCAATATAAGTGGAAATATGCATCTAATTATTCGGGAACAAAGCTCTATTTTCAACTTCTAGAGTCATGAATCACAGATTCATCACCCCCATATACTTAAACCTTGCTCATCCCCGAGCAACTAAAATGAAATGCAAGAGTGAAATGATTTTGGGTTCCATACCAAGGTGATGAACAAAAGTTGAAAATGGGGCTTGACTCGACCTTTGGATTAATTGTGTGGAGGAACCTTATTAGGACCTGAACTTAAGACCTAACAGACTTCAAGTTCCACAAGTCTTCTATTCAAGACTCCTCAATAGTCAGGTCAGAACAAATCCTCAAACGCAAATTTCTGATGACTATGATTCTTACTTGTACTGTGTAAGTGTAATGTAACTCTCCACATCAGAAATGGCTAAGAACCAGCCTCCTCTAACAAGGTAACTCAAATAACCCGGTCAAATAACTCTTTCCTCGAGGAGCGGGGTATCCCTTCTAAGTTCAAGTGCAACCAGCTCAAGAGAAGGGGGTAGAGAAAAGAATGGACGGTAGCCAGTGTAGCTACCTATCCCGGGATGCCTGACCAGTGTAGCCAAGTCATCCAGCTGCAGACTTCTTGCTAATATACATACTCCGACAGGCAATATATTTTTTTGTTTTGGCCTGTCTGATTTTTTTGGAGTTCTTGCATTTTTTTTCCTTTTTTTCTTTTTTTTTTGAAATATATACAAGGTGCAGCATGTACATCAGGAATTTTTCCTCTTGAGCCAGTAGACTATCCCTCTTTTGAAGCATCATTGCAACCCACAGCATCCCGTCCTTAGATGTCAACACCACCAGACTAGGTTGAGACGCACTACCCTCCCTAGAGGAGGACGGATGTTTCCACCCGTGTGCTACTCCAAGCTAAAGGATTCTACCTCCTCACCACCTCATCTATGAAGAGCTACGTGCATTGTCCTTGTCCAAGTTAGGTCACTGTCTATAAGAATCATGCGTGTACATGAGATATTCTACTTAGACTAATCAAGATGACATGTGAACATAGACTTGCGGACTCAAAGAATTAAGTCACTTGACCTGAGAAATCTTAACTCCAGTTCCTATAAGGTTCCTCTGAAATTAGGTGGATTTTTAAACTTTGGTATACCTCCTATGTTACAACAAATTTTCAAGAGTTTTATAAGTGTTATACAAATTTTTCAAGTGTTATAACAACAACAACAACAACAACAAAGCCTTTTCCCACAATTAAGTAGGGTCGGCTACATGGATTCTTCGCCTCCATTCAGATCTGTCTTGGGTCAATCTCGGATTTATATACAAAAAACTAAGATCCCTTCGTATAGTCTCTTTCCAACACTTCTTGGGCCGTCCTCGCCCTCTCTTGGCCGGCTCAACATCCCAACACTCGCATCTCCTAACCGGTGCATCAGTTCACCTTCTTTGCAAATGACCAAACCATATTAAACGGTTTTCTCGCATCTTATCCTCGATCGGAGCTACACCAACTTTCTTTCGGATTGCATCATTCCGAATCCGATCTTTACGTGTATGTCCACACATCCATCTTAGCATTTTCATTTCTGCTACAGCCATTCTCTGCACATGTCTATGGTTCACAGGCCAACATTCAGAACCATAAAGCATAGCAGGTCTCACGGCTGCTTTGTAAAACTTTCCTTTAATTTTTAAAGGAATTTTCTTATCACAGAGAACAGCGGAGGCTCCTCTCCACTTTAGCCAGCCTGCATTTATTCTATTAGTAACATCTCCATCAATTTCCCCATCATGTTGCAAAATAGATCCCAGATATCTAAAAGAATCTCTTCTGAATGTTATCGTCACCAATCTTCACCTCGATTCCTTCACCATTGCTTCCATCAAAGGTGCATTCCATATATTCCGTCTTAGCCCTACTTATACGAAAACCTTTAGTCTCCAATGCATGTCTCCAAACCTCAAGCTTCTCATTTACTCCATCTCTAGTCTCGTCAATCAACACAATATCATCAGCAAATAACATACACCAAGGTAACTCATCTTGAATGTGACTTGTCAACTCGTCCATAATCAAAGTAAAAAGAAATGGACTCAAAGCTGAACCTTGATGTAAACCAATGTTGATATCAAAATAGTCAGTCTTCCCCGTCGGGGTCCTTACACAAGATAAAGCCCTATCATACATATCCTTTATGAGATTAATGTATAGGACAGGTACTTGTCTCTTCTCTAAAACTCTCCACAGTATCTCTCGTGGGACGGAATCATAAGCCTTCTCCAAATCAATAAAGATCATATGGAGATTCTTCCTTTTAGCTCTATAAATCTCCATTGTTCTCCTCAGCAAATGGATGGCTTCAATAGTTGAGCGACCTGGCAAGAATCCGAATTGGTTTCCTTTTACTTGGGAAACTTGCCTTAACCTTCTTTCGATCACACGTTCCCAAATTTTCATAGTGTGACTCATCAGCTTGATACCTCTATAATTTGAACAATTTTGAATGTCTCCTTTGTTCTTATAAAGAGGCACCATGATACTCCTCCTCCAATCTTCAGGCATTTTCTTGCTTCGCCAAATAACATTGAATAGATTCGTAAGCCAAGTCAAACCACGCTCACCTAAAACTTTCCATACTTCTACAGGGATGTCATCCGGTCCAACACCTTTCCCAGGTCTCATAACCTTCAAAGCCTCCTCTACTTCTTTTCTTCGTATTCGTCTATAGCATGCACGATTCAAGTAACTTTCACTACTAGCTAGATCACCCAAAGTGATCTCTCTATTTCCTTCTCCAATGAAAAGTTTATGGAAGTACTGCTCCCATCTAGTCTCTATATCCTTCTGAGTAACAAGCACGTGACCTTCCTCGTCCTTAATACATCTCACTTGAGAAAGGTCTTTGGTCCTTCTTTCTCTTGCTTTGGCCAACCTGAACATATCCTTCTGGCCCTCCTTAGAGTTGAGATTTTTATACAAAACCTCATAAGCTTTTGACTTAGCTTCACTTACAGCCTTCTTTGCTTCCTTCTTCGCTATTTTATAGTATGTGACAGATTCCTCTGTCCTATCCTTAGACATAGCTTTAAAGCAAGCTCTTTTAATTTTTAGCTTCTCTTGCACCCCTTCACTCCACCACCAAGCCTCCTTTTGACCCGGAGCTCCTCCTTTTGACTCGTCTAGCATCTCTTTGGCTACCTTTCGGATACAAGATGTTACTGCCTCCCACATCTCATTTGCACTACCGCTACAATTCCAAGATAAGTCTTCTAAAACCTTCTCCCTGAAGCGTGATTGCTTCAGTGAAAGATTCCACCACCTAGTTCTAGTGATCTTAGAAACCTTCCTTTTCTTTACCAGCCCTTTTATTTGTAAATCCAAGACTAACAAGCGATGTTGGGTAGTCAAACTCTCTCCAGGGATTACTTTGCAATCTTTGCAACACAATCGATCTCTTCTCCTCAACGCAAAGTAATCTATCTGTGTTCTAGTTGAGCCACTCTTATAAGTAATTAAATGCTCCTCTCTCTTCTTAAAAAGAGTGTTTTCTATGAAAAGATCATATGCAGTTACAAAATCCAGAATGACTTTTCCCTCTTCGTTTCTATCCCCAAAACCATGTCCTCCATGCGCACTTGCATACCCTGAAACATCTTTTCCCACATGTCCATTAAGATCTCCACCTATGCAAACCATCTCTCTTTGTGGGATTCCTTGTAAAATCTTATCCAGATCCTCCCAAAAAGCTTGTTTAGTCCTATCATCTAAACCAATTTGCGGTGCATAAACTGAGATGATATTCAGAATTTCTTCTTCAAGCACCAACTTTAGCAAAATAATCCGATCCCCAAATCTTTGCACCTCAACCACACAATCATTCAAATCTTTATGAACAACCACTCCAACACCGTTTCTGCCCTTATCTTTACCTGAATACCAAAGTTTAAAGCCTGTCTTCTCGATCTCCCTTGCTTTCTCTCCAACCCATTTAGTCTCTTGTAGACATAATATATGAATATTCCTTCTTTCCATTGTATCCACTATCTCCATCAATTTTTCAGTTAAAGTACCGATATTCCAACTACCAATCCGTAACTTCCTTTGCAATCTCTTTTGGACTAATTTCTTTACTCGCATGCGTCCATTATGCGAGAACCCTTGCAAATTTTGGACTGCATCCGGGCGGTGATGCAGCGGAACTAGTTTATTTACCCGCAAATTTTTCAAGTGTTATACAACAAAAAAATATATATTTTACCCACCCGTAATTATTGCAAAATATATACAAAAAGTACACGAAAATACGCAAAAGTACGAGTTATGGGTAAAGTATATATGTAATATATACACGCCCCCTATACTTAGCGTGTGCAATGTCCTCAAAGCATGAAAAGTGAGGAAAAAGACATAGCTCGTGCTAAGCGTAGGAGAGCTAAAATAACAAAAATGTATAGAAGTCGTCCCGCCCCCCCTATACTTAGGCTCTGGCAGCCTAAGTGTAGAAGAAGATCAAAAATGAGACGGGCGAGGTTAAGAGGGGAAATGGAGGAGTATATACTGGCGGGCATCGGTTCTCCCTATGCTTAGGCTCTGGTCAGCCTAAGTATAAGACAGGAGTGAGTATGAGGACCGATGTGATCTGGAGAATGTACAGTGAACAGACTCAGGTGGCTCATCCCCCCTATACTTAGGATCTGGTCATCCTAAGTATAGTCCAAGATAGTGATCAATGAGGCGGGGATGGGTTACTAGAGTCGCGGGGGAAAAAGGACAGAATATATAGGAATGATGATATATACAAGTGAGTCGGTCTGAATCTTTCAAGATGTTGTTGATGGCTAAAGCTCACTGCTGCAAGGTCTCATACGCGGCTCGAGGTGTATCTGCAGAATCTGTCTCATGCATGAATACAATCTCCTCAACATGGACTAACTGCTCATTGGATTCGACGAAGTGCTTCAACAGTTGTCCATTCACTAGGAATGTCGGTGCGTCATCTGCGAGATCTGAGATCTCAACACATCCACTATCATGCACCGTACGGACGACAAATGGGCCTGTCCACTTGGACTTCAACTTGCCTTGGAAGATCTCCAGCCTAGCATTAAACAACCATACCTTCTGTCCAGGAACAAAGCTCTTTCATCTGATATATCTATCATGCCAACGCTTCACCTAGTCCTTATACACCAAACTGTTGTCATGTGCGCGGTTTCTGACTTCCACAAGCTCATTCAGATCCATTTCTCTCTGCTTCTGCCCAAGGTGTGTGTTCCAGTTGACCTTCTTGATTGTCGATTCTGATTTATGCACTAGTTCTGCGGGCAAATGGCATGACTTTCCGAATACCATTCGGAATGGGGAGGTTCCTAACGGTGTCTTGTAAGCTGTCCTATACGCCCATAGGACCTGATCCAAGATCTGAGACCAGTCCTTCCTTTCTGGGCTGACAAGCTTTTGCAATATAGTTTTCACCTCCCTATTCGACACCTCAACCATACCATTGGTCTGTGGGTGGTAAGGACTCGCGACACGGTGTTCGATGCCGTAGTCCTTCAGGAGTTTCTTCACCTCCCGATTTACAAAGTGGCTACCCCCGTCTGATATCATCATTTTGGGGATCCCGAACCTAGAGATTATGTGTTCTCTGATGAATTTACAGACAGTCCTGCTATCTGCGGCTCGGGACGGGATAGCCTCCACCCACCTGGATAGATAATCTACCGCAAGAAGGATGTACTCGAATCCGTGGCTAACAGGGAATGGGTCCATGAAATCGATGCCTCAGGCGTCAAAGACATCAAAAATGATGACAGGCTACATAGGCATCTCATTCTTGGAACCAACGGTTCCTCCCATTCTCTGACATACTTGGCACGACTTCGCAAAGGTGATGGCATCGCGAAACAGAGTCGGCCAGTAAAAGCCACATTGAAGTACCTTCCATGTGGTCCTCTTCCCGGAGTGGTGTCCTCCTGCCTCCACGTTGTGGCATAAAGAAAGGACACTCTGGTATTCCTCCTGAGGAATACACTGTCTTCAGACACAATCCGGTCCTTCGAAGAAAAGGATCGGATCCTCCCAATGGTAGTGTCTAGCATCCGACTTCAGTCGGTCAATGTGGCTTTTAGGTCAATCTTTGGGAACTTTCTTGGAGACAAGATAATTCACGATGTTGGCATACCATGGGAGTGAGTCGACAACAAAAATCGACTCGTCAGGGAAGGAGTCTCGAATAGGTGAATCCTTGGAAGTATTAAGATCTTCGATACGAGAGAGATGATCGGCTACTACGTTCTTCTTTCCAGGTTTATCGCGGATGTCCAAATCAAACTCCTGGATAAGCAAAATCCATCGAAGAAGACGCGCCTTCGCGTCCTTCTTCTCTATCAAGTATCGTAGCGCCGTGTGGTCAGTGAACACAATTACCTTGGATCCAATTAAGTGAGATCTGAACTTGTCCAAGGCAAACACTACTGCAAGCATCTCCTTTTCCGTAACTGTATAGTTACGCTGAGCGGTATCAAGCACTTTGCTTGCGTAGTGAATTGCAAACGGGACACCATCCCTCCTCTGTCCTAACACATCCCCAACAGCAGAATCTGAGGCGTCCGTCATGATCTCAAAAGGTAGAAACCAATCTGGGGCTTGTAGGATCGGGGCGTCCATGATCACTCCTTGCAATAGCATAAAGGCCTCAAGACATTTGTGATCAACAACAAACTCCATGTCTTTGCCTAAAAGCTCAGTTAGCGGTCGGGCAATCTTAGAAAAATCCTTGATGAATCTCCGATATAATCTGACATGCCCGAGGAACGACCGCAACTGCTTGATGTTGGTTGGTGGCTGGAGTCGTCGAATCACGTCCATCTTGGCAGGGTCAGCCTTCATTCCTCTCTTGGAGATGGCGTGCCCCAACACATTGCTCTCCGTCACCATGAAGTGACTTTTCTCCCAGGAGAGCACCAGATTGACCTCACAACATCGTTTGAGGATTCGGTCCAGATTCCTAAGGCAGGAATCGAAAGAATCACCGTAGACCGAGAAGTCGTCCATGAAGACTTCCAAGAATTCGCCGACCATTTCGGCGAATACAGCAATCATACACCTTTGGAAAGTACCTGGAGCATTGCATAACCCAAAAGGCATGCGCCTGAAAGCATAGGTACCAAAGGGGCATGTGAACGTGGTCTTTTTCTGGTCCTCCGGAGCTATGGCTACTTGATTGTAGCCCGAGAACCCATCTAAGAAACAGAAGAATTCTTTCCCCGCCAGTCTCTCTAGGATCTGATCAACGAATGGTAGGGAGAAATGATCCTTCTTCGTCGCGGCATTCAGGCGTCTGTAATCCACACAGACACGCCACGACGTGGGCACTCGCGTCACGATCTCCTCTCCATCCTCGTTGGTGGTCGTTTGAATTCCCGACTTTTTCGAGACCACATGGATCGGAGCCACCCATCTAGAGTCGGAGATGGGATAAATAAAACCCGCGTTGCACCATCTATCTCCTTTTTCACTACCTCTCGTAAATTTGGATTCAAACGACGTTGAAATTCACGAGGGTTTGGCTTCATTCTCCAAGTAGATATGGTGCGAACATAGAGCGGGATTTATCCCGTGGAGATCGGAAATGCTCCAGCCTATCGCCTTGCGGTTTTTCTCCAGGATCTCTAGCAAGCGAGATTCCTGCTCCTGGGTCAATCGCGAACTGATGATGACCGGAAATTTCTTATCCTGACCCGCAAGAAAGGCGTATTTCAGTGTTGTGGGTAAGGCTTGAGCTCAGGTATAGTGTGATCGTCTAGGAAATCTGGCTCAATCGAATCTGGTTCGGTGTTGGAAGTGGCTGGATCTTTATCTGTAATTGCTGCCACCAAGTTGTTCGGCTCTGGAGTCGGATCGTCGAAGGTCTCCATGCAATCGGCAAAAGCCGCGTCCGACTCGTCATCCTCATCTTCCGATTGTCCTAAAGAGGGAAGGACTGACAGGCCCAGCTGGGCCTCTAAGTCATCGAAGATGTAGGGCGATGCAAGTTCTGAGTTGTACTCGTCTCTGAGGACCTCGCAAACTGAGTCATGCACGGGATCATCTCCGGAGGGAAGGGACTCATTGGCGCTGGCTGGGTTTTGTCTCCATGGCCCAACTGTATCTACATGATCGCAGTCTGCTTCGGTTGAAGAGTACTCGGTGCTGGATTCGGAATCCGGTCTCTGCCATCTGGTCTGCTTCATCTCAAGTTCCTCATCTCCGCCTGGAGTTTGGAACTGGATCTTCCCGATCTTATAATCAAACAAGGCCCCCGCTGTTCTGAGGAAGGGCCTGCCTAAGATGATCTGGGAATCTCTCCATTTACGAGGGGTTTCCATATCTAGGACAGTGAAGTCCACCATGTATTCTTGCCCCTCGACTTTGATCACAACGTTCCTCAATTCTCCTTGGGACCTCTTGGTTGATTTATCAGCGAACTGCAGGAGGGCTCTAGATTTCCTAAGAGGTCCGAGATTAAGCCGCTCATAGAGGGCTGTAGGCATTAAGTTAATGGAGGAACCGTTGTCTAGGAGAGTGCGTGCAAACGCGATGTCATCAACATGACTCATTACATAGCGTGCACCCATGTCTCTTCGTTTCCTTGGAAACGAGTTCTTTATTGCACAAGCCGTGGTCACTGACAAAACGTATTTCTCAACACGACTTTTGGTCTTCCTGCTAACTCTATTAGGTGTGGATCTCACCTTAAGGTATTTTTGAAATGCAGGAGTCATTTCCACGTACTTGTCAAAGGGGATTGTGACATTGATGTATTTGTTGCAGAACTCTGCCATCTCAGGGTCATCTTTTAGGATTTTTTTAGTTTTCTTCTTTCCACCCTTGAGAGCTCGGGGGAAGGGATTATTGACTCCAACTCATGTTCTGAAACTGAAATATTTTCATTGAAAGCTGGAACTGAGTTCTGTACACGACTCGGACTCTTAAACAGACTCGGACTATAACTCTGACTAAAAGGAAAATGCTGAGGCGAAACTGGTGATGCGTCTTTCGCGACTTCTTGACGGTCCTCCTCAGATGGAGGTGCAGGCTCTTCATCAGTTCCGTCGGACTCTCTGCTGGTGCGAGTTTGCTGCTTCGAGGACCCAGAAGTCTTCTTCTTCTGCCGGTGGTGATGGTGGTGCTGCTCCTCTTCTTCCTCCATGTCCTCCTCAGGTAGAGACTCATACGAAAGGATCTCATGTTCAGATAAAGACTTATCTGAATAGTATACCTGATCACGAGGTCGGTTCTGGCCTTGAGTTAGGCTGTTCAGGTTGGCCTGAACCTGGGCGGGAATCAGGGTCTTTGGCACCATTTGTTGATCCTAGGTACGAGAGACACGATTCAGATCGGTTCTCATATCCAGATAGTCATTCTGGATTTGTTGGACCCTATCAGACAGGGTCTGGATCGCCAATGTGAGGGACTCCAATTCGGTGGGTTGGGCTTGATGCTGACTTGCGGACGAGGTTCTATACTGACCTTGCTGGCCATGCTGATACTGCTGCTGCTGGTGGGACGGTGACGGGCCCTGCTGAAATGTGCGCTACTGCTGTTGGTGTTGTTGAGGCTGTTACCCTTGTTCGGACCTGGACTGAACAAAGCGCGGTGCGGGGACGGAGCTGGTTCCTTGGTAAGCTGGGACAGGTCGGTGAGGCTGACCGTTCCCCATCCCCGACTGTCTATCGATGAGGTCACGGTTGTACCACAGCCCGTTGATCTCAAACACCTGCGAAGGCTCCTCGTATCCGACTTCCACTTGTGGGGGTGCATGCTGGTCCTGATGGGTGTAAGTCTGATCCTCCACCCAACCGCTCTGAGGCTCCGGTGCCTGCTCCTGTACAAGATGGACTCTGTGCACAGGTGCGGGTGGTGCAGAAGGGGCAGGTAGCTTCATCTTAGCTACCTTCTCAGTAAGTTCCTCCACTTGCTTCGGCAGACGTGAGAGAGACTCAAGGTCAGTGACCCTCTTGTAGATCTACTCGACCATGGTTAACTTGTCGGCAATCATCCCCATGCTGGGAATGAGGTCCTCTGTCAGATCTGCTACAGTCCTCCGGGTTGTCTCGTTGGATAGGAGGGAGACAACTGATAGGCCCTGGTGGCTTGCGACCTGCCGGTTTCCGCCATCTGCTCTAGGATCTTCCATACAGCGTTCTCGTTCTTGTTTAGATAGCTTCCTCCACAGGCAGCACTTACTAACCCCTGCATATCCGGGGTTAAACGTCTGGACTAAGATCGCCTTAGAAATGCCGCGGCAGGGACATTTCTGAATTAGGTCATTGAACCTATCCCAGGCATCATGGAATGGTTTACTGAGACCCTGGGAGAAACTGGCAATCTTTTTCACATTTGGTTAGTCCTACTGAGAGGGTAGAACTTCTTCAAAAATAAGTCCTTGAACTGCATCCAGGTTGTACATATCACACCTAGGTTTTTCAGCCAATGTGCTGCCTTATCTCCTAAGGCGAAAGGGGTGGCCTTCAGTCGAATGTAATCCTGTCCAACCCTAGGATGACTAAGGTTGTCGCAGACCAGCTCGAAGTCTCGGACGAAGGCATATGGTTCTTCATAGGCATTTCCGTTGAACTTCGGTAGCAGGCTGAGAAAGTGGGGCTTGAGCTCAAATGCTTCGGCGGGAACCGCTGGTGCCAACCAACTTTGTATCTCATTCTTTGTTGGGTTATAGGCATAATGGAAGGACATATCGATATCGATATCGTTTCGATATCGTGTCGATATCGATATATCGGCGATATATCGCCGATATATCGCCGATATATCTCTATATCTAGGAATCTTTCTGAAGAAAATGACTGAAATCGGATATATCGATATATCGATTTCGATATCGATATGGTGTCGATATCGATATATCGGCGATATATCGCCGATATATCGGGATACGGCCTTCCACAACCATTGGTCGGTTGATTCCTCCTGCTGCAATGATTTGTCCCATTCTAGCTGTGAGATCTGCATTTTGTTGTTCGGCTGTGGCGACGCGGTTAAGGATCTATCGTAATAGGTCCTCATCCGGTGGTGGCTGCTTATGCGGCATCTTGTCCTCTAATCCTGGGTATGAAACGAGGTCGGTGTCAGAGGACAAATCAAAGAAGGAATTCTTACCGAGGCGATGATCTTCCTCGGTAAGCTCGGAGGAGAGGAAATGGTTGTTTTGAGAGTAACCACCATGTGTGTAAGGGAACCAGAACTCAAGAGAGTCATGAGTCCTGGGTGGCCCAAGGTGCGCTTGGGCCGGTGAAGAGGAGTTTCGTGGGGGGCTCAAAGAGAGATTGGTGAATAAAGAGCCAATATCCCCCCAGTCACTCATCTTGATTTGGCGAGAAGAAATGGGAGTTCTAAGTGAAGATAGGATTTCACTCCTACCTGAAGCAAGCAATACAATCCAAAACCCTGGGTTCACACTCAATACAGTGAAGGACTCGAAACCGAGTCCAATTAATCTTGTTAATTTTAAGTGTGATTTTTCAAGGAAGATAGCAAGGATTTACGCGGCCTATAGGGAAGTCGGCTCAGAGTCGGATGCGTCTTCCCTGTTTAACCTGTCGCCTAAGATATCGCCGGTCCTTCCTTTCTTCGCTCCTATCCCAAGTTGATGGATTCAAAGACCATGCCCCTATCTACCTGCAAGCAGGCGGAGGCTGACAAGGCCGGAACTTCACCCCAGGGGGTTACTGGCAACTTGTCGCAAAGTAACGTAATTTCGTCCCTATCTACCTGAGACAAGCGGAGGCTACTTGGTACTAGTGAGTGAACCTTAAAAATTCAACTTGTGATATTTGCTAGGATTAGTCGGAACGTGATATGGAAGGCGGGGATTTGGGCTCTGCCTTAAGGTGTTCACACATACTCAAGTACCCTCACCCAGCCTGAAAACAAGGTCGGGGATTAGTCTCCCGTAAACAGATTTTCCAATTTTATTGATTTTTTTGGTCAATAATGTTAGCAGTCCCGGTTTTAAGTTTAGTTCTCACTTGTTAGTCCAACCACGCAGCACGCCTATCGTCCAGTCTCAATTTCCGTTTAATTTTAAGTGTAAAAACAGAGGGGGAAATCGAGAAAAGCCGATGCATGAAAAACGATGATGCGTATGCTGAGTAGAGAATACTTACAGTGATTCCTTCGCTTTTTATGCAGGATGCAAAACAGAATTGAGAACTTTTTACACTATATGCAAATGCAAGCGACAAAATCCACTCCTAGACAAGCAGTTCTATTAGCGAGTGAAGCACAGGTCGATTTGACTAGTTTTGCGGTCTAGGTGCGTCTTTTAAGTGTAATGTAAGGTCCTACAAAGTTACGAGCACAAGCAAATCCTAAATTGGCTCGAGGAGCCGCTAGTGCAAGCCTAATTTACCATTCAAACCACACAGCACACGGAGACACGGTTCCACTATATTTACACGCGCGAGAACCAAGACGGGAACCGCTGGAAATAATGCGTAAAAAATAAAGAAATAAAATTAAAAGTACAAGTTCTCTCAAATCACTCAAAGAATTAAAATGCTGAATCTTCGAAGCGGCGTCGACTCCTCGCGTTCCTCACACAGAAATAAATTGAGGTCAGATAAAGAACGACAAAAAAATACAAAAATTAAAAGACAGAAAATATTCACAAGAAAACCGGGGGTCAGATTACCCGGAGATAGAAAATCAAACACTCAGAAATAACTGCAAATTAACCTAAGCCGTGCCTCACCGGTAACGACGCCATTTTGATAACGCGTCCCACTACCCTTCTTAATTCGAGCAAATCAATGTTCAAGTTAATAATATTTGTTCGTTGCAGTCGGATAATGAGAGCAGATCAAAAACCACTTTTAAATGAAGCAAGTTAATCAGATGTGGCATTTTTTTTTACTTGGTTAGAAGTACAAGGTCGAACTCAGGGAAGCAGCTGTCTCCTTAGGTTGATTCGAAGCAAATTTCTAAGGTTTGATTTTTAGAGGAGATATTTTTGGTCTTTTTCGTATATTTTATGCAAGACACATGCAAAATCAGGCCAGTTTAAATGTTAATTCAGATAAGTGATCAAATTAAGTCCAAAAATGATGAAACTTGGCCAGATGATGAAATGGGCTGAAATGAGATAACCCTAATTTTTTTGGAATTTTTAGATGCGCGGATAATAAAAAAATGCAGACTTTAGTGAAAATGACTAAACCAATTTTAATAATTATCAAACGATGATATTTTTCAGAAACAAAATTAATGCAAATAGGTCTAGTTAAGAGCTATCCAAATCAACTTGAATTTCGTTAAAACACTTCACGGTTGATTAATTAAAAATCGATTAAGGTTTTCACTAAATGATTTTTCTAAGACAAACTATACGTGCAAATGGTGTGATTTTTGGTTATGTTGTAGCATAGACTTATATCTACCAATGATGATTTTTCAAAGATTTTTCGATAAGCAGAGAATGCGCAATCAATTAATCAGTAAAAATGAGCAAAATTTTGCAATTTTTACCAAATTAAATTCCATTAATATTCTGTAAATCAGAAAAATACAAATAAATGCTAAAATGGTAGAACAAGAGTTATATTACACAATGCAATTTTCTGAATTAAAAATGGATGACAGAATGATGACTAAATAAACGTGCAAATGCAGGGGTATGAATGCTATACAGAATAAGAAATATGAACTCAAATGGAGAATAAGGACTTACATGCAATTAGCAGAAACTTGAAATTTTTTTAAAAACTTGCAAAGGGGTGCAAGTGTCCCCTTTGCAAATTCCCTTTTTTTTATTGTGCGATAAGTCTCCCATGTTTGTTGGCTTGAACAGGGGAGGTTCTTCACGGTGGCGAGGGGAGGCAATGGAGGCGTTGATGGCGGACATGCACGGCGGCGCGAGGCGCGCACGGCAGAGCAGCGAAGCTCGTGGACGAGTCGGCAGCGGCCAGGTGCGTGCGGCCTTGGGCTAGGTGGGCTGGAGGGGCGCGAACTGGGCGGTGGAGGCGCGTGTGGGCGCGGTTGGGAGTCGTGCACCGGGTGGACGGGCGGAGCGCGGAGGTGGCTGGACTGGCGCATGCCGCGCACGAGGCGGTTCAAAAGGCCGCGCGCGGGGCTGTGCGGCTGGCTGCTGCGGTTGGAAGTGCGGAGTGCTCACGCGCGAGGGTGGCGCATGCGGAGCAACCGCGCCTGCTGGAGGTGCGGGGACCTGGTGGCCGCGCGCGGCTGGGGGCAGCGCTCGCGGCGTGGAGGCCGGCTGGCGGGTGGCGGACATGTGACGGCTGGCACGGTTGACTGCAGGTGCAGCGGTGGATGGCCACAGCCCCGCGCGCGGTTGAGAGGCTGGAGGTGTGTCAGCGCCGGGGCTGGGACCTTGGAGAGTTTGGCCGACACACGGCCAAGGGTCGTTGGGGTAGAGGCAGCAGCGCGGCGACGGCGATGGTGGCGTGGTCGAAGGCGAGCAACGTGCAGGATGGAGGAGAGGAGCGGATGAAGAAGAAACAGGGGAGTTTCACCACCTCCCCTGTTCTGCATGCATTTGTTTACTTGGCGCAAATAAACGATGAATCGGTTGATGAAAGTTCGTCGAAAAATCTAAGAAAAATCACCGTTGCGTTCGCAACGTGTGATTTATCCGTAGAAGTGCAATCGGTTTGGTGATTAAGTGGGAGGAAGATGATGAAATAGAGGAGAGAGAAAATGAAAGAGAAGAGGAGGGAAAGGAAGAAGAGAAGTTACCTGGATGGGGATGGATCGAGATCGCCTGGGATGTTGGAGCTCATGCTCCTGCGGGTCCTTGCTCGAGTCGTTCGGCGGGACGACGAGCTTGAGCAGCCTTCTTGTGGGAAGAGGATGCAACAAAGAAGGAAGATGACCCTTCTTTGGATCTTGCCGGGAGGTGAGGGGTTCGTCGCTCAACGGTGGTGTTCCTCAGTTGTCACCTAAGGGCTATCGGAGCTCTCTCCTCATTTTGTTAGAATGGTGGATGGGGATGAATGGAGGAGTGGAGATGATTATAAAGAGGAGGTGGAGGTTGGAGAGGACATGGAGAGAGTGAGAGAGATGGAAGATGGAGTGGAGAAGATGGGGTGGATGTGGAAGTGTCGAAGGTTGGCTTCTCCCTTAAGTCAAGGGAGTGTGGGGGAGGAATGGGTAGAGGAGAACTCGGCCGTTGATGAAATACCCTTTCATCCAACGATCTTGGATGAAGGAGGAGGTGGCATAAGTGGATGAATGAGGAGGCGACACGTAGTAGCTCCAGGAGCTGCCACGTGTCGCTCCCAGAAAAATCCACAACTAAATACAAAGAAAAATCGGAAAGAAATAATAAAAGAGGTTAAATCAAAAAGTAGTCAACACGATAGTTACTCGTCTTGATGAGATCTACAACTTTCTTGAAGGGCCGAAAATCAAATGAGATCATATGTACAAAATGTATTTTTGGGTGGTACCTTATATATATAAAATACCGTATTTATCTTTTCTAATTTTTTTGTCATTTTTAATTAAGAGAAAAATCAAAATAAAAATAGAGCAAATATAAAAAGAATATTTACAACTTAATCTAATTTTTTTGGATTTTTAGTAATTAGGAAAATGAAAAGGTAAAATACAGGGGTAAAACGGTCATTTTGTACAGTGTACAAAAGGGGCCCAAAACCCAAATTTTGCATACGATCTCCGATTTTAATGAAATTGGTCTTGTTTCGAAGGTCTCTGAATGTATATTATTTTAAAAGTGAGTAGACCTAAATCGGACACTGTATGAGAGAGATATGCGTATTTTAAGGTTCATGGCTTCAAACTTGGATTGGGGTTTTATTGGTCAATTTTACAAGTCAGTATTTTTTGGATATTTTTTCTTTATTAGTGTTAGTAATATATACACCACGGAGTTGGTTTTATTGGATTCGGAGTTAGTATAAAATACATATAAATAGGTGAATATGGTGAATATACATGTGAATATTTACAAGTGAAATGGGCTTCTTATTTAATGCAATATGAATGCTAAAATGCAGATGTTATCAATACATGCATGAATGCTAATTATGCAATATAAGTGGAAATATGCATCTAATTATTCGGGAACAAAGCTCTGTTTTCAACTTTTAAATTCATGAATATTCATTAATTATCCACATAATTTAAATCCTTTATAACCAAATCATATTTAATTATCTCAGATCATCATTCTCAATGTTGCAAAAGTTGGTAGTCGGTACTCGGTCGACCGGGTCACTAACTAAGGACTAATTGACAATCAGACGATTAATCGGATTTAGTCAGATTTTAATCAGCTTTTATTGTTTAATTATTTTAAATAGGTAAATCATTTTTATACACATATTCTTATATAGTTACGTAGATTTGTAAGTTTTCTGTACTATTATAATGAAATAAAAAAGTAATTGAATTTAAACAAATAATTAAGCGTATTAGAATAAATTTGCTTTTAAAAAAACAAAAAATAAAAAATATATGGTATCTTCAAGCAAAAATCGGTTGACTAGTAGGCTTAGTTAGAATTAGTCAGTACTCTATCAGCCACCCCACTGACTAGACTAATCGGACATACTAGTCAGGCCAGTCGACCTTCTTCTACAATAATGATCATTCTCATGTATTTAAATAATATGAATCGTATTCACATTATTCTTGATAATTAAATCACATTTAATTATCAATATCTCAATGCTCAAATACATAATTCAATAATGGAATTATTCTTGAACTCTTTCAAGAACAATGTGCTTTCTCCACGGATACTTGGAGACAATGACATGGCGATTATACGTTCCACATATAGTGACTTGGATATTGAGATCACGTCTCAATTCAAGATCTCGGGACCTCTCATAGATGCTTGATTATATCAAGACCGTAAATCTAATCTTCCAATTGCATCTGAATCACAATCAGATCAATTCCCAACAGTTGGACTAAGATCAGATCACTTGTCTAATAAGATGAGTCACTAACATCCAGACATATTTCATCACTCCCTCGGAATCAGTGTTGCAGAAGACGGTATTCGGTATTCAGTCGGAGGGGTCACTGAATAGAGAATAATCGGTATTCGGGCGACTATTCGGAATTATTCGGTTTTGTATTTTTTAATATAAAAATTATTTATAATACATATATTCTTATATTTTTATACATATATGGTCATTGTTTAACATGAATCCAAGATAAAAGTACCAATCAATATAATAGATATATAGAATTTGACATTTGTGGCGATACCATGGTAAAATGTAACCCATAAAAATTGAAAATTGAAAATAAAAAAATAAAAATATCAAATGTCAAACTCCAGTCGGCCTAATAGTCGGGCCAGTCGGCCGAATAGTCGGCCGACTATTCGGTCGGACCGACTATTGGCCGAATGGGGGTCTATTCAGTCGGGGACCCCCCCGCACCGCATAGTCGGACCGACTATTCGGGATAGTCGGCCGACTATTGCAACACTGCTCGGAATAGGATCATCATTGTTATACAATCATTAATGATCACATCACCCTCAGGTATTCCTAATACATATAAATCCTGCATACTGGAAGACCTAGAATAAACCCGAAGATATAGATCAATTTACATTGTCATCCTTAGGATTTTATCATTAGGTTTCTCAATCGATCATTGAGAGTTGGTATCGATGATATGCTTTCCAAAAGCATATATCATACCTACAAATTCTTATCATGCTTCCAAAGCAAGACGACCATGCATGGAATTTGATCGGTCCCTATACCTCATGAATGAGCTCATATTCTTCGGGTTCACAAGTGAACCTGTATGATCCCTTTGAGATATCGTATTAATATATCATTGTATGTATACCAGCTCACCGGTGTATAGACCTTGATTAGGCATCAACCTATCGATCCTCCAAATATACATACTTAGACATATAGTAATACATCTATCTCCGGTCAGAGGATGCATGCCTATGAAATGACAGTATACGACATAGATCTCGGTTATCTCGATCTCGCTAAGTCAACTCTTTGACCTAACTTATCTGACACTACCGAATCTCTATTCCTATGCAGAGGACCTGCATCAAGAGGTCGGTCATATATCAGCCAAATGAGAAAGGATTGTCATCTGCTACTCAGGCTAGAGATCGTCTCTTACCAATCATTTGACGGTGCTTGATGAATACTCAATCTAACTGTCACGACCCCAATTCCGGGTCGTCGGATCCTCCCATATCCGGATCTGGTTACTCGGCAATAATTTATTCAAATTAGAGATATATTTAATATTATCAGTAGATGTCTTTCTAATGAACTGGAACTCTATCGAGTTAGGAGGGTGAAAAGTTACTGTCTTCTGAAAATAGTCAAGGCATGCATGATGCCTTTCTAGTCAGTCCATCCTCAGGATGAGATCAAAGTCATCCATTTCAATTAGTAGTAGTGAAACAGGTAACTGATGTCCTTCTATCAATACTACACAATTATCCAGTATTTCTCGGATTACAAATACTTGTCCTCCTGATACCTTAATCAGATAGGACTGTTGTACTTCTACTGGTACCTTATCCAAAGTGGGTACTAACCGTCGAGCAATAAATGAATGTAAAGCACCAGAATCAAACAAGGCATGTACTGAAAAACCATGAATAGTAACGGTACCTCGTACGACCGTGCCTGAATTGTAAGCTTGTTCTTCAGTGATTGCATTAAGCTGGCCATTAGGAATTGGCAAGCCAGAACCCGCAACTCTTTGTGGTGGTTGTTGTATAGGAGATGCTTCTTGTGAGCCACGGTCTATACCCTGTCTTCCTCTGCGTGTTGCTCCATTGCTCGAGATGGAAGTTATACTATTAATTGGGGTTGATTTAGACCCCAAACCTCTCAACGTTGGACAGTCTTTCCTTATGTGGCCTTCCTGATGACAGTAATAACACACGCATGTTCCTATCCATGTTGAAGATCCAACCATAGCAGTACTAGCTCCTGTTGTTGAGTCGCGAGGAAGTGGAGGTCTAGAGAAACCCCCTCTTCCTGATATTCCTGGCCCAAAGTCTGTGGTGAGCTTATAGTAGACCCAACTGGATGATAACGATTGTCTCTTCGATTATAATTCGCCTTACGTTCGGATGGTCCATCAGTAAAGTGGAAGCTTCTTCTTTGGCGGTTTTCATCCCTTTCCATCTCAATACGAGAGGCGGTGTCCATGGCTTCATCTATAGTGGTGTCTCTAAAGCCTGCAAGCTTCTCTCTAAGATCTTCCTGAAGCCCGCTAACAAATTTGGTAAGACATTCCTGTGGTGAAGCTGCTAGAGCTGGGGAGTAGTAGCTCTATAAAGTGAATATGATAATCTCGTACATTCTTGGAATCATGGGTCAAAGAAGCCAACTCCCTCCTCTTCAGTTCTTCCTAATAGAAGGGACATAAGTGAGCTCAAAACCTTTCTTCAAAGATATCTTTTGGAACGGGATCTACTAATTTCTTGGAAATTGCTCTTCACCATCGTCTTCTGCTAGGGAGTAATCAGCAAAGTGCACCCAAGTGTCTACTGGTGCGTATATTATTCTCAACATCCTACTGACATCATCAAGCCATAGTTCTGCCTCAACAGGTGTCTCTATGCCTTTGAATCGAGGAATATTTTCCTTTCGGTAATTGTCTAGTAATTTTTGGATTCTAAGAAGGGTCTTCTCCATCGCTCCTTCAGCTGGAGTAAGAGCAGACTCGGTCGAAAGATGGTAATTAGATTCTTCCCTGGAAAGATGGACAGAACCATCAATCCTAGCATCCACAGGTCTAGATGCCTTAGGTCTCTCAGCTTGTGCATTTAGCCTCTCCTCTAATGCTTGCTCCTTTTGCCCCATTTCTTGCACCATTGTCATCATAGCCGCTAATAAACTAGACACGTCTTGGTCTGCCATGATCCCGGGATGAGTCAAGGCCAAAGATTAGGTCCTATACGTTTTAGCATGATGTACATAAGGGACAATGACTTGTGAATGGTGCTACAGTCACTTATTAAGATCAAAGGATCTCAAGAAAAACTTAATTTCTGAATACCGCTCATAGTTATCAATTACTGATTAAATTATTAGAGTAACCGAGCTTTAATACCAATCTGTCACAGCCCCAATTCCGGGTTGTCGGATCCTCTCATATCTAGATCTGGTTACTCAACAATAATTTATTCAACAATCACAACTAACATTCAGAACAGACAACAATTAAAAATACTCAGAAGAAAGTATTTCAACACTTTTCCGTTCACAATATAGAGTTCACATGATACATTGTCTCACTATAATCATTTACATGTACATCAGCTCGGAAGGAAGTACACAAAAAGATTACCAACTACCTTATCGAGTAAAGCTACTACGGCTGGCTGGATAACTATTATGTTAGATTGATGGATTATTAAAGTCCTTGTGATAGCTCACCGACACCTGTTGGATTTTCCATAAATCATAGGATAATAATTAGCGAATGCTAAGTAACGAAGAAGAGAAAAGCAAACAAATGTGTAATTTTTCAAAACTTGTTAACACAAAAATTCGTTCCTTCTCATTAGTTTAAGTCATATTCCTTTCTATTCCACATCAGGGATTAATCCAAGGAATTACCTCACCACTATATGGACTCTGAAGTTGTTGACACTTCATGATTGGAGATTGCATTAATCTAATAAGCTTATGCCGCCGCACGTCGCCTCAACCAATCGTCCAATACTACCCTGACAAATTCCTTTTATTTATTAATCAGGGTCTCAAACCCTTAGTCTGGCAAACAAAGGAGCACACTGTCCTCGAGGATCCGACATCTTAAAACATCAGGATAACATTTAATCACATAACCTAGCGGCTTTAATACATGTTATCATGACCCAGCCGCTATTGAACCACCCGTGCCTCCACATGGCACAAACACATCTTCCGTCGTTCAACCCGAATATATTGGCTCACGATACCACGTGTTGCAAATCATTCATTTTGTACGCACTTATCATAACAGGGCGACCGTTTACCACCTAGATAGGGCAACGCCAATACGGGTTCCTTCCGATAAACCTACAGGTTGCATGTCTGACCTATAATTCTACTCCCAGCCATTCTTAACGTAAGATAGGATCCAACTCAAAACACATCAATTCCCATGATGTAATTCCTCTGTTAAGTCTTATATTTGCATAACCATAAATATTGAGTATAGATTAACACATATTAATTCATATATTTATATACTCATTTATACTCATTTTAACTTCCAAACCATAACTTTCCATGCCACTGCATCCATTCGATGCTTAGACCTTATTTTAATTGAAATCATAAAGCAACTTTTCATATTTTCTCAAAAATAGCCAAATTAGGGTTCTTCGTAGCAAGAAGCATAAATACAGAAATCTCAACGATCACATATGAAAACCCACCAGCAAAAGGAAGGATTTCGTTACCTAATCGAGCTCTCACTCTCTCTCTCTCTCTCGTATGCAGTGCTTTATCATGATTCTTTTTCAAAAGAATGATTTATAGCTCTTGAAACGATTGAATTTCATTTTCGTATCAAAACGCTAAGAGTGTGCCAAGAACGCGAAGAACGAACGAAGAATACGAAGAACGCGAAGAATGAACGAAGAATACAAAGAACGCGAAGACCATATTTCAGCAGAGCTTCCCCTTATTCAACAGTGTTTCCCCTTATATTGGCACATATTTCTATAAAAATTTCGGCAAAATTTCCGCTTATATCGAGATATTTTAAAAGAAAACATAAAGAATTTCCTCTATAAAATCACCAAAAGGAAAACAACGAGGAAACTGAACATGAATCGAAACCTAGCTCACGAAGCAAACTAAGAGAGGATCGTACCTTCCTCCTCGTTCTCCCAGCATCGCTTCGCTGGCACTCCTTCCCCGTCTCCCACTCTTCCTCTCGACCTCTCGACCCTAGCCCTTGGGGCGGTGGTAGTGGAAATCATAGAGAATGAATGGGTAGGGGGGCTATTTATATGCTCTAGAAAACCGCTAACCATGGTTAGAAAACCATGGTTTAGACCTTAACCGCGGTTAGCAACCCATGATTTTGGCCCATGGTTTTGGCCAAAACTTATCCGAAACTTAGGGCTTAAGTTAGAACTATCCATAACACTCTAGATTTGTTAATGACGCTTAATTAGCGCCAATCGTAATTAACTTTTACTAATTGTGATTTAACCTTCGCGGCTTACACATAACTTTTGCTAACCATTTATTAGTGTTCGTTAATGGTTATTAACGATCCTAATCTATCATTAGTTTCTTTAATCATATTTAATTAGTCTTAATGACAATCATTAAGAGTTAATGACGTCTTAAACCTCCTTCTCTTTCTTCTGAAAATCAGAACAATTCGAAATGAAGTCCGATTCACACGAAACAAATTCTGTTGGTTTCCTCTTGACAAACCAGATCTTGTGATATAAGATCCGAGAGATGGCCAAGTTCAAGGTTTTACACTAACTCTTTAGATATTCATCCAAGCACTAGCCTCTATGATTCAACAATTGAATCAACAGTTGTATTATCATCAAGATGGTCATTGTATATAACTCTAATTGTACTAAGGGGCCTTATAGTGCATTCACTTATTTAATCTCAGACATGGAGTAAAAATAAACCAATAACTTTTATTGATATATCAAACATTACAATAACATTTATTGTAAGAATGGTTCCCCTCGGGCTTACATTGTTGGCCTTGTACACATCATGGCGTACATTAAGCTTCCTACAACTGATGCGTAGGGGCATCCAACCATAGCTTTCTTTTCCTCAACACTTTAAGGAGCCATCCCTTTAGACAAGTGGATATCATGTCTTAAGGGAAGGAAACCTTTCTTGAAGTACTCCATATGGAACCGCTCCAAGATTTTCTTATTGTACCCATGTCAGTTTCTTGTCGATTTTGTAGTCCTTGATATCGACTCTCCTGCACCCTTACTCATGAACCCCAATTATTCTTGCCCGATCATTCCTGCGCATCGTGGAGGTCGTGGTTGACTACGGGTCGGGGAAGATCACATTCTGCTCAAGCAGCGACAGAGCTACCATAGACATGGTCAGTAAGCCAAAAGTCATATCTGATGAAAGTCATGCAGCACTGCTTGAAGAAGACTGCGACTTTATTGCAGAAATCAGAGATACAGAACT
Source organism: Ottelia alismoides (assembly GCA_037367405.1). Lineage (NCBI taxonomy): Eukaryota > Viridiplantae > Streptophyta > Magnoliopsida > Alismatales > Hydrocharitaceae > Ottelia > Ottelia alismoides. The sequence continues at coordinate 1,665,081 of JAZKJV010011346.1, read as the reverse complement.
CTCTTTGAATGACACACGGACCCTGAAAATCCTCTCCTGAGGAGGACCTGGAAAGCACAGTCGACACAAGTTCCGACATCACTTGGGAGACAGATTCAAATTGGTTGATGCATCTATTTGATTCAGAAGATTCATACCACTCCGAACATGATTTACAGACTTGTACGGCATGTTATCAGTTGAACAACAAACCAGTAAGGTAAGCAGCACCTCCAAAATCATGGATGATCATCCGCCTACCAACACAGTTTCTGAAGTGAACAAGAAGCATGCCAGATTAGAACCGGAACTAAAGACACTTCTGGCAGGCTTCAAGTACGCCATCCTTGCAGGTGCAAAGAATATGTATCTGGTTATCAGCAGCAGTAGGTTGACCCCTAATCAAGAATCTCGACTTCTCGAGGTTCTAGAGAAAAATCGCAAAAAGAGCTCTATGGCAACGAGGAATACAACTTTTCTCATCACGTCTTTCCACATGGTATCAAAGCGACGGTCCTAGACCGAAGCCTGTGGCCTAAAGCCTCACCCCACCAAAACCCTAATTGCATCGCGCATCGCGTCGACCTTCGCTGACCTTCGTCGCACCTGTGTGCAGGGTTGTAAAAGTCCCCCGATTGGTCCGACTAGTAGGTCCGACTAGTCTAGTCAGTGGGGTGGCCGACTGAGTACCGACTAATTTCGACTGGGTACACTAGTCGACCAATTTTTTGCTTGGAGATACCATATTCTTATATGTTTTGCTTTTTTATAAGCAAACTTATTATAATATGCTTAGTGTTATATTTAAATTCAATTACTTTTTTATTTTATTATGATAGTATAAAAATGTACAAAATCTATGTAAATATATGTATAAAAATGAGTTATATATTTAAAATAATCATAAAATTTAAAGTCGATTAAAGTCCGACTAAATCCGATTAGTCGTTCGACTGCCGATTAATCCTTAGTCAGTGATCCAACCGACCGAGTCCCAACTGCCAACTTTTGCAACCTCGCATGCGTGGTGCTGTTTTTGCCTCCTGCCTCTGTCGTTGCAGGATCTCTTCACCTCCGTGCCTTCCGCGTTCCACCTCCCGCACCTCACGTGCCTCCCGTATTGCCATTACGGACCCATGCTGCGGAACCCTCACCTCACGCACTGCTGCAGGCTTGCACCTGCGCCCCGTTGCTACTCCTGCGGCCCACATCTGATCGAAGCCGCCTCAGGCTGCTCTCTGTTGCCTTGAGCTTAGGTTTCTAGGATGTAGCGTGACTATCTAAAACATCCTAGTTACCCAAAGAAGCCACCAAAGAATGGAAGTGGTTGTGGTGTGAGTCTACACTCACAATTATCTTCCCATATATCTGTGTAGACATTATTCTTACAGTGTGCAACTCCAGACTTAGAGATTGTTGTCATCATGTCAGACAACAAAGCAGATATTCCATTTCTGAGTGTCTTCAAATGTCCAGCACACATTGTGAATATGGATGGAACGAATTATGAATCATGGGACATGCAGTTCATGAGTCTAATGCAATGTAATGGCAAGAAGCATATCCTCATACAGGAGGAACCTGTTGACAAGACGGGGGTTAATGCCTTATGAGAGGCAGACGATGCTTATGCGCATGTATGGCTTTCTGGGACAGTATCCATGGAGATAGCCAATGACATATTGAGTCAGCCCACAATGAAGGCCATGTGGGACATTCTCGCCGCTACATACTCTCTAGCGAAGAACGAGTCTAATATTTTGTAACTTCAGCACATCTTCACATCGAAACAGAATGGTCGTCCTCTCCATACCCTTTAAACTTCTTTAAGGGGTATGTTTAAGAGGTTACATCGTTACATTCCCTTGACTGCCACACCAGAGCAGCTCAAGGCATATAGGGATTCGGTGATGACATGAGTTTTCCTAGCGACTCTTGATCCTGAGTATAATGCAGCTAGAGCACGGGATTCTTACTGACACCACAATACCTCCAATGGAGGAGGCATATCACAGGTTGAGTAGGATCTCCATATCTTCTGGTGGTACTCAGTTGTCTCAGACGTCCTCAGCCATGACAACATCTCGCTCGCGGTAGAAGAGGTCCTGCACAGTTTCGTGGTCGAGGTGGCTGCAGCAGGGGAGGGGATGGTCGGTCCCCTCGTCAGCCTTGTACTTATTGTCACTGACCAGGTCACTCTGAGGAAACATGCTATTCCAAGCATGGGTTCCCAGCTTCAGCACGCGTCGCAGAACAGATTCAGCAGGCTAGCAGTTCATCATCTGCATCTGATCAGAGATTTGACAAACTTGTGGCGAGACTCAAGGAGATTATGCCTACTCCTGGGTCAACCAGCTCTCTTTCAGGATCCTCAGAGGTAGCTGCCTCTGCATCAGCATCTACATCAGGTATAACATATGTCTATACTAGTTGTTACAGGGAAGACTTGTTAGAATGGATCATGGACTCGGGTGCATCCCATCATCTATGTGGTGATAAAGGTCAGTTTAGTGCTTTCAGTCCAACCCAGCTCAGACGATCTGTTTTGATAGCATATGGGACACATTCTCCCATTACTGGTCAGGGGGAGGTGCAGTTAACTCCTGCAATGAGACTTCGGAATGTTCTTTATGCCTCTGAGTTTTCCATGAATTTACTATCTAATAGTCAAATCACCAAGGATTTACACTGTCGTGCCATTTTTGATCCGTCTACTCTTGTGTTTCATGGCATTCTCACTGGCAAGGTGATTGGTTCTGGCCGTGAACAAGGAGGTTTCCACAGACTGGTGCAATCCCCTTATGTTGGTGCATCTTCTCTTCGTACTGGGTCTGTATCTCCTTATATGTGTCATCGTCATTTTTGTCATCTTCCTCTGCAAAAGTTGTGTCATGTTCTTCCGTAGATTTCTCCGCACTCTGTGCGAGGCCTGCCGACTTGGGAAGCATCATCGGTCCACTTTCCAGAGTCGTCAGGGTCGGAGTAGTCATTCTCTGCTTGAATTAATTTATTTTGATATTTGAGGTCCCAGTCGTGTCCCAGATCATCAGGGGCATAGATTTTATCTTGTCGTTGTTGATGAGTTTTCAAGATTGTTGTGGGTCTTTCTCCTTAAAAACAAGTCTGATGTTTGTCTTGTTAAAAATAAGGAACATTTTTCAGCAAAAATCAACTATATACGTTCTAACAATGCCTTGGAATTTTATAGTTCAGCTTGCCAAATTTCTTGCATCCCATGGTAATGTGCATCAAACATATTGTGCGTATACTTCCCAACAGAATGGGACGGTTGAACAAAAACAACGCCAAGTTCTGGATGCTACCAGGACTTTTTTGATTCGGAGTCGTGTTCCTCATTCATACTGGAGGATGCGGTTTTAACTGCTTGTTACCTGGTAAATCATGTGCCCTCGTCAGTTCTTCTAAAAAAAACACGCTCTTGATTGTGTTTCCCGAGACGGATCTTTTCTCACTCACACCTTGTGTCTTCAGTTCAGTGGCTTTTATTTATCAGATGTCTCCTGGTCTGGACAAGCTTTCCCCAAGAGCTGTCAAATGTGTGTTTGTTGGGTACTCCAAGACCCAAAAGGGATATCGTTGCTTCGGCCCTGTTCGACGAAGGTATTACATTAGTGCAGATGTCACCTTTTTTTAATCTATTATGCACTTCTCCTACAGGTGACAAGCTCATTTCTTCCGAGTATGGGGAAGAGGTCTATATGCATCTAACTCTGATCTCTACTACACCATCATCACCGTCACCACCACCACATTCTCCACCACCTCCTCCCCTTCTACCTTCCACATATGCTTTCTTTCCCCAGGTTTATCAAGGTCGACCTCGTGCTCATGTGCCTCCATCATCCAGCACGCCCAAGGTATGTTCTGAGCATTTGAGTTCTTCTAGTGGCAGTGGTGATTTGCATGTACAACTTGAGGTGCAGGATGTCCCGGATGCTACATCTTTTGCGAGTACTGAAGACCTGGATGTACCTATTGCTCTACGGAAACAGAAGCGTGCATGCACTATGCACCCTCTTGCTTCTAATGTTTCATTGGACTGTCTTTCCGAGGATTTCCAGAGGTTTGTTGTGGGACTATCAGCCATACAAATACCACGATCCTATCAGAAGGCGCTGTAGAGTAGTCAGTAGCATCCGTAATGGAGGAGGAGATGGCAGCTTTACAGTCTTGAGGTACGTGGAGTGTTGTACAGGCTCCTCCAGGTGCTTCTGTCGTAGGCAGCAAGTGGGTGTTCACTGTAAAACATCAAGCTGACGGTACTATGGACAGATATAAGGCCAAATTGGTTGCTCGTGGGTTCACCCAAACTTATGGGCTGAACTATCAGGATACTTTTTCTCCTGTTGTGAGACACTCTACGCTGCGGATTTTTATTGTTGATGTAGTACGTGACTGGTCACTTTTTCAATTAGATATCAAGAATGCTTTTTTATATGGAGATCTGCAGGAGGAAGTCTACATGCAGTAGCCACCAGGGTTCGCTGCTGAGGGGGAGTCCAGTATGGTATGTCGTCTCCACAAGGCCATATGTGGCCTTAAGCAGAGTCTGATGGCTTAATTTCAGAAGCTCTCAAAGTTGATTGAGTAGAACGGGTTAGTCAGATCTACTGCAGATCATTCTCTTTTTGTAAAGAGAACTCAGCAAGGTACGGTTGTTGTTCTAGTGTATGTTGATGACAGAGTTGTTACCGGCAGTGATGAACAGGGCATTCATGCAGCTATGGATTTCCTTAGGCGGCAGTTTATGACCAAGGACCTTGGCAAGCTACGTTACTTCTTTGGCTTGGAGTTTGCACGAAATCAGCAAGGTATGGTTATGACGCAAAGGAAGTATGTTACTGATCTTCTATCCGAAACAGGCATGACAGGATGCAGACCTGCCGCTACATTAATGGATCTCAATGCTAGGCTCTATGATGATGACTCTGAGGAAGTGGATAAGAGACGGTACAGAGAGCTAGTCGGGAAGTTGTTATATATTACTATTACCAGACATGATATATCATTTGTGGTTTATGGAGCATCCCAGACAAGCCCACATGGATGCAGTTTGCATGATCTTAAGATATATGAAGTCCTCTACAGGGACATGCCTTCTTTTCAGGAGATATACGTCTCTTACAATCACTGGATGTGCAAATGTGGATTATGTCGGGTATCACAAGGATAGGAAAGTCCACTTCAGGCTTACTGTGTTTGTCAGTAGCTCGTTGGTTTCATAGAATAGTAAGAAACAGACAATTGTTGCTCGATCTAGCGTTGAATCAGAATATAGGACCATGGCTCAAGGGAGAACGGAAATGATGTGGGTTAAGTCATTTCCGGCTGACCTAACAGTTGAGGAGTCTCTTCTTATGCATCGAAAATGTGATAATCAAGCGGCTCTGTTCATTGCTAATAATCCAGCCTTACATGAGAGAACTAAGAACATTGAAGTAGATTGTCATTACACCCATGATTTGAACCAAAATGGGCTTATTTCCACTTCTCATGTTGCATCATTAGATCAGATTGCAGACATGTTTACCAAAGCTCTTGCAAGGGGTCCTTTTCACCGTTGTTCCAAGTTGAGCATGATTGATATATGTGCTCCAGCTTGAGGGGGAGTGTTGAGATATTTATATCTCTACAACTTTATTAATGTTTTTCTGTTTACTTAGTCTATTTTATGTAATTTTCCCTTAGAGATTTTCTCCCATATGAGAGAGCTATAAGTCTATAAGGAATACAACTTTCTCTTCACGTCTTTCCACAGTGACAATCCCAAGATCCTCTTTTCTCGGTTTCTGAACAGCTTCAAACCCAAGATATAAGAGGCTTCTCGAGGATCTTTCATCTCGAAGGTATAGGATAGACAAATTTTAACATTGATCATCATCCATGTATCACTCCTAATGATAGGGATGCCATCTACATAAAGCACGATGAACACAAAGGCGCTCCCACTAAGCTTCTTGTACACACACAGTTCATCAGGATTCTGTCCAAAATCATAACTTTGTATGGTTTAGTCAAATCTGATGTTCCAGCTACAAGAAGCTTGTTTGAGCACAGAGATGGATTTCTTCAGCTTGCATACTTTTCCTTTCTCAGTTATAAAGCTCTGGAATTGCTCCATATAGATATCCTCTTCTAACTATCCATTGAGGAAAGTCGTCTTGAGTCTTGACGTCCATCTGCCAGATGTTATAGTCAAGATATGCAGCTATTGTTAGCAGTGTCCTGATGGACTTAAGCATATCCACAAGAGAGAATGTCTCATCGTAGTCGATGCATTCTCTCTGTGTGTAGCTCTTGTCTACGAGTCGTGCTTTGAAAGTCTATACTTTCCCATCAGGTCTCCGCTTTCTCTTGAAGGTCCATTTACACCCCCTCTAGGTGGAGCCTCTATGGTCCATACACCATTTTTATGCATGGAGTCTATTTCAGACTTCATTGCTAGTATCCATCTATACATGTCGTGATCCGTGAGTGCTTCATCAAATGAAGCTGGATCATTGTAGTTTCACCTGATACATGTATTATGTACCTTTCAGGTGGTGCAACCACCCTCGAACTCCTTCGAACAGGTACAGGTGTTACATCTTCATTTACTTCCTCAGTTTCTGGTTCAGTATACTCAATATCCTCAGGTAATTCAATGAGTTCCTTAATCCATTTTTATCTTGACTCTTAAGGAAATCATCCTCCATAAATTTTACATCTCTAGAGACGAAGACCTTCTGAGTCTCAGGGTCATAAAGCTGGTATCCAATACCATACTTAACATACCGAAAGAAGTAGCACTCACGAGTGCGAGATTCTACCTTACTTGCGTCCACGTTCTTTGCATGAACCAAGCAACCCCAAATCCTTAAATTTGATTAACACTAGGTTTCATTCCAAGCTCATGACGAGTCTTAGGTATGGATTTGATAGTAATTTGATCAATATATATATGGTGGTCTCTACTGCATATCTCCATAAACTAAGTGGTAAATGTGCTTTACTCATGATTGAACAAACTATGTCCATGACGGTCCTGTTGCGTCTTTTAGCAACACCATTAAGTTGGAGAGTTCTAAGAGGAGTGAGATTGGGGACAATTCCTTTCTCTTTAAGGTATTCCTTGATTTCATCTGAGAGGTACTCGCCACCTCGGTCAGATCGAATCCATTTAATCTTCTTATCAGTTTGGTTCTCAACCAAAGCCATGTACTCTTTGAACTTATCAAGGGTTTCAGATTTATGATGTAATAGAAAGATAAACCCGTATCGTGAATGGTCATCAATAATCGTCAAATAATATCGATACCCATTTCGGGTCGCAGTACTGAAGGGACCACATACATCACTATGTACTAGGTCAAGAATATCTTCGTATCTTGTAACCTTGTTACAGAAAGACATCCTAGTGATTTTACCTCGAATACAATGTTCACGGGTAGGAAAAAATTGGACATGTAGAAAATTTAAGGGTCCATCCTTTATCAATTTATTGATCCTATAACAGATAAATGACCAAGCCTTTGGTACCAAATTATGTTAGAATAAATTCCATCCTCCCTAGTTGTTTTAGGATTTTTATTAGTGGTAGTAACATTCATGACATTTTCATCAATGCACAATTCATAGAGTCCACCATAAGTCAGAACACCATCCGCAATATATTTATGATAACGACTTATGCCAAGTTTTTACAAAATAGAAACGAATATCCACTTCTAACTAAATTAGATACATATATTAAGTTCCTTCTAACATCTGGAACATAAAGACATTAAGTACTAGGACACTTCCACTAGATAATGATAGTCTGCAGGTCCCGACGACGACTGCTGCAACAATTGCATTAGATCTCATCTGGATGACTATCTCCCCTTCATCAAGACTCTTAGTTTCCTGAAATGAATACAACAAATTGTATACATGAACAGAAGCACCAGAATCGATGACCCAACTAACTTCTCGACCTACGAGAAAATTGGTTTCAATGACGAAAGTAGAATTCATACCTGCTGGGGGTTTTATTTGTTAGCAAACTTCATGTAATCTAGGCAGTTACACTTCCAGTGTCCTGGCTTCTTGCATTGAAGACAAACATCGGTCTTCTTTGATGTCACCAGTGCGGAAGCAGTAGAAGATGAGCCAATACATTGACTCTTCTTCTTTCTCATCTGGGTCGGACCCTACCGAGATCATTGCTTCTGACCATGCTTCCCTTGACCTGTTCAACCATTGCACTGTCAGAGGGATTATCTTTCTTCATTATGTCTTCTGCAGACTTTAATGAAGCCAACAACTCAGCCTTAGATCCGTTTACCTTATTCATGTGGAACGACACCACAAAGTTATTGAAAGACTTAGGGAGCGATAGCAAAACGAAGTAGGACTGCATATCTGCATCCATGTTAGCCCCGAGAGTTTCTTGTTCCGAAAGGTATCCAAACATTTTGAGTATGTGCTCCCAAACTGAAATCTCTTCCTGCATTTTGCAGCGAATAAGATTTTTCATGACGTTATAACGCTAAAAGTGGTTGACATCACCGAACATCTCCTTTAGATTCAACATTATATCATGGCAGGTCTCCATCTCCATATGTTGCTTTGAAGCACATTGGAGAGAGATCCTAGAATATAACACCTAGCCAGTGTATGATCTTCATCATATTTTTCATTGTATTGAATTTCTTCAGGTGTCTTAGGGTTTTCATGCTTATCCTTGGACAACACATAGGATATGCATTCCGCGGATAGGACAAGATCAAAATTACGGATCCAATCCGAGTAATTTGGTCCGGTCAATTGGTTGACCTCCAGAAACCTACTGAATGGGTTTATGGACTTCATTGCCTGAAATTAAGAATGCACTATATAAGAAGATATATATATTTAATATTAGATTCTTTGATTAAGGATTTTTAATCAAATTAGTCTTACCTTTTCAACTTTGAAAGTTCATTCCCTTAATCACTTTCAAAGTAAGAGATAAATTTACTGCTATATATATAACAAGAACTGGGATCTCCTTTTCTACCTTAGTTGCATCCCACTAATATGAGAAATTGTAATTCGGGTAAAAAGAAGCAGGAATCCATTCTGCCTTGCAAGTCTAACTTGCATTTCCTAATTCGATCTTTAACATCCGGGTCCACTACCCCTACAGCAATGTTGACCCATCGTTAATTGAACCAACCGTAGATTAAAACTCGATATACGCAACTAAATATTTCCTCACTAATTTGAGGAACAGATATTGGGGTCACTACGCAAACAGTCGTACTCTTTCTAGAAGCAAAGAGCCTGATCCATGTGCGCTTGTATGAATGAGCTATCACTTCGGACAAGTGTCTCCTACATACAATCCATGATGACGGAAACCTTCGCCTTGACGGGAGACCATGGATGTCACTTATGTGATCCTCCATATGATGTTCAAATTTTAATTAGTTATTATGAATCATATTTACATAATCAATTCTTCCAAGAGAAATACTACTTTATTCATAATAGAGTGTTTTTAATTGGATATAATTAATTTAATCATATTAAATCAATTATCAATCCGATTTAATCAATCAACAAACAATCTTGATTGTTACTTAAAAGGATGTATGATCTTAAAAATAAGTATTATTCGAATTTTAATAATTAGAAAAATATATCACGATCTCTTCAAGCATTATCCTTTTCTTGCCCACTATCATGGCCAGTACGCACAAGATGCAGGACATACCGCTCACAGAGCAACATGCTACCCAAACGATCCTCGACTAGACACCATATCTGCATCAGGTCAGGATAATGTGATTTGATCATTTTATATTTGAGATGATAATCGGTCTTTCAAACGAAGTTATACCATATAATATTTATCAAAACCATTTTAATTAATATTATAAGGATATTTGCTAAACAAATCTCCAATCCTACTCAAGTGACAATGTTTAGGATAAACTAGAGTTTTCATGAAACACTCATTCAATAGTCTATGATGATTAATCAATTATTATCATAATTATTAGACATCATATTTAGTTAAGACAAATTCATAAATTCCATGATTTCCATTGAGTTATAAACACATTAAGTAAAGAGGTTTGATGATCTAATCATCTTCCGACTCATCTCCACTAAATATGGAATATCCAGTGCAAATGGAGTTTGGAATCGCGTAAAATAAAATCGAGCGGTTTACTAGTTTGATTCTCTACTTAATCCAAGTATTTATTCCATATTTCACGATGGAAAAACAATATGTAAAATTAGTTTTTTTTACAGATCCGTGAATTCATGCAAAACATCTTTCATAGCGAGAATTTTTCGAATCATTTTCATGCACTTTTGGTACCAATTATAGACTACTGTTTTTGGGAACATATTTAGACATTCTAAATACATTTTATTAACAAAAAAAGGCGTCCAAACAATGCATAAATAGTAGATTTTTAATTAAGCAAAAAACGATTTGAATCTTGCTTCCAACGCAAAAACAATTATTCCCGTGCATCCGAAACTTGAACCTCGATCGCCTAAGGTTTTGGATCATATCCAAGACCTCAACTACCACTTGAAGGATATGAAAAAATCCTTAAGAACATCACGGAATTGTGATGATTGCATCATATGCGATCGGAGCGACTAGTCGTACTAGTTGCTTGGTGCAGCGGAATTTATAATTCTTTAAATGATGAAACCATATGATCCCAGAACACTTCTCGGATCATTTCATCTAACCACAAGTAAGATGTAGAATTACCTCTTGAAGCGTGGTTGCGATCAAGTCTCTAAAGTAAGAAACCTCATGTCTCAAGTCTGATCCGACGGAGGAAACGTTGGCGAGCGTGTTGATGAGATGCATACTCCTCGCAATACGAGTTGATATCCAAGCGTCGAATCTTCTGATCTCGTCACACGAGATCTAATGTCTTCTCCACAAGCGAAGTGCGCAGAAGGAGACAGAGATCCACGAGTGGTCGAAGCGGCGACATGACGGCATGGCAACGATGGTTATTCTCTCTAGGGCACAAGGTAGAACGGATACGAAAAGGGGGGGGAGAGAGAGAGATGGAGCGTGTAGTATGAGAATAAAAGAGAGAGAGAGAGAGAGATAATTTAATTGTTGTGTATCAAAGAAGAGCAAGGGTTGTCTCTTCTTTTATAGTATTTTAGGAGTCCATAGATTCCAATCCATGTAGAACACAAAATCACTGGTTGAGATTGATTTGTGTCTATTCAATAGCCATGATTTTGTTGTAAAAATAGAACAACGATTAATTTAGATTAAATTAAATATATATTGAATAATCAACATAATTTAATTTGAACTAAATCAATTAGGATATAAATATTAGGAAGGAGAGAGGCCACTCACCTCCCTAAAATAGGGGGGGACGACCATCCTTGAGAACAAGTCAAAGGGTGGTCGTCCACCATCCATTAAATGGATGGTGTTGGCCCCTCTAATATAATCCTTCATATATATATATATATATATATGTGTGTGTTTACAACAACTTTGTTGTCAATTAATTCAAAAAAATAATTCCAACGTAATTTTGTGAATATTGCAATCATGCCATTAAATAATCCTGAATCATATTCACAACCCAAAATAAAATGCATATTGTATTTCTAATTAGTTTCCAATGTGAATCCAATTCACATCAACAATTAATTTGAAGATACTATTTACAATAAGTTCTCTCTAATATATTATAAATCGCATTTAAAATATATACAAGGTTCAAGAAAGCGGTATGCGTATGTGTTCAGACAGGTCAGTGAATAGCGATTAAGAGGTATGCGGGGGCATATGCGGGTATATGCGGTTCTACGCGGTTTTCTATTTTTATTTAGAAATAAATATCTACACAAGTGACTACAATTGAACTGAATTTATGAATAAATGTGGTCCGATAGAAAATCTAAGAAAAATGGTTTTCATGTAGTTAAATACCAAAATCGTCAAAGATAGTATTACATAATCTGATTTAATATATAGAATCAAAATAATACAAGATCCGGATCTTAAGATCCGGATTCGATTACCCAACTGGATCTTAAGCGGGCGCACGGAGCACACATGTGCCCGCACAGCCTGCATGTGTGGGCCATATATGCACAAATGGATTATAAAGCGTGGCTTCGGGCAATCGGTGTGCTGAAGAGGCTGCTTAGGCATATGCGGCCGCGTACGCAGCCGCACGGGCCGCTTTCATGAACAGAGTATATATAGATAATATGGAGAGTACTATCCACATAATTTATATCCTTGATAATTAAATCACAATTAATTATCTTAGATCATCATTCTCATGTATTTAAATAACATAAATCGTATTCACATTATTCATGATAATTAAATCACATTTAGTTATCAATATCTCAATGCTCAAATACATAATTCAACAACGGGATTATTCTTGAACTCTTTCAAGAACAATGCGCCTTCTTCGCGGATACTTGGAGATAAGGATAGGGTGATTGTACGTTCCATGTATTGTGACTTACATCCGAAACACATTCAGATCAATGTCCAACATTTGGACTAAGATCATATCACTTCTCTAATAAGAGGAGCCACTAAAATCTAAACATGTTTCATCACTCCCTCGGAATGGAAGCGTCATGGTTATACAATCGTTAATGATCACATCACCCTCATATATTCCTAATACATGCACATCCAGCATACTGGAAGACCTAGAATAAAGTCGAAGATATAGATCAATTTACACTGACATCTTTAGAGTTTTATCATTAAGTTTCTCATTCGATCATTGGAAGTTGGTATTGATCATATGCTTTCCAAAAGCATATATCATACCTATAAATTCTTGTTATGCTTCCAAAGCAAGATGACCATGCATGGAATTTGATCGGTCTCAATACATCATGAGTGAGATCATGTCTTCCGGTTCACAAGTGAACCTGTATGATCCCATTGAGAGATCGTATTACTCATAGTTTTCACGAAATTGGTTTGAGCGGCCGCATATGCAGCCGCATATGCGTGAGCGGATACTCTAGAGTGTCGCATACATGAAGTGCTTCATTAAGTGCCCTTTGCGCCTTTGCGGTCCGCATATGCAGGTTGTGCGGCCGCATATGCGGACCGTGCGCCCGCTTCCTGATTTCGGATCTTAATCGATTGTCGGATTTGGTTGATGCGTCGATGCATATTTCAGTTTAGTATTGTTGTTCCGCATGTTTGTTCTAATGTTTGCTTTATTGAAATGAGTCTTTTATCATTTCCCCCTTTTTAGATGTGGCATTTTTCTTTCTTTATCACTGACGGCTGAAATAAATATGTTTAATATTTTATCTTCACGATGAAAGGTTGAGAGTGATGAGCGTAAGTGTGAAGTGGATTTAGATCTCACAATTAATACTAAACTAAAAATCATAAAGTTAGTGAAAATTGAGTACCTTTTATAGATCAGTGAGCACATCTTTTAATTAGTACTTTGCTAATGTTATTTGTTTTGAATTTCAGCTTTTTTTCAGATACTTACATATTTTGGTGATTGTTGTCAATTATTATGTGTGCTAATTTTTCTTTTGAAGTATTTATATTTGATTGGTATAGATTGTGTTGACCTTTATATGAGAGTCATCTTTCTTAAATCTTGTGTTGGACCACAATTATACATAAATTTAGTTTAGTTGTAGTCAATTTTGTATACATTTATTTATTTTTAAATAAACAATTAGGAAACCGCGTAGAACCGCATATACCCTACATACCACTTAATCGTTATTCAGTGACCTGTCCGAACGCATACGCATACCGCTTTCCTGAATATTGATTACTCATATGTCCTTGTATGCGTACCAGCTCGTCGGTGTATAGACCTTGATTAGGTCATCAACCTATCGGTACGTCAAATATACATACTTAGACATATATTAATACATCTGTCTCCAGTCAGAGAATGCGTGCCTATGTCATGATAGTATACGACATAGGACTTGGTTATCTCGATCTCGCTAAGTCAACTTTTTAACCTATTTATCTAACACCTCTGATTCTCTATTCCTATATAGAGAACCTGCATCAAGAGGTCAGTCAGATATCAGCCATATGAGGAAGGATTGTCATCTCCTACTCATGTTGGAGATCATCTCTTAACAATCATTTGACGGTGCTTGATGAGTCCTCAATCTAACTCTTTAGATACGCATCCAAGCACCAATCTCTATGATTAAACAATTGAATCAACAGTTGTATGATCATCAAGATGACCATGGTACATAACCCTAATTGTACTAAGGGACCTTACAGTGCATTTAATTATTTAATCTCAGTCAGGGAGTGAAAATAAACCAATAACTTTTATTGATATATAATAACATATATTGTAGGAATGGTTCGTCGGGCTCATATTTGTTAACAATTTCCCACATGTCCATTAAGATCTCCACCTAGGTAAATCATCTCTTTATGGAATTCCTTGCATAATCTTATCCCAATTTCATCTATGGAATACTCCAAAAAACTTGTTTAGTCCTTTCATCTAAACCAATTTGCGGTGCATAAACTGAGATGATATTCGGAATTTCTTCTTCTAACACCAATTTTAGCAAAATAATCCGATCCCTAAATCTTTGCATCTCAACCACACAATCCTTCAATTCCTTATGAATAACTACTCCAGCACCATCTCTGCTCTTATCTTTACCTGAATACTAAAGTTTAAAGTATTTCCTCCCAATCTCCCTTGCCTTCTCTCCAACCCATTTTATCTCTTGTAGACATGGAATCCGAATCTTACTTCTTTCCATCGCGTGCACTATCTTCATCGATTTTCGAGTCAAAGTGTCAATATTCCAACGACCTATCCACAACTTCCTTTGTAACCTCTTTTGGACTAACTTCTTTACTCGCATACGTCCATCATGTGAGAACCCTTGCAAATTTTGGACTGCATCCAGTCGGCAATGCAACGAAACTAGCTTATTTACTCGCATGTGTTCCTCATGCAAGAACCCTTGCAAATTTTGAACTACATTTGGGCATCGATGTAGCGGTCATTGCTAACTTTTCATTGCATTCGAGCGATGCAACGCGTCGCTAGTAGGGAACACCCCATCGAAATCTAAGGGTGTGTTTGGTTCGTGGGTTATCTGAGGGAGGATAACCCGTTTTTGTGTTCTAGTATTTGGTTGGTGGGTTAAGGGTTGGGAGGGTTTGTGTGATGTGATTGTATTGAAATTTGAAAAAGTGGGTAGTTATTATGATATGATTGTATTGGAATTTGAAAAAGTGGGTAGTTGTTGTGATGTGATTGTATTGAAGTTTGGAATAATGAGTAGAAGTTGAGTATTTTATGATTTTTAGATGATATGATGGTATATTTTTTGTGGAGAGAGAGAGTGAGGCCTACTAGTGGGTTAGATATATGGGTTTTGAGGGGAAACCCACCCAGAGTGGGGGTAACCCCCCCCCAACCGAACGGCCTCTAAATGTTTGCCTAAATCCATGTTGAAATTATCCGAATTGTTTTGAGCCAAATTCCTAAATAGCATTCTTAGGAACTTGTCTCTCTTGTGCTAGTTGTCGGCTAGGCTACCTAATGTGGAATCCTCCTCAAATTACCCGGGCTTGGGACCAACCACGGCTGAGTTTTTAGGGTATAATATATGGTTGTGTTCTACTATGGAAGTTATACACTGGAAATCATCTTAAATAATTGTTTTCCAAATGGAAATTAGCACTTGCACAAAAATGATGAGCGTAAACTACTTCTAGATGTCAAAATAATAGTAGTCTGACAAAGAAGGAAGCTCGTCCCTAGAGGATGGAAAGAGACAGGAGAAAGAGGGAGAGATTGCGTTGGCACATGCGTAATGGTAAGAAGAAGTGGTCGAGGACAAGGTCCACCGAAAAAGGAGAGGAGAAGGAGAGGAGTGCCACCGTCCATGAAGTCATGAGGGAAGAGGAGGGATGGGTGCTTGTATCTCATCGCAAGCATGGCCATCGATGTTTTAGCTGTGGGGTATATGGTCACAGGGCCATCGTCTGTGTGTCACCTCTCCACTATTTTAGCTACAACGAGGTCGATCATCAGAAGGTGGCATGTCTAAGAGGTTTGAAGATTCAAGACCGGAAAGATGCAGGGAAGTTTATTCAAGATAGAGTGTGTTCCTTCGCATCGGTGGTTGTTGGGGTTGTCATAGACAAAACGAGAGATATGTTCCTTTAGGTGAGTGCTCTAGATAGATGCAGGATGTCCGCCAACGCCCAGAGCAGCTTCGGAAATTGTCGAGTTCATCGTTCTTAGGTGATGTGATCAATCTTACTGAGAAAACAATATGTGCAAGGGGCTTGTCGAAAGCCAATGCAGTTATACTTTTAAAGAACAAGCATTTGATGGTGTTGTTTGGCACCTTCCAAGTTCCGTTGATGGAGAACTTCCACCAAGACGCATGATCATGGCTCAAGTCCTCGGGGTGCCCTTTCTCTCACGTACAGTGACAGTGTTGAAACCGGTACTCAAAACCATAGAAGTGGTTTCAAAGATTTTAGCAAATGATCGTGAGCGGGGCTCAAACCCTTTCATCACCTTGGTAGTCCTAGAGAGTTCAAAGTTCTTGGCAGCCAAGGAGACCTGCTCGTTTGTGGGACGAGCTTTATTTCGTTTGTTGGTCCGGGTAGTGCTCCCTCCCACCACCACCGCCTAAGGCATCAAGTCTGGAAGCTAGAGGGTCGATCTCACTTCCGACCACCTCGCCGGAGGTGATGATCGAAGAGGGTGCTGAGGTCGTTGCTCTGACAGACAAAATCAAAGGAAGCAGTTAAGTAAAGTGTGCTTTTCTCAAGAGGATTCGAAGGAGATTTCAAATAATCAAAACTCCGTGCGAGGCCCTTCTTTGGAAAGAAGGTTCATTTCACGCAATCCTTGCGACCGATCGCTTCTCCAACGCCACCTTCCTTCTGAAGCATTGGTTGCTTTTCAACGTGCTAGTTCGCTTGGGGTTCCTTTTGATCGAGTGAACTTAGACCCCCTTAGTAGAAAGACCCATTTTCGGCCCCTTTGGTTCATGAAAACCCGATTACCCTTCTCAAGGTGTTCGGATTTGGCTGCTTTTCTTTCAGTAGATGCAGGATGTCCGCCAACGCCCCAAAGCAGCTTCGGAAATTGTCGGGTTCATTGTTCTTGGGTGATGTAATCAATCTTACAGAGAAAACAATGTGTGCAAGGGGCTTGTCGAAAGGCAATGCAGTAATACTTTTAAAGAACAAGCAGTTTGATGGTGTTATTTGGCACCTTCCAAGGTTCGTTAATGGGAGAACTTCCGCCAACACGCATGATCATGGCTTAAGTCCTTGGGGTGCCCTTTCTCTAAAGTACGGTGACAGTGTTGAGACCGGTACTCAAAACAATAGAAGTGGTTTCAAATATTTTAGCAAATAATCGTGAGCGGGGCTCAAACCCTTTCGTCACTTTGGTAGTCCTAAAGAGTTCAAAGTTCTTGGCAGCCAAGGAGACCTGCTCGTTTGTGGGATGAGCTTTATTTCGTATGTTGGTCCGGGTACTGCTCCTCCCACCACCACCGCCTAAGGCATCAAGTCTGGAAGCTAGAGGGTCGAGCTCGCTTCCGACCACCTCGCCGGAGGTGATGATCGAAGAGGGTGTCGAGGTCGTTAATCTGACGACGAAATCAAAGGAAGCAATTAAGTAAAGTGTGCTTTCTCAAGAGGATTTGAAGGAGATTTCGAATAATCAAACTCCGTGCGAGGCCCTTCTTTGGAAAGAAGGTTCATTTCATGCAATCCTTGTGACCGATCGCTTCTCCAACGCCACCCTTCCTTCTGGGGCATTGGTTGCTTTTCAACGTGCTAGTTTCGCTTGGGGTTCTTTTTGATCGAGTGAACTTGGACCTCTTTAGTAGAAAGACCCATTTTCGGCCCCTTTGGTTCATGAAAACCTGATTACCCTTCTCAGGAGTTCGGATTTGGCTGATTTTCTTTCAGGCCCAGGGACCTCAACTAATCCGAGTTTGGAAAACCATTTTACCCGATTAGGGTGTTTGAAAAACTTGGGTCACAAAGCTTCAGATCTAAGCATCGTGCCCGATTCCGAATTGATCTTAACTGCTCTACAGAGCACAGCGCAGGCACAGGGCAGAGCTCCTGAACTGGGGTTGCTTCCTTCGATCAATATTGAAGAGGTACGCGACAAAGCATATTGTCATCCCCCTTCTCAGCACTAATGGTTGTGCATTTCGAGGTCGTTGCTACCGAAGGCATGGGGATTTAGTGTAGGGTGCGGTGGGAGAAGCCTTGGATCTTGAAGAGGTGCAGCCTAGCTTTCCTAGCAGGCCTGCATCCCTGGCTTCTGCAGTTGAGGCACTTGAATCCATGGTTGGAAGCCAGGTGGCGCTTTCTTCCTCGGACTCAATGGAGGTGGTTAGGGGTAATTGAGGGATGATGAAGAGATACATACAAAGAAAGTGGCCGGCAGCACCAATTCTAGTTCCACTCTTAGATCACAAAACTTAGGTCGCGTCGATTGCGGGTATGATCTCCATTTTGGGTTCCAATCAGTGTTCTCGATAAAGGTTCTAACTTGGAACGTGAGAGATCTGGGTAGATCAAGAAAAAAGAAGTTTGATTGGTGCTCGTATTAGGGAATGGAGTTATGACCTTGTCTTTTTGCAGGAAACGAAACTTTCCTCTTGCTTTAGTTTTATGAGGTGTTCTTTAGGGTTGGCTCTCTCTCTCTCTCTGAGTACAAACAATCGATCTTGTAGGCAACACTAGTGGAGTCCTTATTGCATGGAATGCTTCCATGTACACTCTCATTTCAGAGTTTAAAGGGAGACACATCATGACTATTTTACTTGAGAATCTCCTTACGAATTCTCAACTACTGCTTTCCTCTGTTTGTGGCCTTTGTTTGCCTTTGCTGAGACCAAAGTTGTGGGTAGATCTGTGTGAGGCCAGAACTCTTCTCCCTAGGGCTTTGTGGCTCGTAGGGGGACTTCAATGTGACTCTGCTTTCCGCCGATATACCGAGATTGCAAGGTTGTCAAGAACCAAGTTCAACGGACTTTGTGTAACTGATAGACAGTGTGCAACTAGAGGCGATTGACGCAGCAGATACTAGATTTACTTAAGAGGAAATCTAGCTTGGGCTCACGTATTGATAGGTTCATGGTATATGGTGAGCTTCTAGAGGCATTTCCCCTCTCAGCTTCCTTTTCTAGGTCAAGATCTAGGTCGGATCACACCCCCTTGGTTTGGGAGCCTGATGATGCAATAGCCCAGAGGGGCTTCTTCAGGTTCGAACACTCTTGGCTTCAGGATGAGAACTTCAATGATCTAGTTCATACTCATTTGTCTTCCACTATTTGTTCTGGGATTGTGGTGACACGTTTGGTTCAGAAGCTGACATTGTTGAGGAACAAACTTTGCTTATATAAGGAGAATAGATGTGCAAGGAGAGCTATTCGGATGAAGGATGAAACTGAGATCTCTAGATTTGGTGAGCTTAAAGATAGCAGAGATCTTGTGGAGGTTGATCTTTGAGAGCGAGCAGCGGCACAAAAGGTTATAGCTACAGAGGATAAAAAGTAGGCTACTGAATAGAAGCATCAGTCGAGAACAACTTGGATTAAAGGAGGTGTGAATGCATCTTACTTCCATAGAGTATCTAGTGAGATAAGACGTCACAATCTTATTCGATCTATTGAAGTTGATGGTAGAAGAGTATAAGGTGATCGGGAGATGAGCAGAGCGATTGCATATCACTTCCATGCCTTCTTGTGTAGCTCTGTGGGAAGAACTTGGAGGTTGTCAGGAGCGGGTGCGATGCGGCTTTCGGACCAACATGCAAATAGCTGGTACTTAGCTTCACAATGGAGGAGGTGAAAGATGAATTTTGGAGTCTCAATGTGGATGGTGCAACTGGATCGGATGGTTTTCCTTTTTTTTCTTCTTCAGTGAATTTTGGTCCTTAATAGGGGGAGAAGTGGTGGAGGTCGTAAAGGAGTTCGCCATAGGTAACATGGGGTTCGAGAGATTAAATAAGGCCTTTATATTTCTTCTACCAAAAAAGGAGGTGCCTGAGAGGGTGAAGGATTATCGCCTTATTGCTTTGTCTAATGCTTTGCATTTTGTGATTGTGAAGGTGCTAGCGAACAGACTGAATAAGGCGATGGATTAAATTATCTCGCTTTTGCAGTCGACATTTGTGTCTGGTAGAAAGATTTGTAATAGTTTGGCTATGCCATGAAAATCATTGCTGAATGGAAGAGGAGGCGTATGGAAGGCATCTTGTGAAAAGTGGACTTCTCCAAAGCCTATGACACAATTTTTTGGTGGTTTCTTTGGGTGGCTTTGTTGAAGTGGGGTTCCCAGATATTTGGATTTTCATGAATGAAACGATGCGTTACCACGACGTCGTACTCCGTACTTGTGAATGGTTGTTCAGAAGGAGGGTTCTCTCAACCGCAACAGGGAGTGCGGCAGGGTTGCCCCTTACCCCATATGTTATTTGTAATTACTGTTGATGTCATGATTTATATGGTCAGCAAGGTGATGCATCATGGCGTCACTGTAGGCTTCTCACTTTATGATATTCACATCCCTCCGTTGCAATATGCATATGACACAATTTTTTTTATAGGTGGCAAAGAGGAAGCTAGAGGGATGGCGACGACGCTTGAGGTATTTAGAGAGCTTTCGGGCTTAGTCCTCAACCATGACAAGTCAACCGCTATCACTTTCAATCTATCAGAATACGTAGCGTAAGCGTATAGTGGAATTGGGTACAGAGAGAGAAACTTCGTCAATCCAGTACCTAGGCTACCCTTGTCTTATGATAGGCTCAAAATGTCTGATTGGCTACCTGTAGTTGAGAAATTTGAGAGAAAGGTAACGGGATAGAAAGCTGCCATCCTTTCACATGGGGGACATTCGGTGCTTTTAAAGGTCGTTCTGTCGGCAATTCCTGTATTTTTATGTTCTCTCGCCTCCTACCGGTTGGTATTCATTGTCGTTTGGAAGCCATTATACATAAATTTCTCTGGAGAAAGACAGGTACTGACAAGTCAGGTACTCATCTGGCGGATTGGGAAACGGTTACTGTGAAGAGAAAAGAATGAATTGTTTATTCATGAAGCCCTAGGATTCTCTTATATAGGAGAGTAACATGTTAGACAAATTGCATAAAAAGACAAAGAAATAAATAATACATAAAAAATATGAAAGATAACTAATATCTCAGCACACCCCCTCAAGTTGGAGTGTAGATATCTATCAGGCTCAGCTTGGAGAAGTATCTATAGTAAGGCAATCTAGCTAGGACCTATGTAAGTACATGTGTTGTAGATCCCAGCCTTCGGATCAGCGAGTGGAGGAGCTTTTGATCATGCTTAGGGAGCTGGAGAATGTGGTTGGGCCTACAGATGGACATGACTATTGGTATTGGTGTAATGGCATCTTCTCTATGGGGAAGGCTTACATAGACTTAAAGGGTCCTGTTGTTTTTAATCACGGTAGATGTGTGATGGACTACAGGAGGATTTGGAAATGGAGTGTTCCTGCTTGGGTCAATGTCTTCCTCTGGCTTTTCCTAAAGAGGAAGACTCCTTACAGGAGAAAGATATGCACGGTTGTTGACGGATGGATCTGTTCGAAACCCATTCAGGTTAGTTTGCTGATGGTGCGGTTTTTTGGGAGTTCATTGGGGAATGCGGGAGAGGTACGGAGAAGGATCGATCATGCCTTTTAGCTTTAATTTGGGCAATTTGGCTCTCCAGAAATGGAACGGTTTTTCGTCGTGATCGGGTATATGGGGGAAATGTGGTAGCGCATGCGATAGCAT
Source organism: Ottelia alismoides (assembly GCA_037367405.1). NCBI lineage: Eukaryota > Viridiplantae > Streptophyta > Magnoliopsida > Alismatales > Hydrocharitaceae > Ottelia > Ottelia alismoides. The sequence continues at coordinate 1,643,263 of JAZKJV010011346.1, read as the reverse complement.
TAGCCGAGAGCTAGGTCGTGTAATTGTTTTTTTCTCACCTAGGCTTGTAAATTTATTGAGGTGATAAATGGTGAAGTTTTTGGGCACACACATATATGGTAGATGCCCTTTTTTTCTTTAAAAAAAAGTGCCTCTATTATCTAGTCTCTAGAGCTGACATGAGTAGTGGAGATGAGATCATTCTGTATCATGTCACTAGTGTAGTGACAGTCCACCTCAATGTGCTTGGTCCTCTCATGGAAGGCTGAGTTGTTTGAAATGAAGAGATTAGCCTGGTTGTCACATTGGAGGTGCATGGGAAGAGGCACCTCAACAATCAGGTCAGTAAGAACAGATCTGACCCACATCATCTCTGTACTAGATTGCGTCATGGCCCTGTATTATGATTCTACAATAGATCTGGCAATCAAAATCTGCTTCGTACTCTTCCATGACACTAAGGAACTTCCTCTGAAGATTGCAAAGCCAGAAGTAGACTTCATATCCTTGGATAGGCCACATAATCTGCATCTGCATATGTTGTAACTGTAAGGGATATACCTCTACCAAATAGAAGACAAGTGTCAGGTGAGGCCTTCATATACCTCAGAATCATATGGAGTGCATCCATAGGTGCATGTCTAGGCTGCTCCACAAACGAACTCATTTGCTCACTACAAAGGATATATTTGTCTTGGTGATAGTCATATAAAGAATATTCCCAACAAGCTCCATGTACTTCCTCTCGCGAGTTTTTTCCCGGAAGGGGCATTGCCCCCACCGTAATGCCCGCTCAGGGCATGGCAGAAAACATTTTCGCGATCAGGGCATCAATCTGCAAACGGTTTGCCGATCGGCGAACCGTTCGCCGATCAAGCCATCTTCCGCCAACCAGTGAATTCGGCAAACCATTCGCCGATTGGCGAATGGTTTGCTGATTTTTTTCCATTTTCAATTTTTTCCATAAATAACAAATAAAAAGATATTAAATTGTTAATACATACTATCATTTTATATAAATATATTATGTATATTATTAAGATGAGCAAAATGAATAAAATAGAAATATTATATATATTGACTACGTACATTAGTTCATCATCACATGCCAACTTCATTGGAGTACGAATATAATCTACCATTCAACAACTCCACTTCACATTACAATTTAAGAATCCATTGTTACAAATGCGAAGTAGAAAGATCACATCTAGCATTACATTAGATTAACATGACCTAAGAAAAATTACAATACGCAGATGCTATTAATCATCTCCTCGAGCGGACTCGTTGTCCTCGAAGAACGCTCAAACGTGCGTACTTCAGTGCAATTGTATAATGCAAATCTGCTAAATCAGCGAACAGATCCTCCTCCTCGTCGTACACGTCCGTGAGCGGGGAGGTCTCGCTCTGAGAACTCTCAACCATAGGTGGAGGCATTGACTGTGGAGAGTAGTCGGTGAACGGAGAGTCTACCAATTGAAGCGGTTGAGGTAACGATATATCCTATAATGGATACTCCGTAGGAGCATCTGATAGGCTGTGAGGATCAGGTCCCATCTCTGAGTTGTGGGACTACCCTCTCGTGGGACTGCAGAAGCTCCACCTTGCGGTTGCTGTGGTGAAGCAAGTGGAGCCTGATGTGATGCATTCGCTCTGGGCGGTGAACGAACCACTAGGAATCTGTTGGTCGGAAGGCGTACTGACTTACGTGCTGTGAATCTAATTTTCGCCATGACCTACAATAATACAATATCATTAGAAAGTAAAAAAAATAGAATTACCATAACTTAGTAAAGAATTGCACCCAATATGAAAATAAAATGTAACAACATGACATAGTACTTACGGATTTGCGACAGCCAATAATTTACATTTGAGTGGTGATGGAAGCGTAAAATAACCCATGGTAAAACAAGTTCCAAGTATCTGGATTTTACTAATTTTATACCATTTGTTTTTAATATGGAAACATAAATCAACGTAAACGATCATATTGTCATTATTCTACTAAATAAAAAGAGATTGTCAATACAAATCATTATGAATTAAAAATTCGACGTGCTTGTCGTAATTTGATGATACTTTAACCCTACGGCCACGACTACCGATACCGGTACCACCCCCACTCTCTTATGTTGTTTCTCGCGGTGGCTGTGGTGGTGTGTCCCTGATTGATGAGGCTCTGTCAATTTGTGCAGGTCATTGACGATGCTCTGATGGTGGTTGATCTGGCTGCGGTGTATGCTGTGGTGGCAGGGATGTGCCTTAGAGATTCTGGAATGGAGGCGCACGACCGAAATTTGCATAATAGGAGAATCCGGTCGATTGATGTGGATTAAAATCGCTGGTTAAGAATTGTGTGAATGTCTGCGTCTGGGGGGGAATGCTAGGGTGTAGACCCCAAAACTCACCAGCTTGTGAAGGTTGCGTAAACTGGGCTTGGGATGGTCCGGCTTCGTCATCATTTCTACCGACAACATACAGTTGATGTACGTGAAAAGCATAATTTTGAGCAGCAGCTTCAGATTGTCGTTGTGGTGCAGGGACATGGAATGGGACAGCGGAAGGCTCAATGGAGTACGAGTACCTCGAGGTGTGCTGACTCATTTGATCTGCCAATCCAAAGTTTTGTAAGGCGGAGTCAAGTAAGCCAATTACATTCCGCAACTCCGAGCTCCGTTCGTAGTCTTCAAGGATCCCACGAGCTTCGTACGGACTCTGCACCTGAAAGTATTTCGTACTTGTCATGTTGTTCTCCCATAAGTAAAGAGGAAAAATCCACACACTTACCCATGGTCTGAACTTGGAAGCGTAAGGCTCATATATAAAGAGTGGTGGCGGTATTGAAGTATGTATCCATCGTCGTGTGATGTTCCGCTACCACTGCATGTAGGTTTCCAACCGTTGCTCGTCAGATTCAGCCGAATGTCTTTCCATCACCACAGTTTGACGTCGCTGATTCCACCAAACGATCTCTTCTCGGAGTCGATCGGCCCAATCAATAGGATCGTTGTCCCGTTGACGAGAGCGACGATTCGGAAAAACTATCAGAGGCATTTGATCTGGGATGTGAGGTCATAGATCAAATTGTCTCATTACACGATCCGACACGTGCATGACTGCTATGTTAAAGCAAATTAGAACCGTTTGGGACCTCCACACTTCCTGTCCCTCTCGGCAGATAGCGGGAAGGTGATTTACGATCTCCATTTCATATGGAGACCAACGCATCTGTTAAAAAGTCTAAAGTTAGTAATTTCATACTAACAAGACGGTATATTTAGGAAAGGTACGGACCGTACCTGATGTTCATCCTGTGTGTCCAAGTCATTGCGGTAAAAAGTCAGGTTTGTTGTTTGAACGTTCTGGGTGAACGACCTGCGTCCTGACGTCCATCTGTTTATCTACGTGTTAATATCTTATTAAGACATAAATTATGTGAATGGTTAACGTACGTCTCATACCTGGAAGTATATGGCCCGTGGTTCAGAGCCGTTGGATCTATTCTATACGGTCGGGACACTCCGATGTGTATGTGCTCCCAAGACCAAGTCTGCAGCAATGTAAGAAAACCATAACATCTCTTGGATCTCCCTAATGAGCAATCGGTCAATCGTCAAGTTGCTGATATAATTGGGCAAGTACTGTTGCCCCCCAAGCCATCTGGCCACATTCTTGAAAATTCTCGAGCAAACGAAGATGCCGTAACGATACCTTATCACCAGTGGAGTCCGGGAAGACTCTCTAATCTAGTATAAAATGAAGGCTCGCACGATTCTCTGTAACCTGTTCGGATCTTGCTCCAGGAGATTCGCATCCGAGAGAATAGTGTCGACAATCCAAGTAAGCTTCAAGCTCTCCTCCTCCAGCGATGGGGTTGGCACCGAGCCACTGCTCGCAATAAACACTCCAGTGTTATCGTGCAGGGTGTTCGTGACATGTCACGGGAGCTCCATCCACACAAAGACATGTAAGGATAAAGACATCCTTCAATGTCATGGTGGCTTCACCGTGTCGGAGATGGAAAGTATGTGTCTCCGGTCTCCATCATTCCAAGAGAGTCATCAGGAGCGACTGATCGAGATTTGCCCTCTTCATATTGCTCACACAGCGTAAGCCAGCCGACTCCAGCAATTGGTCAAAGGCAACACTTCGGGGTTTAACCAGTAGCTTGTTGAGTATACGTCCATGCTCGACGAATCTGAAATTCTGTATAACCACATAGAGCGATGTTAGTAATAATTTTATTAAGAAAAATATTAGTTTAATATTGTTACCGTAGCATCCTCATTGAGTGGTGATGCGGATATGTGGTGGTTCTGCTGAACCATAATTGAGGCATCAAGTGGTACAGGAGTCAAGTCCATTTCCTATCTCAATAAAGAATTAACATCAAAGAAAAAAGAATTCACGAATATTTCAATAGACACATATATCAATGTCCGGTGGAAGATAACATATACATTCAACAATATTTAACATAACATTACAAATCAACGTTACATTCACCATCCGGGGCATGTCGCACGGGTATGACCTAACTGCTTACATATACCGCACCTGATGTTCACATGACCCATTTCATCCATGTTGTTTTGGATTCTACGCGATCGTGGTCGACCAGGGCCTACTTCCACGTTCGACGGCATCAGGATGGCCCGAGGTATATTTGTCGGCCAGTACCGATGATCAGGTATTGGTGAGAATTCAGCTGCGCAAGTTTGGCGAAACGCGGTGGCAGTATAATAATGCGAACAGTTCCTAACATGCTCGATGCCAACGTTAACATGACCGCAAACCGCAATGACATGTGAGAATGTGAGGTGAAAGCACTACCTAAATCCACATGTGCATTCAGACTCTGTCCCATTGAGTGTTACTCGGTAGTTTCCTTCACGACATTTCACCTCGAATATTGTCTTTGAAAATTGCTCGACATCGTATGTGCGAGCAAACTCTACATTATCGTCTATAATCTTGTTGTATCTCGACATTAACACTGAGGTAGTAGCTACAACCTGCCTGCGACGAGCGAAGAAGTAGGTATTTAAACGATAAAAGGTTGCTAGAATCATTTTCAGAATCGGAAGGTCGTGCATGCCCTTCAGCACACTATTGAAGCATTCTAAAAGGTGTGTCGTAGTGTTCCCATAATGACGTCCTTGGTCGTATGACAATGCCCAGTAATTCCGCTCACTATCCTCCTGACGGATAATCCACTCGTATGCCTCAGGATCATTACCTCGGATCTGTCTCATGATCCGCTCATGGGCGTGCATGTTCGTTACCGCCCTTGCGCTGTAAAAATTTCCTTATGCCCAGCGGTCATGACCCGCCTTATGCATGTTCGCTTGCATGTGCCTCAGACAGAATCGATGACACTGGCCACGATCAGGAAAATACTTGGACAGTAAATTCTTCAAACCACTAAAACGATCGCTCAGAAAACATATACCCTCTCGCTGAATTAAATATGACAATTTATGTAAAAAAGACTCCCAGGCATCTAACGTTTCTTTTTCGACTACTGCAAAGGCAACTGGGAATATATGCCTGTTCCCATCAATAGATTTAGCTACGAGCAAGTGACCTTTAAATTTTCCATGCAAGTGTGTTGCATCTATGCTCATAACTGGTCGACGGTATGCAAAGCCTGTCAACGACGGACCGAATGCCCAAAATAAGCGAAAAAACAATTTTCCCAGGTACTTCTTGTTGAGACTCAGGATCAATAAAAGGCTATGTTTGGAAGTCATACAAAGACCCCGGATTTGTTTATTTCATCGTCCACATAAATCTTCAGATATCATCGTAGGACAACTCCATATCGCCAAATATTGTCACCGATGCATGTTTTCTTGCTAACCAGGCTTTTTTGTACGATATTGTGACGTGATAGGTGTCTGAAACAAGACTCCTAATCATATTTGGGGTCAACGTAAGGTTGGATCTAAGAGTCTTTAAAATAAACCGACTAATAAATATTGTATTACACTGTCGGTTATTAGTTAGCAGTACCGGATTACGACAGGTATGCTCCTCACGATATGTTCGAACCTTCCAAACTTCACTCCTCATGTTGCAGCTAGCATGTAACCTCCAATTGCAGTTAGGTAAAGTACATCCTACAGTGTAAATGTCCTTTTTCGACGCCAGCACTTTGTATTGCACGTACTTGACCATGCTCCAAGTGCTTACTGCATCAACTAAATTATTTTTGGAATTAAAATATCTATTATTCCAATACTCGAGTCCACTCCTATCCGGGAAGATGGTGTCATGGGTCTCGCTCAAGAATTGTGCTTACTCTGCACAAGTATTTGCTACCCAGTCGTCATCCGTAAAAATATCAGGAAGTTCCGGTAGAGGTTCCAAGGTCATGCCATAATAAACGGAGGATCAAAAATCGGTTCGTTGCTGACGGATCCGATGAGTGATTCCTGACCGTGGACGTCATCACAGTCAACATTCATGTCGCTGTCGTCGTCGTCGTCGTCATCATCAATGTCGACATTCACATGAGGAATGACAACAGAATCATCCCCTTCGTCATCAAATTGTAAATTTTGATCTGGGATACTCTCGACAGCATCCTCTCGTCCCCTTCGAGAAGACTCAGTGATATTGTTGACATGAATCTCATGAGTTCCGGTAGCATCCGCATCCACCATCAGTTGCATCATTCCAAGAGACCGAGCAATGTTTAACATTAACTCGGTTGTTGCAGTATCAGTGATCACAACAAGATAGAAGGTGTTCACGTTCATTGGGCATCTACACGTAATGCGGACATTGTACTCTCCTTCCCTATATCCAGTAACGCTAAGAATCGTTCCCACTAGTTCCTCGAAAGTGCCAGAATCCGAAAAACCTATCATCTTGTTGGTTCCCCCTTGTAGGTTACATTCCCATTTTCAATGACAATTCTACCATTCCAAGACACAAACAATGGAGCCATGTTGGTTATTTTCTATAAAACAGTAAGGACAAATTAAATTATTTCATTCAGTAATTAATAATTAATATTCATTAATTATTAATTAATAGTTAATAACTATTTAATAATTACTAATTAAAAATTAACAATTACTAAATATTAACTACTAATTACTTATTACCAATAACTAATAACTAATTATTCAATAGCTAATGTACTAATTAATGTATTTAATTTAATGTATTCAATAGCTAATGTACTAATTATTAGGGACTAACTATTAATTAGTTATTACTACTTATTAATTACTAATTAACATGTAATAATTACTAAGTAATAATTCACCGTTATTAATTTGTAATTACTAATTGTTAATTATTTACTAATTATACATTTATAATTAAAAATTAGTAATTATTTACTAATTATTAATTACAAAAAATTAATTAATAATTACTAATCGTTAATTACTAATTACTTACTAATTATTACTTTACTATTTGTTAATTAATAATGAGTATTTACTAATTAGTAATTAATAATTATTTATAAGTAAATATTAATAATTATTACTTAATAATTTTATAGTAATTATTAATAAACTATTTAATAATTAGTGATTTACTATTACTAATTACAATTTAGTAATTACTTAGTAATCGTTAATTACTGTAGGGAAAATCAGAAAACTTGTTTATTCCATACGCCCTAGGCTCTCTTATATAGGGGAGTAGCATATGGGCAAAATACATAAAGAGTCCAACAGGAAAAAGAAAATATGAGAAAGGTACAGACGAGAATATCATAGACTAAAATATATCTCTACACTCCCCCTCAAGGTGGAGCCTAGATATCAATCATGGTCAGCTTGGACGAACACTTCTGGAACGGCCCTCGAAGTAATGCCAGTTTGGTCCTCTAAGCTAACATGGGATGTAATAATAAACCCCTTCTGAATCATATCACGTATGAAGTGACAATCGACCTCAATGTGCTTGGTTCATTCATGAAATGATGGATTATTTGCAATGAATAGAGACGTCTGATTGTCACATTCCAGAGCCATAGGAAGCGGGACTTCTATATATAGATCTGTAAGCACGGCCTTTACCCACATCATTTCTGTACTGGCATGGGCCATAGCCCTATATTCAGACTCAGCACTAGACCTTGCTACAACCATTTGCTTCTTGCTTCTCCATGAGACTAGAGAATCTCCAACATACACAGCAAGCCCAGTGGTGGACTTCCTATCCTTAGGACATCCTGCGTAATCTGCATCTGCACATGTTGAGATAGTAACCTCCTTGCCTTTCTTAAACAGCAGACCTGCACCTGGAGATGACTTAAGGTACCTGAGTATCATATGTATAGCATCCATGTGTACCTGACGTGGTTGCTCCAAGAACTGGCTTACTCGACTCACAGCAAAGGAGATATCGGGTCTGGTAATAGTAACATAGAGAAGCTTGCCCACCAGATCTCTGTACCTTCTCCTATCCACCTTATCGGTGTCGTCATCATATAATTTCATACTGGGATCCATAGGTGTAGTGGCAGGTTGGCAACCAAGCATTCTTGTTTCACTCAACAGGTCAGTGGCATATTTCCTCTGGGTCATTACCAACCCATGAGGATTTCTGGCGAATTCTAGTCCCAGAAAATATCTAAGAACTCCAAGGTCCTTGGTGACGAATTCACGACCCAACATTTCTTTTACCCCCTGAATTCCCTGTTCATCATCACCTGTAATCAAGATATCATCTACATACACCATAATTGCAATAATACCTATGAGTGTCTTTTGTACGAACAAGGAATGATCTGCACTAGAACGTTTGTACCCATGTTTCTCAAACAGGTCTGAGAGCTTTTGGAACCAAGCTCTGGGACTCTGCTTAAGGCCATAGATAGCCTTATGAAGTCTGCACACCTTAGGATACTCCCCCTCAACAGCAAAACCAGGTGGTTGTTGCATGTAGACTTCTTCCTGTAAGTCATCGTATAAGAATGCATTCTTCACATCTAATTACTATAGTGGCCAATCACGAGTAACCGCAACAGAGAGGAGGATCTGTAGGGTGGAATGGCGAGCAACCGGCGAGAATGTATCAAGATAATCCATCCCATATGTCTGTGTAAAGCCACGAGAAACCAGGTGTGCTTTGTATCTGTCAATGCTGCCATATGCATTCTGCTTAAATATAAAGACCCACTTGCAGCTAATTGTAGACACATCAGTAGGTGCAGTAACAAGGCTCCACGTGCCTCTGGACTGAAGAGCAGCCATTTCTTCCTCCATGGCTAAACGCCAACGACTATCCTTCAACGCATCTTGGTAATTCGGTGGAATATCCACCGCTGCAATGACAAAGTTCCCGAATTCTCCAGTTAGGCGATCAAAAGACACAAAATATGCTATAGGATATGACACGCAGCTGCGCTTCTGCTTTCGAAGAGCAATAGGTAGATTTAAATCACCTGCCTCCTCATCTGGCCTCTGTAACATATCCTGCTCAGGGAAATCATCAGATCCATCAATATAAATATTCTCAGAACATACCTTAGGCGAGCTAGATGATGAGCGGTGACCATGAGCAGAAGCAGGCCGACGGGTATAGTGGAATGGCAATGGTAAAACAGGCACAGTGACAGGAGGTGTAGAAGATGGTAGCGGTGGAGGTGGTAGAGGTGATGGTGGTGGTGGCATGTATATAGCATCAGTAGTGTCAGAGGATACCAACTGATCACCTGTAGATGAGAAGTACATAACAGCTCGAAAAAGGTAACATCAGCACTAACAATATACCTCATACGCAATGGATCATAACACTTGTACCCCTTCTTTGTTCTTGAGCACCCAACGAAGACACACTTGACAGCCCTAGGAGAGGGCTTGTCAATCCATGGAGACAACTGGTGGACAAAGGTAGCCAAGCCAAACACATGAGGAGTGAGGGAGAACAATTCTTTGTAAGGAAAAATAAGAGAAAGGAATCTTCTCACCTAAGACAGATGATGGCATACGATTAATGAAATAACATACCGTAAGAACAGCATCGCCCCAGAAAGAATGAGGGGCATGACTCTGTATAAGAAGCGACCTAGTGACATCAAGTAAATGACGATGTTTCCTTTCAGCTACCCCATTCTGTTGGGAAGTATAGGCGCAGGATGTTTGGTGGATAATCCCTTGAGATGAAAAATAATTGGAGAGGGTATGAGTACAAAATTCCAGTGCATTATCACTTCTCACTATTTTAACAGATGCAGAAAAAACATTACGAACTTCATTGATGAAATTGATGATAATATTCCCTGCTTCACATTTATTCTTTAACAGAAAGACCCACGACACACGAGAGAAATCATCCACAATAACTATATAAAACATGTGTCCCTGATGATCAGGAACACGACTAGGACCCCAGATATCGACATGAAACAACTCAAACTTGGAGGTACTACTCCGACACTGACGACTGGGAAAGGTAGACCGATGATGCTTTCCCAACTGATAAGCATCACATTGGATGGGCGTGTGAGGTGAAACCTGGGGTAACACATGACGCAGTTTCTGAAGCGGTAGATGTCCAAAGCGCAAGTGCCACAGTAATGGGGAGATGGATACTGCAGATAGAGATGAGGCTCCAGCATAAGGTGTCCGACTAAGGCGATAGAGGCCGCCTTGCTCATAGCCACGCCCATTCACGTTGCCCGTAAGGATGTCCTGAAAAATGAGAGAAGATGGATCAAAAATTGCTCGACAATATAAATCCTTCGTAAGTTGGCTAATGGACAACAAATTCATCGAAAAATCAGGCGCATGTAATACGTTCTTGAGATGCACGGATGGTGTCAGTATAATCTCCCCCTGACCAGTAATCGGGGGATGTGTCCCATTAGCAATAACCACAATGCGGCTTGGAGAAACCTGTCGGTATCCTGTAAGTAGACATTGATCACCACACAGATGATGCGTGGCACTAGAGTCCATAATCCACTCTAATGTATCTGATCCACTACTGCTAGTGAATACATAAGTGCTACCTGATGTACTGGTGGATGCAGACGCAGCAACGTCGTAGTGACTCTCAGAAGTAGGCGCTGATGCAGCGGGACCAGATGGAGGAATAATGCCCCTCAGACGGGCTACAAGGTCATCAAAGCGTTGATCCATAGATGAAGCAGATGGAGGCTCAATCTGTTCAGCTACTCGTGCAGAAGCAGGAAACCCATATTAAGAATAGCATGTGTCTTCGGTATGTCCAGAATGATGGCAAAAAGTACATGATGGCCGAACACGGCCTCCTCTGCCCTGAGGTCCACGGCCACGGAACTGATGACGACCCCCACGACCTCGATTGTCTGCCATGGCTGAGGCGGTCTGATTTGCAGTAGACGAAGGAACAGTGATGCGACTCAGCCTATGAAAAGCTTCCTCCATAGGAGGAATAGTGGAATTCGCAAAGATCTGGGAACGTGTTACCTCGTACTCTGGATCAAGGGCAGCCAGAAAAACACCAACCATAGTGGCATTCCGATAGGTCTTCTGTTGCTCTAGAGTGGTTGTGAGAGGCATGAAGCTATAAAGCTTCTCAAACATTCCACGTAAAGACGTGTACAATGAGTGTAGAGGCCACTCATCCTGCTTGATTGTAAAGATGTCATGCTGAAGTTGCAGAATCTTCGTCTCATTCTTTGCCTGTAAATAGGTGGCAGCCAAAATGTCCCACATTGCTTTGGCAGTGGGCTGATGGAGAATATCGTTAGTAATCTCAATTGCTACTGTTCCGGAAAGCCAGGCTTTGGCATATGCGTCATCTGCCTCCCAAGAGGCATTAACCCCTATCTTCTCAGCAGGCTCTTCCTCAGTAAGAATGTGCTTCTTACCGGTTGACTTCATCATACTCATGAATTGCATGGCCCACAGTTCATAATTTGAACCATCCATTTTCACAATAGGCGTTGGACCTCTGAAGGCGCCTCTAGATCAAAATATATGCCTTGCTTTCTGACATTATGATATTGGAAGACTAGGGGAGTAGACTGGAGATATGATTGTCTACACGGACATTAACGGGGTTAGCTGCATGTGTAGACGCAAGCAATCAAACCCATTAATCTGGAAACGCGCGCGCGAAATGAGGCTGGAGCCGCACGTGCGCTGGCCTAGGGTTGCACGCACACGGAAATCACACATGCAGATGTGCGTGTAGATGCGCGTGTAGGATCACGAACAAGGGCACGCACCGAGGCGTGCACGACACAGCTTCACACACAGAGTTTCACGCGCGCAGGCGTATAACTTCACGTGCACAGGTGCGCAGATGCACAGGTTCACGCGTACAGGCGCACAGCTTCACGTGCACCAACGCACAGGCGCACAGGCTTCACGTGCACCAACACACAGGCGCACAGGCACACGTCTTTACACGCACAAGAGCATGCTCCTACGCACAGGTGCTTGCGCGATCGAGCAGGCGTGCACAGGCACGTGCACAGACGCGTGCGTGGTCGAGCAGGAGGCGGCGCACAGGAGCGTCGACGCCGAGGCGGAGCGAGGCGGTGCGTGGCGCGTGCGGAGGGCTTGAGGGTGGAGACTAGGGTTAGGGTTTGGTTCGAGAACTCCGGTCTAGGACCGTCACTCTGATACCATGTTGGGAAAATAAGAAAACTTGTTCATTCCATACGCCCTAGGCTCTCTTATATAGGGAAGTAGCATATGGGTAAAATACATAAAGAGTCCAACAGCAAAAAGAAAATATGAGAAAGGTACAGACGAGAATATCATAGACTAAAATATATCTCTACAATTACTAATTACTAATTTACAATTACCAATTATTCATCACTAATAATAAATTATTACTAATTAATTACTAATAAATAATAAATAATTAATAATTAATACATATTACGTAATAATTAATCAATGACAGTAAATATTTACTAATTAATAAATAATTACTACTAATTAATTATTACTTATTAATTATCATTTACTAATTAATTACTAATAAATAATTAGTGATTTACTATTAGTAATTACATAATAATTATTTATTAATAAATAATTACTAACAATTAATAATTCATAAATAATAGTTAATGCATATTAAATAACAATTAATCATTGACATTAAATAACTATTAATTAATAAAATAATTACTACTAGTTAATTATTACTTACTAACTATCAACTACTGCCACTTGTCAATTACTTACTAATTTTTAATCAGTACTTACTAATTACTGATTAGTAAAAAGTAATTACTTACCAAACATTAATTTAATATTTACTATTTAATAATTACTAATTATAAATTACATATTATTAAGTAGTAATTACATTATTTAGTTATACTCTTACGTGGTTTACGTAAATAAAAAATACTAATCAACAATTACTACTTATTAATTATTAATTACTAATTTCCCTAATTTTTCAAAAAGATAAAGGCAGTTATTTATTATATTTTATTGTGATAGCATCATAAGTATCCAAATCTATGTAAAAAAAAGAAAAAAGTTTGTGTAAATGAGTATAAAAACCTACAAACCAACTAAATGCAACTAAAATGAACTGCTCATCCATTATCGATTAATCGTTCCAGGGAAAAATTCAAACCACTAAATGATGTGCGATAAGAAATAAGTCCGGTGCACATTCATATTATAAATGAGAAAACTATGAATTTGGTAAAAAAATCCAGTGCTCACTCATATTATAAAAAAGGAGGGGTATAATTCATATTGCAAAGATTAAGAAGATCATAAATGAAAGTATGGGTTTGGCTTTTCCTATTTAACATAGAGGGACTAAATATTTTTTACTCCAAACATAATGTACTAATATTATTTAAATTGCACAATTAAAAAAATAATGTGAAAATTAAACCATACCTCAAGTGGGAAGAAGATCCTTGAAATGCGAGAGGGGGGGAGGAGGCTTGGAATGCAAGAGGGGGGAGGAATGCAAGAGGGGTGAAGAGAGTTGAAGGTGTGGAGAATGAGGGAGACGAGGCTGGTATTTATAGGGGAACCGGGCGTCGAACGGTTCGCCGATCGGCGAACCGTTCGTTGACTGGGACCCCTTCCGGGAATCCCGGGCACGTGACCTCGCCTCAGGAGGGAGCGTCCTCGGGCAGAGGCGCGCGCCTCGGGACAAGGCGTTGAACTCGGCGAACCATTCATCGATTGATGCCCTGTTCGGGAAAATGTTTTCTGCCATGCCCTGAGCGGGCTGGGGGCAATGCCCCTTCCGGGAAAAAAACCCTCCTCTCGTCGACCTCCTTAATGTCATCATGATAGAGCTTCATGCTCAGGTCCACGAGTAGTGGCAGGCCTGCAATTGGCCATGCCTGTCTCAGAGAGAAGATATGTAAAATCTGCAAGGCTAACTGGCTAGGAGAAACAAGATGATCAAGAACTATGTTAAGGCAAACCGCAAGTACCTTCGCTACGATAAGATAAATGCCATTTGAAAGGGCAATCGGTCTGAAATCTTCGAACCTCTCGGTCGTTTCCTTCTTCGGGAGTAGGAAAATCAGCGCCTTGTTTATCCTTTCAAAACCCGTATTGCAGCTACAAAACTCCTCGACAACCTCCAGGACCTCAGCATCAACCACATTCCAGAATTCTTTATAGAAGCAAATAGGGAAGCCATTTGAACCCGGTGCAGCATCTGCATTCAGATTCCACACAGCTGACTTTACCTCCTCCAAGGTAACAGGCACCGTCAAACTGGCCGCAAGCACGTCAGGGAAGCGGGATGCCCCTAGTTCGCTCCACCTCCACGGTCTGGAAGCAGCGCTACTAGAGAAGTCAAGAAAGTGTTCAGCAATTGCGTTACCTAGCTCTCTGTCTCCTTCAACTATGATCCCTCCAACAATCAAGGACCGGAAGGAATTGGTCCGACGCCTGCCACTAGCAACCATGTGAAAGAAAGTCGTGTTCACATCACCCTCTTTCAGCCAAGTAAGACGAGATCTCTACTTCCATTCTGTCACCCGCTTCCTATATTCCTCCTCAACCGCTCTTTGCCCTTTGTCCCAATTCATCCACATCCAACCGCCTGCCATCCTATAAATTGTCAAGCCTCTATATCTCCAGTTCCGTAGCCAATCTCTGAGCTTGTCTAGTCTCTCTCACCTCCTTCTTATAAGCAGCCAGTCTCTGACGCGGAAACTTCAATTTCTCTGAGAACCGCACCGTTGCCGACCCAGAGACCGACCTGGATGACCACAAAGTGCTCATCAAGTTTCTGAACAACTCCTCCAAAAGCCATGTACGTTCAAATCTGAAGAAACCTTTCACCGACGATGTAGAACCAGAATCCCAAACGAGGGTTGAATGATCAGAAAGTGTGCGGGGTTTACATGAAGCAAAAGAACGCGGGAACAGATCCAATAGCTCAGTTGAAGCAAGGAAGCGATTAATACGAGAACGGGATACCGATCTCCACCAAGTATATTTACTGTCCGACACATCAATAACCTCAAGTTATAAATCATCAATCAGTTCGGCCCGGGTCTTGCCCGCCACGCAGTCGGGGGCGATCAAAAGAGAGCAGGGAAACATTGAAGTCTCCCCCAATGAGCCAAATGCATCCCGGAAATGCATTTCTAAATGTATGAATATCCGTCCACAGCTCAAGCCACGAAGTTGAATGTTAGGGGCCATACACGTAGGAAAAAGCTACAATGGCTGAGGAAGTAGGGCACTCCAGAAGGATCGTTAAGATGTGCGAGCACTTCAACTCCCCCACAAACCAGAACCCAGCAGACTTCCATGCACAAATCAAGCCACCTAAATTGTTCTTGGCATCTGATGCCCGAAAGTCGTACACAGAGCCAACACCAAAAGAATTCCATATTGCCAAACTACATGAAGCAAGCTTTGTTTCATGTAGAAATAAAATATCGCACCCCCATTTCGCAAATCTTGCACCCAAGGTTCTTCTCTTATTAGGGCTACCCAGACCTCTAACATTCCAGGATAAAATCTTCATTTAAGCATGACTTGTTTTCCCGCTGAACAAATCACGCCTGCGACCTCTACCACTTGCGCCTTCAATTGTGAGATAATCTACCCTTCACCTCCCGACGCTTTTCTTTTTCGTCTCCTTCTGCATCTCTTACCAAATCCCAGATTATTACCCACGAGTGAGGAGCTTCCTTCAATTCGCTGAGACGATTCACCCTCCCCAAAGCTGACTTCGAAATCGACTAACTCACGGTCAACAGGGACTAAAGGAAACACGGCCTGAGAGGAACCATCGAGACCAAGCGAGCAGACGGGGGACGAATCCACCGAGCCAAAAACCCTCTCCGACGTAGAGGTCAGCAGCGATAGAGCGGAGGAAAGAACAGGGAAGCCGTGAAGCAGATCGCCCGAGAAGCATGTCATTCGAAGCGGTACAAGTGTCCCGCGATCTGCCCCAGCACCTGGACCCGATACCTTGAATAACCAGACTGATCCAACTAGCAATAATGTCGATCAGCATCCTCCAAATTTTAAACCCGATAAGGAGAAATGGGTCGAAGGATCCATCTGCCATGCTCGAGAAAGGTCGAAGTTCAGCCCAGCCAAAGAGTAACCTTGGAAGAAGAATCTGTCGTTACGTATCCCGAGGAACAAGGAAGACAGATCGAGGAGTCACCCGTAGATGCTTCGACTACCGCGTGATTTGTGACTTTCCAAATCGGGGCCTGGTGCTGACGTGGCTCTGCCTTGGAGGATATGTCCTCTGCCGATCCCCTGAGTTGAGGCAATGGAGGTGGTGGCAGCAGTAGAAGGAACTGGATGAAAACCGGGAATGATGCACTGCTTATCCTCATCGTCACCGACGAAGTGGGTTGGACAAGATTTTCATAACAGTCCATAAGGACGATGGTGATGTCAGGATCGGATCCTGGTGAAAGCCCATCTGCTAATATCTTCGTCATGACCCCAACCTCCCTTAAGCTCAGGTTGAGAGCCTCCAAGGTTCGAGAGAGGAATGGCACTCCTCTGAGATGGGCTACCCTCTTCATGCCCACGAACTCTAAATTTATCCGCAAAGCGCGGGAGACGTCGGTGCGCATAGCTCCTGCCCAAAGGATTGAGCATACAATCTTCTTGATCCCTCGACAAGCCCCCTACGGCGCATTCCCTCTTCCCCAGCGGTATGATATCGCCAGCGAAGCTCTTCCCAAACAGGAGAATGATTCCTACCCAAACCGATCGGATGGACAAAGAATCCTCCATCCACGATCCGATCAACAGTCGCACCGTCGCTTTCTCTGCAGCTTTGCCGGCGACGATATCCGCAAATGTGGCCCCCAGCCTGATCTCTGCTCCCGGCCTGATCTCTGCTCCGCCTTCCCATGCAGCCTCCCCTCATCCCATAGAGAGCGACTCCAGCGAAGGCGTTAACACGAACGGACAACTCGCACGACGATGTCCGAGTCGCCTACATCTGAAACATCGCAAAGGCCTCGAGCAGTCGGACGTAATGTGGTCAACCGTCCCGCATCTGAAACAACATCGCCCACGCTTACGATGAGAAACCGTCACCCAGGCTTCTTCCTTCTCACTGGCACACCGCCAAGTACGCACTCCCACGTCCATTCTCCGTCTCCACTCCCCCATCCTTCCACGCACCCTCAAACGCTCTCTCCCATGCTCTCTCATTGGCCTCCCCCTCAGAGCAATGATTTTAAATCTAGTTTTTGTGCCGCATTTTGACTCTCGACGCTAGGTAACGCTCTCCGGCTTATGATCTTTTTATATCAAAGACTCTTTTCTTAAAAGGTCCAATAACTATTGTGGAGAATATGAGAGAATGAAATAACTTCTTATCTTAATTTCCTTGTGCCGTAGGATACATGAAAATCGAGAAAAATGTTGAATGGAGTTGTCGTTCTATTAACTAAACAGAGGAAATATAGGTATCCATACGAAGGTAGCACTAGAGAAACCGAAGGTCGATCATTCTGGCCTTCATTAACTCCCTGATAAATCCCAAAATGAAATCTGCCAGTGGATCATCCCTTCCCACCTTAACGGTGCCTAGTGGGCACCTTTTGCTTGGTTAGCAACTGACATGGAAATAGTGAAGAAGCTTATTCCAAATTTGTATAATTTTATTTGAGAAAGTGTCTTTCGTCTGTTTCTAACCAATGCCACTCCAGTGCGGTACAAAGATTGACAAGTATAAAAACTAAGGAACAATTATCTGAAAGTTCCTATTCCAACTTACCATGGTTCACAAATTCCAGGTTGCCAACATTCCCTGCTCCATGCTGATCTAAAACTTGGATTGATGATGTATTAATTGATGAGATGCTTCTTTGAGGCTGAAGTCCACTATTGTCCATCTCCCAGGTGCTTGTGCTCCAAAAATCGTCAGATATCCCAGGCCTCCTCACGCTGTCAGCTTGAAACCTCAGACCTTTAAAAAGCCCGTTTCCCACAAAAAATGCAATGGACTTACTGCAACATCCAAAGTAATACCTGCTCTGTTACAAATTAGATGAACTGATTAAAAATAGTGCTACAACTTCCCCAGAAAAAAATGAATTTTATCATATAACCTAAAAGTTTTCTACTTTTGATATAACACTTAGAAAAACACGGTAAAGAAAGTAGGA
Source organism: Ottelia alismoides (assembly GCA_037367405.1). NCBI lineage: Eukaryota > Viridiplantae > Streptophyta > Magnoliopsida > Alismatales > Hydrocharitaceae > Ottelia > Ottelia alismoides. The sequence continues at coordinate 1,624,707 of JAZKJV010011346.1, read as the reverse complement.
ACACAAGAAAAATGCAGGAATCACAGTATGTAATGTGATTTATTCACAGCAGATCTACTATCAGTATCCATAGTGGAACGATTAAGGCAACATCAAAGTCTAGGGTTTTTTCCAGTACTACAAGTACAATAGCATATATAGGCACATAGTCCCCTGCATGCTATTTACATACTCCCTTGCATGTTTGGTAGCAAGGTTGGGTTGGGCTGAAGTATCCCCTTGGCTCTTGTCAAAGGATTAATCAGATGGGTGACCTTTCTGTCAATAATAGTTGTTTGAATGGTTAGAAGGGTTGAAATGGTAAGTGTGATGTGATGTCATATTATTTGTGTCTATATTGATTATTTTTCTGATTATAATATGTTTTTGATGTTAACTTTTATATTTGAAAGTAGTTAAAAAATATTATAACAAAAATGTGTGATCTATACAACTAACTCCAACCGAGGAATGCCGGGGTAGAACTGAAGATAACACATAACCACCCAAGGGGAGCATTCTATTTTGCCAGTTTACCCCAGCTTAAACTGGCAACCAAACAGGGGAAAAGAAAACTTTTAGCTCTATTTACAGTATAGAACACCAATTCATTATGCAATATATGTGAAGAAGAAACAATAAATCGACTTCATTTGATTGTGGAGTTCTCAATTCCATCAGACAGAGTAAAGGCATAACATAACTAAAAAGGTAAATCCAAAATGATGTTATTGTAACTAAGAAGATAAATCAAAGCGATGGTCATGCACATAAACTTTTTTTCCCGATGCATCACAAAGTTTGGCAATCTTAACTGTTCATAAACTTTTCTCATTACCATCAACTAAGGTGACTTAACATCACAAAATCATTTGGCCATCATAGCTTTTACTTCGTAGTCTTTCTGGGTAAACCAAGTCGGTGAATATCACATCACGATCAGGTTTGTTTGCATTTTTTAAAAAAGGATTGGTTACTGTTTGAAAACGAGAACGCGGAAGCGTAATCAGAGATAAAGAATAAGAACAATGAAGAACACCGGGATTTTACGTGGAACCATGCTCTCAGAGGAGGGGGATGAGACCACGAGAAAACGTCTTAAAGGACCGAGGTGTTCATTGAACTTTCTCATCCAGTACAATGGGTGTGGGACTCCCCACTGACTCCCCAAGTCCCACAAATAGTAAATGTGGGATTAAACCACTGGATGTGGTAATTGGACCCTGGAGGGATCAAATTACCCATCTACACATGACGCATATACTCCAACACCCCCCCTCAAGCTGGAGAATGCAATGCTCGGCTTGGACAAACTGAAAGAAATCTCAAACTCACAATACAAGACAATATAGAAAACATCAACTCAACGCATACTCTGCTGTCGGTTGCTGTCGAAGGCGTTGTTTCTCATGTCGTGCAGGTGAGGAGGAACAACAGGGCTGGAGTGTGAGTTGAAGTGGGTCTCCTCGTCGGATAACGTGTGCTTTGTACTGCGCCCGTCAGCGTCATTGAAACTAAAGAAGTCTCCTCGTCGGAGTACTCTGGGTCTCTTCCATACAAGCTCAGAGAATGGGATCTCTACTCTAGAGTCCCTATGAAACAACATGAAAACACTAGCCCACAATGGCATAGAGATTGGGATCTCTACTTTGGAGTCCCTATGGAACACATGAAAACTCTGAGACTAAAACAAAGATGGGGACCTCTCAACTGATCGCATACATGTGCACATCATAGTGAAGACTCAGAACCAATCTGAATGTCGAGTTTGAATCTAAACTATAAAGTCTGACAACTGGCCCGGCATCTGAACTGGAGAATCTGAATATGAAACTGAGTCGTAGAACTCTACATAATACTCTCCCTTTCTCCCATACTGGTCGGAAAATAATGGCGTCGATCAAGTTGGGAGAAGACAAGAAGATGGGGGAAATGAATAAATGACATAAGCCGATCCCAATTTTTTTCGGCTTTCTTCTTCCTTTTCTAATCACTTTTTTCATACAAATTCTTTTTGTACGATACCCCTTTTTTCTTTTATGTACGGGTTTTTTTGTACATAACTTTTTTAACAAAAACTCGTGGCCTAATTGGCCCAAACCTTTTCCCTCTTTTTTTCAAACTCGCGATCCTTACGTGGCCCAAGAAGCCTTCTCCCTCGGTCATTTTTTTGTAATAATAGGCCTGATTGGGACACAAATAAGGCATGATCTTAATTTAGGGTTTCCTCTCTTGGAACCCATCTCTCGAACAACGCCCACGATAGGGCTCCTGTGAAAAAGTTGTTGCTTTGCCCTAGACTAGATGGAGTGGTTCCGCCTAGAGGTGCTAGGAAACCTCGAGATCCTTGATGTTGATGTGGGAGTTGAAGCGGAGGCCCTCGACAGTGCTGAGGGCTGGAGTTGGAGAGGAGGTGTGTTGGGGCTGGCGAAGCACCTTGCACCGCCGCGATGGAGCTTCCTCTTAACGATCAGCTCCAATATCGAGGAGTCTTCATCGGTACCTACTGATGATGGTAGGAGGCAGAGAGGAGCGTACGGAGGTCGTGATGGGGATCCCAAAGATAGGGCAGTACTGCCAGGAGCGAGAACCGTGAGGAGAGGATGGTTGAAGACCTGACGTTGGAGTACGTATAGTCTATAGAGGTATTACGCGAGATCTGGAGCCTCTGAAATTGTTGGGAGGGGTCGAAACCCTATTTTTTTAATACAGTTGTAGTAGGAGTGTTGGACATGCGAGCCCACGGCGAGCTATTATGCAATAAATGTTATTGCAAATATCATTCCCTGATCTGAAATGAAGAATAACTAATTTGCATAATAGTAGGTCCCTTAGTACAATTAGGGTTATGTACCATGGTCATCTTAATGATCATACAGTTGTTGATTCAATTATTGAATCATAATGGTTGGTGCTTGAATGAATATCTAAAGAGTTAGATTGAGGACTCATCAAGTACCGTCAAATGATTATTAAGAGATGATATCCAACCTGAGAAGGAGATGGCAATCCTTTATCTAAAGGCTGGTATCAAACCGACCTCTTAATGCAGGTCATCTGCATAGGAATAGAGATCCGGAGGTGTTAGATAAGTTAGGTCAAAGAGTTGACTTAACGAGATCGATATAACCAAAGTCCTATGTTGTATGCTGTCACGATATAGGCACGCATCCTCTGACCAGAGACGGATGTATTACTATATGTCTAAGTATGTACATTTGACAGACGAATAGGTTGATGACCTAACCAAGGTCTATACACCAGTGCGCTGGTGTGCATGCAAGGGCATATGAGTAATGCGATCACTCAAAGAGATCATACAGGTTCATTGCTGAACCGGAAGACACGAGCTCGCTCATGAGATATTGGGAAGAATCAAATTCCGTACGTGGTCGTCTCGCTTTGGAAGATTGACTGAATTTGTAAGGTTTAATATATGCTTTTGGAAAGTATATAATCAACACCAAGGTATGATATATGCTTTTGAAAAGTATATGATCGATACTAACTCCCAATAATTAAATGAGAACCTTAATGATAAAATCCTGAAGGAGACAGTCTAAAAGAGATCTAAAACTTCGGGTTTACTCTGGGTCTTCCAGTATACAGGATGCACAGATATTAGGAATACATGAGGGTGATGTGATCATAAACAATTCTATAATCCATGACGCTTCCATTTCGAAGGAGTGATGAAACAGGTTTGGATTTTAGTGACTCCTCTCATAGAGAAGTAATCTGATCTTAGTTCAAATGTTAGACATTGATCTGAATGTGATTTAGATGTAATGAGAAGATTAGATTTGTGATCTTGATTTAATCAAATATCTATAGGATGTCCGCAAGATCTGGATGTGAGATGTGATCTCAATGTCCAAGTCACTATATGTGTAACAATACAATCGTCATGTCCTTATCTCCAAGTATCCACGGAGAAAGCGCATTGTTCTTGAAAGAGTTCAAGAATAATTTCATTTTTGATATATGTATCTGAGCATTGAGAAAATTGATAATTAAATGTGATTTAATTATCATGAATAATATGAATTTGATTTATATTATAAAGAGAGTTATCTGAGATAATTAAATGTGATTTAATTATCAAATGATGTGAATAATGTGAATGTGATTCATGTTATTTGGGCACAAGAGAATAGAGATCCAAGATGATTAATTGTGATTTAATTATTATGGATATGAATTATGTGCATAGCACTATCTATATTAACTATATATATTATGAATGTAATTTATAATATATTAGAGAGAGCCTATTGTGATTTATATTTGTTAATTAATTATTGATGTGAATTGGATTCACATTGGAGATTAATTGAAAAATATAATTTACATTTTATTTTGGGTTGTGAATGAGATTCACTTATTTCCAATGGCATTATTGCGATGTTCACAAGATAGTTATGAATTAATTTTGTGAGATAATTTACAAGTGTTGTTGTAATTATTGTGAGATAATGTTGGAATGAGATAATGTAATCTCATTTGAAAAGATTACCATCCACCAAATGTGGTGGACGGCCACCAAGTCCCAATGGGATTAGGTGGTTGCCCCCCCCTTATTATGGTAGATAATTATCTCCTTCTAATTATCTCCAAAATAATTGATTTGATTTGAAATTAATTTATATTAATTACTCAATATATATTTAATTTAATCAAATTAATCGGTGTTGTGCTTTTACAACAAAATCATGGCCATTGAAAGAAGCACAAATCAATCTCCACCATTGATTTTGTGTTGTTCATGGATTGATATCCATGGATCCCAAAATACTATATAAGAGAGGCAACCCTAGCTCTTCGAAATGACAATGAACATATGCTCTCTCCCTCTCTCTCTCTCTACACGTCATTTGTCTCTCTCTCATTGTGGTCGTCCACCATGGAGCCATTGAGAGAGTCGTCATCGCCGCAGCATCGTCGTTATGTTGTCGGAGAATTTGCTCGCGGATCTCCCTCTCCTTCGGTGTGTCTCGCTCGTGAAGAAGACATCGGATCTCATGTGACGAGATCAGGAGATTCGTCGCTTGGATCATCAACATAGATTACGAGGAGCACGTGTCTCATCAACGCGCTCGCAAGCGTCTCCTCCATTGGATCGGACTTGAGACAAAAGGTCTCTTCTTTTGAGACTCGATCGCAACCACGCTTCAAGAGGTAAACCTAGTACTTGTTTGTGGTTTAGATGAAACGATCCGAGAAGTGTTCTTGGATCATGTGATTTCATCATTTGAAAATTTTTTAAATTCTGCTGCCTCGAGCGACTAGCACGACTAGTCACTCCCGATCGCATATGATGCGATCCTCACGCTTCCGTGATGCGCTTAAGGATCTTCCCATATCCTTCAAGTGGTATGAGAGCCAGGTTGGAGGTTTTGGATGCGATCCATAAGCTTAGGAAGACTTGGACTCATTAGGGTTTGTAAAAATTTTATCGCATTTGGTTTAAGCAGCCCTGTTTTGTAAATATTTCCGGCTCTGTTTAAATTATTTAAACACGAAATTATCACTTGGATAATGTTCCCCATTAATTAAGGAAACCGTGGGATTTGAGTTTGTGTGTTTCGGGGATGGCGGATCTTGATGTAATTAAAGAGTTAATTACGGTTTTGAAACACCTAGAAATGTGTGAATATCACTTGGGTTCCGTTATAAACCAAATTAGCAAGCTATGGAAATTTATTTTGCTTGATTTGGATTTAAAATGATTGAGATATGCTAATTTTAGGAAGTAGGGATCACTGTTGTGAATTACATACTTGATCATGAATCTTGTGATTGTCATTCAATTAAATTAATGGGAATTAATGGTTAATTTTCTGAGATAATTATTGATGAATATTTTTGAAATTTTTAAAGATGACGATTATTTCCTTGAATGACATTGACCATAACCAACTTGATTAGATATGATCTAGATCACAATTTGTTACATGAACCTTCCAAGTTTCCAACAAACATTAATGCTTGAATTGGATTGAGGATTTGTTTAGCAAATCTATTTATAATGTTAATCAAAAATATTTTGATTATTATTATATTGTATAGCTTCGGTTGAAAGACCGATTATCATCTCAAGTACAAAGTGATCAATTGGCATTATCTTGACCTGAGGCGCATATGGTGTCTAGTCGGGGAGTGTTGGGGTAACAGGTTGCTCCATGAGCAGTCTATCCCACTCCCGTCAGAACTGGTCATGATAGCATGTAAGGAAGGGATAATGCTTGAAGCGATCATGATGTATTTTTCTAATTATTAAAATTCGAATAATACGTATTTTGAGATTATACCATTTTTCAAGTAACAAATAAAAATTCTTTGTTGGTTAATTGATTTGATTGATAATTGATTTAATATGATTAAATCAATTAGATCCAATTAAAATTAAAACACTATTATGAATAGAGTTGTAATTCCCTTGGAAGAAGTAATCGTAATGAATATGATTCACAATGATTAATTAGAATTTGAACATGAGGATCGCATAAGTGACATTCATGGTCTCCTGTCAAGGCAAAGGGTTCTATTGCCAGGGATTGCATGTAGGAGACGCATGTCCGAAGTGACAGCTCCTGCATACAAGAGCATCTGGATTAGGCTCTTTGCTTCTCAAAAGAGTAAGGCCGTATGCATAGTGACCCCAATATGGAGTCCTCATATTATTAAGATCATATTGGATTGCGCATAGCGAGTTGTAATCTTTTTGATGGTTAGTTCAATTAACGACGGATCAACATCACCTTAGGGGTGGTGGGCGCGGGTGTTAAAGACCGAATTGGGAATGCAAGTTGGATTTGCAAGGCGGAATGAGTTCCCGTATCTTTTTATTCGAGTCGCAAGTTCTCATATTATTGGGATGTAACAAAGGTAAGAAGGAGATCCCAGATCTTGCTGAGATATAATGGTAAGTATGTCTCTTGCATTGAAAGTGATTAAGGAAATGAACCTTCAGTGTTGACAAGGCAAAACAACTTTGATATAAAAATTCCTAAATCAAAGTAATATATATATATAAATGCAAATTCCTTATTTCAGATAATCTTCATTAAACCCACTCAATACTATACTCACTAATAACCAATAAATTATCATGGATTGGATCCATGATCATGATATTGTACTTGCAGTTGGACACATATTGTATATGGTTGAAATGTGCAAGTTTCCTCATTATAATGAGGAATGACAATTAAATAGGCAATAAGTCTACAACCCTAGGGTTTGTATGTCTCTAGTCTTGATCTCTCATCGAATGTACTTTGGAAGTGACACGTCGATGATGATCGCAATTGTCAAATAATCCTTATAAAGTCTAAGAAAATGTTCTGGCATACATATGTGCTCTCGACATTCAATCATGAATGACATGGTTCACTGCATCATGCAGAATGGTAGCTCTATAAGAGAAGATGTATTCAAAATATTTTGAGTACCTACCTGAATCAAAGTCTTTAAGAGTTAAGATGTATGTAGATATGATGAGTGTCATCATTCTGCTATCTATACTCAAGTCATTCATGAAACTTCATAATATTTATATTGTATGAATTGAATGAAGCATGCATAAATGTTGAAATACTCTTATATTGAAGTCTTTTGATTTCAACATAAGAGATCCTTTGTCTTAAGCAATGATTGTTTATAGATGAAAGGACCGCAGTGGAAGCATGGGTCAGACCAAAGTTGGAAGGAAAGTCAAAGAGTTGATTGTACTTCTATGTTTTCTATACATATGACATCCAAAGAGTTGGATGAATGCCAATACTGCAATAAGTTGATGTACTGATAGTGTGATTGTCTAGTCTATCTAGGATACTTAGAGAAGGACTCAGATAGTGCATTGGAATAATCTACATATAATCATTGAAATTGACTTTCTTATTAGATAAGATCAAAGTCTGAAAATTGTATCTAATTCTTGTAATAAAACTTGCAATTGGTTGCATATGTTTTAGAAGACTGAAAATTTTGATCTTAAGGTTTAATAGTCATCCACATGGATATTGATGCAATTGTTGCAACAATCTCTATTGGATTGATAGACTTCATGATTTCAGTGGGAGAGTCCTTAGACTTAGATAATGTCTCTATGACCTAGATATTAGAATACACTCATTGTTTATTTTTAAATGTTGGAAATAAACATGAATTCTCGAATATATCTATCATAAAGAGTTATGATGGATATATTTCAGATAGTATTCTAACATCTAGTAGACTCTACTAAATTAGAAAATTAATGAATGGTTCATTAACAATATTAATACTGAAAATTAAACCTTTAAAGATCAATAGGAGGATGAAGATCATTTGACAATGATTTGGCATCAAGCCTTGGACATTAGTCTGTTGATGAGTTCAATAGACTAGTAAGATGAAACTTTAGAATGTCTAAAATTTCAAATCTTACATATTTGTGAATATTGTATTCAAAGTAAAAATGTCCAAGATACCCTTCTTTGGAAATGATGCAAGATGTCAAGGTATTCAAGATCTCATGCATATTGATGTATGTGGATCATTTGTATCATGATAAATATTGATGATGTGTGATACCATTCGATGATTATTTGTGATATGAGATTTTTTCCCTTCACCCTCCTTTGAAATGTTCAAAAATTTCACAATTTTGGTTTAGAACCAAAGTTTGAAGGAAGATGAAATGGATTAATCAAGGTAGCTTGTACCTATTAGATGAATTCAAGGAATACCTTATGAAGAAAGGAATATCATTCCTATCTCAATCCTCCTAATATACCTTAACTCAATAAAGTTGTAAGAAGATACAATTGCATCATGTGTGACATGATTTGATCAATGATGAATATTAGCATAATTACCTCTTAGTTTCCTAGTATATATGTAGTAGAGACTACAATATATATCTTTAATAATATTCCATGCAAATCTAAACCCGAACATCCTCATAAGCTATCGTTTGGAACCTAGTCTAGTGTTGGACACTAGAGGATTTAGGGTTGCTTGGTCCATAACTTTGTCATGGATGCAAGTAAGTTGGAATCTAGCACAATAGAGTACTACTTTGTTAAGAAAATAAAGGTGGTATTGGATACCTACTTTATGACCTTGAGATTCTTAAAAGATTTCACCTCTAAGAATATGATTCTTAGATGATGAAACTCTTGAGAGTCAAGATGAAAATAAAGTGAAGGAACTCATTAAACCTTGAGAAAATAATGAAGCTCCTAAATTCGGGAACTAAAAGGATAATTAAAGGTGAAACACTCATACCTCTTCAAATGAGTTTGAGGATGGATTCCATGTGCCAGTTACGTCTAACAATGATCTTACTTCATGTGATGAAGCTTCTGAGGATCATGACATGGAAAGATGGATGTTAGCAATAAAGTCTAAAGTAGACTTCATATACAAGTGTTGTATATGGACCCTCAAGAATCCACCTATAAGGGTATGACCCGTTAAGGTGTAAATGGATCTTCAAGAGAAAGAGGGAACCTGATGAGAAGGTAGCGACCTTCAAAGCATGACTCGTAGCCATGAGCTACACACCGAAGAGAAGACATTGCTTGCAATGAGACTTGCTCTCCAGTGACCTTGCTTAAACCCATCGGAATATTGCTAACTATAGCTACATAACTTGACTACGACATCTTCAAGAAGTGAGTCAACATTGCATTCATCTATGAATACCTCTTTGAGGGTATTCATATGAAGTAGCCCCAGGGCTTCATAGTTAAGGAAAGCAAGGTGTACAAACTGAAGAACTCCATCTATGGACTCAAATAAACTTCTTGTAGTTGGAACACTGGATTTGATGAAATTATAAATGTTATGATTTCAGATAGAATCTTGATGAACCATGTGAAGCTTAGTGGGAGTGTCATTGTGCTCATCGTGCTAAATGTAGATGATATCCTAATCATTTGCAATGATATAAGGATAATAATAAGTGTTTTATAGACTGGTTATTTCGTATCTTGAGATATGATCTCAAGGATACCTCTTAGGTCTTAGTTCTAAAGTTGTTAAGAAGCAAAGAGAAGAGTGTATCGGGACTGTCACATTAGTGGTACACCTTGGACATATTCCATTCTTGGAAAGCTCCAAGAAAGGCTTCCTTTCCTTAAGATAGGGTACAGACCTATCTGAAGGGATAGCACCTTAAAGAGTTGAGGAAGTGAATGCTATAACTGCTTGCCCTTATGCATCAGTTACAAGAAGTCGAGTATATGCTAAATAAGTACAAAAGCCATATGTCTGTCATGCAGTGGGAATAGTAAAATGTTACTAATCCTACTATGGAGATAAAACACTTGATTGCGGTAATAATAATATTTTCAAAGATGACAAGACTTTAGAGATAGTGATCTCTAAGTCTTATCTTCAAGAGCTTAAGACTTTATAGATAGTGATCTAAAAGGTTTTAACTGTGGATGCCGTATAAGACATAAGACCGGGTCTTATGTCTTGGGAGATAGAGATCTCCAGGGCATTCTGATAAGGATGATAGAAATTACATACTGGTTATAATAATTATTGAGATGTAGTGTCAAGGACACTATAACTGACAATATTGAGTATTTGTTGCAAAAGATGCAACATTTGCTTTGGATGTAAATAATGTTCCTATGAGATATGCAAGTGTCGTAAAAGGACTTGCATAGTCTTTCGAGAACAGAGTGACTGATCAGCTTACCTAGCTATTTTTCTAAATAGCCTATGATTGTCACATGAATGTGGGTTTATAGATTAGCACATTAATGGTTTTTTGGGCTAGTGGGAGATTGTTGGACATGCGAGCCCAAGGCGAGCCATTATGCAATAAATGTTATTGCAAATATCATTCCCTGATTTAAAATGAATAATAAATAATTAGCATAATAGGTCCCTTAGTACAATTAGGATTACGTACCATGGTCATCTTAATGATCATACAGTTGTTGATTCAATTATTGAATCATAGAGGATGGTGCTTGGATGAATATCTAAAGAGTTGGATTGAGGACTCATCAACTACCGTCAAATGATTATTAAAAGATAATCTCCATCCTGAGAAGGAGATGGCAATCCTTTCTTTAAGGGTCGATATCTAACCTACCTCTTGATACAGGTCTTCTGCATAGGAATAGAGATTCGGATGTGTTAGATAAGTTAGGTCAAAGAGATGACTTAAGGAGATCGAGATAACCAAAATCCTATGTTGTATGTTGTCACGATATAGGCACGCATCCTCTAACCAGAGACAGATGTGTTACTATATGTCTAAGTATGTATATTTGGTAGACGAATAGGTTGATGATCTAATCAAAGTCTATACACCAGCATGCTGGTGTGCATGCTAGGGCATATGAGTAATACGATCTCTTAAAGGGATCATACAGGTTCATTGATGAACCGGAAGACATGAGCTCACTCATGAGATATTGGGAAGAATCAAATTCCGTGCGCGATCGTCTCACTTTGAAAGCTTGACTGAATTTGTAAGGTTTAATATATGCTTTTGGAAAGTATATGATCAACACCTAGGTATGATATATGCTTTTGGAAAGTATATGATCAATATCCACTCCCAATGATCAAGTGAAAACCTTAATAATAAAACCCTGAAGGAGACAATCTAAAGAGATCTAAAACATCGTGTTTACTCGGGGTCTTCAGTATGCAGGATGCACAGATATTAGGACTACCTGAGGGTGATGTGATCATAAACAATTGTATAATCATGACGCTTCCATTCCAAGGGAGTAATGAAACAGGTCTGGATTTTAGTGACTACTCTCATAGAGAAGTAATCTGATCTTAGTCCAAATGTTGGATATTGATCTGAATGTGATTCAGATGAAATGAGAAGATTAGACTTGTAGTCTTGATTTAGGCAAATATCTATGAGATGTCCGCAAGATCTGGATTTGAGATGTGATCTCAATATCCAAGTCATTATATGTGGAACAATATAATCGCTCTATCCTTATCTCCAAGTATCCGCAGAGAAAGCGCATTGTTCTTGAAAGAGTTCAACACTAATTTCATTGTTGATATATGTATCTGAGCATTGAGAAAATTGATAATTAAATGTGATTTAATTATCGTGAATAATATGTATTTGATTCATATTATAAGGAGAGATATCTGAGATAATTAAATGCGATTTAATTATCAAAAGATGTGAATAATGTGAATGTGATTCATATTATTTGGGCACAAGAGAATAGAGATCCAAGATGATTAAATGTGATTTAATTATCATAGATATGAATAATGTGGATAGCACCATCCATATTAACTATATATTATTAATGCGACTTATAATATATTAAAGAGACCCTATTGTGATTTATATTTGTTAATTAATTATTGATGTGAATTGGATTCACATTAGATATTGAAAATATAATTTACATTTTATTTTGGGTTGTGAATGAGATTCACATATTTCCAACGTCATGATTGCAGTGTTCACAAGATAATTATGAGTTAATTTTGTGAGATAATTTAGAACAAGTGTTGTTGTAATTATTGTGAGATAATGTTGGAATGAGATAATGTAATCTCATTGGAAAAGATTACCGTCCACCAAAGGTGGTGGACGGCCACCAAGTCCTAATAGGATTTGTTGAGATAATTGTATCTCTTAGTATCTGATTTATGTTTTATGTTTTCCTTGTGTACCACTCATGTAATTAACCCATGGCTTTTCTCCTATATAAGAGAGCCCTTGGAACCCTTCAATAACAAGTCTCATTTTTATCCCAACATGGTATCAGCAACGGTCCTAGACCGGGTTCTCGTACCCTAACCCTACACCCGCCGGCCCCCCACTGCCCCCCCCCTCCTGCACCGCCGCAGCCCCTCTCGCGCCGCCTCACCCCCCCCCCCACACACACAGCGGCAGCCCCCGCGCCGCCCCGAACCCCCCAACGGCACCGCCCCGCCCACCCGCCCCCCCAACGGCAGCCTCCGCGCCGCACCGACCCCCCAGTGGCATCGCCTCACGCCGCCTGAGGCACCAACGCACCGCCTAGGCGCTCCGGGACCCTCCGGCGGCCCCTCTCTGACCGCCTTTCATCGCGATACCTGCCCCTATTGGTGTTGCCTTGCTCCTGGCACCATCGTAGACCCGTTGGGGGCTGCACATACGCGGTTTTGTGCCGCATCGAGGTCTGGACTGGTTCGACAAAGGTCGTATAGTCTGATTTGCTCCTTGATTTGCAACCCTAGACCTCGAAAGAAGGATTAGGGATGAGTGTATAAGTCTACATATTCAACTCATCCCTATTATGATGCTGTAGACCCGTCTATATTTGATATGTTCCCTCTTGTTCCATGTCTTGGTCTATTGAAGAATGTCAGAAAATAAGGGTGATGTGTTCTCCTCTTCCGGTGTCTTCAAGGGCCCGTCACCTAGCGTGAAGATGGAGGGGACCAACTACGAGTTATGGTCCATGTAGTTTCGTACCCTAATACAATGCCACAACAAGGAGCATATTCTGACTGACTCGGAATCGGCAGACAAGAATAGGGCAAATGCATCATGGAAGCAAGACGATGCCTATGCTCGTGTCTGGCTCTCTGGGACACTTAGCACAGAGATAGCTAATGATATTGTCAATCAGCCAATTGCAAAGGCCATGTGGGATATACTGGCTGCTACCTACGGACAGGCAAAGAATGAAAGCAAGATCTTTCAACTGCAGTTTGACATTTCTCGACCAAGCAGAATGGTCAACCTCTATATGCCCAATTCTCACATCTGTGAGGCATGTTTGAACGACTACACAGTTTCATGCCTATTACTACCAACGTGGAACAACAACAGGCATATCGGAATGCCACTATGACTGGTGTGTCCTTGTCATCCCTTGACTCAGAGTACGATGTTGTTCATACTCAACTTCTGACTGGCAAGAACATACCAACAATGGAGGAGGTCTACAAACAGTTAAGCGGGATTGATACCACGCCTACTACTATGCCACAGACGACGTCCTCGGCTATGACCACTTCTCGAGGACGCGGAGGCTCGTCACAGTTCCGTGGCCATGGCCCTCGTGGTCGAGGTAGCGGTCGTCAGAGAGTTCCATGTTCCTATTGTCATCATCCTCGTCACTCGGAGGAGACATGCTTTCAAAAGCATGGATATCAGGCGTCTGCACGCATTGCTGAGCAGACAGACTCTTCACCTGCACCTACTACAGATGCATGTTTTGATGATCTTGTCTCAAGACTTCGAGAATAGGTGACCACCCCTGTGACTCAGGCTGCAGGCCCATCTGATGCAGCGGCCACCGCCAGAGCATTGTCCAGTTCCTCAGGTATTCCCTATGTGCTTACCATTAGTAGAAGTTCTGATGTGACAGATTGGATTATGGAATCTAGAGCGTCTCATCATATGTGTGGAGATCGGACGCAGTTTGCGTCTTACAGATCTATTCCTCCTGGAGATCGTGATCATTGCCAGTGGAGTTCAGCTACCCATTGTATGTAGCAGCCACCGCCAGAGCATTGTCCAGTTCCTCAGGTATTCCCTATGTACTTACCAGTAGTAGCAGTTCTGATGTGATAGATTGGATTATGGAATCTGGAGCGTCTCATCATATGTGTGGAGATCGGACGCAGTTTACCTCTTACAGATCTATTCCACCTGGGAGATCGTGATCATTGCCAGTGGAGTTCAGCTACCCATTGTTGGTCAGGGGGAGATTGATTTAGCACCTTCTATGCGTCTTCAGAACGTCTTACATGTTCCAGATTTTCAAATGAATCTTTTGTCTATCAGTCAAATTACAAAAGATTTACATTGTCGTGCCATCTTTGACTCCTCTTTTCTTATGTTTCAGGACATACTAACTGGCAGGATGATTATTCATGGCCGTGAGCAGAGAGGATTGTATAAGCTTGTCGTTCCATCATGTGTTGGGTAGCCTCTATTCCCTCTGGTCTTGCTTCTCCTTTGATGCGGCATCTTCGCTTTGGTCACCTGCCTCTTCAAAAGATGATACGGGTTTTCCCGCAAATATCTACTCGTATTGCCTTGGACTGTGAAGCTTGTCAACTTGGGAAACATCATCGCTCCTCTTTTCCGAGTCATCCGAGTCATAATAGTACCGATCTTTCGAGTTGTTTCATTTTGATATTTGGGGTCCGAGTCCTGTCCCTGATCATCAGGGGCATCGTTTTTATATGGCTGCTGTGGAAGATTATTCTAGACTCTCTTGGGTATTTTTGTTAAAACATAAGTCCGAAGCAGGTGCTATGATTAAGACTTTTCTTATCAAAGTTAACAATATCTTCTCTACTAATGTCAAATTCATTCGTACTGATAATGCTTTGGAATTCTCTACATTAAGTTTAGCAGAATTTCTCAGGTCTTTGAGTATTGTTCATCATCCTTCTTGCAATTATACATCACAGCAAAATGGTGTGGCAGAACGTAAACATCGACACCTTCTTGACGTCACAAGAACCTTATTGATTAACAATCATACTCCACATTCTTTTTGGGGAGATGCGGTTCTCACCGCTTGCCACTTGGTGAATCGCATGCCTTCCACTATTCTTGGCGAGAAGATCCCCTTCCAGATTGCGTTTCCCGAGAAAGAACTCTTCTCACTTACTCCTAGGGTCTTTGGATTGGTTGCCTTTGTTCACGACTTCACTCCTGGTCAGGACAAGCTCTCTCCTAGAGCTGTCAAATGTGTCTTTGTTGGTTATTCACATACCCAAAAGGGGTATAAATGTTTTGATCTTGTTGGAAGAAAATACTATGTGAGTACTGACGTTACATTTTTTGAGTCTATTATGTATTTCTCTCCTACAGGTGACAGGTTGTCTAATGCTGGTTCTAGAGAGGATGTGGTGGTTCCCCCACCTCCATCTTCTCCTTCCCAAGCACCTTGTGATGCTCCTCAGTCTTCACCACCTCCACTTCCTACCACCAAGTCCACGTTTTTACCCCCATTTTATTCTCGCAGGTCTTCTACTCGCCCCTCTGCTCATGTATCGTCCACATCATCCACCATGCCTCAGGTATGTCATGAGCATATTATTTCTACTAATGGCACTAGTGATTTAAATGCTACACAGGATGAGTTGATTCCAGAGGATGATGAGGCTAATGATCTGGAGATACCTATTGCCCTAAGGAAACCTCGTCGCCAATGTGCCACGTACCATTTTGTTGCGCATGTCTCCTTGGATCACCTTTCCGCAGATTACAGGAAGTTTGTGGTGGGACTATCAGCAGTCAATATCCCACGGACATATCAAGAGGCGCTTCAGGACAGCAGGTGGCGACTTGCAATGGAAGAAGAAATGGTGGCCCTACAGTCACGTGGCACATGGAGCATTATCTCTGCTCCATCAGGTGCCTCCGTTGTCAGCTACAAATGGATATTTACGTTTAAGCAGAGGGCAGATGGCAGTGTGGACCGCTACAAGGCAAGGCTTGTGGCTCGGAGTTTTACCCAAACCTATGGTGTGGACTATCAGGACACCTTCTCTCCAGTAGCAAGACACTCGACACTACGCATTCTTCTATCTGTTGTCGTTTTGCGGGACTGACCTTTATACAAGCTTGATGTGAAGAATGCATTTCTCTATGGGGATCTACAGGAGGAAGTATACATGCAACAGCCACCAGGATTTGCTACTGAGGGGGAGTCCCAGAAGGTGTGCAGACTTCATAAGGCGATTTATGGCCTGAAGCAGAGTCCGAAAGCTTGGTACCAAAAGCTATCAGAGCTAATAGAGAAGCAGGGGTTCGTTCGCTCCACTGCGGACCATTCACTGTTTGTTCAAAGGACATAAAGAGGTACTATGGCTATTCTTGTTTATGTGGATGATATTCTTATTACAGGAGATGATGAGCAAGGCATTCATACTGCCAAGGAGTTCCTTGGTCAACAGTTTGTGACTAAGGACCTTGGCAATCTTCGTTACTTCCTTGGGTTGGAATTCGCCAGGAACCAGCATGGCCTTTTAATGACTCA
This sequence comes from Ottelia alismoides, assembly GCA_037367405.1. Classification (NCBI taxonomy): domain Eukaryota; kingdom Viridiplantae; phylum Streptophyta; class Magnoliopsida; order Alismatales; family Hydrocharitaceae; genus Ottelia; species Ottelia alismoides. The sequence goes on along the minus strand of JAZKJV010011346.1, from coordinate 1,607,737 downwards.
GAGGAAGTTTGTTATGGATCTTCTCTCTGAGACAGGTATGACAGGGTGTAAACCTGCTACCACTCCTATGGATGCAAGTGTGAGACTATATGATGAGGACACAGAGGAAGTCGATAGGAGAAGATACAGGGAGCTTGTTGGGAAGCTCTTATACGTTATCATCACCAGGTCGGACATTGCTTTTGCAGTAAGAAAAGTCAGTCAGTTCATGGAGCAGCCCAAGAAGGTGCATATGGACGTCGTCCATATGATATTGAGGTATTTGAAGACTTCACCTGGTTCGGGCCTTATATTCAGTAGGGATACATCTCTTGATGTGACAGCATGTGCAGATGCAGATTATGCAGGATGTCCCAAAGATAGAAAGTCCACTTTTGGCTTTGCAATTTTTGTTGGCGGCTCACTGGTTTCATGGAAAAGCAAGAAGCAGACAGTGGTGGCTAGATCTAGTGCGGAATCTGAATACAGGGCCATAGCACAAGGATGTGCAGAGATGATGTTGGTAAGATCGGTATTGACTGACTTACTGTTGAGGTTTCTCTTCCGATGAAGCTTCTATGTGATAATCAAGCAGCTTTCTTTATTGCCAATAACCATGATTTTCATGAACGGACAAAGCATATCAAAGTGGACTGTCATTACACTAGAGACATGATCCAGAAAGGTCTTATATCCACCTCTCATGTTTCCACAGGAGATCAGACGACAGACATTTTCACCAAGGCCCTGGCTAGAGGTCCATTTGAGAGGTGTTGTTCCAAGCTGAGCATGATTGATATCTATGCTCTAGCTTGAGGGGGAGTGTTGAGGTAATTGTATCTCTTAGAATCTGATTTATATTTTATGTTTTCCTTGTGTACCACTCATGTAATTAACCCATGGCTTTTCTCCTATATAAGAGAGCCATGAGATCCCTTCAAAAACAAGTCTCATTTTTATCCCAACAGGATTAGGTGGCCATGGCCGGTCCCAAGCCCGGGTAAATGAGGAGGGTTGCGCGTTAGGTAGCCGACAGCCAGCGCAAGAGAGATAAATTCGTAAATAGTGTTCTTAAAGTTCTTCTAAGAACACTATTTATGAATTTATCTCGAAACCGTTCGGATCTTTTAAACATGGATTTAAGCAAACATACAGATTTCGTTGGGGCGTTCCCTACTTGCGACGCGTTGCATCGCCCGAATGCAATGAAAAATTGGCAAGGGCCGCTACATCGCAGCCTGGATGTAGTTCAAAATTTGCAAGGGTTCTCGCATGAGGAACGCATGCGGGTAAATAATCTAGTTCCGCTGCATCACCGCCCGGATGCAGTCCAAAATTTGCAAGGGTTCTCGCATAGTGGACGCATGCGAGTAAAGAAGTTAGTCCAAAAGAGATTGCAAAGGAGGTTACGGATTGGTAGTTGGAATATCGGTACTTTAACTGGAAAATTGATGGAGATAGTGGATACAATGGAAAGAAGGAAGATTCATATATTATGTCTTCAAGAGACTAAATGGGTTGGAGAGAAAGCAAGGGAGATCGAGAAGACAGGCTTTAAACTTTGGTATTCAGGTAAAGATAAGGGCAGAAACGGTGTTGGAGTGGTTGTTCATAAAGATTTGAAGGATTGTGTGGTTGAGGTGCAAAGATTTGGGGATCGGATTATTTTGCTAAAGTTGGTGCTTGTAGAAGAAATTCTGAATATCATCTCAGTTTATGCACCGCAAATTGGTTTAGATGAAAGGACTAAACAAGCTTTTTGGGAGGATCTGGATAAGATTTTACAAGTAATCCCACAAAGAGAGATGGTTTGCATAGGTGGAGATCTTAATGGACATGTGGGAAAAGATGTTTCAGGGTATGCAAGTGTGCATGGAGGACATGGTTTTGGGGATAGAAACGAAGAGGGAAAGGTCATTCTGGATTTTGTAACTGCATATGATCTTTTCATAGCAAACACTCTTTTCAAGAAGAGGGAGGAGCATTTAATTACTTATAAGAGTGGCACAACTAGAACACATATCGATTACTTTGCGTTGAGGAGAAGAGATCGATTGTGTTGCAAAGATTGCAAAGTAATCCCTGGAGAGAGTTTGACAACCCAACATCGCTTGTTAGTCTTGGATTTACAAATAAAAGGGCTGGTGAAGAAAAGGAAGGTTCCTAAGATCACTAGAACTAGGTGGTGGAATCTTCCGCTGAAGCAATCAAGCTTCAGGGAGAAGGTTTTAGAAGACTTATCTTGGGATTGTAGCGGTAGTGCAAACGAGATGTGGGAGGCAGTAGCATCTTGTATCCGAAAGGTAGCCAAAGAGATGCTAGGCGAGTCAAAAGGAGGAGCTCCGGGTCAAAAGGAGGCTTGGTGGTGGAGTGAAGGGGTGCAGGAGAAGCTAAAAATTAAAAGAGCTTGCTTTAAAGCTATGTCTAAGGATAGAACAGAGGAAACTGTCACAGACTATAAAATAGCGAAGAATGAAGCGAAGAAGGCTGTAAGCGAAGCTAAGTCAAAAGCTTATGAGGTTTTGTATAAAAATCTCAACTCTAAGAAGGGCCAGAAGGATATATTCAGGTTGGCCAAAGCAAGAGAAAGAAAGACCAAAGACCTTTCTCAAGTGAGATGCATTAAGGACGAGGAAGGTCACGTGCTTGTTCATCAGAAGGATATAGAGACTAGATGGGAGCAATACTTCCATAAACTTTTCATTGGAGAAGGAAATAGAGAGATCACTTTGGGTGATCTAGCTAGTAGTGAAAGTTACTTGAATCGTGCATGCTATAGACGAATACAAAGAAAAGAAGTAGAGGAGGCTTTGAAGGTTATGAGACCTGGGAAAGGTGTTGGACCGGATGACATCCCTGTAGAAGTTTGGAAAGTTTTAGGTGAGCGTGGTTTGACTTGGCTTACGAATCTATTCAATGTTATTTGGCGAAGCAAGAAAATGCCTGAAGATTGGAGGAGGAGTATCGTGGTGCCTCTTTATAAGAACAAAGGAGACATTCAAAATTGTTCAAATTACAGAGGTATCAAGCTGATGAGTCACACTATGAAAATTTGGGAACGTGTGATCGAAAGAAGGTTGAGGCAAGTTTCCCAAATAAAAGAAAATCAATTTGGATTCATGCCAGGTCGCTCAACTATTGAAGCCATCCATTTGCTAAGGAGAACAATGGAGATTTATAGAGCTAAAAGGAAGAATCTCCATATGATCTTTATTGATTTGGAGAAGGCTTATGATTCCGTCCCACGAGAGATACTGTGGAGAGTTTTGGAGAAGAGACAAGTACCTGTCCTATACATTAATCTCATAAAGGATATGTATGATAGGGCTTTATCTTGTGTAAGGACCCCGACGGGGAAGACTGACTATTTTGATATCAACATTGGTTTACATCAAGGTTCAGCTTTGAGTCCATTTCTTTTTACTTTGATTATGGATGAGTTGACAAGTCACATTCAGGATGAGTTACCTTGGTGTATGTTATTTGCTGATGATATTGTGTTGATTGACGAGACTATAGATGGAGTAAATGAGAAGCTTGAGGTTTGGAGACATGCATTGGAGACTAAAGGTTTTCGTATAAGTAGGGCTAAGACGGATTATATGGAATGCACCTTTGATGGAAGCAATGGTGAAGGAATCGAGGTGAAGATTGGTGACGATAACATCCAGAAGAGAGATTCTTTTAGATATCTGGGATCTATTTTGCAACATGATGGAGAAATTGATGGAGATGTTACTAATAGAATAAATGCAGGCTGGCTAAAGTGGAGAGGAGCCTCCGCTGTTCTCTGTGATAAGAAAATGCCTTTAAAAATTAAAGGAAAGTTTTACAAAGCAGCCGTGAGACCTGCTATGCTTTATGGTTCTGAATGTTGGCATGTGAACCATAGACATGTGCAGAGAATGGTTGTAGCAGAAATGAAAATGCTAAGATGGATGTGTGGACATACACGTAAAGATAGGATTCGGAATGATGCAATCAGTAAGAAAGTTGGTGTAGCTCCGATCGAGGATAAGATGCGAGAAAACCGCTTAAGATGGTTTGGTCATTTGCAAAGAAGGTCAACTGATGCACCGGTTCGGAGATGCGAGTGTTGGGATGTTGAGCCGGCTAAGAGAGGGCGAGGACGACCCAAGAAGTGTTGGAAAGAGACTATACGAAGGGATCTTAGTTTGCTGGATATAAGTCCGAGATTGACCCAAGATAGATCTGAATGGAGGCGAAGAATCCATGTAGCCGACCCTACTTAATTGTGGGAAAAGGCTTTGTTGTTGTTGTTGTTGTTAGGATTAGGTGGCCATCCCCCTTTATTATAGTAGATTATTATCTCCTTCCAATTATCTCCAAGATAATTGATTTGATTTGAAATTAATCTATATTGACTATTCAATATATATTTAATTTAATCAAATTAATTAAGGATTTTTACCTAGCAGACCCTATAATCTTTGCCAATGACCTCTACGACCTTTGAAATATCGATATTCCTCCCTCGACCCCGTAAACTTGCTCCGTCTTACCCTATGGACCCTACCATTAATTTGAGACTTTTTGAGTTAACTAGCTTGGGTTTAAGTTGAGTTAATCTAACTCTAGAAAATCCAATGGTCCCTCCTTTCTGCTTCTCTCCCCCTCCTTCCTCTTCCACTCTCTCTCCTTCCATCTTCATCAGCCCAGCCGCAGGCACGTCATTGTCTGGCATGCTCATCGCCACCAGGCACAACAGTACTACCGCCTGTAGCTGCACGTTGTGCTCCCCGAAGTGCACTAGCTGCACAAGCGACATCACACCTCTTGTCGCGATCAGCGCCTCGGAGTGTTGCTTGTGCTCCACCTCCCTGTCCTCCAGCAGCCGCACCAGAGGCCCGATCACGCGCGTCTCCATCGCGCGGAACGTCATCGACAGACACCCCAGCGCGAGAACAAAGGGGACGAGGAGCTTCAGGTCCCTCTCCTCCTCCACGATGTGTATCAGCTAGTCCACGATGGAGAAGAGGCGGTGGAGGAGGTTGTTGTGGGAGCGGCAGCGGAGGATGACGGAGAGCGCGCGGTCGAGCTAGAGGGACGCTTCGGTGGCGATGCGGCGGAGGGCGGGAGGGCACAAGGGCGGATGGGGCTAGGGCAGGGGGTGGAGGGGGGGAGGGCACAAGGGCGGATGGGCTAAGGCAGGGGACGCAGGGGCGGAGGGCAGGGGGCAGAGGGTGGGAGGGCACAAGGGCGGATGGGGCTAGGGCAGGGGACGCAGGGGCGGAGGGCAGGGGGCATATGGGGGCAGAGGGTGGGAGGGCGAGGGGCGGAGGGTCAGGGGCGGAGGGCGAGAGGCAGGGAGGGCTAAGGGGCGGAGGGCAGGGAGGGCCAAGTGCGGAGGGGGGGGGGTGCAGGGGGCGGAAGGCGGACGGCGGGGAGGGCGAGGGGGGTGGGAAACAATAGGAGGGAGAGGGGGAATGGCATTGAATGTAAATTTGATAAACAAAATGGGTATAATGTAAAAGAATATAACGGAATTCGGTTAGTTTTAACGGGTAAATGGATGGGGGTTAACCACAAGGTTTGTAGGGTAAAGGTTAGCAAGTTTACGAGGTCGAGGGAGGAATATCAATGTTTCGAAGGTCGTAGAGGTCATTGGCAAAGATTATAGGGTCTGCAGGGTAAAAATCCCAATTAATTATTGTTGCATTTTTACAACAAAATCATGGCCATTGAAAGAAACACAAATCAATCTCAACCATTGATTTTGTGTTGTCTATGAATTGAGATCCATGGATCCCAAAATACTATATAAGAAGAGGCAACCCTACCTCTTTGAAATGACAATGAACATATGCTCTCTCCCTCTCTCTCTACATGGCATGTCTCTCTCTCTCTCTTATTGTGGTCGTCCACCATAGAGCCATCAAGAGAGTAGCCATCGCCGCAGCATCGTCGTTATGATGTCGGAGTATTTGGTCGTGGATCCCCATCTTCTTCGGTGCGCCTCGCTCGTGAAGAAGACGACGGATCTCGTGTGACGAGATCAGGAGATTCGCAGCTTGGATCATCAACATGGATTGCGAGTAGCACGCGTCTCATCAAAATGCTCGCAAGCGTCCCCTCCGTTGAATCGGACTTGAGACAGGAGGTCTCTTCGTTTAGAGACTCGATCACAACCATGCTTCAAGAGGTAAACCTAGTACTTGTTTGTGGTTTAGATGAAACGATCTTAAAAGTGTTCTTGGATCATGTGGTTTCATCATTTGAAAATTTTTAAATTCTGCTGCCTCAAACGAAAAGTACGACTAGTCGCTCCCGATCGAATACGATGTGATCCTCACGCTTCCGTGATGCGCTTAAGGATCTTCCCATATCCTTCAAGGTGTTCCTGGAGATGGCTAGAGATTGTTGCGAGTAGGTGGAAGCACTACCTGCAGCTGCCGTGGCGACATGGATGTATCTCGGATGGCCTTCACGTATGGAATTAGAAGCTGCTCTCCCAAAAAGGATCCTGGAGAAGTGTTGATGATGATCTGAACTTGTATGGGAATTAGGGTTTTGAAAACCCTAGACTGAATCTCAAACTCCAGATTGATCGCAAGCGGTGTCTTGCATATTTTAGGGTTTCTGAAAACCCTAAAACAATTCTCAAACTTTAAACATATCATAGAACAAATCTTCAAGAATACATATTCAATAATAAACAACTGAAATTAAATCTGCTCTGATAATTGAATCTCAAATAAATCATAAACATAAAATAATCCTCGAGAGTCGGACCAGCTCTGATACCATGTTAGAAAACAAGAATGTGAAAGTGTAATCAGAGATAAAGAATAAGAATAGTGAAGAACACTGGGATTTTACACGGAACCCTACTCCCTGAGGAGCGGGATGAAACCACGGGAGAACACCTCAAAGGGATGATGTGTTCATTGAACTTTCTCATTTGGTACAATGGGTGTGAGGCTTCTTATATAGCCTCTACTGACTCTCTAAGTCCCACAAATAGTAGATGTGGGACTAAACCACTGAATGTGGTAATTGGACACTATTGGGATCCAATTACCCATCTACACATGATGCATATACTCCAACAATTACCTTAGCATTGCTTAGTCATTTAACTAAAGTCATCCACTAGGCTATCAACTACTATAATAAACTAGTTAAAATATGAACTAAAAAAGGATGCCCGCCTACAGGCTTGTAAGTACCCCAAGTAGTCCAAGCACCTTAAAGTCCACTAATAGCTCCTTCAATAAGGTAGATGCTTGACTCAAAAAAAATAGCGCAGATGCTAAGAAATGTACAGAACGAACATGATATCTTATAAAGAATATAGCAATGTTCACTAAATCAGTCGCACGGGCCGCATATGCGGCCGCATATGCCCGTGCGGCGTGCAGACCGCACCGATTACTTGAATCAGTGCATTATGCGTCCTCCCTACATATGCGGCCCGCATATGCCCCGCATATCCCGCATATGCCCCTCATACTGCTCCAGCAGCTCCAACTTTTCAATCTTCTCATTCAGGTCCTTAATTCTGTAACTCTGCCTCTTCATTCAATTGTTAGAATATGACATGCATTTCTATACAATTGCAATGCATTATACCATTATATATATGCCATGTTGTATGTTTTTCTCATGTATTATTTTCACGAGTATATGCATTGTATCATCGAATATTTTTTAGATATGCCGATTGAGGTTTTGCTCATGTAATGCATGTATGTATATTGAAGTTTTGTTATTACGAATCATATAATGTAAAGTTTTTATGGTAAATGTTTTTTTTTGTAATTAAATATGAGGCAATTAAAAGTATATATGCGCACCCATCTAACATGAACTGTTTCTTTTAGATCTTCTTTAACTCCACTTAGATACATAACTTCAGTGGTAATGTTATTCATAGATATTTTTTTATTTTTAAATTAAAAATTAGAAAACCGCTTATAACCGCATATACCCCGCATATGCCCCCGCATACCACTTAATCAGTATTCGATGACCAGTCCGAGCGCATATGCATACCGCTTTCCTGAACCTTGGAATATAGTATACAGTTAACAAGTGATCATTGAACATGATAATTGTCACGAGGTGAAAATTCCAAACTCAATTTTTAAAACTCTAACTTGTGTGATAATAGTTCCTGGTAAGCTAACCACCCTACTCCTTATGTGAGAACATTAAATACCATGCTCAATAACACGTCACTCAAGCACGTGTATGCACATAAAATAAACATACAAGTGCCCACAAGAATAAGCACTAAAGCTTTCTTTCTTATTAGAAAAGGATGCTCATACTAGAGTAGATGGGAAGAATGAGCCCTCACCCATCCTTTTATACTCAAGTTCAGGAATGCAAAGGGGAGGCCTCTTTATTGCATTTACATAGCTACCAGACATATTTATCTTCAACAGATGACTCATCTATTGTGATCCTTCACATGTCTTGACTCTTTAGTTCCCCTGAAGGCCCTTTGCCTCCCGCATGTCATGTCATGTCATCAATTGGTCATATGCTCCAAATCCAATATGCCTTTGATGTGGCTTAGTGTATGCTCAACCAAGTATCATAAATACTTGGTATTGTACCAAAAGAGAGATCACGACACTTATGCCTTCGTGTAGCACATGTCCCTAGTCAACTGAGTAAGTGAAGTCCTTGAGAACTTCATTATGTGGCCACCACACCAAATGAGTCTGCCCATGACATCATTTGTGCACAGAAATCCCGACTTCCGGATTGGAGGTATTAAATGCCTCCGTCACCTAATCCATCAAGCATCCTCTTCTACGAGTGCCTCCAAGAATATCTTGAAAAGGTCACAAGGTAGAATCATGTTCCTAGCTCGTTCCCTCTTGAAGAAGATATTTCCATATAACAAGAAAGAAAATTCTTCGATTTTTAACTGGTATGGCCCTCCATGTGCATGCCAAGAATCTTCACAGCAACCTCTTAAGCTGGATCTGACTAGTATGAGGAGCAAGTTTTGATGCCCTCCGCCTATCGTCTTCATCTATATGGTACTCATCCAAAATGTTGATATGGAAAGCAGCTTTGATCGCTCTGTAAGACAGGATAGCAAGGCAAGCAGTTCCATATGTCATAACTGTTGGAAAAGAGTCTTAGATGATTATTCAGAAAACCCTATGCTCTCTTATATAGGGAGAGACCTTAAGGGTAAATTACAGAGAGGTCTATCAAGATAAAGAAAATAACAAAAAGATACATAAAGAGATATTAATACTACGAACTATCTCTACACTCCCCCTCAAGGTGGAGCATAGATGTCTATCATGCTCAGCTTGGATGAACATCTCTGAAAAGGTTCTCTGAGCAGTGGCTTGGTGAACACATCTGCAGTCTGATCTCCTGAGCTCACATAAGCAGTAGATATCAATCCTCTCTGGATCAAGTCCCTAGTATAATGGCAGTCAACTTCAATATGCTTGGTCCTTTCATGAAAAGCTGGATTATTGGCAATGAACAATGATGCTTGATTGTCACACTGAAGCTTCATAGGTAGGGGCACCGCTACATGCAAATCTTCTAGTACTGAACGAACCCACATCATTTCCGTGCTAGCTTGAGCCATGGCCCTATATTCGGATTCAGCACTGGACCTTGCCACAACAGTTTGTTTCTTGCTTTTCCAAGAAACTAAAGAGCCTCCCACAAAGACTGCAAACCCTGAGGTTGATTTTCGATCCTTAGGACATCCTGCATAATCTGCATCTGCACACACTGAGATGGATAAGTCTGTGCTCTTTCTGAATAGCAGCCATGACCCTGGAGAAGACTTCACATACCTCAGTATCATGTGTATAGCATCCATGTGAACCTGTCTTGGCTGTCCCATAAATTGACTCACCCTGCTAACTGCAAATGCAATGTCTGGACGAGTAATGGTAATATAGAGGAGCTTTCCCACCATTTCTCTATATCTCCTCTTATCTACTTCATCCGTATCATCATCATGCAGCTTCATGCTAGGGTCCATGGGAATACTTGATGGCTTGCACCCATCCATGCCAGTCTCAATCAGGAAGTTTGTAATATACTTCCGTTGTGTCATCACCAAGCCTTGTGCATTCCTTGCAAATTCCAACCCCAGAAAATATCTTAGGGTTCCAAGATCCTTTGTAACGAATTGACGGCCTAGGAATGCCTTCGCCCTCTCTATGCCCTGAACATCGTTTCCTGTAACAAGAATATCATCCACATAGACCATAATGACAACCGTACCTGCCGATGTCTTCTGCACAAACAATGAGTGATCAGCATTTGACCTCTTGAATCCTTATTGCTCAATCAGGTTGGACAGCTTCTGGAACCATGCTCTCGGACTCTGTTTGAGTCCGTATATCGCCTTGTGAAGTCTACAGACCATCTGCTTCTCCCCCTCAGCAGTAAACCCAGGTGGCTGTTGCATGTAGACTTCCTCCTGTAAGTCCCCGTACAAAAAGGCATTCTTGACATCTAGTTGAGATATACTCCAATCACGGACCACAGCAACTGATAAGAGAATACGAAGAGTAGAGTGTCTCGCCACTGGAGAGAATGTATCCATGTAATCCACACCATAGGTTTGTGTAAACCCACGGGCGACCAAGCGTGCTTTGTACCTATCCAACGTGCCATCTGCATGATATTTTACTGTGAAGACCCATTTGCAGCTCACAATTGATGCATCAGAAGGTGCAGGGACCAAAGACCATGTGCCACGAGACTGTAAGGCCCTCATCTCCTCTTCCATTGCTAATCTCCAGCACTCATTCTTCAAAGCTTCCTGGTAGGTCCGTGGTATATCCACGGAAGACAAGGCTGTGGCAAACCTCTGAAAATCACCAGTGAGACGGTGAAAAGACACCTGTGAAGCGAAGGGATAAGAGGCACATTGCCTCTTCTACTTCCGAATGGCAATCGGAACATCAAGATCATCATCATCTGCTGTACTGGATGGGCTAGTGTCTGCCTGTACTGAAGGATCCTGCACATGTACCAAACCTGGCCCGTCAGTAATAATGCCATCTGAACATAACTGAGGCGTGATGATTGGCTGCTGTGTAGTCTGAGCAGGACCTGTCCGGCGTGTATAGAATTTAGGTAAAGGTGATACGAGAGGACGTGGAATGGGTGGAGGTGGAGGTGGTGGTGGTGGTGCTGGCGTGGAGACGGGCACAGGAGACAACTCAGTTGTACTCAATGTAGGTGGTGGAGGAACAAAGACATCATTAGTGGTAGTGGATGGTACCATTCTGTCACCTGCAGGAGAAAAATACATGACAAACTCAAAGAAAGTAACATCAGCACTCGCGAAGTACCTATTAGTCACAGGATCATAACATCGGTAGCCCTTCTGAGTTCTGGAATAACCAACAAAGATGCACTTGACTGCTCTAGGAGAGAGTTTGTCAAGTCCGGGAGATAGACGATGAACGAAAGCCACAGTACCAAAAACACGTGGAGTCAGTGAAAATAACTCCTTGTCCGGGAAAATAAGAGAGATAGGTATCTTATCACCAAGAACTGAGAATGGCATTCGGTTAACCAAATCAAATAACATGCAGTAAGAACAGCATCGTCCCAAAATGAAATAGGAGTACAACTCTGAATCAACAGTGTTCGAGTAATATCCAAGAGATGGCGATGCTTTCTTTCTGCCACACCATTTTGTTGTGAGGTATACGCACAAGTGGTTTGGTGAATAATGCCCTTTGATGAAAGGAATAGAGAAAGTGAGCGTGTACAAAATTCAAGGGCATTATCCGTCCGAACATATTTGACAGAAGAAGAAAAGATATTATGCACTTCATTAAGCAAATTCTTGATCACATCTCCTGCTTCAGATATATTTTTCAAAAGAAAGACCCATGACACACGCGAGAAATCATCCACTACTACAAGATAAAACCTGTGCCCCTGATGATCGGGAACACGACTCAATTGATGTGGGCCCCTGATGATGTAGAGATAGCTCGTAGCTGCATAGTCGAGGATAGAAAAACCTCCCCCTTGTCCAACCAGGGGCGAATGAGTACCATCTGCTATCTGCACTGAACGGCCGGGAGGAATATCCCTGTAGGCCTGTAATCTACCTCTATCTCGGCAGAGATGATATGTGGCTCCGGAATCTATAACCCAGTCAGATATATCATGAGGTGTTGTGCATGCAGTAGATCTACCTGAGGTGCTCGCAGCGGCGGATGAACTGGCAGAGGCAGTGGCAGCAATATCTGAAGAGCCATCAGACGAATCAGCAGATGACTGTGGCATAATATCTCGGAGACGGGCCACCAGTTCGTCAAATCTACTATCTGCAGTAGAGGATAATGGAGACTGCGAGTGCTCTGCAACACGTGTCGATGCTGGGAATCCATGCTTAGAATAACATGTCTCCTCTGAGTGTCCAGTGCAGTGACAATAGGAGCACGTCTGACTGAACCGACCACCCCTTCCCTGGGGTCCACGGCCACATCCACGACCATGGCCAGAATAAGGTCCACCTCTCCCACGCGAGACTGCCATCGCCGATGGGGGTGGAGTAGAAGAGCTGGAGGAGACTGGAATGCGACTGAGCCTTCTATAAACATCCTCCACTGAAGGAATAACTGCAACAGCTAGAATCTGGGACCGGGCGGCATCATACTCAGGATCAAGAGCCGCAAGTAGAACACCCACCATGGTGGCGTTCCGAAACGTCTTCTACTGTTCAGGAGTAGCATTGAGAGGAATGGTATTGTATATCTTCTCAAACATCCCTCTTAGGGATGTGTATAGGGAATGGAGAGGTCTGCCGCTTTGCTTCATTGTGAAAATGTCATGCTGAAGCTGCAACATCTTTGTCTCATTTCGCACCTGCGAATAAGTAGCGGCAAGAATGTCCCACATTGCCTTGGCAGTGGGCTGATGAAGGACATCGTTAGTAATCTTCATCGTCAATGTACCAGATAACCAGACTTTTGCGTAGGCGTCGTCAGCCTCCCATGAGGCATAGATCCCTGTCTTCTCTGCATGCTCATCCTCGGTAAGAATGTGTTTCTTACCATTAGACTTCATGAGGCTCATGAACTGCATCGCCCAGAGCTCATAGTTAGACCCGTCCATCTTCACTATTGGCGCAGGACCTTTGAATGCGCCGGTGGAGGGCAAATCGACTTTCGATTCTGACATACTGCTGCTTGGAGAAGAACAAGGGTATATAGACACGGTGATGAATGTCTACACAAACTGCATCGGATTTGAGTGTATATGTAGACGTTTACGCACTCAAACCCACATCTCGGATGAAGAGAGGGCTAGGGCACGCCTCAAAGAAGGCTTACAGCCCTTTAATCGGCTAACGGGTGCCGACCGGTGGGACCTCCAGGACTGGGAGCCGCTGATCTGATTCGCGGCTGGGCTGGGGGCGTAAGGCGGCTGGGCTGGAGGCCTAAGGCGACAGCTGGGACCTCCGGGGCTGGGCTGGGGGCCGCCTTGTGCCCTAAGGCGGCAGGTGGGACTGCCGAGGATGTGTTGGGGGCCGCCTGGAGGCGAAAGGCGGCGCGAGGCTGCGGCTGGGTCCTTCGGCGGTGGTCTGGGACCGCTGGCTGTGGGCTGGTACCGCCGGTGGTGGGCTAGGAGCAAGTCCTAGGGCAGCGCGGGAGCCTCGATCGGAGCCGGAGATAGAAGCGGCGGCGCCGAGGAGGGGAGAGTGCGGCGGGTGGGGAAGGGGACGGCGCGGGAGCCCTAGGGCGGCTCTGATACCATGTTGGAAAAGAGTCTTAGATGATTATTCAGAAAACCCTATGCTCTCTTATATAGGGAGAGACCTTAAGGGTAAATTACAGAGAGGTCTATCAAGATAAAGATAATAACAAAAAGATACATAAAGAGATATTAATACTATGAACTATCTCTACAATAACATTTCAAAGGATCCATCATACTAAGGGATGATACATTTGTGTACTATCTTAGCCTTTTCTTCTGAAGTTGAGATGTTGGCAATAGCAGCACCTTATTACCACCCTGGAACTAGCTGAGATATGGCTCTTGTAAGATGCCTTCTTCAACCAATATTGAGCGCGTGCAAATGCATCATTTGTTTCCCCTCGTCTCCCATGACTTCCACATGTGAAATCAGAGGTTGCAAGGCACCGAGCTTGACTATTCTACTTAGCCACTTCACATGGTGCCATGAGTTGCTTGCCCATCATAACCTCGAATAGACTCCAGCCTATGGTGGAGGTATGCTGCAGGTTCTCAAAACTAAGCAGTATCCAACAAACTCAACCAATTGTATTGATTGGCTTCCACACGATGCCTCAAATACTCTTCCAACAAAGTATTGATCTGTGTTGTTTTTCCATCCATCTGTAGGTGGTTGCTAATAGAGAATTTGAGGTCTAATACCAGCATTTAGAATAAAATCGCTCAAAGTCAGACCTTGAACCATGCATCGTGGTCATTTACGTTGTTCATCTACATGCCTCAATGATTTACCACTTTCAACAAGAATAGCTTCGTTGTGCTCTTTGTCATGCACTCCTAAGTACTAATAGGAAGTTTTTGTATTTAGAAATACAATCAAATACTACCATTATTACATTGTTCCCATGCATCTTTGGGAAATTAGTGACGAAGTCACCCATAGTTAGGGGTGTGCATGGTTCTCGGATCTCACGGATACCCAATCCGATCCATGTTAGATGACCCGCATCACATGGTTATCCAATGTGATTTTCTGAACTGGATATCCAAAACCAGTTGATCTGTTTACATGGGTGATCCAATCTGGTATCCACTGGATACCCATCTTTGATCCATCCCTGATCCATTGGCAACCCGTTGTGACCCCCCAATGCCCTCGTGCACAGCAGTTCAAACTGAGTTGTTGCTGGACAAAAGGTTAAATAAAAAATTGTAACACTTACGAGTTCAGGAAGAGAGATAACTAGATAAGGGCCACTGCAGGACTAGCGCAAGCTCATCAATAATCAAAATGAGATTATCAGATGTAACATCGACGCAACGGTTACGACACAACAATGAATAAATATAAAACCGATTTAATTTAGATTAATCACACGATGATCTCCTACACATCGCTTGTCGGAATGCGTCCATTGTCGTGCGATTTAGTAAGGGACGCAAATATTCGGATACAAATATAGGTATTTTGGTTATGGAGGAGATTAGATCCGTTCCTTAGTAATGGCGGCGAGGGGATTTGCTC
The DNA here is from genome assembly GCA_037367405.1 of Ottelia alismoides. Classification (NCBI taxonomy): domain Eukaryota; kingdom Viridiplantae; phylum Streptophyta; class Magnoliopsida; order Alismatales; family Hydrocharitaceae; genus Ottelia; species Ottelia alismoides. The sequence goes on along the minus strand of JAZKJV010011346.1, from coordinate 1,592,547 downwards.
GACGACTAGCAGAGGATGGTTGCAGCATATAGCACAACCATTGATGTCGCCTCTTAGACGGCGGAAGGGGACTAGTGAGGCTAAAACTACCTGATGTTGCGAAAACCTCTTCCTCTCTCACAGCTCTCTAATCAAAGGGACCTTACCAGCTCTGTGTTGCGCTGTTCGCGAGCATCGTCTGTTCTCTAATTGTTACTGAACATCAAGAAGATGCCATAGAAACAAACATACCATGCAATCACTCTCTGGGTTGTGATAGAGAAATGTTCGGAGATATCTATTGAATGACTCGTTATACGAAATCACTAAGATGTTGGCTCATTTAATTCTTTGTCAAAATCAATATTTTAAGCAAATGATAGGGTTATAACAAAATCTAAGAAATTATATTCTTATAATAATATCTAAGAATTTATGTATGGAAATACTTACCGATTTGCCTATATCGAGGTATGAATTGTTCTGCTTAAAGTTTAATTGAACTAATTAACTTTAAGGTCCAATCTTTATTTAACATTGAAATAACATGTAGATCTCATTTATAAAAGTAATCATAACTAGATGAAGTCAACAATTAACGTAATGCACTGGCTTCTGATTGTGTAGTATTGAGGATCTACTTGTTGCCAAAATCAAATCGTAATGCATCAGCTTCTGTTTCTTTTTTCTTTGCGGTCTCCATCCAAAGTCATGCCAATATTGTGTATTTATACATGCATGCTCAAGTTAATTTGTAGATATAATACCAAATAAATCATAAATTTAAATAGAGTAACCTACATGTATAAAAAATAATATTGACCGATTTCATATTGTTTTCTTTTTCTTTATTATATATAGATTGTAATATCACTTTAATATCCATGGATACCCGCGGGCAATCCATTATCCACTTCAAACAATGGGTATCCACTCCAATGGATAACCACTTAAAATGGAGCTGGGCGACCCGTTGACCCTGTGCCATGGTTTGGATCGGGTTAGGTGCAAATGGGATGGGTTTTCGACCCATGAACACCCTTACCCATAGTTGAGAAAGGATAGGAAGGGCTTCAGTAGTCGTATTGTATACTTCTTTTCTATCTTGTCTTCTTAACAAACAAGACAATTATGCACGTGGTCTTCCATGTAATCATGCATTTTTGGCCATAAGTAGCTCGAGTAGAAGAGTGCAAGCATATGCTTCACTCATGGAATTCAAGCGCATGGTACGTCCTAAGACTCCTTCAGCGACATCTTCTTTAAGCCTCCACTCAAGGGAACATAGAGCATCATGTCCTTAGTGTACAGGATGCCTTCTTCTACCCTGAATCAATGGATCTCTCCTCCAGTTATAGCATGCACCGAGCACGAGGTGATTGGATCCTCTTGTGTCTCCTCTTGTATATGATCCAACATGTCTTCAAATAAGCGCATGACGGACGCAATCACTACAACTATTGCTCCTCTCAGTTGCCCTTTCTCGAAAGAGCATTGGCACCTGATTGGCCTGCCTAAACTTATACCAAAACTCAAAGCTCCAAGTCGAACTCGACAAGAACGTCTTTCCATCATGGTAGCTTGGGAGTAAGCTTCTTTCCCCATGGCAAAGGAGCTCATTGCATATTGTTTGTCTGCACCAAGAACTATGCTCCAAGGAAATAGTGGTGCCAAGTCCTCTAATAAGGTATCGTAGCTGTCATCTCCTCGAACATGGAGTACCTCCTCTCTGTTGCATTCAGCGTGCAGTTCCATAAGCCACAGGGGGCCCATTCTATACCAATATGCCTCCAAATACATAATGACACGTTACTATGGTCTTCAAATGGATTTTTAAAGTTCAAAACTTGTAGGGTTGGATCCTTTACCATCTCCCCTTCAAAGGCATTTGTATGCCTCCTGATATTCACGTGTCCATCTCCGTTATTGATCCTTCCAAAGCAGGCTTATCAATGGTGTTGCCTTCGTGGAATATCCATTGATGAACTCCATGTAGTAGTTCAACAATATGAGGAAGGATCACTGCTATGTCACATTTGTAGGGTTTTCCCACTATTCAATGGCTTTAGTCTTCGTGGGATTCATCCATATTGCAGTATCTCCCATGATATACTCGATGAAGGAGATGTCCCCCTGGCCAAAGGCACACTTTGGTGGACTTAAGTGCAACTAGTTTGCATCAGCTTCTCAAGCACCATCTGTAGATGCTTAACACGCTCTTTCAGGATCTTGTTGTACACCATGATGACACCCAAGTAAGCCACAAGAAAAAAGTTTATATACTCACAAAAATAAGTTTAATCAGAATACAAAATGTCCTCAAGTTTTAGTAAGACCAGACAGCATAATAAGGAACTCAAAGGAACTATAATCAATCACAGACATTATCTTCTGTCTGTCTCCTTCCGTAATGCAGATCTGGTAGTATCCTAACCTAAGATCCATCTTTGAGAAGAATTTCTCCTTACCCAGGCGACCAAATGAGTCTTAAATTATCCGGAGCATGGTATGTGTTCTTCAATGTTACCTTGCCTAGTGTACGATAGTACATGCACATCTGAAAGCTCCTATCATTCTTCTTGTGGATTAGCACCAATGCTCCATATAGGACCTTGCTTGGACACATCAGACTAGCGTCCACCAGCTCCTTGAGTTATATCCCCAAATCCTAAGAATGTGCAGGAGGCATATTGTGTAATGCAAGTGAAAATGGCATCATTCCCAACATCAGCTCAATAGCGTGATCTACATCATGCTTTGGTGTAAGCTCCTTGGGATCATGTCCATAAAGGTTTAAACTAACCCAACACCATATATGATGCCTTGAGACATAAATCTCCCTACTCGCCATCTTCTTCAAGGCATATTGTTACCAAGTACACAATCTCCCCTTCCTTCATCCCATTACAAGCTTGCATCATGAATATACTACAACATGTCCCTTCTTCGTAATCACCCTAACAAAATAAATGTGCTCTCCCACCATAAGGAAGACTCCTCCAGATAATAAGTCACAGATGCATGCCTTCTTCAAAAACTAGACTCCCAAAATAACTTGGAAATCATCCAAGCATGTAGATCATTTACTCCTTGCCTCCTCAGTTTCATATATGCCCAACTCTGGAGACTCGCCATGAAGTTGAAGAGTGTGCCATCCTTAAATGTGTTATTTATGTTCACCAATAGCGCAAGGTATTGTTTGACGTATTCCTGAACAATTAATTTTGCTTTAGCCTTCGGAGTGATCTTCGCGCTACCCAAGCATTGTTAATGGCATGGCCTTAGGTGTCGATTTTGGTGTCGTTTCACCAAACTTGAAAATCGACATATCGCCAACATGTCACTAGAATTGCTAAAAAATGTGAAACTACTATAAAATTTGATTTTTCTGAATATTAAGGTTTTCATTGTTTTCTAATCAATAAATAAAATACAAACACACTTATTTGCTAAATTTCAAGTCAAAATACACGCTTTATAGTAGTATTATCATCCAAGTCACTATGTAGGTTGATGTCCAGCATTTAACAAGGCTAGTAATTAGAAGTTTAGTCATGTAGAATGCATAAATAAGTTGAAGTAACAAATAACATAGTTTTCTAAACTCAAAATTCATAATATACAAAGTTTTCTAAACTCAAATTCATAATATATCAATACAATAATAAAAATACTTACCACCTAAATAAGGTGAAGAAAAATCGCTGACTGATTAAACATAACTATATTATCAAAAAAATACTTTTATAAATTTATATTAAACGCGTACATACTATATATTATATTAACCATATATGTCATGAACTCGTTGAAGATCTTGAGATGCTTTAAATTATAACATGTTTATTCAATCAAACATATCATAGATATTGTTTTATAACGTCGTCGAACATTGGTGAGCGAAACCCGACGTCTAGATGAGGGTCTTGTTCCCCAGTTAGCGAACCTATGGGGGTTTGGGAGAATGAAATTTAGTTTAACTATTCATGTTAAAGTTAGTTGGTCATGTAAATATTTGCTTTAAAAATAGACTTGTGTTTGCATGTTTAATATATATATATATTATGACTAATATATATTATGACTATTATATATATTTCCGTTAGAGATTCGCAAAAGGCTGGAAAAATTGATGAGGAAGTTCTTTGGTCGGATGGAAAATAGGAGAGGGCGGGATTTCACTTGGTTTCCTGGGATAAAATCACGCTTCCAAAGAAAATGAGAGGGTTGGAGGTTCTTAGATTGGAAGGAAAGAACAAGGCCCCATTGGTGAAGTAGGTGGTAAGATTATGGCGGAGATCTCAAGATCTAGTTTGTAGGTTGTTGAGAGGGATATACATGATTCATTGTACGCTTAGGCCCTGTCACATCTACTATCCTTCTGCGATTTGGCAAGGTATGTGTAAGATTATTCCAGAATTGGAGAGCAAACTACAACCAGTTCTTAGGGGCAGGCATGATTTCAGGTTCTGGTTAGATGACTGGACGTGCAGTGGTGCTCTTGGTGACCGATTTCCGCAACTTTTGGCACTGTCGAGGGATAGAAATGCAACAGTTCATGAGGTGGACCAGAACGAGACATGGATGCCTTCCTTTTTAACAGGGTTATCATATCAAAGGCTGGACGAACTTTGGAGAATGCACAGGGAGCTGGTGGGACTTGAAGAACGTATGGACGGGAGGGACCACTTCAAGTGGAACGAGGGCAATTTTACAGTGAAAAAAACGTATAGATTCTTTGCGGAAGACCAAGCGGTTGTCCAGGAGGAGGTCTGCATGGTCAGTAAAATCATTTGGCGCGAGAGGATTCCGAATAGAGTCAGGGTGTTCCTTTGGTTGGTCAGGCATGGGAAATTGCTATCCAAATTACATCGTGGTAGTATGGTGCATGACGAGGATGTATTCTATGATAGGTGTGACAATGAGGTGGAGGACCAGGACCATATCCTATTTTCGTGTGCCCTATCAATCGAGATTTGGAGGAGAATGAACATAGTATGGCTAGATGTGGGGAGCATGGAAAGCTTCTAGAGCTCCGTACGAGTGGTATGCGGTAACGGGCATGACGACAGCTCTCTCCCCTTTGCTGTTCTCTGGGCAATTTGGTGCGACTGAAATGAGTGCATCTTTCGCGGTCAGAATTTTTATATTGAGAATGTGTTACAACGTTGTAGGGCATAGCATGCGACATGGACGCATGTAATCTAGTTCTTTCTTCTTATTAATATATATTTAAACTTTGTGGTGGATCCCATCACGGGATCCCACCCTTTTCCCTCTCAAATATATATATTTATGTATGTATAGGTATATTCACTCGGAATGCATATCAGATATTACGGGCGAAATGGGGAAAGATATCACCCAAATCACCCCTGTTTCCATTAAAACTTGAAGGAAGTTGGCAATAAATAGCCAATAGTTATGTTTAATTGTAGTCTTAATTTTTACTTTTTGACGAGGGGTGAATTTCTTCAATTTATTTTCACGGTGTGTATTTAAACTATTTTTTTGGTATATTATGAATTTCTAGTTGATGAGATTGTGTTATTTGTTATTTTATCTTATTTATGCATTTTACATGAACAAACTTCTAATTGTACCCTTACCGAATACTACATATCAGCCTATGTAATGATAATGTGACAATAATACCACAAACTTGTATTTAGACATCTAATTTAGAAAATGAGTTTATATATCTATGTTATTTATTTATTAAAACATATTGAAAGGTTTGATTTTTAGAAAAAAAACTCAAGGTTACAAGTATTTTATTATTTTGTTAATGATTACATCACATCTTGTGGGTGTACCTGATAAAGGAATGGTCAGTGATAAACAAAATTGTTAAGTTCTATTGAATTTATGAACACCTTCTTCTCTAAGAGCATTATAGTTTTTCGATCTGACAATGCTTTTGAGTTTGTTCAGTAGGACTTGAGCAGTTTCTTTGCTACTAAAAGCACTCTTCACTAAACTTTATATATGTACACCTCGCAGCAGTTGCATGTTGGTGGAAAGGAATATGTTGACATTCTCCATCTTTAGACATTTGTATTTGTCTATTTCTTCGCTTCCTACTTACAATAGTCCTATTAAATACCTCTTTTATGTGATTAGTGTTTTAAAGTTTCATTTTATACAAGAAATCTTACCTCTTGAATAAAATTATCTCATTCTATCTCATTATTTTTCCACAAGGTATCTTAGCGATGGTCCTAGACCTAAGCTCCGATCCCCTCATGCCCTAACCCTTCCATTGTCACCCTCTATCATATTTTGTGCTTTCTCAATTATGGTGTTCTGGTCGCGTGCAGCATCACCATGAAGGCACATCATGGACGACCATCTTAGTCCACAAGACCGTAAAACATCGTAAGTTTATGTTGTGACCTTCGAAGATCACCAAGTTGATATTGTTGTGACCTTTAAAATCGCCATCTTCGTCTACATCAAATATAGCAAATAAGGTCTTCAGTTTTAGATTTTGATTTCAATTCACCAAGTCCAGAAAGAATTTTCAGAGAACTTCGCTGAAACTTCGCTAAAATCGTCGGCAATCATGGAAAGGACTTCAAACTCGATTTTTCCCTAAAACTAAGATTTTTAATGTTCATGTGTTGTTGGGAAAAATGAGAGAGTTGTTTATTCCATGAACCCTAAGCTCTCTTATATATGAGAGTAGCCTATGGGTAAATTACATAAGACAATCATAAATAAATAGAATTAAGAAATAGTACAGGAAATAGGAAATAAATAACATAACATAAATATATCTCTACACTCCCCCTCAAGACGGAGCACAGACGTCAATCATGTTCAGCTTGGACGAGCACTTCTGAAAAGGTCCTCTGAGTAAATTACATTAGACAATCATAAATAAATAGAATTAAGAAATAGTACAGGAAATAGGAAATAAATAACATAACATAAATATATCTCTACACTCCCCCTAAATGAAGCCCTTTTTGCCGGCCAGAGATTCTACTCGGAAAACGTGCTCATTTCGGCATCCCGTTTCATTCGCGACTGGTCCGATGCTTAGGGGTTCTTTGATGTAATGGGGGTATCAGATTGTGATACCTTCGGTTTTTTTACTCGTTTTTGTTCTCTGTTCGCATACCCGCTGTAAGTTTTTCTTACCTTTTTAATAAATTTGGGGCGAGCACCACCGAGTGCGTCCCCCGCTTTTGAGCGTCAAAAAAAAAAGGCCTTGGTGAAGATATCTGCAGTATGGTCCCCTGGGCTGACATGAGATGTGGAAATAAAACTATTATGAATCATATCTCGTATATAGTGGCAATCAACCGCGATGTGCTTGGTGCGTTCATGAAATGTTGGATTATTTGCAATAAATATAATAACATGATTGTCACATTCCAGTACCATAGGAAGGGGAACCTATATATATGTATATATGTATATATATATGTAAGGAACAGCTCGAACCCACATCATTTCTGTACTAACCTGGGCCATAGCTGTGAACCCCTTAGGATCTGGGTACCCGTTAATCACACATTTGTTATATTATTCACATGAGATCGCAGAAGTTACAGAAAAGCAGGGAAATTTTTTTTTCATGCTGCAATAATTGACATTCAGATTCACATTTATATTCATAACCACCAGTTAATAGAACAATTGGCACCAAAATCTCATTTCATTAATTTCCATATGATTTTACAACATGTACAATGTATGTCTGTACATACAACATCCCAAAAATTTGACTGAAGAGAAGAAGCATTTACAATATCAATTGAACGAAAAACTGTAACAAAAACCACATACCGTCTGGTATAGACCTTGTCTCCTGGAACCCTGTATAGCTATTGAACAACAGACTCCTTTCCTGCCATGCGTGCAAGGAAGAAAAGGAGTCACAATTGTGAATACAAATCCGTAGTTTTTTTTTAAAATAAGTGACAAGTAATTTATTATGTGCAAAAGAGAGCAAGTAGAAAGGTGGAACAAGTATAATTTACATCTACTTGCATAAGTAAAAGGGTTTTCAACTGTTTGGTATTAAGTTCATTTGTTCTCCCCTCTTTCCCATTCATCCCATATATATATATATATATAAAGTTTAGATGACAAACCCTAACATATAATGATTTCCTGTGTTTTAAGATCATGATTTTGGGTCTTGGAGATCATGTTGCGGAACTTGATGGCACATGTAAATGCTACTTTCTTGTCATTGAGATCATGTCATGGTTTTCGATAATGGATTGATATGATGATGATGAATTTGATCCTTAATCCTATTTACTCCTTTTAAGTTAGTGGATAGTCTGTGGTCTTGGTCTGTGTGTAACCTCACACTATGACTCTAAGGTATTTAAAAGTACCTTAGGGTTGGGGTGCCTCCGTAGGCATGCGGTGTTGTATAATGCATCCTAACTAAGTTCCCAATACGTCCACTAGCTTAATGAGACTTTGAATCAAATTATAGACACTCCCAATCACTCAATCTTAATTATAATTTCCTCTAAACCTTAACTGTAACTCTCTCAGATGTAAACTCTCGATGTTTTAATTGTAATCCCTTCAACCTCAAGTGTATCTGTCTCAGATGTAATTTTAGATGATGTGGATATGGATATGGATGATCTAGATATAGAATCGCCAAGTCTGTTTGGCGAAGGTAAACTCAAGCGGTGAAGAAGCCTACAAATGGCTCTTCCGTCTCGCCCTCTAGTTGGAAGGACGGTCCAATAGAGGGATAGGTCTGCTCCCCAACTACGCCACTAAGACGGGTGAGAGGGACTTCCCGGAAAAGTCACTCTAGAAAAACAGCCCGACCGGTAACGGGCAACCGAGCTCGTACGTAAAACTGAAAACTAAGGATCCCCCGCTTGGGTATCCTAAAACAGAGGGTCAGCGGAACCGGTCTAAAGTCGGGATCCCAACGAGGCGTAAAAACACTGCGAGCTCGCGTAAAAACCGAAGGGGGACTGGGATCCTAGACCCGCGCACTTGGCGGCCGCTGCCCAAACTGGGCTTCCTATTTTCCCGCCCAGTTGAGGGTCACCGCGCCCTCGTACGGTCAAGTGTAAAGGAGCATTATGACCGGCACAATAATTTATAAGTCATTACTGATTCGCAGTCAACTGTATTTGCTTGACTACTCGATCCCTTTTCAATCTCTTCTGTAGTTAAATTTACAGATATAGATATTTTGTCACCATATATTATTAGCAGTATAGAAGATTTTACTCAAGATCAATCGATTAGTGCTTCTTAATCATAGTGATCTTAAATTGGTCAAAACCGCATATTTATCCTTATTCCAAATATGCAGCTTATATAGATGAGAATATTTGAATGTAACTCCATAGGTTAAAAGAGTGAGCTAAGTCTCACAACCAACTCATCAATCTTAAAGATAGGTATATTTGACTTTTTAATAAACTCTTAAGAAAAGGTTGATTACGAAAAGATGATTGTCATGATTGTCTTTAATTATATGTGCAAGTATTCTTTTTGTGGCATGACTTACTGAAGTAGGTGCACTATCTAGAAATCTTGCATCTATTGCTAAAATAGCCAGGTTACCTACTACCATAACAATATCATAGTATTAGTGTTCAAGTAGCAATTGTATGTCTTTTCTATATTATGAATCTCAAGGATAATCAATATCTGAATGTAGATCGACTCATGTTGAACTTTAAGCCAACAAGAACATGCCTAACCACAATTTGTGTTATTTAGTAGTCTGAACTTAAAGTTTAAATAATATGTTTATACATATGGATACGTAGAACAAATCTTAAACTTAACATTAGCCTAAGGACAATCTTTACAACACTATCTAGGATCTTTACTCTTTTTCAGTGTTTTGTGTGTCCCATAGACCCAACTAAATCCTAATTTACCATCTTTGCAGAGATGTATATCTGTCAGCATTTCATGATTAAGGATCACTAGAAATTGCCATTTGTTAAGATCCATGATAGTCTAATAGAGTATATTCAAGTACTGTTGTAGGCAACCAAAAGAGATTACATTTCCAATGTAGATTACATGAAAATTTTCAAAGATATTAATATATAACATATAACTCCGGAATATCTTATTAATCCAATTTGAAAAGTTCATATAATGATACAGTTGGTTTTTGAAAACGTAGCAGGAGATTCATTTCCTATTTACTGAAATTTCCAATTTCCTGGAAATGATACAGAAAGTATGTTTCTCAATTTATACTTTTCCAATTCTCATAGATTAATTATTAAAATAATTATACGGTTGTTCTTAGGAATTCCTCTAGCAATGTATGATCCATTTTAACTACAGCCCATCTCCAGTAGAGAAAGAATGCAGGAAGCAGACCCCACTCTAGTAACTTCATGCATTCAATTGCAACAGATTACGTGGATTACATGAACTTAAATTTTAATTTATGTAAATTTTTTTTAGCACCAATTCCAGAGAAAACGGAGAACAATACTTTATTAAATTTTATTTTTTTTACAGTAAAAACAGAATCAATCGATCAGACTTATAAATTCAAAATTTTCAATACATCATTCTAAATTGCAGAATTTCCAATCATATTTAATTTTTTTTAATTAAAAGATATGAGCAGAAGGATTTAAATTATAGATCTAATATTTCTCAATTAGGAGGTTTAATATATGGAACAACCCAAGATGTCAAGCAAACCATGGATTTATTGTCTAGAGTACTTGCATGGCAACCATAAAGTGTTTAGCTTGTTCATTAGATTGTACTAAAATGAAAAGTCCATGATAGCAGAACAAGCAAGGACTGTTTTGTACAAAATCATGTATGGCAACAAAGAAGGAGGGGAGAGGAATTGGATATACAAGAGATCATTTTGTATAGCATGCATGGCAGCAAAATGGAAGGTAAGGATAGTATCTTTGGATCTCCAAAATGTGGAGATCCAAGAGTTGCATGTGGTAGCAGCATGTAGCTGCTATGGAGGTTGAATTGGAGCCTCAATAGGGGGTCTTCTAGCTGCAGAAAAGGCTCCAGAACAGTAGTTCTAGCTGTTGTGATTGTAGTCAAAAGAGGGCTCCAGCATCTGGGTTGTTTGAAGGCAAGAGCAGGGGCAACAAATCTGAAATTTGAACTGAAGTGGAGAGGCTGCAACGGCACTTCTTGGAAAGCTATCATGAAATTTTGAGAGTAATGGAGGAGGGAATTAAGAATAAAGAGGAAGGGGCTTTGCCGTGAGATGTGGTTTAAATAGGAAGAGAAAGAAGGGAGGGGTTATATAGACAAGGAAAGAAAGCCAAGTGTTGGGTTACTTTAGGCAAATGGATGGAGAGGGAAAATCCATGTGGCATATTTTAAAAAAAAAAATAGTGACAGTCTGTATACGGTAGAAATTTTCAATTTATATTCAATTTATATATATATATGAGGTAAATGGGGCTGCCCCAGGGAGTAGCCAACTTGGCTACTCCCACCCCTATTTTTCCCTCATTTTTTATTTTTTTGAAAAATAAAAATTTGTATATTCATCATTATATCCCTCTCACATTCTATTAAAATTTCGTCAGAAACAGAGACTCCTACGGCCTCCATCCAAACATGGTAGATTTAAAAAATCCTGCGACCGTTAAAAAATGACGTCTGGATGGAGGGCTTAGGAGTCTCTGTTTCGGACGAAATTTTAATAGAATGTGGGAGGGATATAATGATGAATATATAAATTTTTATTTTCCAAAAAAATAAAAAAATGAGGGAAAAAAGGGGTGGGAGTAGCCAAGTTGGCTACTCCCCAGCCCCATTTTACCCTATATATATATATATATATATATATATATTTATCGAATATGTCTGCTACAGTTAGCAGAATTAATAATTGATTATTTTTTTTAAACCTTCTTTATTTGATATTCTTAGAAATCGACCGCACGTGCACCTCGGGCCTCTGATTTTGACACGAAGTATCTCGATTTGATCGTCTTTCAACGACGATCAAAATGAGTATAATATTGATATACTTCCGATCGGGTTTTAAATACCCGAAATTTTCGGATACGGTTTTTGTTTAAGATTAAATTTTATGGTTTTAAAAATATCAAACGACCTCCGATTGACGAACGGTCGATTCCGTTGGTCTTGTATCGTCGAATCGGATCTAATGACGGTCTCAGTTTGTTTCGCGGTTTCCGAATTTGCGTCGCGGCTTTTTCGCGGCACACATTACGATGCGACCGATTTTTGTTTGATTTCGCCCGAACGACTTTTGATTCACGATCAATTGATCGTTTTAGGTTATCTAATATTGTCAGATAACTTAATTGGGTTATTCAGACCTTATTTGGGTCAAGTTCGGGTTTTACGCGGATCCCGGATGTTACAATAGCCCTATATTCAGACTCAGCACTAGATCTGGCTACAACAGTTCGCTTCTTGCTCTTCCATGAGACAAGAGAGTCTCCAACATATACAGCAAATCTAGTGGTGGACTTTCTATCCTTTAGACACCCTGCGTAATCTGCATCTATGTGTGCTGAGATGGTGACCTCCGTATCTTTTCTAAACAGTAGACCTACACCTGGAGATGATTTAAGATACATGAGTATCATCTGTATAGCATCCATGTGAACCTGACGCAATTGTTCCATGAACTGGCTCACCTGACTAACAGCAAAAGAAATATCGAATCTGGTAATGGTAACATACAAAAGCTTTCCTACCAGCTCCATGTATCTCCTCCTATCAACCTTATCAGTATCATCATCATATAGTTTCATGCTTGGATCCATGGGTGTGGTGGCAGGTCAACATCCAAGCATTCTCGTATCACTTAGCAAATCAGTGACGTATTTCCTCTGGGTCATCACAAGTCATTGTTTATTTCTGGCAAACTCCAGTCACAGAAAGTATCTAAGAGCTCCAAGATCCTTGGTGACAAATTCACGACCCAGAAGTTCTTTCGCCCTCTTGATTCCTTGTATGTCAACTCCTGTAATAAGAATATCATCAACATACATCTATGGTCTTAAGCAATCATACCTCTGGATATTTTCTGTATAAAGAAGGAATGATCTGCATTCGAGCGTTTGTACCCCTATTTCTCAAACAAGTTTGAGAGCTTCTGGAACCAAGCTCTAGGGCTATGCTTAAGGTCATAGATCGTCTTCTGAAGTCTATACACCTGTGAAAACTCACCCTCAACAGCAAATCCATGTGGTTGTTGCATGTAGACTTTCGCTTGAAGATCACCATACAGAAATGCATTCTTGACATCTAACTGAAACAATGGCCAATCACGAACCACAACAACAGAGAGAAGAATCCGTAAGGTGGAATGATGAGCAACTGGTGAGAATGTGTCAAGATAATCCATCCCGTATGTCTGAGTAAATCCTCGTGCAACCAGGTGTGCTTTGTACCTATCGATGCTACCATCTGCATTTTGCTTAACTGTAAACACCCATTTACAGCTTACTGTAGACATCCCGGTAGGAGCTGGGACGAGGCTCCAAGTGCCTCTCGATTGAAGAGCAACCATCTCTTCTTCCATAGCCAAACACCACTGATTGTCCTTTAGTGCCTCTTGATAATTCCGTGGGATGGCCACGGATGATAATGCAACTGCAAAATTCCTGAAATCACCAGTAAGCGATCAAGGGAGACCATGGATGTTATAGGGTGCGACGCACAGCTACACTTCTGTTTCCGAAGCGCAATAGGTAGGTCTAAATCTACAGCCTCCACATATGTTCCCTGTAAAGAATCCTGCTCAGGTAGACCATTAAACCCATTATTAGAATCTATGTTATCATAACATACCTCAAGCGTGCTAGATGATGAGCAGTGACCATGAGCAGAAGCAAGCCGATGCATTTTTCTTAACTGTAAACACCCATTTACAGCTTATTGTAGACATCCCAGTAGGAGCTGGGACGAGGCTCCAAGTGCCTCTCGACTGAAGAGCAACCATCTCGTCTTCCATAGCCAAATGCCACCGACTGTCCTTCAGTGCCTCTTGATAATTCTGTGGGATGGCCACGGATGATAATGCAACTGCAAAATTCCTGAAATCACCAGTCAAGCGATCAAGGGAGACCATGGATGCTATAGGGTATGACGCACAGCTACGCTTCTGTTTCCGAAGCGCAATAGGTAGGTCCAAATCTGCAGCCTCCACATATGTTCCCCGTAAAGAATCCTGCTCAGGTAGACCATTAGGCCCATTATTAGAATCTGCGTTATCAGAACATACCTCAGGCGTGCTAGATGATAAGCGGTGACCATGAGCAGAAGCAAGCCGACGGGTATAGTAGTGTGGTAATGGTGGAACTGGGACCGTTATAGTAAGTGGATGTGGCGCAGGTAGTGGTAATGGTGGTGGCGGAGACATGTATATATCACTATCAGTATCTGAAGACGTCAACCGATCACCTGTAGGAGAAAAGTACATCACGGACTCGAAAAAGATGACATCGGAACTAAAGTAATACTTTTGCGCATTGGGTCATAACACCTATACCCTTTCTGTGTCCTGGAGTACCCAACAAAGACACACTTGACAGCTCTAGAAGAGAGCTTGTCAATACCTAGAGACAACTGGTGGATGAAGGCGACTGAACCAAAAACACGAGGAGTGAGTGAGAACAATTCCTTTTTAGGAAAGGAAAGGGAGAAAGGAATTTTCTCACCCAAGACTGACGAGGGCATGCGATTAATAAGATAGCATGTCGTTAGAACGGCATCGCCCCAAAAAGAATGAGGAGCACGATTCTGAATGAGAAGTGTCCTAGTAATATCAAGCAAATGACGATGTTTCCTTTCTGCAATACCATTTTGTTGGGAAGTATAAGCACATGATGTTTAATGAATAATTACCTTGGTTGAAAAATAATTGGACAGAATATGAGTACAAAATTCCAAGGCATTATCAGTTCTCACAATTTTCACAGAAGCAGAAAAAATATTTTCTCCTCCGGTTAAGAAATTTTTGATAACATCTCCAGCTTCAGATTTATTCTTTAATAAAAGACCCAAGACAGATGGGAGAAATCATCAACAGCAACTAGATAAAACCTGAGCCCCTGGTGATCAGGAACACGACTGGGACCCCAAATATCTATATGAAACAACTCAAAATTGGAGATACTGCTCCGACTCTGACGATTGGGAAAGGTAGAATGATGATACTTTCCTAACTGACATGCCTCACACTGAAAGGACGTGTGAGGTGAAATCTGAGGCAGAACACGACACAGTTTCTGGAGCGGGAGATGACCAAAGCATAGGTGCCACATAAATGGTGAGACAGGTCCAGCAGATAGAGAGGAGATTCCGGCATAGGGAGTTCGAACTAGGCGATAGAGACCGCCCTGCTCACGATCATACCCAATCATCTTGCTCGTAAGGATGTCCTGAAAAACAAGAGAGGATGTGTCAAAAATAGCTCGACAATGTAAGGCCTTCGTAATCTGGATAATTGATGCAACGTAGGACCCAAGTATAGGGCCGAATTTTTAATTCATTTTAGTGGTCAATTTTATTTACGTTTATTTAAAGTTGTCGGGTCTTTAATTAAATAAATGAGATTGCCTGTGATCTCCAACAATTAGTTATACATTTGATTTTTTAAAATTTGGTCGGTTAATTAGTTGGAGTCTAATTAGGATAATTAGTTGTCAATTTAAATTAGTTTACTATTTTTGTAATCCCATCCCTCTTATATAAAGGGATGATAGGCTATTGTTTTGAGACAGTTCAGGTTAAAGTAAAATTGAGATTTTTTATCTCTCTATCTCTGTCTGTCTCTTTCTCTCTCTCTCTCAAAGTGGTCTTCACGATTCGTCCCCAAAATCCCTCGTTTTTCCGACGAGTTATCACCACTCAACCCCTCTTATTTCTTCTCCACCGATATTCCCACCATAGATTTATTTTTCTCCATTGCAATTTTTTTGCATCAATTGGTATCAGAGCATGGAAACAGAATCGTTCTTACGATTCGACGATCCGGTTGCATATTGGCGACTTCAATACGATTTAAGTTGTCTATCTCATGATCCGCATTCACGCTCGCGTTCGAGGAAGTTCAAGTATCGCCTCCTATCAAGTCTCAAAGTCCAAGCATGGTTGGACGCGCAAAACGAGGGAGAATCACCTATCGACAGCGAAAATCAGACCGTTGTAGCTGTTGTTCAACCCAATTTCAGCCGAGAAAGTGAAGGTATTTTCAGTTCCGAAGAATATTTATTTGATACAACTATTGTGCAAGAAGAAAAGGAGGACCAAGGGCCCATCTTCGACGAAGATCCTATGGAAGAAGAATATGAATTTGTCGATTTCTGTGAGGTCGAAGTTGCTGTCCAGGAACAAAAAAATGAAGAAAAAAAGCCCATATTTGATGAATATCAATCGGATCTCCTAGATCTGGATGGCATCACAACCGCTGTACACGAGCCACCCTCATCGTGGCTGCCGCCACGAATGACGACACAATCGTTGGCCGGAGCAGCCCTATCGACTGTGCGGCCTACTCCCACGCGCCAATCCTACAAACCCTCCCAACGGGCATCATTCATTCGACACAGGGAGCCCCACCGCCCTCCCCGAAGGCATGACCAACGTCCCCACACGCACGGTTGGCGCGACCGTCGCCACCGCTCGATCTCAAGGTTTTGCTGCTGCCGCGCGCACATCAGGCACGATCCTCGCCACACGAGTTTCAGGCACTGCCATCACCATTCTCGGCTACACTATCGCCGCCATCGACAATATTTAAGGAGAACAACAACCCTAACGAGGGTTGGATATTCCTCATCAATCGGATCCCATAAAACTTGGGATGGAGATTTAATTGGGAAAAATTGCAGGAAAATCCCCCCTTGCAAAAGTTCTTATCAAAAAGGGCAATTGAAGGATGTGTTATGCTATGAAATCCTTTCAAATGAAGGGGTAGAAAATTTACAGCCATACCCCTCCGTGGAAAGAAATTACAAACGTAACATGGAAAAGGAGCAAAATTGAGGATTTTTACTCAACCAATCCAGATGGAATTCTCGAACGATGTACCAAAGATAACCAATTCGTCAGGAGACGAATTTTTCAAGCGGGGGAGAATTGATGCAGCACAAAATTAACATATAGGGCTTGATATTTTTATCCATTAATTTTTATTCGATTGTCGTATTTTTATTTAAATTAAGAGATCATGTGTGATCTCAATTTAGTTAGTTAGAGTCAATTAGAGATTTGAATTTATTTCAAAATCAATTAGTTAGTCGGTTAGAGTCAAATTAGGATAAGTAGTTGTAAATTTTAATTTGAATTTCTATTTTTCTAATCTCATCCCTCCTATATAAAGGGATGATAGGCTATTGTTTTGAGACAGTTCAGGTTAAAGTAAAATTGAGATTTTTTATCTCTCTATCTCTGTCTCTCTCTTTCTCTCTCTCAACGTGGTCTTCACGATTCGTCCCCAAAATCCCTCGTTTTTCCGACGAGTTATCACCGCTCAACCCCTCTTATTTCTTCTCCACCGATATTCCCACCATAGAATTTATTTTTCTCCATTGCAAATTTTCTTTTTGCATCAATAATGGACAACAAATTCATACAGAAATCAGGTCCATGCAACACATTCTGTAGATGCATAGAGGGTGTCAAGCTAATCTCCCCATATCCAATAATTGGGGAATGAGTCCCATCTGTAATAACCATAGTTCGTCTTGGATGAACCTGTCAGTAGGAGGTAAGTTGACCCATGTCTCCATACAAATGAAGTGTGGCGCCGGAGTCCATAATCCATTCTATAGCATCAGATCCACTACTGCTAGTGAGTGCATAAATACTACCTGAGGTACTGGAGGAGGCTTAAGCAGCTACATCTGAATGACTCCCAAGGGCTGAGGAAGACGTCACAGAACCAGAAGGAGGTATAATGTCCCTCAATCGTGCTATAAGATCTTCAAAGCGTTGATCCAAAGAGGAAGCAGCTGAGGGCTTAATCTGTTCAGCTACTCTAACAGAGGCAGGGAATCCATGCTTGGAGTAGCATGTATCCTCTATATGTCCAGTACGATGGCAGAAAGTACATGGCTGACGAATACGACCTCCTCTACCCTAGGTCGGCGACCAAGAAACTGAGAAAATCCTCCTCGACCTCGGGAGGCCGACCATCTCTGAGGACGTCTGACTGGCAGGAGAAGATGGAACAGTGATCTGACTGAGTCTGCGGAAGGCTTCCTCCATAGGAGGAATAGTAGAGTCTGCCAAAATCTGAGAACGAGCCGCCTCATACTCAGGATCAAGGGCTGCCAGGAATACACCCACTATGGTGGCATTCCTATAAGTCTTCTGTTGCTCAGGAGTAGATGTGAGAGGCATGAAGCTATAAAGCTTCTCGAACATCCCACGCAAGGATGTACATAGCAAATGAAGTGGCCGTCCATTCTGCTTGATAGTAGAGATATCATGCTGGAGTTGTAAAATATTTGTCTCATTCTTTGCATGTGTATAAGTAGTAGCAAGGATGTCCCACATCGCCTTAGCTGTGGGCTAATGGAGTACATCATTGGCGATCTCTATGGCCAATGTTCCGGAAAGCCAAACCTTGGCATATGCATCATCCTTTTCCCATGAGGCGTTAACCTCAGTCTTCTCGGTCGGCTCTTCCTCGGTAAGAATGTATTTCTTACCGGTAGACTTCATCATACTCATGAACTACATGGCCCATAGTTCATAGTTTGACCCATCCATCTTTACTATAGGTGCAGGACCTCTGAATGCGCCTGTGGAGGGTATATCTACCTTGCTTTCCGACATGGCGACCCGAAGAAGACTAGGGTTGAAGACTTAAACAAGTGGTTGTATACACTGACATAGAGAGATTTGGTTGCATATGTAGACTTATGCAACCAATCTCATCAAGATAGAAGGCTCGACGATGGTGTCTCCTGTTGAACAGGGAGGTGCGACGAGGCCTCTTGGAGAGAAGAGATGCTGGGGCCGAAGAGGGGTGGCTATGTAGCCAGTCGGCCGACGAGGGAGGAGATAGGCGGCAACACCCTAGGCTCCAGAGACAGGCAGTGGCGTACATATGCGCAGGTCGACGCAGGTGCGCAGAGCCTGGCGGGGCCCTAGGCGGGCAGTGAAGGTGCGGGGCCGAGCGCACAGGTGCGCAGGGCCTGGCGGAGGGGATGCGAAGCCCGCAAGGGTCGACCGGCAGGCGGAGGCAGCAGGTGGAGTGGCCGCGGAGGCGGCAGGCGGGGGCCGCTGGGTGGCGGTGGCGCGGCAGGGACCACGAAGTGGCACTGCAACGCGGAGGAGATGGGGATGGAGGGTGGGGCTAGGGTTAGGGTTTTGGATACGAGAGCTCCGGCCTAGGACCGCCGCTCTCATACCATGTTGGGAAAAATGAGAAAGTTGTTTATTCCATGAATCCTAAGCTCTCTTATATAGGAGAGTAGCTTATAGGTAAATTATATAAGACAAACATAAGTAAAGAGAATTAAGAAACAGTAAAGGAAATAAATAACTTAACATAAATATATCTCTACACATATCAATAAATAGAATAAAAATACACTTTTCTAATATCAAGGTAAATATAAGTTTTCAAATAATATTATCATTATAATCACCACACATATTAATATGTAGCCAAGGTTGCAGAAAGCGGTAGTCGATACTCGGTCGGCAGGGTCACTGACTAAGGATTAATCGGCAGTCGGGCGGCTAATCGGATTTAGTCGGCCATTAATCGGTTTTGAATTTTTTAGTTATTTTAAATATATAAATCAATTTTTATACACATATTCTTATCTATTTGTATTGATTTGTATATTTTCTATACTATTATAATGAAATAAAAGAAGTAACTATCTTTAAATATAACATTAAGCATATTAGAATAAGTTTGCTTTTAAAAAAATTGAAAAACTAAAAAATTAAAAAATCTCTATGTAAAAGTCAGCCTTGTAGTCGGGCGACTAGGCAGACTAGTCGGCCCGATTAGTCAGGTTGACCGACTAAGGGCCGACTAGGCCTAGTCGAGTCGGCTACCCCACCTACTCGACTAGTCGGGCTGACTAATCGGCCTAGTTAGGCGACTTTTACAACAATGTATGTAGCAGCAATGTGTTGCCTATAATCAGAAATAGATTCTGAATTGGAATCAAAAACCATGAAAATCACCTCTTCAACAAAAATGAGATGGCTTGTGCAATAACCTACTAAACAAAAAATATATATCAAAATAATGAAAAGCCAAAAAAAAGAAAATTCTTCGGTTAAAACCTATATTAAGTCTTGAAGCTTATTTCTAACTGATTTGATTTGGATTTAGACCTAAAATATCAAAACTAAATAAAGGAACTTCAAATATTATAAAGCTCTCTAAGAACTCAACACATTGGTAGAGAAATCGGTGAAAATTCATTAATAGAGGCAAATTTTGATGAAAGCAAAGAATAGATTCCCTTATTCTTGCCGTTTCGCCAAAATAACATGGTATTTCAATGAAATTTCGTGGTATCTTGTCGATTTCCTGGAAAAAAAATAAGCTAGTATTTCGATTTCGATGACCTCGAGAAGTGGAATTTATGAATTTCTTTGAAATTTGAGGCCATGACAACAAAGGAAAATTCATTATCTTTTTGACATCGCTAGTACTTTACTAAATCAAATAAAGGCCCCAAACTTTCTAGGGTGATGCTACTCTCACTGTAGCCGATTTGAATAACCGGGATCCCTCAAGCATATTAAGGGAGTGTTTCTCCATCCTCGTTTTATCTCATTGATAAGCCACTTCCACTACCTTTACATGTTTTATTGTACTTGTTTTGTTCACTTTTTTTAATGCCAAAGATAAGTTTTCTCCTCGTACAATAAAATGTGTCTTATTGGTATATTATAGAACCCAAAAGGGATACAAATGTATAATCCATTTGGCCATCGTTATTTTGTCTCTGCAATGTTACATTATTTGAGAACATGGGTTTTTTTATCGAGATTATCGAGGAGATTTCTTGGGAGTTTCCTCCTCCACTCTAAGTGCACCACAGGAGGGAGAAATATATGCCTGAGATGGTTACAAGCTGATGACATGATCCCTCACATGATGCTATTGCGGATGCTAGAAATATAAATGGTTACTCTCCCTCTAATGAGCTTCATATTGTCCTAAGGAAGCCCAAAATGCCATGCAATATGCACCATGTATCATATTTTACTTGTGCTAATGATTTATTTAGTTGTAGTGTTTATAAATGCTATTATGAAGGTACATCTTCCACATGATCATCATAGAGCTCTTCAGCATCTAGGTTGGAAGCATGCTATGGATGATGAGATGAACGCTCTTGTCTCAAGGGACCAAGGTTTAGAAAGTCGGTACGCGGTATTCATTCAGTCAAGCGTTGTGAAACAAGTAAACAGATAGGAAGAAGTATATGTGGATTATGCAGTTTATATTATTTTAATTAAAATAATTATAAATCTAATAATAAATTCAAATATTAGAGATTTATGCTTTAAATAATTATAACACGGATTAAATATAAAGCATACTCACTTAAATGGTCTAGTGGTAGTGCAGTGTGCCTACCACCCAAAAGACCAGAGTTCAAATCCCCCCTTGTGGGGGTTGTGTTAGGTAGTCGACGGTCAAAGTAAAAATTAGTTGAATTTTCAACATGGATTTGAGCAAGAATCCATGTAGCCGGCCCTACTTATAGTGGGAGAAGGCTTCGTCATTTTTAGCCAACCCTACTTGATGTGAAAAAAGCTTTGTTGTTGTTGTATTAAATATAAAGCATAAGCATTTAAGTTCGGATATATAAATATGATCTGATTTCTACTAAACAACAATAACAACAAAGCCTTTTCCCACAATTAAGTAGGGTTGGCTACATGGATTCTTCGCCTACATTCAGATCTATCTTGGGTCAATCCTGGGCTTATATCCAAAAAACTAAGATCCCTTCGTATAGTTTCTTTCCAACACTTCTTGTGCCGTCCTCGCCCTCTCTTAGCCGGTTCAACATCCCAACACTCGCATCTCCTAACTGGTGCATCCATTGATCCTCTTTGCATATGACCAAACCATCTTAAGCAGTTTTCTCGCAACTTATCCTCGATCGGAGCTACACCAACTTTCTTTCTGATTGCATCATTCTGAATCCGATCTTTACGTGTGTGTCTACACATCCACCTTAGCATTTTCATTTCTTCTACAGCCATTCTCTGCACAAGTCTATGGTTCACAGGCCAAAATTCAGATCGATAGAGCATAGCAGGTCTCACGGCTACTTTGTAAAACTAAAATTTTAATTTTTAAAGGAATTTTCTTATCACAGAGAACAGCAGAGGCTCCTCTCCACTTTAGCCAGCCAGCATTTATTCTATTAGTAACATCTCCATCAATTTCCCCATCCTGTTGCAAAATAGATCCCAGATATCTAAAAGAATCTCTCTTCCGAATGTTATTGTCATCAATTTTCACCTCACTTCCTTCACCATTGTTTCCATCAAAGTTGCACTCCATATATTCCGTCTTAACCCCACTTATACGAAATCCTTTAGTCTCTAATGCATGTCTCCAGAACTCAAGCTTCTCATTTACTCCATCTCTAGTCTCGTCAATCAACAAAATATCATCAGCAAATAATATACACCAAGGTAACTCATCCTGAATGTGACTTGTCAACTCGTCCATAATCAAAGTAAAAAGAAATGGACTTAAAGCTGAACCTTGATGTAAACCAATGTTGATGTCAAAATAGTCATTCTTCCCGGACGGGGTCCTTACACAAGATAAAGCCCTATCATACATGTCCTTTATGAGGTTAATGTATAGGACAGGTACATGTCTCTTCTCCATAACTTTCCACAATATCTCTCGTGGGATAGAATCATGAGCCTTCTCCAAATCAATAAAGATCATACGGATATTCTTCCTTTTAGCTCTATAAATCTCCGTTATTCTTCTCAGCAAATAAATAGCTTCAATAGTTGAGCAACCTGGCATGAATCCAAATTGATTTTCTTTTACGTTGGAAACTTTCCTCAGTCTTCTTTCGATCACACGTTCCCAAATTTTCATAGTGTGACTCATCAGCTTGATATATCTGTAATTTGAACAATTTTGAATGTCTCTTTTATTCTTATAAAGCGGCACCACGATACTCCTCCAATCTTCAGGCAATTACTTGCTTTGCCAAATAACATTGAATAGATTCATAAGCCAAGTCAAACCGCACTCACCTAAAACTCTCCATACTTCTATAGGGATGTCATCCGGTCCTACACCTTTCCCAGGTCTCATAACCTTCAAAGCCTCCTCTACTTCCTTTCTTTGTATTCGTCTATAGCTTGCACGGTTCAAGTAAATTTCACTACTAGCTAGATCACCCAAAGTGATCTCTCTATTTCCCTCTCCAATGAAAAGTTTATGGAAGTACTACTCCCATCCAGTCTCTATGTCCTTCTGAGTAACAAGCACGTGACCTTCCTCGTCCTTACTGCATCTCACTTGAGAACAGTCTTTGGTCTTTCTTTCTCTTGCTTTGGCCAACCTGAATATATCCTTCTAGCCCTCCTTAGAGTCGAGATTTTAATAAAAAAACTTCATAAGCTTTTGACTTAGCTTCGCTTACAGCCATCTTTGCTTCTTTATTCGCTATTTTGTAGTTTGTGATAGTTTCTGTTGTTCTATCCTTAGATATAGCTTTAAAGCATGCTCTTTTAATTTTTAGTTTCTCTTGCATCCCTTCACTCCACCACAAAGCCTCCTTTTGACCTGGAGCTCCTCCCTTCGACTCGCCTAGTATCTCTTTGGCTACCTTTCGGATACAAGATGTTATTGCCTCCCACAACTCGTTTGCACTTCCGCTACAATCCCAAGATAAGTCCTCTAAAACCTTCTCCTTGAAGCCCGATTGCTTCAGTGGAAGATTACATCATCTAGTTCTAGTGATCTTAGGAACCCTCCTTTTCTTTACCAGACCTTTTATTTCCACATCCAAGACTAACAAGCGATGTTGAGTTGTCAAACTCTCTCATGGGATTACTTTGCAATATTTACAACACAACCGATCTCTTATCCTCAACGCAAAGTAATTTATCTGTGTTCTAGTTGGCCCACTCTTATAAGTAATTAAATGCTCCTCCTTCTTCTTGAAGAGAGTGTTTGCTATAAAAAGATCATATGTCATTACAAAATCCAGAATGACTTTTCCCTCTTCATTTCTATCCCCAAAACCATGTCCTCCATGAAAACTAGCATACCCTGAAGCATCTTTTAGATAAAACTCCTAATTAGATAAAAAGTTGATCATAAAAAAAATAACTCCGGTAAAATAAAATCAAATCAATATTAATGAAGTAGTTTACCTCATGGTTGTTAGTTTTATGAAATTTATGCACAAACACGGATAAGCTCATACTAAGAATTAACAACAAGGACAACGCCTTTTCCCACAATTAAGTAAGGTTGGCTACATGGATCTTCGCCTCCGTTCAAATATATCTTGGGTCAATCTCGGGCTTATATCTAAAAAACTAAGATTCCTTCGTATAGTCTCTTTCCAACACTTCTTGGGTTGTCCTCGCCCTCTCTTAGCTGGCTCAACATCCCAACATTCGCATCTCCTAACTGGTGCATCCGCTAATCTTCTTTGCAAATGACCAAACCATCTTTAGCGGTTTTCTCGCATCTAAGCTCATACTAAGAATATTTTTGAAATATCAAAAATGCTCCAACTAATTCAACAAACAAACTAGAATAAAGTGTTAAATAGATCACATTTTGAACAGCATCATAGACTAAATTCCGATCTCTCCTCTTTCAGCCAAGTTTGTTTCGATGACGATGGCGAGAGAGGGTAATGGCGAGGGAGCAAGAACGGAGGGAGGAGGAGAGGATCTTCCTCTAATCAGTGAACCAAGCGCCACCTATGAGGGATGAGAGGAGAATGTGTCGCTTGGTGAGGATGAGAAGCTGGAAAATGTAAGTCATGGAGGATCTGGCGAGAGAGGGGCCATGAAGCGTGGTGAAGCGGCATACTCGGTCAGCCAAGACCACAAGCGGAGGCAACA
Organism: Ottelia alismoides; assembly: GCA_037367405.1. Taxonomy (NCBI): domain Eukaryota; kingdom Viridiplantae; phylum Streptophyta; class Magnoliopsida; order Alismatales; family Hydrocharitaceae; genus Ottelia; species Ottelia alismoides. The sequence goes on along the minus strand of JAZKJV010011346.1, from coordinate 1,567,512 downwards.
CTTGGTGTTATAGGTGTTGCACCTCCAATCACATTTCAAGGGGTTGCTCTGCTACTCGGCAACGTTGCTTCGGATGCAGCCGCCCAGGCTACTGTCCCAAGGATTGTTTGGATCGAGGGCCGAGGATGACAGACAAATGATCGAATGTACCAAAATGTGATGTGGTACGGGTGGTTTCAATGCAAGTGCTTGCCGAGGAGGTGGTCGATGTGCTAAAGCGATTGGAGAAGGGGGCAATGATAGAACGACCTTTGGGGGGCCTATTGGTGAGGGAAGGGGAGGCTTCCGACCTGAGGAAGATGGGTTTTTGCTTGTGTGCAGCTGGTGCTAAGTGTGTTGATGCCTTGTGGTTGTCGGGAGGATCAATATGTGTGAGTGGTCTATCCTATGTTGGAGCGAAGTTGATGGTCGAAGGCGATTTGGAGGATGGGTTACCACCAGATTTGAAGGGAAAAGATCCGATGGAGGAGACCTTTATATTTAGATAGAGGCTCAGAGAGTGTTGCTCCAACATGGAAGTTGAGGGTTTTGGGGGTCCTCCCGAGGTGCAGGAGGCTTGAAGTCTTGCGGGAGATGTTGGCAGAGCTCGACGAAGTGCTAGAGTCGGTTTACTCGGGTCTGTAGCCAAGTGAAGGCCTAGATGTGGCGGTGATCTTAAGAGGTACCATGTCGAACGTCGACCACGAGTGCAATGGTGAAGGAATCAATGTTAAGATTTGAGATGATAGCATTCAGAAGAGAGATTCTTTTAGATACTTGGGTTCTATTATGCAACATGATGGAGAAATTGATGGAGATGTTACAAATAGAATAAATGCAGGTTGGCTAAAGTGGAGAAAAGCCTCTACTGTTCTCTGAAAGTTTTACAAAGCATCGGTGAGACCTGCTATGCTCTATGGATTTGAATGTTGGCATGTGAACCATAGACATGTGTAGAGAATGGCATTAGCAGAAATGAAAATGCTAAGGTAGATGTGTAGACACACATGTAAGGATCGGATTCGGAATGTTGCCATCAGAATGAAAGTGGGTGTAGCTCCAATCGTAGATAAGATGCAAGAAAATCACTTAAAGTAGTTTGGTCATTTGCAAAGGAGGTCAACTGATGCGTCGGTGAGGAGATGTGAGTTTTGGAATGTTGAGTCAGCTAAAAGAGGATGTGGAAGGCCCAACAAGTGTTGGAATGAGACTATACGAAGGGATCTTAGTTTTTTGGATCTAAGCCCGAGAATGACCCAAGATAGATCTGAATGGAGGCAAACAAATCCATGTAACCGACCCTACTTAAAGTGGGAAAAGGCTTTGTTGTTGTTGTTTTCGCCATTCGATTGTGGGGTGTGTTATGTAGGATAGTTTCGTCGATACAGAGCGTTTTCTTGCCTAGCAGGCAGCTCATAGATAGTGGTGTATTGACGTTTGAGATTGTCGCGGACTGACGCAGGAGGAAGATTAAAGGAGCTTTATGGAAGCTTGATTTCTCAAAAGCATACGACTACGTGGATTGGTGTTTCATTTGGGCATCTTTATACAGGCGTGGTTTTTCGGACAAATAGATATCATGGATGAAGAGATGCATTGCGACTATTCCATACGCAATTCTGGTGAATGGACGGCCAAAAGACATGTACTTTCAACCGCAGTGTAGGGTTCGCTAGGGGTGCCCTTTGGCCCCTCTCCTTTTTGTTCCTGTGAGTGATGCTTTTGTGATCATGATTGACCGTGCGGTGACCAGAGGGCTATGTCACAGGTACACAAAGGAGGAGATTTCTATCCCCCTACTTCAATACGTGGACGACACGATTTTATTTGCAGAGGGGGGTTCTAAGAGTTGTAGAGGTCTCTCTACGGTTCTAGATTTGTTTAGGGAAGTCTCTGAATTGAACTTAATGGGGAGCAGTCGGAGTTCGTCTCCTTCAACTTGAACGGTGTACTGGTTGATTTATTGTGGGTTGGCTTTGTTGCCCCCACAAACATACACCGATACGATATCTGGGTGTGTTGCTAGTAGTTGAGAGTATGCATGTTGCAGACTAGATACCGATGATTAAGAAGATGGAGCAGAAGCTTGCAGGGTGGAAATAAGTGTGCTTATCTAGAGGTGGCAAGCCGGTGCTGCTGCAATCGGTGTTGTCCGTGATCCCCATTTTCTTCCTGTCATCTAGCCCCGTGCATGTTGACGTGCAAAAGAGGTTGGAGGGCATCATGAGATGCCTTTTTTGGTCATTTTCATGGCAATCAAATAGGTTGTCATTAGTGGATTGGAAGAATATTACGTGCTCGAAGGAGGATGGTGGCTTGGTGTACATAGCTTGGAAGAGATGAACAAGGCATTGCTCAGCATGTGGATCGCTCATATATGGGGTGACTATGACAATCGGGTGTGCTCGCTAATCAGGAGGATCTATGGCTCTGGCTCTGGATCTGGTTCCACTCTCCTCGATTTTGGGGACATGGGACATGCCCCTTCCTACTTCTGGCATGGTATTAGCAGTGTGGTGCAGGAGATTCAGCCCTCTCTACGACCAATCATGGAGGATGGTAGTAGTAAGGTGCAGGAGATTCATCCCTCTCTAAGACCAATCATGGAGGATGGTATTGGCTTAGATTCTAGGCTAATGACTATAGTGAGAATAGGGTCCTATGTGATAGATTTTCGTGCCTTATGGTGTTGGCTACTGACTCAAATTGCGCAGTGGTGGAGGTGTGGGACGGACACTCCTTTTTCCCCCACTTTAGATCAGATCTTACTAATCAATGGTTGGAGGAGCTTTTGGTGATGATTGCAGAGTTGAATAGGGTGGAGGGGCCTACTAAGGGCAGGGACAGTTGGTGTGATGGGAGCTTCTCGATTTGCAAGTCTTATAGAGCATTGAAGGTCCCAATGATTTTTAACCCCGGGGGGTGCGTCGCAGACTACATGAGCATATGGAAATGGAAAATTCCCACAAGGATAAAGATCTTTATGTGATTGTTCAGAAGAGGCAGACTGTTCGCAGGTGGCAGACTTGCTTGGCTAGTTTAAGCAGTTGATTCCATATGTTCCAGATGTCATGTGGTGGTTGAGGAGGCAGATCACCTTTTTTCTGATGTGGGAGCTCTACGGAGGTATGGGACCTGCTTGGAAACCGAACAGTTTTCCATGTTGGTGTATCTGAATTCTAGGACCACATTAGGCAAAAACTGATGCGGTGCGGAGAGAGAAAGATCGGAGTGAATCACTATGGTTTAGGTGATTTGGTTGGCAAGAGTGTGGTTTTCCGCCAAGATAGATTTACACTGAAGACATCGTAGCACATGCTAAGGCATTAGTTGAAAGTTGGAACTTGTAATTATGATTAGATTAAATACCTTATTACATGTTGTTGAGAGAATTCTTATATATCTTTGTCTTTATTTATATTTCTCATGTTTTTCCGTCTTCTTTATGTAATTTCTCCCTAGAGCCTTTCTCCTATATAAGAGGGTTCTAGGGCTACATGATAAATGTTAAGAAGAGAGACGAATGAGATGTTTATTCCATAGAGTTAGAGTCTCTTATATAGAGAGAAAACCCTAGAGAGTACAAGTGTTACGGAACACGAAGGGTCACAGGAGGTTACCGAACTCGAAGGGTCACAAAGGGTTACGGAACCCGAAGGGTCACGGGGGTTTACAGAACCCGAAGGGTCACATGCATAAATGTAAATATAATAACTCTAACACTCCCTCCCAAGCTGGAGCTGAGAAAGCTGCAGTTTGTAACAAAAAGAAAAAGGATACACCACATCTTCACATGATGCATCATAAGAACATATGTCCGTTGCTGGTAGAAGACCTCGCTCGAGGACGGGTCTGCGACTTACATGTCGCCGGAACGTATCTCTGCCATGCATGTAGAGTCGTTGTGATATCAGGTCACCGAAACGTATCTCTGTCGTGCATGCAGGTCACCAGAACATATCTCTGTCGTACCTAGAGAAAAATCATTGTAAAAGAAGTCCAGCGAGGAGTAGTAGTCTAGTCGTAAAAGAAGTATACATCCTGACGAAGAAGTCGATGCTCGGTGAAGACGGATGATCTGAGTAGTAGTCTGAAGTGTGGTCTACCAATCGTGGTAGGGCAGCAGAGATCCTGAAGAATCATCTCTGACTCCCTCTTTCTCCCATACTTGATAGAATAAAGAGTATGGAACATCAAGTTGGGAGAAACAAAAAGTTGGAAGAAATATGTCGTGGTAAAGCAAGGGTTATTGGAGGGGGGGCTCCAAGCGGTGCCAGCGACGCAGGAGGTGCGGCTGGAGCTGCTGGAGCCTCGGGCTGCCCTTTAGGTGCCGCTGGAGTTAGCAGCTGATGTTGTTGGAGACTCCGACTGCCTTGTGCGGGAACATCGAATCCACGAGCGACGCAAGAGGTCCAGCCCTCTCTCCTTGTCGACGGAGAGAGGACTGGTGGTGGCAGCGGATTTAGGGTATTAGACTTCGGTGTAGGACCGTCGCTCTGATACCATGTTGAGAAGAGGAACAAATGAGATGTTTATTCCATAGAGTTAGGGTCTCTTACATAGAGAGAAAATCCTAAAGAGTACAAGTGTTACGGAACCTGAAGGGTCACAGGAGGTTACCAAATTCGAAGGGTCACAAAGGATTATGGAACACGAAGGGTCACGGGGGTTTACAGAACCCGAAGGGTCACAGGCATAAATATAAATATAACTCTAACAATAAACAACTTTTCATTTCACATCTTCAACATGGTATCAGAGCGGCGGTCCTATACCGCAGCCTGTGACCTAAACCTAGCCCCTCCCCACAAAGACCCCTCGTGCACCCCTCCGCACAGGCCGTCGCCTCCCTCCACACGGGGGCCGCCACCCATCGCCGCCTCCCTCCTCGCGGGGGTCGCTCCCCGCGCGCTCACCTCCTGGGCCCCTCTCCACGCGCGTGTGACCCATCGCATGTAACCTCGCGGGTCGCCTCCCCACGTGGGTTGTCAACGCCGCTTCTCTAGGGTTGTCGCCGCCCATCGAGCCATGTACCCATCCCAGGCTGCAGGCGCCTCTCGCGGGCCTCCTTGCAGGTCGCCACCTCCGTGGTTATCTCTTTGCTGCCCCCGCTCATCTCGGTCTCGGTTTAGGTTCCCTTTTGGACCTCTAGGGTGTGAAGTGATCGTCTAAAAACACACTAGTCGCCCAAAGGTGGCTTCAAAGAATGGAAGAGGTTGTGGTATGAGTCTACATCCACAACCATCTTCCCATATGTTCGTGTAGACACAGGTCTTATTTGTTGCAGTCCCAGTCTTGGTGATAGTTGTCATCATGGTTGACAACAAAGCTGATGTTCCATCCATGGGGGGCTTCAAAGGTCCAGCCCCTATCGTCAAGATGTTTGGCACGAACTATGAACTGTGGGCCATGCAGTTCATGAGTCTGATGCAGTGTAATGGCAAGAAGCACATCCTCACGGTGGAGGAGCCGAGTGACAAGATTGGGATTAATGCCTCATGGGAGGCAGATGATGCCTATGCATGGGTATGGCTATCCAGGACGGTGTCTACAGAGATAGCAAATGACATATTGAGTCAGCCTACTTCAAAGGCTATGTGGACATTCTCGTTGCGACATACTCTCCAGCAAAGAATGGGTCAAAGATATTACAGCTTCAACATGATACTTTACATCGAAGCAGAATGGTCGACCCCTCCATACCCTCTACACTTCCTTGAGGGGCATGTTTGAGAAGCTACATGGCTACATTCCCTTGATTGCTACGCCAGAGCAGCTCAAGGCTTACAGAGATTCTGTGATGACTGGGGTCGTTCTAGCGGCCCTTGATCCTGAATATGACTTAGCTCGCGTCCAGATTCTTACAGATGCTACCATACCTCCAATGGAGGAGGCATATCGCAAAATCAGCAGGTTGTCTATCTCCTCTGATGGTAATGCGCAATCTCGGACATCATCAACTATGGTTGCATCTCGTAGTAGGGGGAACCCTACTCCATATCGTGGTATGGGAGGATCTACCCGTGGCAGAGGAGGTGGTCGATCACGTCAGTCGTGCGCCTTCTGCCACAGGACTGGCCACTCTGAGGAAACCTGTTATTATAAGCATGGGTTTCCTGCTTCCGCTAGAGTTGTAGAACATACTCAATAGGTTGGGAGTTTTTCTCCAGTTGCTGATCAGAGATTTGACGAACTTGTGGCCAGATTCAGGGAGATCATGCCTACTCCAGGACCATCCAGCTCTCCTTCAGGATCCTCAGAGGTAGCTGCCTCTGCTGTTGCGCCTTCTTCAGGTATAGCATATGCCTTCATTAGTTGTTACAGGGCAGATTTGTCAGAATGGATTATGGACTCAAGTGCATCCCATCACCTCTGCGGTAATAGAAGTCAGTTTAGTGCTTTTGGTCCAACACAACCTTGACGATCTGTTGTGATAGCAGATGGAAAGCATTCTCCCATTACTGGTCAGGGGGAAGTGCAGCTAACTTCTGCAATGAGTCTTCAGAATGTTCTTTATGCTCCTGGTTTTTCAATGAAATTATTATCTATTAGTCAAATCACCAAAGATTTACATTGTTGTGCCATTTTTGACCCATTTGCTCTTGTGTTTCAGGACATTCTAACAGGCAGGGTGATTGGCACTAGCTGTGAGCAAGGTCTCTACAGACTTGTGCAATCTCCTTATGCTGGTGCTTCTTCCATTCGTACTAGGTCTGCATCTCCTTACATATGGCATCTTCGTTTTGGTCATCCTCCTCTGCAAAAGCGGTGTCACATTCTTCCACAGATTTCCCCTCGCTCTACCTTTCAGTGTGAGGCCTGCCAGCTTGGGAAGCATCATCGGTCTACATTCCAGAGTCGTCAGGGTCAAAGTAGTCATGGTCTGTTTGAGTTGCTTCATTTCGATATTTGGGGTCCCAGTCGTGTCCCTGGTCATCAGGGGCATGGATTTTATCTAGTTGTTGTTGATGAGTTTTCAAGGTTGTCATGGATTTATCTTATTAGAAACAAATCTGATGCTGGTCCTGTTATTCAGTCCTTCATTATTGAAATAAAGAACATTTTTTCTGCAAAAATCAAGTATATACGTTCTGACAATGCTTTGGAGTTTTGTACTAATCAGCTTGCCACATTTCTTGCGTCTCATGGTATTGTCCATCAAACATCTTGTGTATATACTTCGCAACAGAATGGAGTGGTTGAAAGAAAACCCCGCCATCTTCTGGATGTTACAAGGACCCTTTTGATTCAAAGTCGTGCTCCTCATTCATACTGGATGGATTCGGTCCTAACTACTTGTTACCTTGTTAATCGTATGCCCTCTTCTGTTCTGGGAGAAAAGATCTCATTCTTGATTGTGTTTCCCAAGATGAATCTTTTCTCTCTTACACCTCGAGTTTTTGGTTATGTGGCTTCGTTCATCAGATGTCCCCTGGTCTTGACAAGCTCTCTCCTAGAGCGGTCAAATATGTGTTTGTTGGGTACTCCAGACCCAAAAAGGATATCGTTGCTTCGACCATGTTCGACGAAGGTACTATGTTAGTGTTGATGTAACAATTTTTGAGTCTATTATGTACTTCTCTCCTACATGTGACAAGCTCATTTCTTTTAAGGATGGGGAAGAGGTATATATGCCTCTACCTCCGATCTCTACGCCACCACCTCCACCACCTCCATCACCTCCTATGTCTTCTTTATCAACGCCACCACCTCCACCACCTCCATTCTTTCCCCACATTAATCAGCGTAGATCTCGTGCTCAAGTGCCTCTCCAGTCATCCAGCACGCCCGAGGTATATTCTTAACATTTGAGTTCTTCTAATGGCAATGGTGATTTGCATATATAACATGAGATGCAGGATATCTAAGATGCTACACCTCCTGTGAGTACTGAAGATCTCGATGTGCCTACTGCTCTATGGAAGCAGAAGCGTGCATGCACTATGCATCCTCTTGCTTCTGAGGAATTTCAGAAGGTCGTTCTGGGGTTATCAGCAGTAGAGATACCACGTTCTTATCAAGAGGCATTGCAGATTAATCAATGGCGTCTAGCAATGGAAGAAGAAATGGCGGCTTTACAATCTCGAGGTATGTGAAGCATTGTGCAAGCTCCTCTAGGTGCGTCTATTGTTGGCAGCAAGTGGGTGTTTACTGTGAAACAATGTGCAGATGGTACAATTGCTAGATATAAAGCCAGGTTGGTTGCTCGTGGGTACACCCAAACGTACGGGGTGGACTATCAGGATACCTTTTCACCAGTTGCATGTCATTCCACGTTGCAGATTCTTATTGCGGTTATGAGTGGTTGAGAGAGCGAAGCCCGAAGGTAGCGTCAACAGCTAAAGCTTGATGGCAGCGATAGCATCAGCAGCGAGTAAATGCAAAGAGAAGTGCTAGTGGCAGTGAGCGGCACTGGAGAGAGGGCAAGAGGTTCTGAGCGATTGCGGAGAAAGGTGCGAGTGATGGCGAAGATAGGCAATGATCGACGGCGGAGAGAGGGTGAGTGAGTGATGGAGGTGGCTTAGGGTTTAATTGCAGTGGAGGGGATTCGTAGAGTATGGCTTTATTGGGGGTAGGTTTAACTGGGCTACATAAAAAAGGGGGTCTATTTTATAGGCAGGAAAGTATTCGACTACATATACCATTCAATCGGGCTACATACTCGTCAAACCTGCATGTACATTGAATAGTGTATATCTGTTTCAGCAAGGCCACTGCCTACCTATATGCGACTGCATGCCCACCTTTCTAAACAATGCAAAAGATGCTTGGGATATTGTGTCATGTATCATAGGTGATGCTCATGTAGCTTGTAGATGGATCTTCACAATCAACCATGCTCCAGATGGGTCAATAGACACATTGAAGGCTCGGCTAGTGGCCAATGGCTTCACCCAAACTTATGGTTCGGTCGGATTACTTTGGGACTTTCTTTCTCGTGACCATAAAGAGATCTAGTGGTACGATTGTTGCTATTACTGCCAACAAGGACTAATAGATTTTTCAATTTGATGTCAAGAAAGTCTTCCGCTGTGGTAATCTTGAGAAGGAGGTCTATATGGCATAACCATCGGGTTACACTGCTGAGTGGGAGTATGTTTATCGCTAGCAAAAAAATATCTATGCCTAAAACAGAACCCATGAGCATGGTTTGACAAATTCACTTCATATATTGGTTCAAGTGGATTTCACAGGACTATGTCCAATTACTCTATGTTTATCCGGAGATGTGCTTCAGCTACCATTATCCTTGTCGTATATGTTAATGATATGGTTATTACTAAAAACAGTAGGGCAAGCTATCTCAAAATCAATGCATTTCGACAGAAGGTGTTTATCACCGACCTTTGTCACCTAGTATACTTTCTTGGGATTAAGGTAACTCGCACCATAGGAGGACTACATCTATCCAAGAGAAAGTATTGCCTTAACAATCTTGCAGATGCTCATTTACTTAATTGTAAACCATCCTCTGTTCATGTTGAGTCTCAGAGTCATGCAGTCTTGTAAACACTCAGTTTGAAGACACTACACATTATAGGAGCCTGGTGGGTAAATTTTTATATCCGATAGTCAATTAGGATTTATATCTCTTATGTTGTAAACAGAGTTGGCGAGTATATGGAAAAGTCAATTTATAGTCATTGGCATGACGTTCTTCTCATCCTCGGATACTTGAAGAATTCGTCTGGCAAGGGATTGTTGTATGATGTTAATGGTCACACTGACGTTACATCCTATGTAGATGCATATTACACTAGTTCTCCTGAGGACACATGCTCTATCACAGGTTTTACCATATTTACTGGTGGAAACTTGGTCATCTGTCATGGTAAGAAGCATACAGTAGTTTCTAGTGCAAAGGTAAAGTATAGAGTGATGGCTTAAGCCACTTGTTAGATCAGTTGGCTTTTCACTTTTCTAAAGGAACTTGGATTGTCCATCAAAACTCCAGTTCCTCTCTCCTGTTACAGAAAGTCAACCACATATATTGCCACTATTTTTTCTATGATGAACGCATCAAGCACATCAAGGTTGACTGTCATTTTATTGAGGATGCAGTATGTGATATGAAAATTATTACTCATCACGCTTTTTACAAAATTGCAAGTTGCAAATTTTTCCATCGAAGCTCTTCCAACTTGATAGGAGATGTTGATATTCTCCATATTTAATCATTTGCATTCTGTCTATTTCTGTGCTTTCTATTTCTAGTAGTCATATTTCTATTTCTAGTAGTCATATTTCCATATCGGCAGAAGTCAAGTTTCCTAATAACATGCACAACGAACTCGGCAGTCTGATTAGCAAAGGCCCGTCAGCAATCAGTCAATCTAAAACGTCGAGATTTATTTCCAAATTTCACAGCTGATCGTGCAGCATTGCCACTCTCAATATAGCGATTTCTTTCAATTCAAGACTACAGATCGCAGGGAGAAAAAATTACGAACCCTAAACAATTGAAGAACCAGGAGATGCAACCGGGGGCGGATCCGTCATGCAACATCAGATCTACGACGAGGAGCCCGACATCATCGGCATCGAGCGAGAACGAGTCCTAGGGTTTGGGAGGCGAGAGCAGCGAATCAAACAAAGGCGAGCGGGAATTGACATGACATCTAGGCGTGGTGGGAGGTGCGGAGACGTGTTATATACGTACCTTGGAGCTCGGTGGAGAGGAGAAGATGGATGTGGCGAGTGGCGGTGTGGTAAAGTCTTCGACTCGCTTTTAGGAGAATGGGACGTATTGGCTCTGTTTTGTTTTTTGTTACAGTTGGCGGAGTCTTCTTCCCACGGGAAAGATGGGGAGGAAATAGGACAGAAGGTGAAGGTGGGCCGTCATTGGGCTGCTCTGATTGGCTACTGCTTCTTATCCACTTTTTGTTTGTTGCTTCATTCGTGATGCTTCCTCTCTTTTTAGTGTGTTTTATATGTATGGTCTTACAAACATTTATACATCTTATATCTTATACTAAAGCCCAGTAAATCGCATGGCTCTTGACACGTGTATGATGGACTCTTCAACTTTCCCCCCCGCATCTTCTCCTTGCAAACCTCATCTCCCCTGCATCGACACGTACATCTAAAAAACGACACCCGATCACTTCTTTATCCCTGCAAAAGAAACAGAGAAAATATCGAGGTCGTTGTATCGATCGGGTGAGTTTTACCAGAAAAGATTGAATTTTTGATTCAATCTTCTTTATTTTATTTATACTTAAACTTAAGTGTATAGCGGTTAAGCACGGGAGTGTCGAACTCAGGAAAGCAAACTGTTAGAAAACTAGGGATAAACTATAGACAAACTAAGGTTAAACGGTTCCTTAATTTTTTATTTTATTTTTAAGGATTTTTCTGAATTTTTATTGAAATTTTAATGAATTTTATATTATTTTTGTGAATTTTAAGGTATTTTGTAATTTTTTATTATTTTGGAAAATGTTTTTTTATTTTTATTTGGTATTTATGTTGTTATTTTTATATTTATTTTGTTTTTCTTATTTTATGGATTTTTAGAAAGGTTTTTATGATTTTTAAAGATTTTGAATTATTTTTAATGTAAAAACCTATTTTTTTTCTTGAAAATTGTGACGTATTTGAATTTTCAAAGTTGAAAACATGAAGAAAATCTTTTTAGTTTATTTTTATCTAAAAGTAGATGAAATTACCTTCAAAATTATATGATGTGCGTTTTTTGTGTGATTTTTCTTGAATTAGTTGTGAATTTTTGAAGTTTTATGACTTTTGTATTTTTATTCGGGATATTTACACCCATAACCCTGAGTAATTTCATAATTACCCCAGAAACCCTCTATAATCACGAATTACATCCATGACCTTGAATAAATATTCCATTTTACACCCATAACCTTCCGTTAGTTTAGTTCATTAACCCAACTATATGAGTGAGTTAATTTAAACCAGTATACGATTTAACGGCCTGAATTAATCAAAGTTGAAAAAAAAAAGTTTTTTTTCATGCGTAAGCAGACTTGCAGGGGGCTTCCAGATTCCGCGGACTTGCAGGGGGCTTCCAGGCTGGTGGTCGAGCTTTCCACGAGGCTTGCAGGCGGGTGAAGCTTGGGGGGTTCTTGCTCTAGGGTAGGGTTGGTTTCTTGCTCTAGCAATGGGGATTGGGGGGATGAGGCTGGTGGTGTGGGGTTTGGGGTTTGAGGGGGTGCGGGAATTGGGTTTCGGGAGGGGGCGAGTCTGAAGGCGGGGATTTGGCAGGGGAGGGGGGAGCATGATGCTGGCGAATTGGGTTTGGGAGAGGGGTGCGAGAATTGGGTTTCGGAACAAATTGGGTTTGGGAGAGGGGTGCGGGAATTGGGTTTCGGGAAGGAGCGAGTATGGCGGTGGGGATTGCGGGGGGGGTTGCAGAGGCGGGGGGGATTGGGGGTGATGAGGCTGCTGGTGTGAGGCATAGGAGGGGGCATGTTCTTGATGTGCGACCACGGGGAGGGGGGGTTGCGTTGGGTGTTACAGAGGTAATGGGGGAGGCGGTTGGGTCTTGCAGAGGCGGTGGGGGGAGGGGGCGATGAGGCTGGCGGCGTAAGGCGGGGGACGGGGCAGGTTCTTGTTGTGCGGGGACGATGGGGAGGGGATTGCGTTGGGTCGTACAAAGGCAGTGGGGGGAGGGGGCAGGGTCATGCAGAGGCGGTGGGGGAGGTGGGGGTAAGGGGCGACGTGATGGAGGCTGCCGACGGGGGTAACTTCCACGGGGGGCTTCGAAGGGGACTTGCAGGCTTCCTGGCGATGGGGCTTCAATGGAGGGGAGGGGAGGAAGAGGTGCTCCGGGAGCGGTTATCTGGTGGGAGGAGGAAGGGGAGAATGAGGAGATCGGCGGGCTGTTGGCTGCTTGGATGAAGTGGGGAGGGGGAGTATGTGAGAATAATGGAATGTTAAAGGGTATAAAATGTAAAAAATTTAACGGATATCGTTATAGTAAACAAAAAATTGGATGGAAACTAACACGAGGTCATGAGTGTAAGAGTTATGCATTATTCAGGGTCATCAATGTAATTCGTGATTATAGAAGGTTTTCAGGGTAATTATGAAATTACTCGGGGTTATGGGTGTAAATATCCCTTTTTATTTTCAAAATTTATTTAATATTGTATCCAGTACGAAATACGGGTATTTATGTGTATTTTAATTATTTTTATATTTTGTACTTTATTTATTATGTATAGGAGGATGTATATGTAGTTATATACAATATCAAGGATATGAACGTAAATTTCTGAAACTATGGGTATACGCGTGTTATTATCAGAAGATAGAGGGCTTCTCGTGCAATTATCCCAGTATAACACGTGCTTGGTCACGTGAGATCAGCCTAGTAGTGACATGTTTGTAATTTACTAAACCGTCATGGGCGTCTATGTAAAATGCCCAAGTTCGCGTGCAATCCCCGTGATGCTTCAGCCTGTCTTGTACCTATATACAAAATCAAATCATGTTGGGGGTATAGATATAAATTTGCCCAGAAATTTCCCACGTGCACGTGCTAGTCACGTGCACGACGCTTAAGCGGCACGGCGGTGGGGCGGCGCTATTGTTCTGTAACCAACGCGTGGACAAAACACGGCCCTTGGATCAAATCTAATCCAAGGGCATCTTTGTAATTTGGTTCACACGAGATGTCTTCCCCAAATCTCGAATCTACTCCAGACAGCGGCGTTGGGTCGTTGCTTGATGCGTTTTGTTCTTCTAAAAACCAAAAGGGCAGCATCTTTTCAAGCTTCCAAGCGATTCTTCCAGATCAGATGTCCGTGATTCTCCAGCAATCCTCTTGGTTTTAATGACTTCGATCAAGTGAGTTCAGGTTCGTGGCCGGTAGCAGTTCTCGAGTATCGATGCGCTGTCGGCGATCAAATGATGCAATGCTTGGCCTTTAAATTTCAGATCTCAGACAGGGTGGTGTTCTCCGAGGGGATGCTCGCTGATCAGAACTACACTAGCTATCGGGAAAGGTTGAAGGCAAGAGGCCAATTCGACAGGCTAAGAGCTGTCGAACTCTAGACCTCCTATGCGTCGGAAGGCCTCATTCTCTTCCTACCCAGCTTTGAGGGCTTTTGGCTTAGGGGCATTGCCGCGGTAGGTCGAGGGCTAAGAATGATTACCGGCGGCTATATTTAAGTAATCTGAATGATGATTCCAATAATACAAACAATTTATACTAGTTATCTCAGACATCTTTTCATAGACTCTTTCTTTCGACTCGCATATCTATGCGGACTAGTGGGCAGTTAGCTTGATTGTGCGGTAACGATGCTAGGGAGGGGCAAGGTAGGCATTCCAGGTCAGAAATATATAAGAAGAATAAGCGAATTTCCGAAACTTTGCTTTTTAGTAGATTGTGGAGGATGATTTCTTGCTAAATTCTTCGGCACTATGGTATCACAGCCTACCATCACCCTGCCCCTTGACGCTCCGAGAAAAGGAGGTCAGGGACTGCCCTCTCTCTCCCCGTACCTACGAGTCGGTTGATGAGTCCATGCTATCTAACTATTTTCTTATGCTCCTCGACTACTCCCGAATTCCCATACTCTCTACTAATAGCTGGGGCCTGAGCTTGTAGAGACTTTCCTTGCACCCAGAACCTTCCTGCACCAGGCACTCTGACTATGCTTCCCAATCCCTAAGGTCATCCCTCCTCTGTCCCAACACAGCCCCAATGGCAAAATCGGAGGCGTCCGTCATGATCTCGAATGGGAGAGACCAATCGGGTGGCTGAAGGATAGGAGCCTCTACAACCATGTTCATGAGAGTATCTAATGTTGAAAGACACTTATCATCGACGATAAACTCGGGGTCTTTCGCGAGAAGATCACAATGGTCGGGCAATTTTGCTGACGTCTCGTATGAAACGTCGGTAGAAACCAACATGTACGAGGAAAGACCGTAGCTGTTTCAGATTGGATGGTGGATTGAGTTTCTTTATGATATCCATCTTGGTCGGGTCGACCTCCATGCCACGATTGGAAATGATGTGACCAAGGACTGTCCCCTGAGTCATCATGAAATGACTCTTCTCCTAAAAAAACACGAGGTTAACCTCCGTGCACCTCTAAAGCACATGGTTTAGGCTAGAAAGGCAGGAATCAAAATCATCATCGTAGACCGAGAAATCATCCATGAAGACCTCCAAGATATCTTCCACCATGTCCGCGAATATCGAAAACATGCACCTCTGGAATGTAGCCGGAGCATTACATAGTCCAAAGGGCATCCATTTGAAAGCATACGTTCCGAATGGACAGGTGAATGTCATTTTTTCTTGATCTTCTGCAGCAATGGTCACTCCCGAGTACCCGTCGAGAAAACAATAATGGCTCTTCCCGGCTAACCGTTCGATGATCTGATCAATGAACGGTAGCAGGAAATGATCCTTCTTGGTCGCTTGATTCAAACGTCTATAGTCCACACAGACGCGCCAAGAAGTCGGTACACGAGTAGCGATCTCCTCTCCGTCCTCATTGGTCACTGTAGTGATACCCATCTTCTTGGGTACCACATGTAATGGACTAACCCATTTCGAGTCGTAGATGGGATAGATAAAATTGACGCTCCACCGCTTGGATATTTCCTTCATAAACACCTCTCTAAGATTCGGGTTTAGCATGTGTTGAAACTCACGAGATGGCTTGGCATCATCCTCGATAAAGATGTGGTGGGAGCAAAGAGCCGAACTAATCCCATAGAGATCGGCTACTGACCGCCCAATCGCCTTGCAGTTCTTTTCAAGAATCACCATCAGACGGGATTCTTGATCTTCGGTCAGATTGGAAGAGATGATGACCGGAAACATTTTGGATTCACCCGCAAGGAATCGATATTTCATGCTTTGAGGCAACAGTTTAAGCTCGGGGGGAGAAGGAATAGGGAGAGCAGGTTTAATTAGAGCCTGAGTATATGTTGCTAGATCGATGTGCATGAGATTTGCCTGCTCTGACTTAGAAAGAACTGGAGATTGTTGGATGTTCTGGTTTGATTCAGTCTCCAGGCTGGTTGTAGGCTCTGAAGAAGAAGTCTGAAGTGATAAGAATTCAGCGAAGCACTGCCAATCAACATCTTTGGATTCTGAATGATCTGTGGGTGACTAATAGTCTTGATAATTCACTTCGGACTCAGAGGCATAGGGAAGGTCTGAATGATCTGAAAATTCTCAGAATTGTCTCCATCAAGATCTTCATTATTCGACTCTAGGATTGTGCACTCCAATCTCCCATCCTCAGATATCTGAATCTCAACTTCGATTGAAGGTGTGATGAAAGATTGGGTACTTGGTTCAACCCAAACGGCCTCATCATCGGTTTGTACAAAGTCACAATCCTGATGACTGTCGGGTTCGTCATCAGATTCTCGCTCTGATTCAGTTGATCGAGATTTATGGTCTTGGATCGTCGCTATATGTATAATTTCGCCCTAGACGTGAAAGTACACCTTCCCATTACCATAGTCGAAAACGACCTTCGTTGTTGCTAGAAAAGGTCGTCCTAGTATGATCGGGGTATCGGTCGCGCATTCAGGGACGACCATGTCCCACACGACGAAGTCCACGGGGAATTGTAAACTCTGAATGGTGACGATAATGTCTTCGAGGCCTCTTGACCGATCTATCAGCAAACTGCAAGACCGTTAGGCTTGGTCGTAGAGGCCCAAACTCGAACTTGTCGAGTAGGAAAGATGGAAGGAGATTAATCGAAGATCTGCTATCTAATAGAGTTTGATCAAAAGTCTGATCGAGGATCTCACATCTGACATACGACGCTCTCGTATCTAATCTACTTGCTGGGAGTCGGTTCGGAATAGCATGACATGTATCCTTGGTCATCACATGGATCTCAGAACAGTGATTGCGTTGCCTCTTCTTTCTGCGGACCGTGGTTCATTCTTTTAGGCCTTTTTGCAGAAGAGGGATGTGTGCCAAGGCCTCCAAAAGAGTGAGTTGGATCGTAAATTTGTCGAGCATCTCTTTCGTCAGATCATTCATTTAAATCTTTTTGGCGTTTTCTTTTTTATCGCCTTTTCCTAAGCAGAGTGCTTTGGGAAAAGGAATATGTACATCCTCCGGGTTAGTCTGTACAATTGGAGGATCAAAAGAAGCAGAAGGAAATGTTTTTTTAAAAACTAGGACTTGATTTTCTCGAATCATCAGAAAGAGAAAGATCTTGATCAACAATATTTTTATTTTTTTTCGAGTTCTCCTCTTTTGTACTTTTTTTGTGATTTTCTCTCATCATCACTATTTACAAAGAATGGTAACGCAACTACATCGGCGTTCGGCTCTGGCTGCTCTTCAGTCTGGGTGGCTTCAGCACAACCATCTCCATAGTCAAAGGGTAATACGGCTTCAGAACCACCATCAATATCCTCCACATGCTTGCTTGTATCATCGGGTGTTTCCTTGTTGAGCCTAGTAGATTCTCCGCATACTGGAATCGTACCGCTCCTAAGAGAAATGAAATCAACATCATCACAGAAAAGATAATCGTCTGGAAATACCTGTGACTGGAGGATGGGCTTGGTCAAATCTACATGCTCTGATTTCTGCTTCAGATTATTTGGGTTGGGCTCTATCTGGGCAGGCAAGGCGGACTTCCCTTTGACAAGATCCATGACATGGGTCTTAAACTCATCCATTTCTCACCTAAAAGCTGCTTTCTAGTCGGTGATCAAGTTGGTGAGATACTCTAATGCTAGGTTGTCATGGAAAGGTCCATGAGACCCGGATGAGTCACCTCGATGGTACCGAGGCTGTGATCGAGTGGCCTACTGGCTGAAACACCTCGATGGTACCTCGGGAGTGTTAGCCATGTGAGGTCGAGGTGAACCATTCTTACAATAAATATTATTGTAATAAACATGTTTTATCAATAAAAGTTATTGATTGTTTCACTCCCTTTCTGAAATTAAATGAATGAAAGTACTATAAGGTCCCTCTGTACAATTAGGGTTATGTACCATAACCGTCTTGATAATCATATAGCTGTTAATTCATTAAATGAATTATAGAGGATGATGTTTGAATGAATATCTAATGAGTTAGATAGAGGACTCATCAAGCACCGTCAAATGATTATTAAGAGATGATATCCAACCTGAGTAGGAGATGGCAATCCATTCTCACATAGGCTGATATCCGACCGACCTCTTGATGCAGGTCCTTTACATGGGAATAGTGATTTGGAGGTGTCAGAGTAGTTAGGTCAAAGGGTTGACTTAGCAAGATTGAGATAACCCAAGTCCTATGTTGAATGTTGTCACAACATAGGCACACATCCTTTGACCAGGGACAGTTGTGTTACTATATGTCTGAGTGTGTACATTTGGCAGACCATTAGATTGATGACCTAACCAAGGTCTATACACCGGCGAGCTGGTGTGCATGTAAGGGCATATGAGTAATATGATCTCTCAAAGGGATCATACAGGTTCACTTATGAACCGGAAGACATGAGCTCACTCATGAGGTATTGGGACCGATCAAATTCCATGCATGGTCGTCGTGCTTTAGAAGCATGACAAGAATTTGAAGGTATGATATATGCTTTGGGAAAGCATGTTATCGGTACCAATTCTCAATGACCAAGATTGAGAAACTTGGTGATCAAACCATGAAGAAGGCAGTGTAAAATTGATCTACATCTTCAGATTGATCATAGGTCTTCTAGTATGCAGGATGTACAGGTATTGGGAATACATGAGGGTGATGTGATCATAAACGATTGTATAACCATGACGCTTCCATTCCGAGGGAGTGATGAAACATGTTTGGATTTTGGTGGCTCCTCTCAGTAGAGAAGCAATCTGATCTTGGTCCAAGTGTTGGACATTGGTCTGAATGAGATTCAGATACAATGAGAAGATTAGATTTGCGGTCTTCATTTAATCAAGCATTTGTGGGAGATCCGTGAGATCTGGATTTGAGATGAGATCTCAACATCCAAGTCACTATACGTGGAACAATACAATCGCCATGTCCTTATCTCCAAGTATCTGCGGAGAAAGCGCATTATTCATGAAGGAGTTCAAGAAAATTTCATGTGATCAATTATGTATCCAAGCAACAAGATGTTGATGATTTAATGAGATTTAATTATCAGGTATAATATGAATAGGATTCGTATTATGAGAATGATTATCCAAGATAATTAAATGAGATTTAATTATCAAGGAAGTGCAGATTGTAGATAGTGCTATCCATAATATCTGTGAATATATTATAAATGTGATTTGTAATATATTAGAGAGAGAGAGAGCAACTTTGTAAATAACATTTGTTAATTGTTAAAATGTGAATTGGATTCACATTAAGCAATTAATTGGAAATGTAATTTACAATTTAGTTTGGGTTGTGAATATGATTCACATATTTTCAATGGCATGATCGAAATATTCACTAATTAATTTGGAATTAATTTAGTGGGTAATTTTGCAATAAATGTTATTGGAAATTATTAAGAGATAATGGGATAAAATTAAAAAGGAGATAATACACCACCAAAGATGAGGTGGCATCACCAATGACTTGGTCATAGGTGACACCCCATATTTTGGGGGGGGGGAGGTGTGTCATTATCCTCTTTTGCTATCTTATTATCTTATGATAATTAAATTATGTTGATGATAATGCAACATATATTTGATTTAATTTAAATTAATAAATTGTTGTTTTGATCAACAGTGATCATGACCGTTGATTAATACATATATCAATCTAACCGTTGATTTTGTATGCCATGGATTGTGATCCATAGGCTCCCAAACTAGTATATAAAGAGGGCAACCCTAGCCCTTTGGAATACAACTCATAGAACACATCTACTCTCTCTCTCTCATCTCTCATTCTTGCTATCTCTCTCTCTCTAAAGGTGGCCATCACCTTGTGAGTTTGAGGGAATAGCAATCGACTCTACGTCGTCGCGCTGTCGCTTCGATTGCTAGAAGATATCCATCTTCTTTAGGGGTTCTTGCTCTAGAAGGAGACGTCGGATTTCGTTGGATGAAATCAGGGGATTCAAGACTTGGATCTTCATCGAGGATTGCGACGAGGACGCGTCTCATCATCGCTCCCGCAAGTGCCATCTTCGTAGATCGAACTTGAGTCAGGAGGATCTCTTGCTTTAGAGATCTAGTGATCGCAACCACGCTTCGAGAGGTATTTCTAATACTTTATGGTTAGATGAAACGATCCAAGAAATGTTCTTGTGATCATGTGGTTTCATCATATGATTTAAAATTTTAAAATCCGCTGCACCAAGCAACTAGTGCGACTAGTCGCCCTGATCGCATGAGATGCGATCATCACGCTTTTGTGATGCGCTTGAGAATTCCACGTTCAAGTGCTATTAGAGCCTTAGGTCGGAAAAGGTTTTGGATACGATTTGTAAACCTAGGACGACTTGGGTTTGAAAGGGTAGCGAAAGTTTTATTGCATTTCAATTTCGCACCTCTGTTTAATTGGATTTTTTCGGCACTGTTTAAATTGTTTAAACACGAAATATTCAATTGGATTTTGTTCCTCATTAAATAAGGAAATCATAGGAACTGAGTTTATGTAATTTGAATTTCATTTGCTCAAGATATGGCCTTTTGAATACACATGTATTCACTGTTGCGGGAACTGCAAATCTGAACGTGATTAATGAGTTAATAACTGTTTTGATGCGCCTTGAAATGCGTGAAATATCCTTGAGTTCTATCATAAATCAAATTAGTAATCTTAGAAAACTAATTTTGCAAAATTTGAGTTTAATTGATCAAGATAAGTTAATTTTAGTGAGTAGGGGTCACTGCTGGAAATTGACAAACTTGATCATGAACCTTGTGATAGTCATTCAAATAAATTAATGAAAATTAGTTATTAATTTTATGAAATGATTAGTGATAAATATTTTTGAAATATTTAAAGAGATAATTATTTCATTGAATGACATTTCACTAACCAAGATGATAAGATAGTTGATCTTGATCATAATTGGTTGATATGAGAACATCAACAAACATTGTTTTTCATGCAAAACTCTAGTTTATCCTACAATAGTTGTAGGACAACTTTTACATGCAAAACTCTTTTGCTTGAATAGGATTGGAGATTTATTTAGCAAATCTCCTTATAATATTATCAAGATAGTTTTGATGAACATTATATGGTTTAATTTCGGTGGAAAAACCGATGAGCATCTCAAAGTACACAATGATCTATCTGGCATTATCCTTTCCTGAGGTGGATATGGTATCTAGTCGGGGAGCATTGGGGTAGCGGGTCGCACCGGTTGCGGTCTGTCCCACTTCCATCGGTACTGGCCATGACAACGAGTAGAGACTCGATAATGCCGGAGAAATCAAAGTGTATTTTTCTAATTATCAAAATTCGAATAATATGTACTTTGAGATTATACCTACTATTCAAGTAATAATCAAGTTTGTTGATTGAAAATTGGATTGATAATTAATTTAATGTGATTAAATTGATTATATCCAATTAAAAGCACTCTATTATATATAGATGTACATTTCCCTTGGAAGAATTAATTATGTGAATATGATTCAAGATAATTAATTATTATTTGAATATGAGGTGGATGATCACATAAGTGACATCCACGGTCTCCCGTCAAGGTAAAGGATTCCGTCGCCAGATGTTGTATACATGAGACGCCTGTCTGAAGTGACAGATCTTGTATACGATTTATTTGGATCAGGTTCTTTGCTTCTCGAAAGAGTAAGGCCGTATACGTAGTGACCCCAATATCGAGTCCTCATATTATTGGGGTGATATTGGATTGTGTACAACGAGTATTAAGCTTGTTGATGGTTGGTTCAATTAATGACGAGTCAACATCATCTTAGGGGTGGTGGGCCCGGGCGTTAAAGACCGAATTCAGAAATGCAAGTTGGACTTGCAAGGCGGAATGTATTCCTTCTTCTCTTTATCCGAGTCACAAGTTCTCATATTATTGGGATGTGATAAAGATAGAGAGGAGATCCCAGATCTTGCTTGAGATATAGAGGAAGTATATCTCTTACTTTGAAAGATGATTAGGGAATAATCTTTCATAATGGACATAGCAAGACAAATGTTCTAATATATAATTATCTCCTACTTTGAAAGATGATTTAAAATTCCTTAATCAAATGTTTTAAATATGAATATATAATTATATGTTCTAATATATTGCATTCTTAATTTCAGAAAATGAATTCCATGAACCCACTGAGCAGGCTCCTAGAGTTCAATCAGTTGACCGGGCCAAATTATTCGGATTGGATCCGAAATTTGGATCTTGTCCTATCTGCAGAGCGCATCTCGTATGTGCTATCCAAGGACAAGATAACAACCTTAGACTCCAGAAAATAAATCTTTTAATGAGAAATATGATGAATATCATAACTTGGCAAGATGTTATATCCTTGGCTCATTGTCCAATGTGCTTCAGAAGCAGCATGTGGAAATGAACCATTTCCAGGAAATCATGCTGAATCTAAAAGAAATGTTCGGTGACATAAACCGCACACAGCATTATAATGTGATGAAAGAGCTTACTCGCTGCAGGATGCAGGAAGGGACCTCTATCAGAGAACACGTACTCAAAGTGTTTGGGTACCTCTCTGAATTGGAAACCCCGGGAGCCTTCATGGATGCTGATATGCAGACTAATTTCATTCTCCTATCGCTCCCTAAGTCTTTCAACAACTTTGTCATGTCATATCACATGAGCAAAGTTGATTTTAGTAACACTGGGATGTTAGCTGCATTAAAGTCTACAGAAGATGTAATGAGGAAGGACGACCCCTCTGCTAGTGCAATGGTTGCACAAGTAAAAGGAAAGCACAGTCGGAAGCAAAGCTCTCGGAAGGGCATGCCCCGGAAGAGAAAGAAGAAGAATCAAGGAGTTGGTTCATCTTCTAGTGCTTCCACACTAATGACATCAAAGAAGACCGATGTCTGTCAGCACTGCAAGAAGCCGGGGCACTAACGACATAACTGCCCAGAATACCTGAAGTCGGTTGACAAAGGTAAAGCCCCAGCAGGTATGAAATCTACTCTCATCATTGAAACTAGTTTTCTCGTTGGACGAGAAGGAAGTTGGGTTGTAGATTCTGGTGCTTCTATTCATGTATGCAATTCATTGCATTTGTTTCAGGAAACTAGGAATCTTGAGCAAGGGGAGATAGTCATCCAGTTGGGATCTGATGCAAGCGTTGCAGTAGTCGCCATTGGGACTTGCCGACTATCGTTATCTAGTGGTAGAGTCTTAGTACTTAAAGAGTGTCTTTATGTACCTGAAGTCAGGAGGAACTTGATATATGTATCTAAACTTGTTAGAAATGGACATTCCTTCCTATTCTGTAAAAGTTAGTCATTAATCAATATGATAAATTTATTGCGGATGGTGTTTTGACTTCTGATGGACTCTATGAATTGTGCATTGATGAACATGTCATGAATGTTACTACCACTGATAAGAACCCTAAAAGATCCAGGGAGAATGGAAATCATTCAAATATGATTTGGCATCAAAGGTTTGGTCATTTATCTATTGATAGGATCAATAGATTGATAAAGGATGGACCTTTAGATTTTCTACAGGTTCAATCTTTACCTACTTGTGAACATTGCATTCGAGGCAAAATGACCAGGATGCCTTTCCGTAACAAGGTTACAAGATGCGAAGGTATTCTTGACCTAATACATACTGATGTATGTGGTCCCTTCAGTTTCGCGACTCGAAATGGATATCGATATTATTTGACGTTTATTGATGACCATTCACGATATGGGTTTATCTTCCTACTACGTCATAAATCTGAAACCTTTGAAAGTTCAAAGAGTTTAAGGCTTTGGTTGAGAACCAAACCGATAGGAAGATTAAACGAATTCGATCTGACCAAGGTGGCGAGTACCTCTCATATGAATTCAAGGAATATCTTAAAGAGAATGGAATTGTCTCCAATCTTACTCCCCCTGGAACCCCCCAACTTAATGGTGTTGCTGAAAGATGCAATAGGACCATCATGGACATGGTCTGTTCAATGATGAGCAAAGCACTTTTACCTCTTAGTTTCTGGGGATATGCAGTAGAGACTGCAATATATATCCTGAATAAGATTCCTAGCAAATCAGTACCCAGGACTCCTCACGAACTCTGGTATGGAAACAAACCTAGTGTTAAACACTTGAGGGTTTAGGGTTGCTTTGGTCCATGTGAAGAACATGGATGCAAGTAAGATAGAATCTCACACTTGTGAGTGTTACTTCATTGGGTACGTTAAAGATGGTATTGGATATCAACTTTATGACCCTGAGATCCAAAATATTTTTGTCTCTAGAGATGTGAAATTTCTAGAGGATGATTTCCTTAAAGGTCAAGACAAAAATGAAGTAGAGGAACTCATTGAATCCCTTGAGGATTCTGAGATTCCTGAACCAGAAACTGAAGAGATAAATAAAGATGAAACACCCATACCTCTTCGAAGGAGTTAGAGGGTGGTTGCACCACCTGAAAGGTATGGATTCCATGTGTCAAGTGAGGCTGACAATGATCCTACTCCATTTGATGAAGCACTCGCGGATCATGACATGGATAGATGGATACTAGCAATGAAGTCAGAGATTGACTCCATGCATAAGAATGGTGTATGGACCCTGGAGGATCCACCTAAAGGGATAAAACCCATTGGGTGTAAATGGATCTTCAAGAGAAAAAGGGAACCTGATGGGAAAGTGGAGACTTTCAAAGCACGACTCGTAGCCGAGGGCTACACACAGAGAGAAGGCATCGACTACGATGAGACGTTCTCTCTTGTGGCTATGCTTAAGTCCATCAGCTGCATCTCTTGATTACGACATCTGGCAGATGGACGTCAAGACAACTTTCCTCAGTGGATATCTCGAGGAGGATATCTATATGGAGCAGCCCTAGGGCTTCATAGTTGAGGATGGAAAGGTATGCAAGCTAAAGAAATCCATTTATGGGCTCAAACAAGCTTCTCATAGCTGAAACATCAGATTTTACGAAACCATAAAGAGTTATGATTTTGTGGAGATTCCTGATGAACCTTGTGTGTACAAGAAGCTTAGTGGGAGAGCCATTATTTTCATCGTGCTTTACGTAGATGATATCCTTATCATTAGGAATGATATAGGAATGATGACCAGTGTAAAGATTTAGCTATCTCATACTTTCGAGATGAAAGATCTTGGAGAAACCTCTTACATCTTAGTCCTGAAGTTGTTCGGAAACCGAGAAAAGAGGATATTGGGATTATCACAACATGGATACATTAAGAAGATTATTGAAAGATTCCGCATGGATAGTTCCAAGAAAGGATTCCTCCCCTTACGACATGGTATCCATCTGTCTAAAGGGATGGCTCCTCAAAATGTTGAGGAAAAGAAGGCCATGGCTGGATGCCCCTATGCATCAGCTGTAGGAAGCTTAATGTATGCCATGATGTGTACTAGGCCAGACATCTGCCATGCAGTGGGAGTAGTAAGTCATTACCAATCTTGGTATGGAGAGCAACACTGGAATGCAATGAAGAACATATTCAAATATCTAAGACGGGCGCAAGATTACATCTTGGTATATGGAGATGGTGATCTCCAAGTCTTGGGATGTACAAATTCAGACTTCCAGTCGGATATTGATGATCAAAAGTCGACATCAGGGTTTGTATTCCTATTGAACGGTGGTGCTGTGAGCTGGAGAAGGAAGAAGCAGGACACTACGACAGATTCAACGACAGAAGCCGAATATATTGCCGCATCGGATGCTGCGAAGGAGGCGGTGTGGTTGCGCAAGTTCATCTTGGAGCTTGTCATAGTTTCCCCTGATACTCACATCCCGTTACTCTGCGATAATACATGAGCCATTGACCATGCAAAGGAACCCAGATGGCATAAAAAGAGCAAGCATGTGGAAAGGAAATGCCACATCATTCGGGAGATTCAAAAGCGTGGTGATACCATCATCACCAAGGTGGCCTCTACCGACAACGTTGCGGATCCTCTTACCAAACCTCTAACACAGAAGGTTTTCAACCAACATGTAATGAGTATGGGTTTAAGGATTGTTCCTGAATGGTTCTAAGGGCTAGTGGGAGATTGTTAGCCATGTGAGCCCGAGGCAAACCATTCTTACAATAAATGTTATTGTAATAAATATGTTTTATCAATAAAAGTTATTGATTGTTTCACTCCCTTTCTGAAATTAAATGAATGAATGCACTATAAGGTCCCTCTGTACAATTAGGGTTATGTACCATGGCCGTCTTGATAATCATATAGCTGTTGATTCATTAAATGAATCATAGAGGCTGATGTTTGAATGAATATCTAATGAGTTAGATAGATGACTCATCAAGCACCGTCAAATGATTATTAATAGATGATCTCCAGCCTGAGTAGGAGATGGCAATCCTTTCTCACATAGGTTGATATCTGACCGACCTCTTGATGCAGGTCCTCTGCATGGGAATAGTGATTCGGAGGTGTCAGATCAGTCAGGTCAAAGGGTTGACTTAGCGAGATCGAGATAACCTAAGTCCTATGTTGAATGCTATCACAACATAGGCACACATCCTCTGACCAGAGACAGATGTGTTACTATATGTCTGAGTGTGTACATTTGGTAGACCATTAGGTTGATGACCTAACCAAGGTCTATACACCGACGAGCTGGTGTGCATGTAAGGGCATATGAGTAATACGATCTCTCAAAGGGATCATACAGGTTCACTTATGAACCGGAAGACATGAGCTCACTCATGAGGTATTGGGGCCGATCAAATTCCATGCATAGTCGTCGTGCTTTAGAAGCATGACAAGAATTTGAAGGTATGATATATGCTTTGGGAAAGCATATGATCGATACCAATTCCCAATGACCAAGATTGAGAAACTTGGTGATCAAACCCTGAAGAAGGTAGTGTAAAAGTGATCTACATCTTCAGATTGATCATACGACTTCCAATATGCAGGATGTACAGGTATTGGGAATACCTGAGGGTGATGTGATCATAAACGATTGTATAACCATGACGCTTCCATTCAGAGGGAGTGATGAAACAGGTTTGGATTTTAGTGGCTCTTCTCAGTAGAGAAGCAATCTGATCTTGGTCCAAGTGTTGGATATTGGTCTGAATCAGATTTAGATACATTGAGAAGATTAGATTTGCGGTCTTGATTTAATCAAGCATCTGTGGGAGGTCCGTGAGATCTGGATTTGAGATGAGATCTCAACATCCAAGTCACTATACGTTGAACAATACAATCGCCCTATCCTTATCTCCAAGTATCTGCGGAGAAAGTGCATTATTCTTGAAGGAGTTTAAGAATAATTCCTGTGATGAATTATGTATCCAAGCAACAAGATGTTGATGATTAAATGAGATTTAATTATCAAGTATAATATGAATAGGATTCATATTATGAGAATGATTTTCCGAGATAATTAAATGAGATTTAATTATCAAGGAAGTGCAGATTGTGGATAGTGCTATCCATAATATATGTAAATATAATTTAAATATGATTTGCAATATATTAGAGAGAGAGAGAGAGAGCAACTTTATAAATAACATTTGTTAATTGTTAATGTAAATTAGATTCACATTAAGCAATTAATTGGAAATGTAATTTACAATTTAGTTTGGGTTGTGCATATGATTCACACATTTTCAACGGCATGATCGAAATATTCACTAATTAATTTAGTGGATAATTTTGCAATAAATGTTATTGCAAATTATTAAGAGATAATGGGATAAAATTAAAAAGGAGATAATACACCACCAAGATGAGGTGGCGTCACCAATGACTTGATCATAGGTGACGCCCCATATTTTAGGGGGGGGTGTCATTATCCTCTTTTATTATCTTATTATCTTGTGGTAATTAATTTTTATTGAATTAAATTATTTTGATGATAATGCAACATATATTTGATTTAATTTAAATTAATAAATTGTTGTTTGGATCAACAATGATCATGTCCGTTGATTAATACATATATCAATCTAACCGTTGATTTTGTATGCCATGGATTGTGATCCATAGGCTCCCAAACTAGTATATAAAGAGGTCAACCCTTGCCCTTTGGAGTACAACTCATTGCACACGTCTACTCTCTCTCTCTCTCATCTCTCATTCTCGCCATCTCTCTCTCTAAAGGTGGCCGTCACCTTGCGAGTTTGAGGGAATAGCAATCGACTCTACGTCGTCGCGCTGTCGCTTCGATTGCTAGAAGATCTCCGTCTTGTTTAGGGCTTCTTACTCTAGAAGGAGACGTCAGATTTCGTTGGACGAAATCAGGAGATTCAAGTCTTGGATCTTCATCGAGGATTACGGGGAGGACGCGTCTCATCATCGTGCCCGCAAGTGCCATCTTCGTAGATCGGACTTGAGTCAGGAGTATCTCTTGTTTTAGAGATCTAGTGATCGCAACCACGCTCTGAGAGATATTTCTAATACTTTATGGTTAGATGAAACGATCCAAGAAACGTTCTTGTGATCACGTGGTTTCATCATATGATTTAAAATGTTAAAATCCGTTGCACCAAGCGACTAGTGCGACTAGTCGCCCTGATCGCATGAGATGCGATCATCACACTTCCGTGATGCGCTTGAGGATTCCGCGTATCCTTTAGGGAGCTGTCACCTCGCAACTTCTCTCGGAGCTCATAGGAAGCGGAAGCAAATGGCAGATGCGGAGGTTGGGAGGGGGTGGTCGGCTATATATAGAAAGAAGGAGGTCAAGTCACCACCACCAGTGACGGGAGCGCGAGGAGGTTGGAAAATGGCTGGCGTTTGGTTCGTTGGCAGCAGTTGAGGAGTCGGAAGAGGAGGGAAGGAGCGACGACGGGTGTACGCAAGAAGAACGGAGAAGACGAAGGGGAAGAGGGGGATTGGGAAAGTAGGAGAGAGAAGAGGGAAATAGAGAGGAAAAAATGAATGAAAATTAAAATAAAATTTACATAATTGATTAAATAATGAATAAATATATTAATTTAATTATTTATATATTAATTTCGTAATTAAATAAATAATTAATAATTAAATGTAATTAAGAAAGTAATTAAATATTAATTAAATAATTAAGTATGTAATTAAGTAATTACTAAATTAATAATAAATGATAAATATTTAATTAAATAAAGAAATAAAATATTATTTATTAAATAAATAAATAAATAAAGTATTAATGTATTAATGTATTAAATAATAATATACGTTACAATTTATTATACAATACACCAATACAGACCCGAAAACCGTGTTTTTCGCATTAACTCCGATTTTAGTGAAACTAGTGTCATTTTGTAGATAATTGAATAATATAATTTTTGGAACCAAGTTTGCTCAATTCGGAGTTCATACAGCCGAGTTATGAGGTCCGAAAAAAAGTAGCAGCTTCGAGGCTTCATGTTTTATTGGCATTTTAACTTATTGATATTTTTATATTTTTATATACAATTTTATAAGATTTTAGGAAAAAGAATTAAGTTAATCAGGTTTACATTTATTTAATTAAAAACCCAGGAAGATTCTACATATAGTACATATAAACAACGGGTCCCAACGCCAAAACTCACCAGTTTTATCCGAATATTTTTATGATATTTTTAATAAAATAATATATATTTTATGAACAGTTTTTGTAAGAGATTTTTACATCCATAACCCTAAGTAATTTCTCAATAACATTCATAACCCTGTATAATCGCGAATTACATGAGAAACCCCGAGTAATGCTGAACTCTTACATGATATAACCATGTGTAATGTTCCGTTAAAAATGTCCGTTATATTTAACAGTTTCTGTTAGAAAAAGATAAAGTTGCCCCTAAACTTCATTTTTATTTACAAATTATGCCACTTTGGAAGAGCTGACGACCGTTGACCTCCGGGACCCACCCCGGCACACTTGCAAGGCCTCCTCTCGCGATTGCCGTCGACCTATGCGAGTGCCGCCATTCCAGCTCCCCTCCCGCGGTCACTGTCGACCTCACCACATCTCTGCAACATGCCCCGCGGTGTCTTTTCGTCTGGTTGGAGTGGAGGTAACCCCGGTGCAACTCACAACATTCACTGCTTTCCCTTTCCCTCCGCCTCCCATCTATCATAAGCAGCAGAGCAGACGAGGACAAGAAAACACCCACCTCCAAACAACCAACCAAACCATGGCAATCATGTCCTCGGGCTGTGCATCTCTTCTCTTCCTCCTCCGCATGGCTTCCTTCCTACATTCCCAGGACGCCCTCTGCGTTTTTATGCTTGAAGACAACATTATGGCGTGGTTGCAGCATCCCACCTCCCCTTTCTACTTGTAGCTTCTTCCCTCTGCCCCGGTCATGTTCAGCCTTATCCATCTCCTCCGCACCGAAGCAGCCATTGCTCACCTACACCTTCGATGGTCTCGGGTAGCACCGGCTTCCGCCATCCACAACCCGATCATCCTCATGTGAACCATTAGTATCACCGCTCGAAGGGATCACTCCATCAATCTCCAATCTCTCTCTTAGGACCCTCTCATCCCCGTTCAATTCGCATCCAGATACACCACTGCCATCTAAGGATATCTCCTCAACATATACACAGTCCCGCACATCGCTAGAGCTTCGTTCTATCTTTCCGACCAACTTCTCTGAGCAACCAACATCCTTCGCTTCCAGTTTTGCCGGCAATGCTATACCACACGAGCAAAACAAAAGGCAAAACAGGTCAAAACCTCCAACCACACAGCTTACCAAAGCAAAGCCAACAAGAAACCATCTTTCACCCACCTTCCTGCTCAAAATCATGCACAAACAAAAATCCATAGAGCATTTCGAAGAATACGAACCCCAACACCCACAAACCAACAAAATGTGACGATTCTTTCACAAAATAGGAGAGATTTTTTTTCCAGCAACTGAGGCTCTCACCTTGGAAAGGGGCGCTACAGCCACCACATCTGTACACGCTGAAACCGACG
This sequence comes from Ottelia alismoides, assembly GCA_037367405.1. Lineage (NCBI taxonomy): Eukaryota > Viridiplantae > Streptophyta > Magnoliopsida > Alismatales > Hydrocharitaceae > Ottelia > Ottelia alismoides. The sequence continues at coordinate 1,536,544 of JAZKJV010011346.1, read as the reverse complement.
AGCTCAGGGAGGAGCTTCTTGCATTTGGGGCAGTGCACGACCCTCACCTTCGTAGTCGACTGTGCTTCCGCGAGCCCCTCGCGACGCCCCAACCCCACCGCGATGACCAGCAAGGCCTCGCACCCCGCGACAGAGCCCCTCTCTCCCCCGCGTCGGCCGCCAAGCCCCAGGTCCCCGCAGACGAAGGGCCAAAGCCCCCCACCACAGAGCCCCCCACCCCCCCGGCGGATGACTTGCAGATGTCCCCTCCCCCTACCCCACCGCGACGACCAGCAAGGCCCTGATGAATACTCATTCATCACTCTTTATTCTTATATATTAGCTACAAAAACCTTTGCAAATGCATGTAGATATGTGTAAATACAAATAATTAGCAAAAGGCATGCATTGTGTAAAAACTAATAATTAGCATGTTTTTGTGCAAAAATAAAAGAATAAAGAATAAAAAGAAAAAGAGGGAAATATTTAGAATAAATATTGAGCAACCTAACCCCAAGGGAGGGCTCAGCATGGGCCTGACTGCATAAAAGCCAAAGTAGAGAGAGATAGGGAGCTCATGTGTGTAAATATACCTATAAATATAACAAAAATATTTTCCTCCAAAAATAGAATAAAATGGGCTTGTATATATATTTGTAAATATTTGTAAATACAAAATCAAAACAAAAATTGAAAAATTAAGAAGAAACTAAAAATACTCTTCCTTGTACATATTCACCTTATATATACCCACACTTATATTTATTTAACCTTGTAAATAAATAAACTAAAAACCCTAAAAATTTGTATATACTCCTTATTTTATGGTGTAAATAAATAAAATAAAAACCATAAAAACAAAAATAAAAAGAACAAAATTAAAAATCAAAAAGAATTTTGTACATATACCATGTAGATAGATGTATATATCAATTTATTTCACCCTTGTATATAAATAATAAAAATAAAAAAATACCTTTTTATTCCTAATTTTATGCTATAAATAAATAAAATATAAAATGGGAATAAAAATGTACAAAAATAACAAAATAAAAATAAAAAATTAAAAAGCCATATTGTATATATACCTATATATAGCACTATAGTGTAAATACCTTATTTTTATTTTGAAAAATTAATTAAAAATCACCAAAAAATAGAAAAATAATAAAATAAACATTTTTCATGTTTTAAGTTTTTCATGATTCGACCTTAATTATAATTTCTAAATCGTTTTGACATGGCCTGTCCCCATTAGTCCACAGGGACGTTGACCCCCGGTCAACTCCCCCCTAGGACCACCGAGCCCTGGATCCGAGCCTGCGACCCGACTTCTCGAATTTTTCTACGCTCGATCCGACGCCCATACCTGCAAACCCCGGGCTCTCCTTCTTCCTTGTGCATCCGAGATCCTCGCCCGATTTCTGCGTGGGGATCCGCGCTCCGTGGAACCCTGCCCGATCCCCTCTTCTCGGACCTGCACTCGCATATAAGCCGAGCTCCGCCTCCCATTTCATGCATCTCTGGCTCATTCGTTTTCCACGCAAGGACCTCCATCGCCTCCGCGAGAGTGACAGCTCGCTTCAGGCAGTGTTGCAGCGAGGAGGGAGCGAGTAGACCATCGATCCGGCGACGTTGCACCGCCGTGCGCTGCCTGGAGGTGACACTCGAGCCTCGAACACCGACAGTCCTCGAGGCAAGGACCTGGAGCACCCCCAGCTCCTCCACAGTCGACAACATCCAGTAGGTAGCCCCTTCTCTTCTTCTATTTCCCGAATTTACGTTTCCCCCCAAATCGCCCCGTCGCCGTTCATCACTGATTCCGACCACTTTCACCTTCGCCCCGATCATCGGAATAGATCATCATCTCCGCCGTTCCTCCACACATCTTCTCCACCCCTTCATCCAACCCAGCTCACACAGGAGCTAGGATTGGGGTTCCTTCGCCGTCGCCTCGTTGGAACCCCTTCGCCCCGACGTGCCGACCACCCACACCACTGCTAACCAGGTCGAGGCACTTTGCCCTCGACCCAGGAGCTCGTTGCCTTGCTTTTCAGGTTCATCCGAGCCCATCTGAGGGCTCAGTTCATCCGGGCAGCAACTTCTCCTCTGCCAGTGCCACCGGAGCTCTCCAGAGCTCCTCGCCACCATCGGAGGGCACCTTTCGACGCGTGAGGCCAAGACGATTCTTCTCCGATCAGTAGCAGCCTCCGAGGAGCTCCCCCGTACGCACACGAGTCCGGCGAAGTTCGCCGGCTGCCAGTTCGTCGAGCATCCTCCGCAGCCGTCCGATCGTCTTCGAGCTCCAGTTTAGATCGTAGCCGTCCACACCAGGAGTAGCCATCACCGTTCGATCCTTGGAGAAGTGATCGTGACCGTCTGATCAGTGAGGGCTTCCCACGTTGCGTCCCAGCCGCCCGATCTTCCACGTGGCGAGGCCCCTGCCGTTCGATCCGAGCCGAGGACCCCAGTGCTTAGCGGCGCCTCTTCTCGACCGTTGGATTTCCACGTGGCGAGCATCCGGCCTTCGACTTAATAAAGGGTAAACATCTCTTAGGCCCTTAGATTTTTAGGTGTTAATTTGTAGTCCTGTAAATATTTTAGACATTTTATTTGTGTTTGGTAATTTGCATTGTGGACCCTGTCATTCTTGGGATTTGCTTTTATACCCCTATGTGTAGTGGGACACGTGCTTCGAACACGTGCTTTTGTGGGTTAATTGCATGTATGACCTTTATGTTTCAGGGTGTTATTGAATGAAATTAACTTTTTAGTATTTGCATAAATACCCCTGTGAATGTTGTATTTGCGCATGTGCTTGATATAGTGGGTAATTTACACTGAAGCCCCTGGACTTTTAGTACGTGTTACTAAATAGTCCAGGAACTTTAGTTTTATTGCAAATAGGTCCCTGAGTGCCCAGGTCACATGCCTCGTGCGTGATTTCGTGGAGAAATTGCACCGGACCCCTAGAACTTGTTCTATTTGCGTACAGGTCCCTGTGCACTATACCCTTGTTTTCATTTTTAATAAAATAGCAAATTAACTCCGAATTTGATGAAAATTGGATACATGGCTCCTGTCATAGTGTAAAATTTTCTCTAATTTTTGGAGACATTTTTGTTTATTTTTGTTATTTTTAAAAATTCAAAAACACATATTTTTTTACTGTCTAACTTTAAAAATCACAAAAAATACTAAAACACCTCTAAAAATTACAAAAAATTATATAGTGTTTGTTTTCCTTGTTTTATTTTCTGACTAATTTTGGTCATTTTTGGATTTATAAAACTCATAAAAATTACAAAACACCTAAAAACCTATAAAAATTCTAATAAATAAAAGAAAAATCAAAAAATAATAATTCTGATGCATAAATTTTCCTTGCATTTTCTACTATACAGGAAAATTACCTTCAGACCTTGACAGGGCCATTTTACATTTTAAATTGGCCCTCCAAGTCTGATTGGACAGTATCTTGGTTTTTCTTCCTTGTTTGATTTTTATGAAATTGAATAAAAATCAGAAAAATACCAAAAATTAACCAAAAATAGTAAAAAATATAAAAAACATAAAAACATTTTTGTTTGAATTTTTGGATGATTTTTGAGTAGTTTAATAATTGAGTTTAGTTGCTTGTTTATTTGTTTTCTTATTTCTTTTATTGATTTAAAAATCCAAAAAATATAAAAAGATTAAAAATCCACCAAAAATATTTGTCTTTTATTTTATTTCTTTTTTAGACTACTTCGTAGGCTACGAGGCCATCACGTGCTCCTTGTGTTCGACCCTGGTCGCTATACCGGGTTGAAATAATAGCGAGACCGCTACTTGTGCCTGTTTAATTCTTGTCCTATTTTGGTGGTCTATATTTTTCTCGATTGACACCGCTTGGTGACTTGGGTCACAACGACCCTTGATTACCTTTACCCGAGTCGTCGGGCGTGTCATCAGAATGGTGTCGTTGCTGGGGAGCACGGCTTAGTAGTCTTTTTCTTTATTTTTCATTTTCTTTTTGTTTTCTTTTCACGGCTTTCCGCGGCTCTTTCTGAGTCCGCGGCTTTTCGCGGTTTTTCTTTTTTCTCTTATTTTTGTTTTGTTTTATTTTATTTTATTTTTTTATTATTGATTTTATTTGATTTTGTGTGTTTATTTTATTTGCCATTTCTGCACATATACCCATGTTTAGTTTTCTGCTTTTATTTAATTATTCTATTTGGTCTATGACACTATGATATTTTCTTGTGAGGGCTTGAGGACCGAGGCGGCGACTCTCGAGAAGCCGGCGCAACCGAGGGATTCAGAGGTGGCTCCCTTCTCCACGGAGCCGCAGGAGAGCGTGAGAAAGTAGTCGAGTGGGAGAGGTTTAGTGTAGAGTAGCTTAGATTTTTTTTGCTATCTGAACTGTTGTAATAATACAGGGACAACAGACTTGGACTTGGACTCTTTCTCGGGTCTGTTTCGCCGAGCACCGGTGTGCTCGGGGGACCCATTCGTTTGTTCGGTTTTTCACGGTTTTCTTCGCGGCCTTTTGTTTTTCGCTGCCTTTTCCGGTTTCACGTGATTTTTCTCGAGCCCCTAGCCTTAGGACTTTCTGTTTGACTGTGTCGTACTGAGTGGGATCCAAACACCTAATAGACTGCTTGTGCCTATAGTTCGTTAATTGGACCCACTAATAAAAAAGTTAATAAAAATCGCTTACTCACTTCCTTCGAGCCTACGTGCCACAGCCTGCCCTGCCAAGCGCTGCTCCTGAACACGATTTGTCGGAAGGAGGAGGGGTAGACCGAGACCGGACTCTCTGGATCAAAGGCTGGTGACCAGCTAGACGGTTCTTTCGAGTAGAAGTTGCCTGCTTAGGGACTCGGCTTTTCCCGCTGCACCATATAGGTAGTTTACTTTCTGTCTTTCAATTCTGCGCGGATCATATTGCATGTAGAGTGCTGGAGACAGGTACGTATTTCTTACTTTGCATGCATCATTGATTTCATCGCGCATCGGCATTTTCGTCTTCTCCCCCTGTTTTTGACTTAATAACCAGGAGAACCAAAAAATTCGTTAGGCGTTTTTGTTTGTATTGAAAAAGACCTAAAAAAAAAACAATAAAATTGGAACTGCTAAAACTATTGACCCTAAAAGACACCTCATTTAAAAACTTGTCTTGGGGAGAGCAACCCCCTCCTTGTTTGGTTTGATTGTGCGAGAGAGTGACCCGAACATTAGGTAGAGCCCTCCGGTACTATTCTCGATTGATTACCGACTACTTCTGTGCGGGACAGTCGGTTGGGAAAGTATCGGGTATCCCAACAGGTCACATAATCGCTCTGATATCTTGATTGTTCACCAAAATAAAATTAACAAGATAAATTGACTGAGCCTTTACGGTCTTCAGCTCGCGTTGCGTTGGTGAACTTGGGGGTTTGTTTGTGATCATAGTTTCTCCAGATCTCATCCGCCTTACTCTCCACATCAAGATGATTGGCAGACGATCTCTTAGGCAGCCTCTGGCTGCACCACTTTCGGGCGCGTCTACCCGTTCATCTAGGTTGGTTCGCGAGAGCCGAGACCAGCTCTCCGAACCCGAGTATGATTCCACCATGTTCCCCCTCGACCCCCTTTCTTTCCATTCCGAGAGGCCAGTGCTAGAGGAGAGACTTTCAGATTTATCGGCACCTGAGTATGGATCGTTTGATTTTGCAGAGACCATGGCCGGCAGTTCTGATGATTGCTCTAGAGGTCCACAACCCGAGCATTTTGTTCTGGACCAGGGTGCGATCAACTCCACCCTGATCGCCTCCCTCGAGACAGTGCAGCAACAGTTGAGGGATCAGGGAGCTTTCATGTTGGATATGAGGAGAGAGATGGAGCAGATGAGAGCAAAGCGAGAGCAGCGTAGAGACGGGCCGAGAGTCCCAGATGATGCAGCAGCAGCCGCAGCGGCCGCCGCCCAGCGGCAGCCGCCGCGACAGGAGCAGGAGACCCACCGAGACCGATGCGGGAGTTGCACAACCCCGGATCAACACTGATGCATCATTGGGTTGTTTTACCAGCTATCGTGGGGGACTTCAAGTTCCCCCCGAACACCTTGCAGCTCCTCCCCCGTTTCCATGGGCTCACCACCGAGGAGCCCCATCTCCACCTCCAGGAGTTTCTCATGATTTGCAGTACTGTCCACGACCGTCAGGTGGACCAGGACACGATACAGATGATTGCCTTCCCCTTCTCTTTGGCAGACAGAGCAGCCACCTGGCTGAAATATCTGGGGAAGTTTGTCTACACTTGGGAGCAGCTCCGCACCGAGTACTTGCATAAGTACTATCCACTCGGGCGGACCAATGCCGCCAGAGCCCTGATCAACAACTTCTCCATGCTCCCCAACGAGCAGTTCCATGAGGCATGGGAGAGGTTCAGAGAGCTGACTAATAGATGCCCGCACCACGACATTTCAAGCCGAACCTCATGCAGAGCTTTTTCAGCGGGCTTACACCGGAGCTTTAGGGCTTGGTGAACGCTTCTTGTGGCGGGTCTTACTTCACTAAGGATCACGACCAGGTCTGGGCCATCTACGAGGAGATGGCTGAGAACTACATGGTGATGTCCCAGACCCGGTTATACACTCAGGGCAGACCCCAGCAGCCACAACCCGTGCAGTACCAGAGGATAGCACGGGTCGACGCCGGTCCTTCCAGTTCGTCCGCGGTAGCAGCAGCATAGGCCGAGTCATCAGCCGCGGACATGGGGATTATCAGCGAGAAGCTGGACCGGATGGAGATTATAGAGAAGAAGCAGTGCCAGGGCATCACTCAGATGGAGCAGATGGCACAGACTTTGAGTGACTTGAAGACACAACTCATGTGTCTCCAGGAGGCACAGACGGCTCCCCAGCCCCGTCTTCAGTCACGAGGCGATCACGGCAGCAGCAGCAGCTTGACCCAGTGCTCCAGCTCACACCAGCAGCCTAGACAGGTTCATCTTGTACAGGCGGAGCCGTACCAGCAGCCGTAGCCCACATACCAGTCACCACCATCTCCAGACTTGCAGATGGTGGTATACCAGCCGGATATGCCTCTGGCAGTGCTCCTGCCACCCAGTACGATGCAGAGCCGTTGATGGATGTTAACGTGATTTGGTATGACCACCCTCAGCTCGGTATCCGACGAGACCGTCCCGGATTCCGTTGGGGGACCGGAGGTGCCCAGCCCCAGCAACAGCCATCAGGTCAGGGTGGTCAGTACGACCATCAGAGAGATCACCAGCCGCAGCAGCAGCAGCCCCCAGTGTACCCACCACAGCAGCAGCAGTCGTCGTATGGTCCTCGTCCCTATCAGCAGGGATAGTCTTGGAGGCGAGATCAACCTCACCAGCAGCAACAGCAGCATCACCCGTACCCCTCTCAGCCACAACACCAGTTCCAGCAGCCTCCCTACCAGAGAGGCTACCCGTCAGGCTCTCATGGGCCACCCTACGAGAGCCCCGCCTTGGATGATATAGCTCGCCTTCTCACCGATCAGCAAGCTACTTTCCGACGGGAGATGGACGAGTTCCACCAGGAGATGCGGGACATTGTGAGAGGGAAGGCCACCATCCCTGCCCAGATTGAGCCAAACCCCAACAGCCTGAAGAGGAAATCTGAGCAGGTAGCTTGTACTGAGTATACCACTCCTAGTGATTCATTTGGTGATATGACTGGATATCTTTTTGATACTGATTTTGTCACACTTAGGAGTGGTAGGATGACAGCAGGCGGTGCCTCGTCTGAGCTACATCATGCGGATACACCCAGAGCGCCTGACGACGAGGAGGAGAGCGGTACTGAGGCCGCTAGAGATGATGACGGTGGTACTGATGCCACCAAGGATGCTGATTCCACAAGCGGTGCTGAGGCCGTCGTTTCACCAGTTGGAGGAGGTGGTACTGAGGCCGCCCCTATGCCGAGCCAGAGCGCGGTACTGAGGCCGCGAGTCTTCCAGTCGATCCAGCCGATGGTGGTGCTGAGGCCACCCGTGTTCATTTAGAGAGACATGTTGGTTTTCCTACTTCTGATGTATCTCGGAACTCTGTTGTGAATAAAGGAAAAAGTTTGGTTTTTTCTGGTCCCACTGTGGTGCGTGATGTATGTGCGGATTTGGTCGTCGAGCCGTCTAGACCTTTTCCTAGTCCTTCATCTGAGAAGGACCCTGTGATCCCCTTCCCTAGAGACCTTCAGATGGGGAAGGGGAAGAAAAAGAAAATCCCAAAAAAGAGAGAGCATGAAGAGTTCAGCCAGCAGATGATAGATCAGTTTCACATACAGATGACTCTTCAGGAGGCTTTGCAGCACATTCCCCTTCTTCAGCGTTCATTGAGAGACAGGACCACAGTCAGGAGGAAGAGGAGGAACCATCACTCAAAGATCCATGTGCTGACGAAAGCCACATGTTTCGTGATCCAGAACCGTCTGCCGGCCAAGAGGCCAGATTCCGGAGCCCCTTATGTCAGATGCCACATCAGAGAGCAGAGGTTCGACCGTACTCTATTAGATAGCGGATCGTCGATCAACCTACTCCCGGCAGCCCTTCTCGACCGCTTCGAGTTGGGCACTCTTAGACAGAGCAGGACAGTCCTTCAATTTGCTGATCGATCTGTCAAGAGGCCGAAGGGGTTGTTACGAGACGTTGTCGTCACGATTCAGGGCCTGCAATTTCCCGTGGACTTCGTAGTGTTGGATATGGAGATCCTGAGTCCGTGACCGATACCCCCATCATTCTCGGTCGTCCGTTTTTTGCCACAGCCAAGGCGGTGACTGACCATGATAGCGAGAAGGTATACTTTCGTGTTGAGGGCGAAAGTGTAAACTAGAGACGGTCGAGGACAGCAGAGCCAGAGAGAGAGCATGCTCAGAGACAACCTCAGATACAGAGCAGATGACAGATGCCATGCTAGACATCCACCAAGACTGTGACTTTGTGATCACAGACGATGAGGCAGTTTGGGCAGACCCAGCAGCACAGGCCATCCTCTCATTTTCAAATTCCCGCTGATGCAGAGACGATAGCAGAGGAGAGCTTGGAGAGCACATTCCTGCTCCAGGATACTCCTGAGGCAGCAGAGCCGGTTCTCGACCGCGACACTGATTTTTGTGATGATGGTGGTACTGATGCCAGCTTAGATGATACAGATCCCTCAGAGTCAGAGTCTGATTGGGTAGATTGTGAGGATTACATGCCAGGCCTGATTTCCACTAAGCCTACAACTGAGGAGGAGGTAGATGCCGAGCAGAGCAGAGACAGTCCATCAGGGCAGCCTTCTCCAGTTTCTGAGATTGACAGAGAGTTTCAGTTCTCCCATGCAGATTTGGCAGCGTTTACGCAGACTTTTCAGAGGCCAGATCCACCAGTACCCAGCTGTCCAGAGCTGAAGCCGCTCCCTACTTCGCTGAAGTACAGATTCCTTGCGGGTTAGCCTGAGATGTACCCAGTCATTATCTCCGTTGATTTGACTGGAGAGCAAGAATCCCGTCTGATGGGGGTTCTTGAAAAGAACCGCAAGGCAATCAGATGGAGCGTAGCAGTTCTCCAGGGGATAAGTCCGGCCCTGTGCTCCCACCATATTTATCTCGAGGATGAGGCGAAGCCGTCGCGTGAGTTCCAGCGGTGGCTGAACCCAAATCTGAGAGAGGTTGTCATGAAGGAGATTTTGAAATGGTGGAGCGCCGATTTTATCTACCCCATCTCCTACTCCAAGTGGGTCAGCCCTTTGCATGTGGTGCCCAAGAAGACGGGCATCGCTACAGTGATTAGCGAGTCTGGAGAGGAGATTGCTACACGAGTACCCACTTCTTGGCGGGTCTGCGTTGACTACAGGAGACTCAACCAGGCCACCAAGAAGGATCATTTCCCCCTGCCCTTTATTAATCAGATCATTGAGAGACTGGCAGGGAAGAGCCACTACTGTTTTCTGGATGGGTACTCGGGCTACAACCAGGTGGCCATCGCTCCCGAGGACCAGGACAAGACCACATTTACCTGTCCCTTCGGCACATACGCCTTCCGACGCATCCATTTGGGATATGCAATGCCCCTGCAACCTTTCAGAGATGCATGCTGTCGATCGTTTCAGACATGGTAGGGGAGTGCTTGGAGGTCTTCATGGATGATTTCTCGGTTTACGGCGACAGATTCGACTCCTGTCTTGACTGCCTAGACCGAATCCTTCAGCGATGTATAGAGGTCCACCTTGTGCTATCTTGGGAGAAGAGTCACTTCATGGTGACTCAAGGGACGGTGCTTGGCCATATCATCTCCAACAGGGGCATGGAGGTTGATCCGACCAAGGTAGATGTCATTAGAAAACTCACACCACCGTCCAATTTGCGGCAGTTACGGTCATTCCTTGGGCACGTCGGTTTCTACCGACGATTCATTCATGATTTCAGCAGGATTGCCCGACCATTGACTGATCTGCTGACGAAAGACACCGAGTTCCTTGTCGATGACAAATGTCTTTCGTCCTTCGAGACTCTCAAGCAGTGTGTTATAGAGGCTCCTGTTCTCCAGCCACCTGATTGGTCTCTCCCATTCGAGATCATGACGGATGCCTCCGATTTTGCCGTAGGGGCCGTGCTGGGACAGAGGAGGGATGGAGTCCCATTTGCTATCCACTACGCTAGCCGCACATTGGATTCCGCCCAGCGGAACTACACAGTCACAGAGAAGGAGATGCTAGCCGTAGTATTCGTCCTAGATAAGTTCAGATCATACATTATTGGATCTAGAGTGACCCTGTTTACTGATCACACCGCATCCGATACCTCATGGCAAAGAAGGATGCCAAGGCCAGACTGACTAGATGGATCCTTCTACTCCAGGAGTTCGACATTGAGATCAAGGATAAGCCTGGAGTCAAGAATGTGGTGGCGGATCATCTCTCCCGTTTAGAGCAGCCTGAGGATTCTGAGCAGATTGACCCTATTTGTGAGACCTTCCCAGATGAGGCGATCCTTGCTATCGCCTCACTCCCGTGGTACGCCGATATTGTGAACTTTCTTGTTGCTAAGAAAGTTCCACAAGATTGGCCCAGACAGAGGCTTGAGACCTTCCTCGCGAAGGCCAAGTCCTACCACTGGGAGGATCCCATCCTTTACCACGAAGGAGGGGATAGCGTCTGGCGTAGGTGCATTCCTCAGGGGGAGTACCATAGCGTCCTCACTTATTGCCACAAGCTTGAGGCAGGAGGACATCACTCTGGGAGGAGAACGGCACAGAAAGTGCTCCAATCCGGCTTGTGGCGGCCTACCCTCTTCAAGGACTCTGATGAGTTCGTGAAGAGGTGTACTGACTGTCAGAGGATGGGCACTTGTGGACAGCATGATATGATGCCGATGCAGCCCATTCACTTCTGTGAGGTTTTTGACGCATGGGGCATCGATTTCATGGGTTCATTCCCTAAGAGTCAGGGATTTGAGTACATTCTGCTTGCCGTTGATTATGTGAGTCGTTGGGTTGAGGCCATCCCCTCTCGAGCCGCTGATGCCAGGACAGTTTGCAGATTTCTGAGGAAGCACATCATTACGCGGTTCGGGGTACCTCGAGTATTGATTTCAGATGGGGGGTCTCATTTCATCAACGACCAGGTGAAGGCCCTTGCTAGCGAGTTCGGCATAGACCATCGAGTTGCTACTCCTTACCATCCATAGACGAATGGTCTAGCCGAAGTGTCGAACAGGGAGATCAAGACTATTTTGCAGAAAGTCGTCCGCCCTGACCAAAAGGATTGGTCACAGCTTTTGGACTCGGTCTTGTGGGCATATAGGACGTCTTTCAAGACACCATTGGGCACATCTCCCTTTCTCCTCGTATATGGCAAGCCGTGCCATTTACCTGTTGAGCTGAGACACAGGTCACTTTGGGCAGTCACTGAGATACTTATTGATCCAGATAATGTAGGAGACCAGAGGAGGGCAGAGTTAGCAGCCTTGGAGGAGCTCAGAGATACCGCCTTCTCAAACAGCCTACAACACAAGGAGAGAGTGAAGGAGTGGCATGATTATCACATCAGCCACAAGCATTTTGAGCCTGGACAGAGAGTATGGCTGTTTGATGCGAGGCTTCGCCTATTTCCAGGGAAGCTACAGAGCAAATGGAAGGGACCCTACTTGGTGAGAAAGGTACACGACAACGGTAGCATTGATATATTCGAGTTGTCTTCTGAGAGTACCTTTCGAGTGAACGGCCAGCGGCTTAAGCCATTTCTAGATCATGAGCCGCGGGTCGTTGATGTTGCCCCGATTCATTTTGCATGAGATGTGGTCTCTTGACTCACATCTATTGCATCTCACGCCTGATCATCACTATTCTTCCGACCTGTATAGATCCAGATGTCCATATCATCACATTCTTTAGTCCCACATCCCTTTATTCATCTTTTGATTATGCTATACTTAGGGTGTACTTTACCCTAAGTATAGGGGGGATGTAGGACCTTTGAGTTTTCTTTTGATTCTTTCTATCCCTGTTTTGCTGCCTATACTTAGGGATATTTTACCCTAAGTATAGGGGGGTAGACCCTGTACATTCTCCACTCGGTTTTCCCTTTGTGTACAACCTGCTATACTCAGGATTACTTGATCCTAAGTATAGGGGGAAAAGCCGAGGTCTTCTTGACTTTCTATTCATTCATTCGTCTTTGTATATAGCCTTCCTTTTCACTTCCCTATACTAAGCACGAGTTATGTCTTCTTCAACGCTCTTGACTCTGAGGACATCGTTCGAGCTAAGTATAGGGGTGTGTGTATATATTTCATATATACTTTAGCCATAACTCGTACTTTGTGTGAGTGTGTTAATAAATAAAAATGGCTAAAAACCTTAAAAAACCACAAAAATTAAAACTTTTTCCTGTAAATAAACATTCTTTTATTGCACATACATAGCTAGTGTACAAAGTATTTTTGTAAAAATGTTTTCAAAAACCTTTTGTGTAAAGTTTGTGTAAATATTTTCATATCAAAATTATGTATATAGTACAAAATTTTTCCAAAATGTTTTGAAAATCAAAAGTTTGCAAAAATCTTGTGTAAATGTGTGTAAATACTTTTGCAAAACTTGCATTCATGCATTCATCCATTCATGATTTCAAAACATTTTTCAAAAAATTTTGCATGTGTGTAAATATTGTGTAAATAGCATCTTTGTACCGCATGATAGTTGACATTTAAACTAGCCTGGAATTAAATTGGGAAATGGAGCTTGATTAAGATCTTAATCCACCTAATTTCTAAGAGGAACCTTATAAGGCTTAGGGTTAAGGCTTTTCAGGTCCATGGTGACTTAATTCTTTGAGTCCACTAGGCTATGATCACATGTCATCTCAATGAGCCTAAGTAGAGCACTTAACAACACACACATGACTCATATAGACAATGGCTTTACTTGGACACAACACTTAGCACCGAGCTCTCTACGGATGAGGTGGTGAGGAGGCAGTCTTCCTTGACTTGGGGTAGCATATGAGGGTAGTACTTCTAGGCGGAACCTCTCTTCTTCTTTTAGTGAAGGAAGTGCGTCTCAACTTGGTCTGGTTGCCATGAGGTCTAACGACAGGAGTTGTGGGTTGCAATAATGCTTCAAAAGAGGGATAGTCTACTGGCTCAAGAGGAAAAACTCCTTGTATATATACTACACATGTATATGTTGTATAGATGCACTTGAAAAAAAATGCAAAAAGAAAATAACTCCAAAAAAGTGGTGGGTCTGAGAGAAAATGATAATCCCACCGGAGTATGTATATAGTGCAAATAAGCAAAGCTTGAGATTCATGTCCCACCTTATGTAGCTTGCAGCAGGGAGACTTGGCTACACTGGTTGAGCTCCCAAGGATACATGGCTACACTGGCCATGGTCCATTCTCTTCTTCCCCCTCTTCTTGAGCCGGTTGAACTTGAACTAAGAAGGGAATACCCCGCTCCTCGAGGAAAGAGTGGCCAGATTGGGGTCATAGAGTTACCTTGTTGGGGAGGGTTGTCAAGTTGCCATTTCTGAGGATTGTCAGTTCTATTAAAATATGTAAAAATCCAAACTCAAATCGATCTTGAAATCAAAGAAACAAATTGGGGCCCGAGTCTTCATTAACCAACTGTACAAAATTGGTCTTTTTCATATTTTAATTTATTTCTTCTTCATATTAAATTAATAAAAAACCAAAAAAATTAGATTAATGTGTCATTATTTATCTTTGATTTTATCATATTTTTTTCGGATTTTTATCTGGTTTAAAAATGACAAAAAAATTTACAAACCTAAAAATCAAGGTATTCTATGTACATGGGATACCCCAAAAATATCACTTTGTGCATTAGATCGATTTTGATTTTGATTCTTCATAAAAGTTGTAGATCTCATCGAGATAAGCAATTTTCGTGAAGAAACGTTTTCGATCCGAGGTCGTTTACTATTTATTTTTGATTTTACAAAGTCTTTAATTTTTGAATTTTCTGGTGCTGACACGTGGCAGGCCCTGGGGCTGCCACGTGTCAGCCATTTTTGGCTTATTTATTAATTCATTTTTATAAAAAAAATAAAAAAATTAAAAAGCCACAGCATGTGCGTCGCACGTGCCTCCCAGGCACGTGCTCCGCATGTGCCCTCCCTTTCCCATCTACTGCGGCCACGTGGCGGCACAAGAACCGTCCGATCATGCTCGATCGGACGACACCTGTGCGTCTTCCTCCTCCGTTCCCCTTTCCCCCAATTCCTCACCGTCGCCCCCCGTGTTTCGCCCATTGTCGCCGCGGATCTCTCATCAGATCTTGTCATCCGATCTCCTCCCTCTTCCATCTCGCACCGTCCTCCCATCGAATCAATCCCCGATCTCCACTCGAATATGATATCCCCCAAATCCCTCGTCGAATCAAACCCCAATCAAATCCCTAACTCCTCTTATTTCCATCGCCGGCTGCCCATTCTTCACCCTATAAAGAGAACATCGCCACCCTCGTTCGAATCATCCGCCGATAGTACATAGGTAACCCCTCGCCGCGGTGACAGCGCCGGCGAGGCACCTTAGAGGCGAGATCCGAGGACCTCCCCTAGCCCTCGTTGCAGCCACGGAGCTTCTCCGTCGCACCTGCCTTCGATCCAGCCGTGAGCCGTCGAGCCTACAACATTTAACATCGACACCATCGCCTCGATCGTATTCAACAACGCCAACCGCCAACGACTTCCCTCCGGCTTCTTCTACGACAACGCCAAGCCTTCTATCTCCGCCGTCTTCTCCGACAACTCAAGACCACCCCCGGTCGCTCCATCGTCAACACCTCGCTCACGGCCAGGTTGTTGACACCAGAGCACCCGCCAGAGCCTCTGCTCCTCCACCGACGAAGCTTCTACAACAACAAAGCCTCCGCCAGAGCGGTCCACCTCCTCCTTCCAACCGTCGGGCTGGGCTCCAGCCCCGAGACTCCCCGCACGTTCTTCGCACATGCACGGGGGGACGTCTGATCACCTCACCAGGGGTCACGTGATAAGCACGTGACCCACTGGGTTAATTACAGAGAGCCCCCTGAGCTTCATCCATATCGCACATAAGTCCAGCTCCAAAAGGTCACGTGCTCGACACGTGACCTCTGGCAAAATTACAGAGAGCCCATGTCATTCTTGGTAATTACGCTTAGGTCCCCCACTGCTCTTTTTATATTTATTTATTATTATTTGCATCTGTACCCCTGTCTTTCCCCTTTATTTCAAACAACTACATTGCATTATTTTATTTATTCAAAAATAGCAAGATGTTTCTCAATTAATTCTCTACAGTTTGACATATTGTGGACATTTTTGTGATCGATGGTTAATAAATAATTATTTGTTCTGTGAAAAATTTCATATTTTACCCATTCTCGCTTTGAAAATTATATTTGATTAACCGTTGCTCTAAAAATTCCCAAAAACTCACATATTATAGAATTAATTGTTCTTGATATCGTGCCCAAAAAGAATCATATTTACATGTATAGTTTGTCCTGTAAAAATCATTTTGCATATTTCAGTATTTGATTTTTAATAGGTATTGAAACTAGTATTTTCGAGGTTTAGGATTTTTCTGAAGTCCATTCCTTAGTGATAGATCTTAGATAATTTGTTTCTTGAAAATAATTAATTTTAATATTTATTATAATTAAATATTGAAATTCATTTTGTTTGCATTTAAAAATTCATAAAAAATCATATTACATCCAAAAATTCCAAAAAAATTACATGCATTCATTTCATCATAATTATCATCTCGGCCAAATTTCATATTTTTCGAACATCGTTTGAGCGTAATTGACATTTTAGTCCCTAAAATTAGCTAAAATTGCATTTTATATCCTTTATTGCATTAAAAATTCAAAAAAAAACGGCCGCCTCGAAAACCGCACACGAATTTTGATAGACATAATTCTAGGTTGTTCCTTTGCCTCCTTGTGTTCGACCTTGGGACTTGTCCAAGTAAAATAAACATAAAACCACACTATTAAAAATTGACAAAATAATTGTGGTTATTTTCTTGACCGATTCCGATTGTCGCCTACAACGAATGACAAACCATTAATTTTACGCATGATAAATAAAAATAAACATCTCTTCTTAACACAACGGATTTTGGACTTGTCAAATGGCGCCATTGTCGGGTAGGCAAACGACTTAGTTTTGTGTTTTGAAAATTTTTGTTCGGTTTTCCACATTCATGTAGTCTGACCCCTGAATTTTTCATTGTAAATTCCATTTTTTTTTCTGAATTTATTTTATTTTATTTTTCAGTAGTTATTTCTCTTATTTTATTTTTGATTATTTTTGAGTCACTCTCTTACATTTTCTCTCTTATTTTTCTTGCGAGGTACTCGGCGTACGTGGAGCGGTTTTGCAAGAAACTGAAGCATCTTCACCGACTTCCGAAAAAGCCGCAATTAATTTAAGATCGAGTCGAGTCGTGAGAGAGAGTAAAGTTTAGGATTTTAATTTCTGCAATTTTAATTTCTGTAATTAATTGCTCATTTACAGCGGTGTCCGTTTGGACTCTTGCGTGTGTAGAAAGACCTCAAACTTTTTTTGTGGTGTGTCGTGGCCTGTTTCACTCTCGGTGAGGGTGGGGCCTGACTTGAGTGGCGATTAGGATAGACCTGCACATACGGCTCTCAGAGCATTTTAATTTCTTGATTGTGCTCGTAGGAATTAAGCCACACTGCACTATTGATTGAGACGCACATAGATCGTTCAATTTAGCCAAAATTCAACTCAATTCTTCCCCGCTAATAGAACTTTCTACTAAGTGCAGTTTTTCATCGGCTTGCATTTCATATAGAAAAAATTTTCAATTCTTGTATTGCATCCCACATGGAGATTGCGAGGATTCACTGTAAGTCTTCTAACTGAGCATACATCATTGTTTTCGCGTGCGTCGGCTTTTTCCGAACTCCTCCCTCTTGTTTTATCACATAATTTTAAAAGGAAATTGGGACTGGACGGTAGATTTGTATTTATGCTCATTTAATTCTTCAGTGATCACCTAATTAAAATTGGGACTGCTAAATAAAGCTGACTTCAAATAACCCATAAAATCAAGAATTTTTGCGGGAGAGCAACCCCGACCTTGGATGCTTTTATTTTTATGAGTGAACAAGAGATGACATTTAAGGCTAGAGACCAAACCTGGATTTTCATATTGACTACTGATTCTACCAAAAACGATTAGCTACTTCTCAGTGAGGATCTACGGGTAGCCGGTAAACGGTCCGGATTTCCTTAGCAGAGTGGGTGGTTTAGAGGACATTGCGTAAGGCTCCGTCCTCAAGTAACGGGTAGCCGTTCTACGGCCTGTACTTACTCCCATACTGGCTGAAAGTTGGTGCAACTAGTCGTAAGAATTCGGGACAGTCATTACGAAAATTTTGGCACCTAACAGCTCGCTATTTTTTTTCCAAGATTGATTTATCACCAACTAAAATTGAAAAGATAATAATCGAAATCTTACGGCTTCATTGTGTGTGTTGGTGAACCTGGGGATTTGATTTGTGTTTACATCGGTGTGCGTGAACCGATATCGAAGATCAAAAGCCACACATTTTGATAAAATTTCTTTTGACTATCACGTGCAATCATCTCTCCCCTTTCTTGATTTAAAACTCATCATGGAACTCTTCTCCAAAAACTCTTGCAGACCCAACCCCTCATTTCTTTCAGCCCTTTCAAAAATGGCCGAACAATTATCCGAGAATCCACTAGAACTATACTATGAAAATGAATTTGTCTCAATTAGGCCCAAATCAACTACATCCTCTTCTTTCAATAATCCTCCAACATTTGCGGAAGACTTTCACCCGCAGATGAATTCGGCCCCTCATTGAATTCCTACTCGAATCATCCGACCGCACACGACCACCTACCATCTTGGACTGAACCGTCTTATTCTCGGTTTCTCGCTAATGAACCATTTAAAGATCAAAATACCTTTGAATCTCATGATTGGCCGAGAATCCAAATCCTGATGGAAAAACCTGCACTTAACGGTAATAAGCGTTGGATTAACCACAACGATCAAATCCCTATTGACCAACCTGAATACCACTCATTTGATCAGCCTCTACATACAGAGGACCACATGGATGAGATTGACACATATGCACCCTGTATGACCCCATTATTCGAGGATAATATCGATCATGACAATAAAAGTAGACTCTACTCAAACCAGTATGGCATGCCTGAGTCACGTCATATTGAGTATGATATCTACACATTCCTGTAGAACCCTTCCACTGAGCAGCCTCCTTTCATAATTTTTGAGGAGAAATTTTCAGAAAATAATGATAATATGTCGGATATTCCAAGAAACTCTCCTCGCAGCACATACAGAAAAATGGAAGATGAAATTATTGAATCGCAAAAACACACATCGACTGCTCCCATGATTGATCATGAATGAAATTTTAGGGATAATATTTCAAGGATAAATAAATTATTTGAATTAATGGAGGATAGATTTCAAAAATTTACCGACCTATTAATCTCAATCTCTGGTCAATCGGACATAAAAATGAATGAGGAAATGATTGGATCTAAGATTGAAAATTTTGAGGATATTAAAAGACCTAGGGATGATTCTGACATCGACACTTCTGCATATTATTCCCCGAGAAATGACTATGCCTTTGATTCTTACTCTGAACATCAAAGCCCCTGCTCATCTGAGGAATACACCACATCACCACACCACACAGAAAATATCAAAAAAATGGAATATTCATAAACACCCAAAAAATCAAAAAAACCGAAAAATACATAAAAATTGAGGCTGAAGAAGATCTGAAAAATTGGGATCCTGCTTTACGGGAAGCAATGGAAAAAAGATTGATGTCTGAACTTGCCTTTATACCGGCCATTGAACACTTCCCCGACCTTAAAGGATTTGTAATGGACAAATTAATGATGAAAAAGTCAGGCAGGATACGGACAAAGACTGAAAGACATATCTTGTCAATGGCCTCCTCCTTAGTGTTGAGGAGAAAAATCAAGAGCCGCATAGTGAAGCGGTTGTCTAGATTTGATTGCATGATCAAAGTCATAATTTTCACCCATGCTCGAATTGATGACGATTCACTGATCAATATCCTCCTGACCTCTATATTTCACGAACTCAAACTCGGATTGATCAGGAAAATATGAGAGATTGTTCAATTGGCTGACTGATCAATAAAGCGGGCGAGAGGAATCATTTCTGTCATCATGAAATTCTACGATGCTCTGCTCAAAGTAGACTTCACGATCATTGATATTGAGCATCAAGGAGAATTCACCCAATCTCCAATTATTCTCAAAAAGCCATTCTTAGTATCGGCTAAGGCAATTATTGATTGTGAGACTCGGGAAATCAATTTCACAGCATTGGAAGCACTACGATCTGACCCAGACTTTGAGGAACCACGATTTTCTGAGGCAACCCACGAAGTCCCCGATAACCGTAACCATGAAGTGGTAGAAGAGCCCTACCTCGCTGCTACACCTGAGATATCGGTTGTTGATGAGACTATTGGTTTAGAGAATCTCTCCCCTGCTCCATTCCCAGACGCTCTCACCATGGAGAATCATGTATATGAATCATATGATCCGGAGACTTATGCATGGGCACACCCTGGGTCAACCTACTCTGACTACATGGATTACATCAACTCGACACAGGAATGCTCCAACATCGAATCAATTAAGAACGAACATGCAGAGACTCTCGCCAGTATTTCAATTCCCGCAGATCTCAAAATAGACAAATCTTTCTTCTATGATCTTGAGACATATGCATGGTCACACCCAGGAGCAACCTACTCTGAATATCTTGACCAAACCATCCCAAATCGAGAGTGCACCAACATTCAGAAGACTCGGAACAAACACGCAGGATGAACACCGACCAAGGAGAAGAATTCTAATGGTTATTCATCCAGATACTCAAGTGAAATCGACTCCTTCACGAAGTAAGAAAAAGAAAGTCACCTTTGACCTTTTGGAAGAGGAATCAGCTGGTGATCCCTCATCAGGTTCGGAAAAGGTAATCTACATGAGTGAAGTCTGTTCGGCAACTCTAAAGCCATATCTTTGTAAGGATCCAAAATTCGACTCTCGTTGGACAACTCCCGTTCCTAACTACTATTCATCCAAAGCTGATACTCCTGCCCTCTTCAAGTACACTGGAATTATTTCTTATGAGTTGACTAAGACCGATGCTTCTGAGTATTCATTTGAGGACAAACCGCTTGACCCTAAAAAGGAATAAATTTTGAGGAAACAATTTAAGAAACAAAAAGACATGAATATCTGGAGTGTGTCCACTTTCATATACTATTCCTCTGAGGATAACTCTGATGATGGATACCTTTCATCTGACTCAAATGTTTCATCTACTATACATTATGATTTTTCTGAGGATGACACTGATAATAGTTGGGAATCATATGCTTATCTCCGTCTCATTATACCATTCTCCCATCACAAGCTCACAAAAAGATCAACCAAAAACCACCTTAATCATCAACTATCCACCCTCCCTCCCAACCACATCGGCTCCTTGTACAACTTCTTCCTCTACTTAGGCCAATGCCTAAGTATAGGGGGAGACCGATGCCATATGTACATACCATTTTCTCCATCACACTCCTTCTCTCGATCGCTCCATTTCCACCCTTCTTCTACACTTAGGCTGACCAGAGCCTAAGTATAGGGAGAATCCGACGCCCACCTGCATATACTCCCCTCATTCATATATCCCGACCGCTTCATTTTTTCTTTTCCACCCTTCTTCTATACTCATACTGTTCACAACCTAAGTATAGGAGGGGCGGACCGATGTATGTCTTTCATTTTTTTTCTCTTTTCCTTTTTCACTCTCTTACGCTTAGCCCAAGCTATGTCTTCTTTACGCTTCTTGTGCTTTGAGGACACAACACTCGTTAAGTATAGGGGGGCCTGTATATATATTTTGTATATATTTTATCCATATCTCGTACTTGGCATAAGTCTATATGTATTTACGGGGTGGGTAATCTTTAAAAAAACAAAAAACAAAAACAAAAAACAAAAAAAAAGAAAAAAAGACAAAAAGAAAAAAGAGTTTTGCTACTAACACTAACTGTGCCCAATTTTTTTTGAAAAAAAGCTTCTTATTCAGTTTTGCATTAAAAAAATAAAAAATCCCTTGCATAAACTTTCAAAAAAAAGAAAAAAAGAAAAATTGTGTCAGCATTTCACACACATGCATTTCATCCAGCATCACATTCATTTGCATCTGTGAAAAGTCATTGGGTTCTGAATCGCGTTATGTGCATAAATCGAGAGTGGTCTGGACTTGACCTTAATCCACCTAATTTTCAGAGGAACTTCACCGAGAAATAGGATTTTAGAAGCTTCAGGTCTTTGACTTAATTCTTTGAGTTCCACATGACAATGTGCAGCGTTTGACTCTTAGTGTCTAACCTGGTCTCTTCATTTTGGGTACAACTCTAGAATAGGAAATTAATTTGTACTCTCTCACTATGCACTTAGCTCAACTCAGACGGGATGTTGGAAGACTGTGTTAGTTTCTTTTCTGGTAGCGTGGAAATCTAAAGACCGGAGTATGGGTTGAAATAAAGCTTCGGAAAAGGGATGGATGGCTGGGCACAATTTTTTCTAAGACCCCAAAAAATGTATGGAAACAAAAAGATTCTATATCTGTAGGGGCACAACAAGATCCAAGCAGAACCACCAAAAAATCAAAATACAAAGAAGCATTCTACCAAATAAATATCTGACCAAAAAGGTCCAAGCTTTAAGATAACTTGCAGATCTTGGTGGAGACTCGGCTACACTGGCCATCTTCACAAGGAGAGGTGACTACACTGACCACCCTCCAGTTCTTTTCCCCTTCTTCTAACTTCTCCCCCTAATTCGATTGTGAATACATCACGACAGACCTTAGAAGGAAATACCTGACTCTCCGAGGATGAGTTACTGGAGAGGAGAGGAGCATGGTAGTCCAGCATTTTGGATGGGAAGATCTAAAACCTTTCACACACATGAGTCGATTGTTCAATGTTCATAGGGTATGCTTTGGGAAGAGCATTGATCTAAGATGACTTCTGAGCTGAAACTGTAGCAATGATATGTAGAACTTGAAGGCTGTTGATTTTGAAATTCTAAGACTCACATAAGTTCCGCCAAACTTTTTTAATCCAAAGGTCGAGTCTAGTTCATTTTCACCTTCAGCTCATGGTCTTGGTATGGAACCCAATCTCATTTCACCTCATGTCATTTCTTTTTGATGCTCAGGGACGAGCATGGTTTAAGTATAGGGGGATGATGAATCTCGGATTCATCACTCTAAATCTCATTTATTAAGCTCAAATCCCTCAAAATCATTAGCATTTCTTCATTTATTCTGCATAATTAGCATTCATGCATGATTTCATAAGAATTGCATTTCATCCATTATTTTTGCACAAAATAAGAAGC
Source organism: Ottelia alismoides (assembly GCA_037367405.1). Taxonomy (NCBI): domain Eukaryota; kingdom Viridiplantae; phylum Streptophyta; class Magnoliopsida; order Alismatales; family Hydrocharitaceae; genus Ottelia; species Ottelia alismoides. The sequence continues at coordinate 1,513,574 of JAZKJV010011346.1, read as the reverse complement.
TAAAAATCCAAGCCAAACATGACTTGTAAATAGCCTAACTTCTCGGATTTTTAACTCATTCATACTAATTCCGAATGACCCAAAACCACCTCCACTATGTACATATCAATAACAAAAATAAATGAAAAATACAAAAAATCACTAAACCAAATAAGTGGACCAAAAACCCAAACCCTAGTTTCAGCATTTCCGGACTAAAAACCTCATATCTTCCTCATCCAGTGTCTGTTTTAATCCTACTCACTTTTGAACTAATGTACATTCAATTACCTTCAAAACAAGACCAAGTAAGTGAATCAGAGCTCATATGTGAAAGTTGGGTTTTAGGCCTCTTTTGTACACTGTGTATTTTAGCGATTTTTGACCTATTATTTTATGTAGATAACTAACCTATTTTAGTTAATTTCTTTTTTATTTGTCTTCTTTGATAAAAGTTCTATTAAAATATGTAAAAATCCAAACTCAAATCGAGATTGAAATCAAAGAAACAAATTGGGGTCCGAGTCTTCACTAACCAATTGTACAAAATTGGCCTTTTTCATATTTTAATTTATTTCTTCTTCTTAAATTAATAAAAATCCAAAAAATTAGATTAATGTGTAATTATTTATCTTTGATTTTATCATATTTTTCCGGATTTTTATCTAGTTTAAAAATGACAAAAAATTACAAAACCCAAAAATCAAGGTATTCTATGTACAACGGATACCCCAAAAATATCACTTTGTGCATTTGATCGATTTTGGTTTTGATGTCTTCATGAAAGTTGTATATCTCATCGAGATGAGCAATTTTTATTAAGAAACGTTTTCGATCCGAGGTCGTTTACTATTTATTTTTTTTACAAAGTCTTTAATTTTTGAATTTTCTGGTGCTGACACGTGGCAGGCCCTGGGGCCGCCACGTGTTAGCCATTTTTGGCTTATTTATTAATTCGTTTTTACAAAAAAATTAAAAAGCCAACGCACGTGCCTCCCAGGCACGTGCTCCGCACGTGCCCTCCCTTTCCCATCTACTACGGCCACGTGGCGGCACAGGAACCGTCCGATCGTGCTCGATCGGACGACACCTGTGCGTCTTCCTTCTACGTTCCCCTTTCCCCAATTCCTCACCGCTGCCCCCGCATTTCACCCATTGTCGCACGTATCTCGCGTCAGATCTCATCATCCGATCTCCTCCCTCTTCCATCTTGCGCCGTCCTCCCATCGAATCAATCCCCGATCTCCACTCGAATCCGATATCCCCCAAATCCCTCATCGAATCAAACCCCAATCGAATCCCTAACTCCTCTTATTTCCATCGCTGGCTGCCCATTCTTCGCCGTATAAAGAGAACGCCACCACCCTCCTTCGAATCACCCGCCGATAGTACATAGGTCGCCCCTCGCCGCGGTGACAGCGCCGGCGAGGCACTTTAGAGGCAAGATCCGAGGACCTCCCCCGACCCTCGTTGTAGACACGGAGATTCTCCGCCGCACCTGCCTTCGCTCCGGCCGTGAGCTGATAACCGTCCCCGCACCCTTGGTTAACTCGGTCAGATTAATGTCCAAATTAATTATAAGTGTTCGTTGCAGTCGGATACGAGAGGGAATATCAAAAACCACTTTTAATTAGATTCGAGTTAATTTCAAGCGGCAAATTTTTTTTACTTGGTGAAGTCCAAGGTCGAACGCAGGGAGGCATCTGTCTCCTTAGATGAATTTTAGCAAAATCCAAGTATTTGATTTTTGAGGAATAATTTTTTATCTTTTTCTATTTTCTATGCAGGCACATGCAAAAATCAAGCTAATTTAAAGTTAAATCATTTAAGGTATCAAATAAAGTCCAAAAATTATAAAAATTGGCCAGATGATGAAATATGGTGAAATTAATCTACCCTAATTTTTTTTGAATTTTTCGACACTAAATGAATTTACCGTGAATTTAAAAAGAAATCAGGGTGATTTTCACTAATTTAATTTTAATAAATAACAAATCACATTCTTTTCAGGAACAAAAATTATCCTAGATAGATTTGATGATAAGGAATCTAGGAAAATTGTCAGACCTTAATTTTACTGTGAAATGAACCTATTAAAAATAAACTAAGGAAATCATTAAAGAATTTATTTTGGCCTCGATATGTATGCAAATTAGATGAAATTTTTATGCCATGTTAAGTTAACTATCCTAGAGCTACTTTGATTTTTTAAGAATTTTTGGAGTTACAGCGAATTAGTTATCAATTAAAAGGTCCAACTGGGTAAAATAACACAGAAATCAACTAATTAATTAATTTAAAAATCTACTGATACCACAAAAATATGACAATTGTCACAACATATAGAGGACAAGTTACTCAACAATATGCAATTTTTGGAATTTCAAAATAAGGCAAAATGACACCTAGGGATGCGTGCAAAGACTAGGGTGTATTTGCAATACAGGAAATAAAAATTACATAAAAATAAACATGCTAACAAGGACTTAAATGTAATTACCTATAATGCTAGGGGGTGGAATGCAATTTCTCCACTGTGCACATGCTCCTCACGTGGGGGCACTTCACATGGACCTATTTGCAATTTTGGAAATTTCCCAGGGACTCTGTGCAAATTACCCAGGACGCACGTGCTCCTCACGTGGGGCGACCTAGGCTCGGGCGGCGTCGGCGGCTCGGGTCTAGGCTCGGGAGCTCCTGGAGGTCTGGAGGGAGGCTCGGCTAGCCTCGGGTGGTCTGAGCCTAGAGGTCGGGGAAGAGGCTCGGACCCGTCTACGTGGCGTGCTCTGGACCTTTGGATCAAGATCGATCCAAAGGCTGTCGTGGCTGCTCGTGGCGTGATCAGAGGCTATCAGATCTGGATCGATCCAACGGTGCTAGGAAACCGAGGAAGGGGGGCGACGTGGCTGGCTACACACCGTGGGATCTAGAAGGATCCGAAGGCTCCTGTGCTACTCCGGTCGTGGGCGACATGGATGGCGCTGGACCGTTTGATCAAGATGATCGAACGACCGCCGGAGCTTCTTCTTCAACAGACCTCTGCCACCTGCGGAGGAGTTGGCGGGTCTCCGACGAAGGGAGCTTAGCTCCGCCCGATCCTCTTGGTGTCGGTGAAGCTCTCCGGAGGTTCGGAGATGTCCCAGAAGATGCGCGGCGGTGCGGCGAGTGCTCCGGTGGTCTCAGGAACTGAAGAGGTGCGTCGGAGCTCTCTGGTGATGAAGCTCGATAAGAGCTCCGGTGAGCTTCCGATCAATGAAGGGCAGGTCACCTGCAAGGGTTAGAGGAGATAGCCGAAGCACGTGGTGGTGCATGGAGATGTGAAGAGTGGACGGCGAGGCCTAAGGCGGGGTGTAGGTGGTCCGGCGATGGTGCTCCACCCAGGTGGTCGAGCTGGAATCGATGGAAGGTGAAGTGATTCGTCGGAGGGCGTGAAGGGTACCGTGAAGGTCGGAGCTCCGTCGCAGAGCTCGGCGAGGTGAAAGCGAGGCGAGACGATCACGGTGGAGCTGGAATTAAACCGGAGAAAAGTCAATGAAAAATCAAATGAAGATCAGAGAGGATGGAGGAGGTTACCTGGGGTTTGGAGCTCGAAGTTGAGTTCCAGGTCGTCGCTCGAAGGGGCGGTAAGGCCCTGAGCTCAAGCAGCTACGCGGATGCTCGCCGGAGAGAAAATCGGTCTTTGCTCGAAGATTCGTACGATTGCTGTCACCAATCGGTCAAGCTGAGCTCGAGGGATCTCTCGGGGGTGGCGGATACGGCTGAAGTTGGCCGGTGCTCGAGTATTTAAAGGGTGAAGGTCTCGGCAGGGCTGGTGATGGGGCGAAGTTCATGGAGTTCGTGGAGTGTCTCCGGTGGTCGACGTGGGTAGTGAGGTGGCTGGCGAAGATGAGGGACAAGTGGTAATGAACGTGGAGGCGATGGTGGTCGAAGAAGGTGGCTGGAGTGCGGCCAAGAATAGGAAGGGGTAGCGTGTCACGCACGGTTGAGATCGTGGGAGAGAGGGGCGCCAGAGGTAGGAGACGAAGCCCTGGCCGTTGGATCTTGTGATCCAACGGCCCAGATCAAAGTGCTAAGGAGCGTCTAGGATTAGATCAAGGGTGAGGTGATCTGAGGCCGTGATGGTGCCACGTGGAGTGAGCTGGGCGAAGCGCGAGCGGGCGACTGAGATCAAGTCAAGACAACACGATCTAAGGGCCAGGAGGCCAACACGTGGCGCGATGGGGGCGACGCGCGAGCGGGCGGCTGAGATGCGATTAGGGCTTAGATCGAATGGTTGGAATTAGAGCGCCAGTGGACGGTGCAGATCGAAGGGCTGAAGGCGTGATCTGATGGCGCATAATGCGCCACGTGGCGTACTGTGGAAGAGGTGCGAACGGGCGGTTGAGATGAGGGCTTGGAGATGATCAAACGGTGGAAATACAAGGCGTACGTGGAGGAGGCGCAACCATTGGATATGGATGGAGATCCAACGGTTGTGGGCGCGGGCGGCTAGGGCAAGGGGAGCGGGCCGTGTGGCGCAACCAGAGGGCGCCACGCGACCAGCTGTGATTGGTTGAGAATAGAAATGAATGTAGAGAGAGAGAGAGAGAAATAGACCGAATTTGGAAAGCTGAAAACATGAAAGTTGTAGATCTTGATGAGATCTACAAGTTTCATGTTGACCAAAGACGGATATGAGGTCAACTATGATACAAAAATACAAATATACACAAATATAGTATACATAGTGTACATAGAGGCCCAAAAACCCAACTTTTTCATATGAGCTCCAAATTGGATGAAATTAGTCTCATTTTAAAGGTCTTTTAATGTGTATTATTCTGAAGGTGAGTAGACCTATTTTGGAGTTTGTATAAGGGAGCTATGGGCATTTTATGGTCCAAGAGATCTAGGGCTTTATTGGATATTTTACAAAGGGGATTCCTGATTTTCTTCCTTATATTATTAAATAAGGTGTACATATTATAAGGGAGTTGTTATTTTTAAGAGGTGAATATTTTACAAGTGATTTTGGCTTCTTATTTAATGCAAATGGAGTGCTAAAATGCATGTATTATGAATGCATGTATGAATACTATTTATGCATTATAAAGGAAAATATGCCTCTATTTACTCGGGAACAAGGCTCTATTTTTAACTTTTAGAGTGAAGAATCACAGATTCATCAACCCCCTATACTTAAACCTTGCTCGTCCCCGAGCAACTAAATGGAATGCAAGAGTGAAATGATTTTGGGTTCCATACCAAGGTCATGAACAAAAGTTAAAAATGGAGCTTGACTCGACCTTTGGATTAATTGTGTGGCGGAACCTTATTGGGACCTGAACTTAAGACCTAACATACTTCAAGTTCCACAAGTCTTCTATTCAAGACGCCTCAACAGTCAGGTCAGAACAAATCCTCAAACGCAAATTTCTGATGACTATGATTCTTACTTGTACTGTGTAAGTGAAATATAACTCTCCACATCAGAAATGACTCGGAACCAGCCTCCTCTAACAAGGTAACTCAATAACCCGGTCCAGTAACTCTTTCCTCGAGGAGCGGGGCATTCCCTTCTAAGTTCAAGTGCGACCAACTCAAGAGGAGGGGGTAGAGAAAAGAATGGATGGTAGCCAGTGTAGCTACCTATCCCGGGATGCCTGACCAGTGTAGCCAAGTCATCCAGCTGCATTTCTTTGCTAATATACAGACTCCGACATGTATTTTATTTTCTCTTGGACCTGTCTGATTTTTTTGGAGTTTTGCATTTTTTTTAAACTCCTACAAGGTGCAGCATGTACATCAGGAGTTTTTCCTCTTGAGCCAGTAGACTATCCCTCTTTTGAAGCATTATTGCAACCCACAGCATCCCGTCCTTAGACGTCAACACTACCGGACTAGGTTGAGACACACTACCCTCCCTAGAGGAGGACGGATGTTTCCACCCGTGTGCTACTCCAAGCTAAAGGATTCTACCTCCTCACCACCTCATCAATGAAGAGCTACGTGCATAGTGCTTGTTTAAGTTAGGTCATTATCTAAAAGAATCCTGCGTATGCACGAGATATTCTACTTAGACTAATCAAGATGACATGTGAACATAGACTTGCGGACTCAAAGAATTAAGTCACTGACCTGAGAAATCTTAACTCCAGTTCCTATAAGGTTCCTATGAAATTAGGTGCATTAAGGTCAAATCATGTCCATCCTCAATATCTACTCATAACTTGGTTCAGAACCCACTAGCTTTTCACTTTGCATATGCAAAGTATGCAGATGAGATGAGATGCCATGCTATGAATGTAAATGCAAGACTCTTTTTCTTTTATTTTCAGATGCAGAGATGATATGCAAGAGTAAATAAAAAGCCTATTTTTCATTTTCATCATTTTTTTTTCATTTTTTCAATTTTTGGTATACCTCCTAGTTTACAACAATTTACAAGAGTTTTACAAGTATATACATTTTTTTCAATTTTTACCCACCCGTAATTATTGTAAAATATGTACAAAAATACGTGAAAGTACGAGCTATGGGTAAAGTATATATGTAATATATACACGCCCCCTATACTTAGCGTGTGCTATGTCCTCAGGGCACGAAGAGCGAGGAAAAAGACATAGCTCGTGCTAAGCGTAAGAGAGCTAAAGAGAAGAGAAAATGTATAGAAATCGACCGGCCCCCCTATACTTAGGCTCTGGCAGCCTAAGTGTAGAAGAAAGTCAAAAAAGTGGGGCGGACGAGGTCAAGAAGAGAAGTGGAAGAATATACAATGCAGGCATTGGTCCCCCTATACTTAGGCTCAGGTCAGCCTAAGTATAGGACGGAAGTGAGTATGAGGACCAATGTGATCTGGAGAATGTATAGTGAACCGACTCAGGTGACTCATCCCCCCTATACTTAGGATCTGGTCATCCTAAGTATAGTCCAAGATAGTGATTCGATGAGGTGGGGATGGGTTACTAGAGTCGCGGAGGAGAAAGGATAGGATGTACAAGGATGATGATATATACAAATGAGTCGGTCTGAATCTTTCGAGATGCTGCGGATGGCTGGAGCTCACTGCTGCAAGGTCTCATATGCGGCTCGAGGTGTATCTGCTGAATCTGTCTCGCACATGAATACAATCTCCTCAACATGGACTAACTGCTCATTGGATTCGACGAAGTACTTCAATAGTTGTCCATTCACCAGGAATGTCGGTGCGTCATCTGCGAGATCTGAGATCTCGACACATCCACTATCATGCACTGTACAGACGACAAATGGGCCTGTCCACTTGGACTTCAACTTGCCTTGGAAGATCTTCAGCCTAGCATTGAACAACCATACCTTTTGTCCAGGAACAAAGGTCTTTCGTCTGATATATCTATCATGCCAACGCTTCACCTTGTCCTTGTACACCAAACTGTTGTCATATGCACGGTTTCTGACTTCCACAAGCTCATTCAGATCCATATCTCTCTGCTTCTGCCCAAGGTGTGTGTTCCAGTTGACCTTCTTGATTGCCCATTCTGATTTGTGCACTAACTCTGCGGGCAAATGGCACGGCTTTCCGAATACCATTCGGAATGGGGAGGTTCCTAACGGTGTCTTGTAAGCTGTCCTATACGTCCAGAGGACTTGATCCAAGATCTGAGACCAGTCCTTCCTGTCCGGGCGGACAAGCTTTTGCAATATGGTTTTCACCTCCCTATTTGACACCTCAGCCATACCATTGGTCTGTGGGTGGTAAGGGCTAGCGACACGGTGTTCGATGCCGTATTCCTTCAGGAGTTTCTTTACCTCCTGATTCACAAAGTGGCTACCCCCGTCTGATATCATCATTTTGGGGATCCCGAACCTAGAGATTATGTGATCTCTGATGAATTTACAGATAGTCATGCTGTCTGCGGCTCGGGTCGGGATAACCTCCACCCATCTGGATAGATAATCCACCGCAAGAAGGATATATTCAAACCCGTTGCTAATAGGGAATGGTCCCATGAAATCGATGCCTCAGGCGTCAAAGACATCACAAATGATGACAGGCTGCATAGGCATCTCATCCTTGGAACCGACGGTTCCTCCCATTCTCTGACATACTGGGCAAGACTTCACGAAGGCGGTGGCATCGCGAAACAAAGTTGACCAGTAAAAGCCACACTGAAGTACCTTCCATGCGGTCCTCTTCCCGGAGTGGTGTCCTCCTGCCTCCAAGTTGTGACATAAAGAAAGGACACTCTGGTATTTCTCCTGATCTCCAGACACAATCCGGTCCTTCGAAGAAAAGGATCGTATCCTCCCAATGGTAATGTCTAGCATCCGACTTCAGTCGGTCAATTTGGCTCTTGGGCCAATCTTCGAGAACTTTCTTGGAGACAAGATAATTCACGATATTGGCATACCATGGGAATGAGTCGACAACAAAAATCGACTCGTTAGGGAAGGAGTCTCGAATTGGTGAATCCTCGGAAGTATTAAGATCTTCGAGACGAGAGAGATGATCGACCACTACGTTCTTCTTTCCAGGTTTATCCCGGATGTCCAAATCAAACTCCTAGATAAGTAAAATCCACCGAAGAAGACGTGCCTTCACGTCCTTCTTCTCCATCAAATATCGTAGTGTCGTGTGGTCAGTGAACACAATTACCTTGGATCCAATCAAGTGAGATCTGAACTTGTCCAAGGCAAACACTACAGCAAGCATTTCCTTTTCCGTAACTGTACAGTTACGCTGAGCGGTGTCAAGCACTTTGCTTGCGTAGTGAATTGCGAACGGGACGCCATCCCTTCTCTGTCCTAACACAGCCCCAACAGCATGGTCTGAGGCATCCGTCATGATCTCAAAAGGTAGAGACCAATCTGGGGCTTGTAGGATAGGTGCATCCATTATCATTCCTTGCAATAGCTTAAAGGCCTCAAGATATTTGTGATCAACAATAAACTCCATGTCTTTGCCTAAAATCTCAGTTAGCGGTCGAGCAATCTTAGAAAAATCCTTAATGAATCTCCGATAAAATCCAACATGCCCGAGGAACGACCACAACTGCTTGACGTTGGTTAGTGGCTGGAGTCGTCTGATCACATCCACCTTGGCAGGGTCAACCTCCATTCCTCTCTTGGAGATGACGTGCCCCAACACAATGCCCTCTATCACCATGAAGTGACTTTTCTCCCAGGAGAGCACCAGATTAACCTCACAACATCTTTTGAGGACTCGATCCAGATTCCTAAGACAGGAATCGAAGGAATCTCTGTGGATCGAGAAGTCATCCATGAAGACTTCCAGGAATTCGCCGACCATTTCGGCGAATACAACAATCATGCACCTTTGGAAAGTACCTGGAGCATTGCATAACCCAAAGGGCATGCGCTTGAAAGCATAGGTACCAAAGGGGCATGTGAATGTGGTCTTTTCCTGGTCCTCCGAAGCTATGGCTACTTGATTGTAGCCCGAGAACCCATCTAAGAAGCAGAAGAACTCTTTCCCTGCTAGTCTCTCTAGGATCTGATCAATGAACGGTAGGGGGAAATGATCCTTCTTCGTCGCGGCATTCAGGCGTCTGTAATCCACACAGACGTGCCACGACGTGGGTACTCGCATCACGATCTCCTCTCCGTCCTCGTTGGTGGTCGTCTGAATTCCCGACTTTTTCGAAACAACATTGATTGGGGCCACCCACTTAGAGTCAGAGATTGGGTAAATGAAACCCGCGTTGCACCATTTCTCTATCTCCTTCTTCACGACCTCTCGTAAATTTGGATTCAAACGACGTTGGAATTCACGAGAGGGTTTGGATTCATTCTCCAAGTAGATATGGTGCGAACACAGAGCGAGATTTATCCCGTGGAGATCGAAAATGCTCCAGCCTATCGTCTTGCGGTTTTTCTCCAGGATCTCTAGCAAGCGAGATTCCTGCTCCTCGGTCAATCGCAAACTGATGATGACCGGATATTTCTTTTCCTGACCCGCAAGGAAGGCATATTTTAATGTTATGGGTAAAGGTTTGAACTCAGGAGTAATGTGATCGTCTAAGAAGTCTGGCTCAATCTGATCTGGCTCGGTGTTGGAAGTGGCTGGATCTTTCTCTGTGATAGCTGCCACCAAGTTGTTCGGCTCTGGAGTCGGATCGTCAAAGGTTTCCATGCAATCGACAAAAGCCTCATCCGACTCGTCATCCTCATCTTCTGATTGTCCTAAAGATGTAAGGATTGACAGGCCCAACTGGGCCTCTAAGTCATCGAAGATGTAGGGCGATGCAGGTTCAGAGCTGTACTCGTTCATGAGGATCTCGCAAACTGACTCATGCACTGGATCATCTCCAGAGGGGCTGGACTCGTCTGTGCTGGCTGGGTTCTGTCTCCATGGCACAATTGTGTCTACATGATCGTAGTCTGCTTCGGTAGAAGAGTACTCGGTGCTGGCTTCTAAATCTGGTCTCTGCCATCTTGTCTGCTTCATCTCGAGTTCCTCATCTCCGCCTGGAGTTTGGAACTGGATCTTCCTAATCTTATAATCAAACAAGGCCCCTGCTGTTTGAGGAAGGGCCTGCCTAAGATGATCTAGGAGTCTCTCCAATTACGAGGGGTTTCCATATCCAGGACAGTGAAGTCCACCATGTATTCCTGCCCCTCGACTTTAATCACAATATTCCTCAATTCTCCTTGGGACCTCTTGATTGATTTATCAGCAAACTGTAGAAGGGCTCTAGATTTCCTAAGAGGTCCAAGATTAAGCCGCTCATAGAGGGCTGTAGGCATCAGATTGATTGAGGAACCATTGTTCAGGAGAGTGCGTGCAAATGCGATGTCATCAACATGACTCACTACATAGTGTGCACCCATGTCTCTTCGTTTCCTTGGAAACGAGTTCTTTATTGCACAAGTCGTGGCTACTGATAGGGCGTGTTTCTCAACACGGCTTTTGGTCTTCCTGCTAACCCTAGTAGGTGTGCATCTCACCTTAAGGTATTTTTGGAATGCAGAGGTGATTTCCACGTACTTGTCAAAGGGGATTGTGACCTTGATGTGTTTGTTGCAGAACTCTGCCATTTCAGGATCATCTTTTTGGATTTTTTAGTTTTCTTCTTTCCACCCTTGAAAGCTCGAGGGAAAGGGATTATTGACTCCAACTCATGTTCGGAAACTGAAAGATTCTCATTAAGATTAGGAACTAAGTTCTTTACATGACTCGGACTTTTTGACAGACTCTGACTCTGACTCTGATTGAAAAGAAAATGCTGTGGCGAAACCGGTGATGCTTCTTCCGCGACTGCTGGACGATCCTCCTCATATGGAGGTGCGGGCTCCTCATCGGTTCCGTCGAACTCTATGCTGCTGCGAAAATGCTGCTTCGAGGACTCAGACGTCCTCTTCCTCTGCCGGTGATGGTGATGGTGATGCTCCTCCTCTTCCTCCAAGTTCTCCTCAGATAGAGACTTGGAGGCTTCTTCCTTCTATGCCCGTGCCCGATCAGGTATGGTCACGGTCCTTCTGCTCCTGAGGGACATATGATTTACATTATCGTACGAAAGGATCTCATGTTCAGATAATAATTATTGGAATAATATACCTGATCACGAGGTCGGTTCTGGCCATGGATCATGCTGTTCGGGTTGGCCTGAACCTGTGCAGGAATTGGGGTCTTTGGCGCCACCTGTTGGTCCTGGGTACGAGAGACACGATTAATATCGGTTCTCATATCTAGATAATAGTTCTGCATCTGTTGGACCCTATCAGACAGGGTCTGGATCGCCAAGATGAGGGACTCCAATTCGGTGGGCTGGGCTGGTTGATGTGCGGACGAGGTTCTATATTGGCCCTGCTGGCCATGCCGATACTGTTGCTGCTGGTGGGACGATGCTGGGCCCTGCTGATATGTGCGCTGCTGCTGCTGGTGCTGCTGAGGCTGGTACCCTTGTTCTGGCCTGGATTGAAAGCGCGGTGTAAGGACGAAGCTGGTTCCTTGGTAAGCTGGGGAAGGTCAGTGAGATTGGCCATTCCCCATCCCCGACTGTCTACTGATGGGGTTACGGCTGTACCACAGCCCGTTGATCTCGAACACCTGCGGAGGCTCCTCGTATCCAGTCTCCACTTGTGGGGGTGCATGTTGGTCCTGCTGGGTGAAAGTCTGATCCTCCACCCAGCCACTCTGAGGCCCCGGTGCCTGCTCCTGTACAAGATGGACTCGATGTACAGGTGTAGGTGGTGCAGAAGGGGCAGGTAGCTTCATCTTGGCTACCTTCTCAGTGAGTTCCTCCACTTGCTTCGATAGACGTGAGAGAGACTCAAGGTCAGTGACCCTCTTGTGGATATGCTCGACCATGGTTAGCTTGTCGGCAATCATCCCCATGCTGGGGATGAGGTCCTCGGTCAGATCCGCTACAGTCCTTCGGGTTGTCTTGTTGGATAGGATTGAAGGAGACAACTGGTAGGCCCTGGTGGCCTGTGACCTGGCGGTTTCCGCCATCTACTCCAGGATCTTCCATACGGCGTGCTCGTTCTTGTTCAGATAGCTTCCTCCATAGGCGGCACTGACTAACCCCTGCATCTCCGAGGTTAGACCACAGAACAATGTCTGGACTAGGATCGCCTTAGAAATGCCGTGGCAGGGGCATTTCTGTACTAAGTCATTGAACCTATCCCATGCATCATGGAAAGGTTCACTGGGTCCTTGGGAGAAGCTGGTGATCTTCATTCTCATTTGGTTAGTTCTATTGAGAGGGTAGAACTTTTTCAGAAAGAGGTCCTTGAACTGCATCCAGGTTGTACAAATCACCCCTAGGTTCTTCAGCCAATGTGCTGCCTTATCTCCTAAGGCAAATGGGGTGGCCTTCAGTCTAATATAATCTTGGCCAACATTGGGATGGCTAAGATTGTTGCAAACCACCTCAAAGTCACAGAGGAAGGTATAGGGCTCTTCATTGGTATTTCCGTTGAACTTCGGTAGCAGACTAAGGAAGTGGGGCTTCAGCTCAAATGCTTCAGCAGGAACCGCTGGGGTCAACCAATTATGTATCTCATTCTCCGCCGGGTTGTAGGCATCGACCATTGGTCGGTGGATACCTCCTGCTACTATGATTTGTCCCATCCTGGTTGTGAGATCTGCATTTCTTTGTTGGCTTCAGCAAGGCGATTAAGGATCTGTCGTAATTGCTCCTCATCCGGTGGTGGCTGCTTCGGCGACATCTTGTCCTCTAGTCCTGGGTATGAATTAAGATCGGTGTCAGAGGACAAATCAAGGAAGGAATTACCAAGGCGATGGTCTTCCTCGGTACAAGCTCGGAGGGGAGGAAAGGGTTGGTTTGAGAGTAACCACCCTGGGTATGAGGGAACCAGGACTGAAGAGGGTCATGAGTCCTGGGTGGTTCAAGGTGCGCTTGGGCCGATGAAGAGGAGTTTCTTGGGGGGCTCATAGAAAGATCGATGAATAAAGAGTCGAGATCCCTCCAGTCACTCATCTTGATGTGGCGAGAAGAAGATAGGATTTTACTCCTACCTGAAGCAAACAAATCAATCCAAGACCCTGGGTTCATACTCAACACTGTGAAGGACTCGAAATCAAGTCCAATTAATCCTGTAGATTTTAGGTGTGATTTTCAAACAAGATAACAAGGATTACGCGGCCTATAGGGAAGTCGGCTCAGAGCCGGATGCGTCTTCCCTGTTTAACCTGTCGCCTAAGATACCGCCGGTCCTTCCTTTCTTCGCTCCTATCCCGAGTCGATGGATTCAAAGACCATACCCCTATCTACCTGCAAGCAGGCGGAGGCTGACAAGGCTGGAACTTCACCCCGGGGGGTTACTGGCAGCTTGTCGCAAAGTACCGCAATTTCGCCCCTATCTACTTGAGACAGGCAGCGGCTACTTGGTACAAGTCAGTGAACCTTAAAGATTACGACTTGTGATATTTGCTAGGATTGGTCGGAACGTGATATGGAAGGCGGGGATTTGGGCTCTGCCTTAAGGTGTTCACACACACTCAAGTACCCTCACTCAACCTGAAAACAAGGTCGGGGATTAATCTCCCGCAAACAATTTTCCAATTTTTTTCTCTTTTTTGGTCAATAATGTTTAACAGTCCCGGTTTTAAGTTTAGTTCTCACTGATTTAATCCAACTACACAGCACGCCTATTATCCAGTCCTAATTTCCTTTTTAATTTAAATGTGAAAAATCAGAGGGGGAAATCGAGAAAAGCCGATGCAAAATAAAAAATAATGATGCGTATGCTGAGTTCAGGAGACTTACAGTGATCCCTTCGCTTTTTTATGCAGGATGCAAAACAGAATTGAAATCTTTTTAACCTAAATGCAAATGCAAGCGATAAAATCCGCTCCTAGACAAGCAGTTCTATTAGCGATGGAAGAACAATTTGATTTGGCTAAGTCCTGCGGTCTAAGTGCGTCTTTTAAGTGATTTGTGTGGTCCTAAAAGTTATGAGCACAAGCAATTCCTAGATTGGCTCGGGGAGCCGCTAGTGCAAGCTAAATTACATTCACCCACACAGCACACAGGGACACAGTTTCACTATATTTACACGCGCGAGAACCCAAACGGAAATCGCTGGAAATGATGCGAAAAAGAAATAAAGAAACAAAATGAAAATTACAAAGCCTCTCTATTCACTCAATAAATTTAAATGCTAGATCTTCGAAGCATCTTCGACTCCTCGCGTTCCTCGCACAAAAACAAATTGAGGTCAGAGAGTGACACAGGGAAAATGCAAAGAAATAAAAGAGAGAGAAAATAATTACAAGATAACCGGGGGTCAGACTACCCGGGGAAAGAAAATCAATCACTTAGAATTTCATTAAAAATTAACCTAAGCCGTGCCTCCCCAGTAACGGCGCCATTTTGATAACCGTCCCCGCACCCTTGGTTAACTCGGTCAGATTAATGTCCAAATTAATTATAAGTGTTCGTTGCAGTCGGATACGAGAGGGAATATCAAAAACCACTTTTAATTAGATTCGAGTTAATTTCAAGCGGGAAATTTTTTTTACTTGGTGAAGTCCAAGGTCGAACTCAGGGAGGCATCTGTCTCCTTAGATGAATTTTAGCAAAATCCAAGTATGTGATTTTCGAGGAATATTTTTTTATCTTTTTCTATTTTCTATGCAGACACATGCAAAAATCAAGCCAATTTAAAGTTAAATCAGTTAAGGTATCAAATGAAGTCCAAAAATTATAAAAATTGGCCAAATGATGAAATATGGTGAAATTAAGCTACTTTAATTTTTTTTTGGAATTTTTCGACACAAAATGAATTTACTATGAATTTAAAATGAAATCAGGGTGATTTTCACTAATTCAATTTTAATAAATAACAAATCACATTCTTTTCAGGAACAAAAATTATCCTAGATAGATTTGATGATAAGGAATCTAGGAAAATTGTCAGATCTTAATTTTACTGTGAAATGAACCTATTAAAAATAAACTGAGGAAATCACTAAAGAATTTATTTTGGCCTCGATATGTGTGCAAATTAGATGAAATTTTTATGCCATGTTATGTTAACTATCCTTGAGCTACTGTGATTTTTTGAGAATTTTTGGAGTTACAGAGAATTAATTATCAATTAAAAGGTCCAACTGGGCAAATTAAAACAGAAATCAACCAATTAATTAATTTAAAAATCTACGGATACCACAAAATATGACAATTGTCACAACAAATAGAGGACAAGTTACTCAACAATATGCATTTTTTGGAATTTCAAAATGAGGCAAAATGACACCTAGGAATGCGTGCAAAGACAGGGGTATATTTGCAATACAGGAAATAAAAATTACATAAAAATAAACATGCTGACAGGGACTTAAATGCAATTACCTATAATGGTAGGGGGTGGAATGCATTTTCTCCACTGTGCACGTGCTCCTCACGTGGGGGCGCTTCACAGGGACCTATTTGCAATTTTGGAAAGTTCCCAAGGCCTCTGTGCAAATTACCCAGGCCGCACATGCTCCTCACATGGGGTAGCCTAGGCTCGGGCGGCGTCGGCGGCTCGGGTCTTGGCTCTGGAGCTCTTGGAGGTTTGGAGGGAGGCTCGGCTAGCCTCGGGTGGTCCGAGCCTAGAGGTCGGGGAAGAGGCTCGGACCCGTCTACGTGGCGTGCTCTAGACCTTTGGATCAAGATCGATCCAAAGGTTGTCGTGGCTGCTCGTGGCGTGATCAGAGGACGTCAGATCTGGATCGATCCAACGGTGCTAGGAAACCGAGGAAGGGGGGCGACGTGGCTGGCTACACACCGTGGGATCTAGAAGGATTCGACGGCTCCTATGCTACTCCGGTCGTGGGCGACGTGGATGGCGCTGGACCATTCGATCAAGATGCTCGAACGACCGCTGGAGCTTCTTCTTCAACGGACCTCCGCCACCTGCGGAGGAGTTGGCTGGTCTCCGGTGAAGGGAGCTTAGCTCCGCCCGATCCTCCTGGTGTCGGTGAAGCTCTCTGGAGGTTCGGAGATGTCCCAGAAGATGCACGGCGGTGCGGCGAGGGCTCCGGTGGTCTCAGGAGAGGAGGAGGTGTGTCGGAGCTCTCTGGTGATGAAGCTCGATAAGAGCTCCGGTGAGCTTCCGATCAATGAACGGCAGGGCACCTGCAAGGGTTAGAGGAGATAGCCGAAGCACGTGGTGGTGCGTGGAGATGCGAAGAGTGGACGACGAGGCCTAAGGCAGGGTGTAGGTGGTCTGGCGATGGTGCTCCGCCCAGGTGGCGGAGCTAGAATCGATGGAAGGTGAAGTGATTCGTCGGAGGGCGTGAAGGGTACCACGAAGGTCGGAGCTCCGTCGCGGAGCTCAACGAGGTGAAAGCGAGGCGAGACGATCACGGTGGAGGTGGAATTAAATCAGAGAAAAGTCAATGAAAAATCAAACGAAGATCAGAGAGGATGGAGGAGGTTACCTGGGGTTTGGAGCTCGAAGCCGAGTTCCAGGTCGTCGCTCGAAGGGGCGGTAAGGCCCTGAGCTCAAGCAGCTACGTGGATGGCGGCTGCAACACGGCAGAGACGCCGCGGATCTCACCGGAAGAAAACCGGTCTTCGCTCGAAGATTCGTACGATTGCTGTCACCAATCGGTCAAGCTGAGCTTGAGGGATCTCTCGGGGGTGGCAGATAGGGCTGAAGTTGGCCGGTGCTCGAGTATTTAAAGGGTGAAGGTCTCGGTAGGGCTGGTGATGGGGCGAAGTTCATGGAGTTCGTGGAGCGTCTCCGGTGGTCGACATGGGTAGTGAGGTGGCTGGCGAAGATGAGGGACGAGTGGCGATGAACGTGGAGGCGATGGTGGTCGAAGAAGGTGGCTGGAGTGCGGCCAAGAATAGGAAGGGGCAGCGTGTCGTGCACGGCTGAGATCGTGGGAGAGAGGGGCGCCAGAGGTAGTAGACGAAGCGTTGGCCGTTGGATCTTGTGATCCAACAGCCCAGATCAAAGCGCTAAGGAGCATCTAGGATTAGATCAAGGGTGAGGCGATCTGAGGCCGTGATGGTGCCACGTGGAGTGAGCTGGGCGAAGCGCGAGCGGGCGGCTGAGATCAAGTCAAGGCGACGCGATCTAAGGGTCAGGAGGCCAACACGTGGCGCGATGGGGGTGACGCACGAGCGGGCTGCTGAGATGCGATTAGGGTTTAGATCGAATGGTTGGAATTAGAGCGCTAGTGGATGGTGCAGATCGAAGGGCTGAAGGCGTGATCTGATGGCGCATAATGCGCCACGTGGCGTGCTGTGGAAGAGGCGCGAACGGGCGGTTGAGATGAGGGCCTGGAGATAATCAAATGGTGGAAATATAAGGCGTACGTGGAGGAGGCCCAGCCGTTGGATCTGGATGGAGATCCAACGGTTGTGGGCGCGGGCGGCTAGGGCAAGGGGAGCGGGCCGCGTGGCGCAACCAGAGGGCGCCACGTGGCTAGCTGTGATTGGTTGAGAATAGAAATGAGTGTAGAGAGAGAAGGAGGCCGAATGTGGGAAAGTTCAAAACATGAAAGTTGTAGATCTTGATGAGATCTACAAGTTTCATGTTGACCAAAGACGGAGATGAGGTCAACTATGATACAAAAATACAAATATACACAAATATAGTATACATAGTGTACATAGAGGCCCAAAAACCCAACTTTTTCATATGAGCTCCAAATTGGATGAAATTAGTCTCATTTTAAAGGTATTTAAATGTGTATTATTCTGAAGGTCAGTAGACCTATTTTGGAGTTTGTATAAGGGAGCTATGGGCATTTTATGGTCCAAGAGGTCTAGGGATTTATTGGATATTTTACAAAGGGGATTCCTGATTTTCTTCCTTATATTATTAACTAAGGTGTACATCTTATAAAGGAGATGTTATTTTTAAGAGGTGAATATTTTACAAGTAATTTTGGCTTCTTATTTAATGCAAATGGAGTGCCAAAATGCATGTATTATGAATGCATGTATGAATGCTATTTATGCATTATAAAGGAAAATATGCCTCTATTTACTCGGGAACAAGGCTCTATTTTTAACTTTTAGAGTGATGAATCACAGATTCATCATGAGCCGTCGAGCCTACGATGTTCAACGCCGACACCACCGCCTCGATTGTCTTCAACAACCCCAACTGCCAACGACTCCCCTCCAGCTTCTTCTACGACAACGCCAAGCCTTCTATCTCCGCCGTTTTCTCCGACAACTCAAGACCACCCCCGTTCGCTCCATCGTCAACACCTCGCTAACGGCCAGGCCGTTGACACCGAAGCACCTGCCAGAGCCCCTGCTCCTCCACCGACGATACTTCTACAACAACAAAGCCTCCGTCGGAGCGGGCCGCCTCCTCCTTCCAACCGCTCGGCCGAGCTCCACCCCCGAGACCCCCCGCATGTGCTCCGCACGTGTGTAGGGGGACGTCTGCTCACGTCACCATGGGTCACGTGCTAAGCACGTGACCCGCTGGGTTAATTATAGAGAGCCACCTAATCTTCCTCCATATTACACATAAGTCCTACTCCAGAAGGTCACGTGCTCGGCACGTGACCTTCTGGAGAAATTGCAGAGAGCCCCCGTCATCTTGGTAATTACGCTTATGTCCCCCACTACTCTTTTTTCATTTATTTATTATTATTTGCATCTATACCCCTATCTTTCCCCTTTATTTCGAACAACTACATTGCATTATTTTATTTATCCAAAAATAGCATGATGTTTCTCAATTAATTCTCTACAGTTTGACATATTGTGGACATTTTTGTGATCGATGATTAATTAATAATTATTTGTTTGTGAAAAATTGCATATTTTGCCCATTTCTTGCTCTGAAAATTATATTTGATTAACCGTTGCTCTAAAAATTCCCGAAAAATCTCATATTGTAGAATTAATTGTGCTTGATATCATGCCCAAAAAGAATCACATTTGCATGTATAGTTTGTCCTGTAAAAATCATTTTGCATATTTCAGTATTTGATTTTTAATAGGTATTGAAACTAGTATTTTCGAGGTTTAGGATTTTTCTGAGGTCCATTACTTAGTGATAGATCTTAGATAATTTTGTTTCTTGAAAATAATTAGGTTTAATATTTATTATAATTAAATATTGAAATTCATTTTGTTTGTATTTAAAAATTCATAAAAAATTCATATTGCATCCAAAAATTCCAAAAAAATTACAGTGCATTCATTCGTCATAATTATCATCTCGACCAAATTTCATATTTTTCGGACATCGTTTGAGCGTAATTGACATTTTAGTCCCTAAAATAGGCTACAATTGCATTTTACATCCTTTATTGCATTAAAAATTTCAAAAAAAGACCGCCTCAAAAACCGCACACGAATTTTGGTAGACATAATTCTAAGTTGTTCCTTTGCCTCCTTGTGTTTGACCTTGGGACTTGCCCAAGTAAAATAAACATAAAACCACACTATTAAAAATTGACGAAATAATTGTGGTTATTTTCTCGACCGATTCCGATTGCCGCCTACAACGAATGACAAATCATTAATTTTACGCACGACAAATAAAAATAAACATCTCTTCTTAACACAACGAATTTTGGACTCGTCAGTTATTCGACTGACATTTTGGTAAGTACTCTTACCTATGCACTTTTCTACAATTCCCATTTTTTGACGATTTCTTCTGTCCCACCGCGAAGCGCGGGTATGCATCATAGTTAATACTAATATAGCCCGGTCACTTTCATAAGGAGCCTGCACGTGTCAATTTTGTCATTTCTTGGTATGTTTGTATCCATTTTGCTTGCTAAAGACCGATCCCTGAGAAGGGTTAACACACAATGGTGCCCTTACCCTATAGGAGATCCCGTTCTCCCACCCATCGTCAACACCTCCACAAGTTCTGTTGGAGAAGCACCTCTAGAGACAGACATCGATATCTCAGCAAGTTTTTTCTTAGTGGTTTTCCTCTCATGTCAGCTATCTATGTATGCTCTTTTTCCACCATGTGGCCGCCATGCGACTACGCTTTCCCTATTTCATCAAGAAGGCATAATCCCTTTGTCATCTATTGTTGTCTACATGATCTATATCATTCCCATCGACGGTGACATATCTGTTCATCTTCTCTACAATCTTCCTCACTGATTTCATCTTCTCCCTCTTTGTACAGGCAATAGACAGGAAGTAAGTTCTTCTTCTCTTTCTCAACCACCTCACTCGCTGCCGGCAACTCAAGATGAAGTTTAACTCTTCTCCTTTTTTGCTACCCCATCGTCGCTTACACCCTTGATACTATCACATACATAATCTATCTTGCTACTATCAACGATGTTGTATCCATTCGTCTTCTTCGTAATCTTTCTTGTTGATTTCGTGATCCCTCTCTTTTTGCAGTTAATCAGTAGAAAGCGGGATCTTCCTCACTTTCTTGATCAACCCGATCGATGACGATTACAAAAGAAGAAGGTAAGCATTGATCAGTTTTTTTACTCTCCCTATTTTTATACGATATTGTGTTGTTTATCTTGGTGATACGATCCTTCTCATCGACATCATTATCAGTCTATATTTTCATTTTCTTTACATTGTTAAGGCCATGATGTTTTCTTCATCTTCTCATTGCACCTACTCAATTGTGATCCATGGTCATCTCCACCACACCATGTGACAGTAAGCCATGTTGTTTCATTTATTTAATTATAACCTACCAACACTTTCAATAAGGAAGTAGCAAAATGTGTTGTATATTTTTCTATTCTCAAATATCCGTGTTACATTTTCTTGAGGAAGCTGATTTTTCACTTGTTTCTCTGATAGGAGTGTAAGAGTTAAAATGTGTTGTTTCTTTAAATTGATTTATAAAGATTTATCACTCTGGATACTTGCAAAATTCAGATGTAATGGAATATATTTTCATATTATACATCCTTGCACTTTTACACTAAGATTATATTCTCTTGGCTTTTTATATATATGTTTAATGCTATATTCGAAAGGATCATTAAGATGTCAACTAATTACTATATTTGTCCAGAAGGTCCTTTACTTGCAAGATATCCATCAACTCAGTGTCACTGTAAGTAGCCATTGCAAAAACAAATGACTGGCATACCAATGATATTTAATATATAACTCCAACTTTCTATTTATTGCATTGTTATCTCTTAGTTTTTCCATTTTTACATCTTCAATATTCCTAAGCTTTTGAGGAGTTTTGCTTTTCAACATAAAGGGTGTGTATGCTAGTCTAGATCGATCCCAAATAATGATGTTTGTTTTTTGTGAATTAGCTTTTTATTAGGTTATTTTGATATTCTGTTTTGTATTTTGTATAGGTTGATAGGGTTTGTTTTAGAGAAAGATACACTTATTTATTTGAAATTGCACATGCATAGTACTACATCATTTTAATATCCTCTAAGGTTTTGTGAAAATTTCCTTCTCCTCATGAATTGCAGGCATGGCAATCTACATCGGTTTCAGGTAAGAATGTTTGTGATTTCTTTTCAATCAAAGTAAATGTATGCTCAAGTAAGAATGTTTGTGATTTCTTTTCAATCAAAGTAAATGTATGCATATTGAACTGATATGATCTGATTTGGTTTCGATGATAGCCCTATCATATTGTGATGTGTATAAAAAATACAATTGTATCTCAATAACCATTTTTGTTGGTGGTATGTTCCTTTTTTCATTTGTGATTTTGTTTGTCTTTGTTATTATTTTGACTAGTTAATAACACTTTTGTGATTTCTTTCTCATAATTATCAACACTTTTATTATTCATTTCTAATCAAAATAGACTTTTGCATGTCAAACTGATATGATCACATTTGGGTTGGATGGTAGCTTCCTCTTATTTGTGATATTTGTATCAAAGAAAATCCAGTTGTATCGATATACCTTTTTTGTTTGGTAATATGCTTTATTTTGTCACGACCCCCATTTTGGATAATCGGATCCTTTACTCAGCAGCAACTTTACCCAACAATAATAACAACTAATATTTAGAAATAGAATACAAGAAAATATGTTATGAAGAAAGCATCCAACACTTTTCCATTCACAAAATAAAGTTTACATAACAAATTATCTCACTGTATCAATTTACAAGTACATTATGTTAAATAGAAATAACACAAAAGAACTACTAACTACCCGAAATTGGAGGAAAACTATTTATGGTTAGTTGGCTATTGTACTTGCGATGTCTCACCAATGACTATTGGATTTTTAGAAACATAGGACATGGACGATAGAGCATCCAGTAACTAAGAAGAGATAAGTAAAAGACGTATGATAATTAAGCAAGCTTATCGTGCTAAAAATATTTACTTCCTTTTCTTCTTCCATTATTTAGTTAACTTATATTCATTCTATTCCACATTAGGTTTTATTCCATGCAATATCATCTGAGCTATCGTTGACTCCAAAACTGTGGATATTTCAGGATTGGAGGTTGCATTGAACTGATGAGTTTATGTCGTCGCATGATGTGTCAATTGATCCTCCAATGCTACCTTGTCCGATTTTCCATTATTTTTATTATTCATGATCTTTAAATCCTCAATAAATCTAACAAAGAAGCACATTGTCATCAAGGAGTTGTTTTCTTAAATCTACAAGCTAGCAAACGTCTAATCCTCTTTTCCATTAGTTTAAGATATATGTTATCATGATACATCGGTTACTTTCCCCATCTTATGCCTCCACATGGCGCGATCATATCTTCAGTCAAGCAGTTTGTTTGATGGCAGCCGATTACTAGGCGTTGCAAGTAACTTTTCTCTTGCGCTCAACATATCACGGCAACTGTGTACCACCTAGGTTAGGCATGCCATACAGATTTCTTCTAACAATTGACAAACTGCATTCCCTACATGTAGTATCTATTCCAAGTCATCCTTATCGTTAGAGACGAGACATAATTCATCGTTGGATCCATTTTTAATCAAGAAAATTTCGCATGATATAAAAATAATATAATTCTATATATAAATCTTTAGCTTTCTTCCATGCTCAGTATTGAGTATAGATAGATAGAATATATATACATTTATTTATTTATCTTCTATTTTAAAAGTCCTATCTTTCCATAATTTTAAGCTTCAAAACTTGCATGAATCATAGTAATTGAGAACATGCATGACAACACGAATCCAACTTTAGCATAAGTTTTGTTGTGATCATGAATAAATCATGCATAAGCTCTCATATTAAGCACATGGATATTCTTCATAATGACGGACACACTAATCAAGAAATTGATTTGATTCAATAAGAAAAGGTAGAATTTCATTACCTGTTCATGTTATCTTTCACACAACACGGATCTACTTTGATTCGTGTTTAACTATGATGATAAATAATACCTGAACTGATTGAATTCCATTCACGAATCACAGACATGTGAATAATGTGAAGGACAAACCAAGAACATGAAGAACAAATGAAGAACATGAAGAACGTGAAGAACCTGATCTTTCTCCAACTTCTAGTAAGGTTGTCCCTTACATCAGGTGATACTTCAAGGAAATTTTTTGACTGAGTCCCTCTTTATATAGGGTGATATTTCAAGAAATATTCGATGGAATTTTCCCTTATAAAAGTAAATTTTAAAATAAAAAATGAATCTTTCAAAAGAATGAATTGAAAATAATAATAATAAAAGGATCTACTTACCTCCTACCTGAAGCTGTCGAGGAGAGGATGATGAATCGCAGATTCATCAACATTATTTTTATTATTTGAACTTCTATCTTAACCTATTCAATTAATTTAACAATTAATTTAAATATAATTAATTCTTGACACCTTGTAAATAATCAAGGTTAATTATTGTAACTAATTAAAGTCTTTATTTCTATATTTGTGTGTTTATAGTTCTTATTATTTTATGTATTTTCTTGATATTAAAAATCCCATAAAATTAGAGTAATATTGCAAATAATATATTACATAATAATTTAAATACAAAAAATAACAAAAAAATTAAAAGATGTATTTTTATGTTCATAAAAACATTTACAAAAATATTATTATGTGTATATATGATGTATTTTGATTTTTGGTTCCACATTAAAGTTGTAGATCTTAAAAAAATGCAAATTTCATGTAGAACACTTTTTAATTTGACTTCATTTACTATATTTTATTTTACATTTATTTCTTCTTTCTCTTCTTTTACTGGGCCATGTAACCACATCTTAGTGAACCATGTAACCCGACTCTTCTTTGAGCCCTTGATGATCCTAAATTCCCTTCGTTAATTCACAAAAATTAAGAATTAATTATGCAGGAATGTAAGTGTGTCGTTTATGTTGTAGTCAGGTAATAGAGATCAATTAAGAAATAAAACTTAATTAATTAAATCAAATTTAATCGAAGCGATTTTTTTATTTAGCATGGGCAAGTCCCATGGTCGAACTCAAGGAGGCAAAGGAACAACCTAGGTTACTGTCTATCAATGTTCGTGCATGATTTCTGAGGTAGATATTTTTGATATTTTTAATGCAATTTATGGATGCAAATGCGAATGTGGCCAATTTTTAAGGACTAAATTGCAACTTCCATTCAAATAGAGTCCAAAATATATGAAACTTGGTGGAGATGTGAAAAATGATGTAATTAATGCACTACATATTTTTTGGAATTTTCTGATGTAATATGAATATTTTATTAATTAATGAATGCACATAAGGAGAATCTCAATGATTAATTATAATAAATATTAAACCTATTTATTTTCAAGGAATAAAATTATCTAAGATATATCATGATGTGATTTATCTTAGAAAAGTCCTAAACTGTAAAATATGAGATTCAACACCTATTAAAAATTAACTATTGAAATAATAAAATGATTTTTACAGAGCAAATGATATATGCAAATGTAATTCTTTTTTGACACAATTTTATTAATAATTAATTCTACTATACATAATATTTTTCAGCAATTTTCTTAGCATTAGTTAATTTAATATGAATTTTTGAGCATGAATTGGGAAAATATGCAATATTCCACAAAAATAATTATTAATAACTGAACACATATCATAAAAATAAAAGAGCACGCCACAATGTAGATAATTAATTGTAGAAAAAAATGCTAATTTTTTAATATAAATAAATACAAAAATGAAGTTCAAATAATAGGCTAAATTCAAGGTTATAAATACAATAAAACTTTAATTAAATTAGCAAAATGGTGCACAGGGGCACAGATGCAATTACTGAGACCCGAGATGGTCGTTCTGCAAAATTTCCAAGGGGTACGTGTTACGACAGGAATCTCTTGATGATTTTGTCGAACTTTGAGGGGATCTTTGCAAAAACTCCACCCCCACCCCCCGTATGTATCATATGCGCAAGGGTTTTCTAAAATAATGCGGAAATAGGGGGCCTTTTTTGCAAATCATTCCCTCTAGCATGTGCACAACACGTGGGAGGGTCTCAGGTCAGCCCCTAGCAGTGCGACGATGGCTTGATGGCGGAGCGGATGGTCGTAGGTGCTGGAGAGGTGTGGTGGCTTGGCTCTTCTAAGCTGTTGTCATGGACAGTGGGTTGAGGGGGCTTCGTAGAGGGCCTCGGGCAAAAATGCGGAGACATCTTGGAGGAGTAGCTCCATGGCTGGATGTCGATGGAGAGGCAATGGCGGAGGTGCGTGGCAATGAAGAATGGTGATGCAAGATAGGGGAGAGCTTCAGGAGACGATGTTGGAGCAGCTGGAGTCGAGGGTGCGAAGGCGAAGTGGATCGCGTAGAGGGCGGAAGTGAAGGATATTAAGAATCCTCAAGCGCATCACGGAAGCGTGACGATCGCATCTCATACGATCGGGGCGACTAGTCGCATGGTGCAGCGGAATTTAAAAATTTTAAATCAAACGATGAAACCACATGATCACGAGAACACTTCTCGGATCGTTTCATCAAACCACAAAGTATAAGGAATACCTCTTGAAGCGTGGTTGTGATCACGAGATCCCAAACAAGAGATCCTCCTGTCTCAAGTCCGATCCATGAAGAACGCACTTGCGGGCACGATGATGAGTCACGTTCCTCCCGCAATCCTCGATGAAGATCTAAGCAATGGATCCCCTTATTTCGTCAAGCGAAATCCGTCGTCTTCCTCTAGAGCAAGTAGCCACGAAGAAGAAGGAGATCCTTGAGTTGTCGAAGATGAAGGAGCGAACTTCTCTCTTTTCTCAACAATGGTGGTCGGCCACCCTATGGAGAGGAAGAGAGAGAGAGAGCACGAGAATGGGAGAGAGAGAGAGTATAGTAGGCGTCTACTTGATGTGTATCTTAAAGGGCTAGGGATACCCTCCTTATATATTAGTTTGGGATCCAATGGATCTCAATCCATGGCTCTCATGGATCCAACAACCATTGTAATCCAAGAGCCATCCAACGGCTATGATTGGTGTTGGTTAAAAAACCAACAACATTAATTTACATTAAATTAAATATATGTTGAATTATTATCAACACAGTTTATTTAACATAAATTAATTTATTAAGAGATAATATGATAACAAATAAGAGGAGACAACAACCCTCCTAAAATATAGGAGGCGTCACCTCTGACTAAGTCACAGGTGACACCACCTTTGATTTTGGTGGTTTTTGTCTACTTTTATTTATATTATTATTTCTTAATTAATTGCAATAACTATTACTGCAATAATATCCATCAAATTAATTCCAAATTAATTTGTGAATATTTCAATCATGCCATTGAAAAATATGCGAATCATATTCACACCCCAAACTAATTTGTAAATTACTTTTGCAATTAATTAATAATGTAGATCCAATCCACATTAATAATTAACAAATGTTATTTACAATATTTCTCTCTCTCTGATATATTATAAATCTCATTTATAATATACACAGATATTCTGGATATCACTATCCACGATCTGCTTATCTTTGATAATTAAATCCCATTTAATTATCTTGGACAATCATTCTCTCAACATGAATCTTATTCATATTGTACTTGATAATTAAATCTCAATTAATCATCAAGACCTTCTTGCTTGGATAATAAATTCATCACAGAAATTAATCTTGAACTTCTTCAAGAATAATGTGCTTTCTCCGCAGATGCTTGGATATAAGGACATGGCGATTGTATTGTTCCACGTATAGTGACTTAGATTTTGAGATCTCATCTCAAATCCAGATCTAACGGACCTCCCATAGATGCTTGATTAAATCAAGTCTGTATACTTAATCTTCTCATTGCATCTAAATCACATTCAGATCAATGTCCAACACTTGGACTAAGATCAAGTTACTTCTCTACTGAGAGGAGTCACTAAAATCCAGACCTGTTTCATCACTCCCTCGGACTGGAAGCATCATGGTTATACAATCATTTATGATCACATCACCCTCAGGTATTCCCAATACCTGCACATCCTCCATACTGGAAGACCAATGATCAACCTAAAGATGAAGATCTATTTTACACTGTCTTCTTCAGGGTTTGATCATCAAGTTTCTCAATCTTGGTCATTGTGATTTGGTATCGATCATATGCTTTCCCAAAGCATATATCATACCTTCAAATTCTTGTCATGCTTCCAAAGCATGACGACCATGCTTGGAATTTGATCGGTCCCAATACCTCAAGAGTGAGCTCATGTCTTCCGGTTCATAAGCGAACCTGTATGATCCCTTTGAGAGATTGTATTACTCATATGCCCTTATATGCACACCAGCTCGCCGGTGTATAGACCTTGATTAGGTCATCAACCTAATGGTCTGCCAAATGTACATACTCAGATATATAGTAACACATCTGTCTCTGGTCATAGGATGTGTGCCTATGCTGTGACAGACAGGACTTAGGTTATCTCGATCTCACTAAGTCAACCCATTGACTTAACTAATATGACACCTCCGAATCACTATTCTAATGCAGAGGACCTGCATCAAGAGGTTGGTCAGATATCAGCCTATGTGAGAAAGGATTGCCATCTCCTACTCAGGCTGGAGATCATCTCTTAATAATCATTTGACGGCGTTTGATGAGTCCTCTATCTACCCATTAGATATTCATCCAAACACCAGCTTCTATGATTCATTTAATGAATCAACAGTTGTATGATTATCAAGACGACCATGGTACATAACCCTAATTGTACAGAGGGACCTTATAGTGCATTCATTCACTTAATTTCAGAAAGGGAGTGAATAATCAATAACTTTTATTGATAAAACATAATTATTACAATAACATTTATTGTAAGAATGGTTCGCCTCAGGCTCACATGGCTAACAATCTCCCACTAGCCCTCAGAACCATTCAGGAACAGTCCTTAAACCCATACTCATTACATGCTGGTCGAAAACCTTCCGTGTCAGAGGTTTGGTAAGAGGATCAGCAACGTTGTCGGCAGAGGCCACCTTGGTGATGATGATATCACCACGCTTTTGAATCTCCCGAATGATGTGGTATTTCCTTTCCACATGCTTGCTCTTTTGACGCCATCTGGGTTCCTTTGCCTGGGCAATGGCTCTCGTGTTATCGCAGAGTAACGGGATGGGAGTACTCAGCTTCAGTTGTTGAATCCACCGTAGTGTCCTGCTTCTTGCTTCTCCAACTCACAACACCACCATTCAACAGGAATACAAACCCTGATGTTGACTTTCGATCATCAATATCTGACTGGAAGTCTGAATCTGTATATCCCAAGACTTGGAGATCACCATCTCCATAGATCAAGATGTAATCTTGCGTCCGTCTTAGATATTTGAATATGTTCTTTACTGCATTCCAGTGTTGCTCTCCATAGCAGGATTGGTAACGATTTACCACTCCCACTACATGGCAAATGCCTGGCCTAGTACACATCATGGCATACATTAAGCTTCCTACAACTGATGCATAGGGGCATCCAGCCATGGCCTTCTTTTCCTCAACACTTTGAGGAGCCATCCCTTTAGACAGATGGATACCATATCTTAAGGGGAGGAATCCTTTCTTGGAACTATCCATACAGAATCGTTCAAGAATCTTCTTAATGTATCCATGTTGTGACAATCCCAACATCCTCTTTTCTCGGTTTTTGAACAACTTCAGGCCTAAGATGTAAGAGGCTTCTCCAAGATCTTTCATCTCGAAGGTATGAGATAGCCAAATCTTCACACTGGTCATCATTCCTGTATCATTCCCAATGATAAGGATATCATCTACGTAAAGCACGATGAACACAATGGCGCTCCCACTAAGCTTCTTGTACACACAAGGTTCATCAGGATTCTGCACAAAATCATAACTCTTTATGGTTTCATCAAATCTGATGTTCCAGCTACGAGAAGCTTGTTTGAGCCCATAGATGTATTTCTTTAGCTTGCATATTTTACCGTGCTCAACTATGAAGCCCTAGGGCTGCTCCATATAGATATCCTCCTCGAGGTATCCATTGAGGAAAGCTGTCTTGACGTCCATCTGCCAGATGTCGTAGTCAAGAGATGCAGCTATAGCTAGCAGTGTCCTGATGGACTTAAGCATAGCCACAGGAGAGAATGTCTCATCGTAGTCGATGCCTTCTCTCTGTGTTTACTCCTTGGCTACGAGCCGTGCCTTGAAGGTCTCTACTTTTCTCATCAGGTCCCCTCTTTCTCTTGAAGATCCATTTGCACCCAATGGGTTTCACCCCCTCAGGTGGATCCTCTAGGGTCCATACACCATTTTTATGTATGGAGTCAATCTCTGACTTTATTGCTAGCATCCATCTATCCATGTCATGATCCATGAGTGCTTCATCAAATGAAGTAGGATCATTGTCAGTCTCACTTGACACATGGAATCCATACCTTTCAGGTGGTGCAACCACCCTCGAACTCCTTCGAAGAGGTATGGGCGTTTCATCTTCATTTATCTCTTCAGTTTCTGGTTCAGGAATCTCAGAATCCTCAGGGGATTCGATGAGTTCCTCTACTTCATTTCTATCTTGACCTTTAAGGAAATCATCCTCCAGAGATCTCACATCTCTAGAGACAAAAACCTTTTGGGTTTCAGGGTCATAAAGTTGATATCCAATACCATCTTTAACATACCCAATGAAGTAGCACTCACAAGTGCGAGATTCTAGCTTACTTGCATCCACATTCTTCGCATGGACCAAGCAACCCCAAACCCTCAAGTGTCTAACACTAGGTTTGGTTCCATACCATAGCTCATGAGGAGTCTTAGGCACATATTTGATGGGAATCTTATTCATGATATATATTGCAGTCTCTACTACATATCCCCAGAAACTAAGAGGTAAACATGCTTTGCTCATCATTGAACGGACCATGTCCATGATGGTCCTGTTGCGTCTTTCAGCAACACCATTAAGTTGGGGAGTTCCAGGGGTAGTGAGATTGTATACAATTCCATTCTCTTTAAGGTATCCCTTGAATTCATCTGAGAGGTACTTGCCACCTCGGTCAGATCGAATCCGTTTAATCTTCCTATCGGTTTGGTTCTCAACCAAAGCCTTAAACTCTTTGAACTTTTCAAAGGTTTTAGATTTATGACGTAATAGGAAGATAAACCCGTATCACGACTGGTCATCAATAAACGTCAAATAATATCGATATCCATTCCGAGTCGCGGTACCAAAGGGACCACATACATCAGTATGTATTAGGTCAAGAATACCTTCGCATCTCGTAACCTTGTTACGGAAAGGCATCCTGATTATTTTACCTCGAATGCAATGTTCACAGGTAGGTAAAGATTAGACCTGTAGAAAATCTAAGGGTCCATCCTTTATCAATCTATTGATCCTATCAACAGATAAATGACCAAGCCTTTGATGCCAAATCATATTCGAATGATTTCCATTCTCCCTAGATCTTTTAGGATTTTTATTAGTGGTAGTGACATTCATGACACATTCATCAATGCACAATTCATAGAGTCCACTAGAAGTCAAAATACCATCCGCAATAAATTTATCATATTTATTAATGACTAACTTATTACAGAATAGGAAGGAATATCCATGTCTAACAAGCTTAGATATGGATATCAAATTCCTCCTGACTTCAGGTACATAAAGACACTCTTTAAGTACTAAGACTTGACCACTAGATAATGATAGTCGGCAGGTCCTGATAGCGACTGCTGCAACACTTGCATTAGATCCCATCTGGATGACTATCTCCCCTTGCTCCAGATTCTTAGTTTCCTGAAACAAATGCAATGAATCGCATACATGAACAGAAGCACCGGAATCTACAACCCAACTTCCTTCTCGTCCAACGAGAAAGCTAGTTCCAATGATGAAAGCAGATTTCATACCTGCTGGGGCTTTACCTTTGTCAGTAGACTTCAGGTATTCTGGGTAGTTACACTGCCAGTGCCCCAGCTTCTTGTAGTGGTGACAGACATCGGCCTTCTTCGATGTCATTAACGTGGAAGCATTAGAAGAAGAACCAACTCCTTGATTCTTCTTCTTTCTCTTTTGGGCCGGGCCCTTCCGAGAACCTTGCTTTTGACCGCGCTTTCCTTTCACTTGTGCAACCATTGCACTAGCAGAGGGGCTGTCCTTTTTCATGACGTCTTCTGCAGACTTCAATGCAGCTAAAATCCCAACGTTATAGAATTCAGCTTTGCTAATGTGATAAGACACGGCAAAGTTGTTGAAAGACTTAGGGAGCGACATGAGAATAAAATCAGCTTGCATATCAGCATCCATGTCAGCCCCCAGGGTTTCCAGTTCAGAGAGGTACCCAAACACTTTGAGTACGTGCTCTCTAACAGAGGTCCCTTCCTGCATCTTGCAGCAAATAAGCTCTTTCATCACATTGTAACGCTGTGTGCGGTTGACGTCATAGAACATTTCCTTCAGATTCAGCATGATATCTCAGTAGTGGTTCATTTCCACATGCTGCTTCTGAAGCACATTGGATAATGAGCCAAGGATATAACATCTTGCCAAGTTATGGTCTTCATCATATTTCTCATTAAAAGATTTATCTTCCGCAGTCAGAGGGTCTGCTATCTTATCCTTGCTTAGCACATAAGAGATGCGCTCCGCAGATAGGGCAAGATCTAAATTTCGGATCCAATCCGAATAATTTGGTCCGGTCAACTGATTGACCTCTAGAAGCATGCTCAGAGGATTCATGGACTTCATTTTCTGAAATTAAGAATGCACTATATTAAAATATATAAATAGTTATATATCTAGTTTAAAACATTTGATTAAGATATTTTAAATCAAATCTGTCTTGCTATGTCTACTATGAAAGATTATTCCCTAATCGTCTTTCAAAGT
Source organism: Ottelia alismoides (assembly GCA_037367405.1). NCBI lineage: Eukaryota > Viridiplantae > Streptophyta > Magnoliopsida > Alismatales > Hydrocharitaceae > Ottelia > Ottelia alismoides. The sequence continues at coordinate 1,480,916 of JAZKJV010011346.1, read as the reverse complement.
AAGAGATATACTTACCACTATATCTCAAGCAAGATCTGGGATCTCCTCTCTATTCTTATCACATCCCAATAATATGAGAACCTGCGACTCGAATAAAGAGAAGCGGGAACACATTCCGCCTTGCAAGTCCAACTTGAATTTCCCAATTCGGTCTTTAACACCCAGGCCCACCTCCCCTAAGATGATGTTGACCCGTTACTAATTGAACCAACCGTCAATAGGCTTAAAACTCGCTATACACAATCCAATATCACCCCAATAATATGAGGACCCGATATTGAGGTCACTACATATACGGCCTTACTCTTTCGAGAAGCAAAGAACCTGATCCAAATAATTATATATAGGATCTGTCACTTCGGACATGCGTCTCCTATATACAACTTTTGGCGGAGAAATTCTTTGCCTTGACGGGAGACCATGGATGTCACTTATGTGATCCTCTACCTCTTATTCAAATTGAAATAATTAATTATCGTGAATCATATTCACATAATTAATTCTTCCAAGAGAAATACACATCTATTCATAATAGAGTGTTTAAATAGGATATAATTAGTTTAATCGCATCAAATTAACTATCAATCCTAGTATTAATCAACAAACTTTGAGTTTTACTTGAATAGCAGGTATAATCTCAAAGTACATATTATTTCGAATTTTAATAATGAGAAATACACTTTGATTTCTCCGGTATTATCCAATCCCTACCCGCTGTCATGGCCAGTACCGGCGAGAGTGGGACGGACCACATACGTTGCAACCCGCTACCCCAGCGATCTCCGACTAGACACCATATCCACCTCAGGAAAGGATAATGCCAGATAGATAATCATGTACTTTGAGATGCTCATCGGTCTTTCAACCGAAATTATACCATATAATATACATCAAAACATTTTTGATTATATTATATGGAGATTTGCTAAACAAATCCCCAATCCTATTCAAGCAAGAGGGTTTTGCATGAAAAAGTTGTCACACAACTATTGTAGGATGACCTAGGGTTTTGCATGAAAACAATGTTTGTTGATGATTCAAAAATAACCAATGATCAAGATCAACTATCTTATCATTATGATTTAGTGGGATGCCATTCAAGGAATTGATTATCATCTTTAAACATTTCACAAATATTTATCAATAACTAATTTCAGGAAATTAACAATTAATTTTCATCAACATTTATTTGAATGACTATCACAAGGTTCATGATCAATTTTGTCAATTTCCAGCAATGACCCCCCATCACCAAAAATAACAAGTCTTGATCAATTTAAATCCAAAATTCGCAAAATTAGTGCCCTAAGATTTCCAACTTGATTTACAACAGAACCCAACTTAACGCATTTCGAGGCATGTCAAAACCGTAATTAATAAATTAATCACGTTCTGTTCTGCAGTTCCTGCAACTGTGAATACAAGCATATTCAAAAGGCCATATCTTGAGCAAATTAAATCTAAATTTAGTAAACTCAAATACTATGATTTCCTTATTTAATGGGGAACAAAATACAATTGAATATTTTATATTTAAACAATTTAAACAGTATCGAAAAAAATCAATTAGACAGAGTTGCGAAAATTCAAATGCGCTAAAACTTTCGTGACCCTTTCAAACCCAAGTCGTGCATGGTTCATGGATCATATCCGAAACCTTTTTCGACCTAAGGCTCTGATACCACTTGAAGGATATTGAGAATCCTCAAGCGCATCACGGAAGCGTGACGATCGCATCTCATGTGATCGGGACGACTAGTCGCACTAGTCGCATGTGCAACAGAATTTAAAAATTTTAAATCAAACGATGAAACCACATGATCACGATAACACTTCTCGGATCGTTTCATCAAACCACAAAGTATAAGGAATACCTCTTGAAGCATGGTTGTGATCGCGAGATCCTAAACAAGAGATCCTCCTGTCTCAAGTCCGATCCACGAAGAACGCACTTTCGGGCACGATGATGAGTCGCGTTCCTCCCGCAATCCTCGATGAAGATCCAAGCAGTGGATCCCCTGATTTCGCCAAACGAAATCCGTCATCTTCCTCGAGAGCAAGTAGCCACGAAGAAGAAGGAGATCCTCGAGTCGTCGAAGGCGAAGGCGAGAACTTCTCTCTTTTCTCAACAATGGTGGTCAACCACCCTATGGAGAGGAAGAGAGAGAGAGCACGAGAATGGGAGGGAGAGAGAGTAGAGTAGGCGTCTACTTGATTTGTCTCTTAAAGGGCTAGGGATACCCTCCTTATATACTAGTTTGGGATCCAATGGATCTCAATCCATGGCTCTCATGGATCCAACGACCATTGTAATCCAAGAGCCATCCAACGGCTATGATTGGTGTTGGTTAAAAAACCAACAACATTAATTTATATTAAATTAAATATATGTTGAATTATTATCAACACAATTTAATTAACATAAATTAATTTATTAAGAGATAATATGATAACAAATAAGAGGAGACAACAACCCTCCTAAAATATAGGAGGCGTCACCTATGACTAAGTCATAGGTGACACCACCTTTGAATTTGGTGGTTTTTGTCTCCTTTTATTTATATTATTATTTCTTAATTAATTGCAATAACTATTATTGCAATAATATCCACCAAATTAATTCAGAATTAATTTGTAAATATTTCAATTATGCCATTGAAAAATATGTGAATCATATTCACACCCAAACTAATTTGTAAATTACATTTCCAATTAATTAATTAATGTGGATCCAATCCACATTAATAATTAACACATGTTATTTACAATATTTCTCTCTCTCTGATATATTATAAATCTCATTTATAATATACACAGATATTCTGGATATTATTACCCATGATCTGCTTATCCTTGATAATTAAATCCTATTTAATTATCTTGGACAATCATTCTCTCAACATGAATCTCATTTGTATTGTAGTTGATAATTAAATCTCATTTAATCATCAAGACCTTCTTGCTTGGATAATAAATTCATCACAGAAATTAATCTTGAACTTCTTCAAGAATAATGTGCTTTCTCTACAGATGCTTGGAGATAAGGACTGGGCGATTGTATTGTTCCACGTATAGTGACTTGGATGTTGAGATCTCATCTCAAATCCATATCTAACGGACCTCCCATAGATGCTTGATTAAATCAAGTCCGTATACTTAATCTTATCATTGCATCTGAATCACATTCAGATCAATGTCCGACACTTGGACTAAGATCAAGTTACTTCTCTACTGAGAGGAGTTACTAAAATCCAGACCTGTTTCATCACTCCCTCGGACTGGAGGCGTCATGGTTATACAATCGTTTATGATCACATCACCCTCAGGTATTCCCAATACCTATACATCCTGCATACTGGAAGACCAATAATCAAAGTGAAGATGAAGATCTAAAAAAATTTTACACTGTCTTCTTCAGGGTTTGATCATCAAGTTTCTCAATCTTGGTCATTGGGATTTGGTATTGATCATATGCTTTCCCAAAGCATATATCATACCTTCAAATTCTTGTCATGCTTCCAAAGCATGACGACCATGCATGGAATTTGATCGGTCCCAATACCTCATGAGTGAGCTCATGTCTTCCGGTTCATAAGCGAACCTGTATGATACCTTTGAGAGATCGTATTACTCATATGCCCTTATATGCACACCAGCTTGCAGGTGTATAGACCTTGATTAGGTCATCAACCTAATGGTCTTCCAAATGTACATACTCAGACATATAGTAACACACATGTCTCTGATCAGAGGATGTGTGCCTATGCTGTGACAGTATTCAACACAGGACTTAGGTTATCTCGATCTCGCTAAGTCAACCCATTGACTTAACTAATCTGACACCTCCGAATCCATGCAGAGGACCTGCATCAAGAGGTCAGTCAGATATCGGCCTATGTGAGAAAGGATTGCCATCTTCTACTCAGGCTGGAGATCATCTCTTAATAATCATTTGACGGTGTTTGATGAGTCCTCTATCTAACCCATTGGATATTCATCCAAACACCAGCTTCTATGATTCACTTAGTGAATCAACAGCTGTATGATTATCAAGATGACCATGGTACATAACCCTAATTGTACAGAAGGACCTTATAGTGCATTCATTCACTTAATTTCAGAAAGGGAGTGAACAATCAATAACTTTTATTTATAAAACATAATTATTACAATAACATTTATTGTAAGAATGGTTCGCCTCGGGCTCACATGGCTAACAGGAAGATGGCATGGTGTCACAGGCAGAGAACCTGGAACGGTGGGCTCAATGACGATGAAGTAGGAGCAAGGCAATCGCGAAGGCATTGCAATGAGGTGGGGGCCTCAGATTTCGCTGCAACATCAGAGGGATGCTTTATCGGGGAAGAAGGGTCTGAGTGAAGCTATCACCGATGCTCCGATCCTTGGCCCCTCCTATTGTGTGTATCGATGGATGAATCATAGAGGGGCAGCGGTGATGGAGTTAAATATGAGAGGGAGCGTCGCTTGATTTGAAGAGAGCGATCGGAGACGAGAATATGATGGGGTGGTGGTCGACGCAATTGAAAGGAGGCGTCTGATTGAAGATCAGATGGGGGTTGGCGCCTGATTGGGATTCAATTGGGGTTGATGGGATTCACGAAATTAAGGGAGGCAGCATGGCTAATCGGGAAGGAGATTGGGTGGTGAGCTGATTAGATGATGGGGGCGACCGGAGATGGGATACACGGGAGGAGGCGGTGAGATCTGCGATGGAAAGGGGAAAGCGACGATTGGAATTGGGGGAAGAAGGAGATGTACTGTGGTCGTCCGATCAGCCTAGATCAGACGGTTCAGATGTGACCACGTGGTAAAGATTATTTTATTATTATTATATTTTTAAAATAAATAAATGAAATTTAAGTGCTAAAAATGGGTGACATGTGGCAGATTTAGGAGCTGCCACGTGTCACTCCCAGAAAAATCAAAAATATAAAATAAAAAAATAGCAAACAAACCTCAAATCGAAAAATTTTCTTCAAGAATTGCTTGTCTCGATGAGATCTACAACTTTCATTAAGATACCGAAACCAAAATACATTATTTGCACAAAATGATATTTTTGGTCTGCACTACGCGTATAAAATACCTTGATTTTGGATTTTATATTTTTTAATCATTTTTAAAAAAGATAAAAATTGGAAAAATATGCTAAAATCAAAGATAAATATTTACACATTACTCTATTTTTTATTTTTAATAATTTAAAAAATAAGAAAATAAAATAAAGTACGATAAGGATGACTTTTGTACAGACTGTTAGTGAACTCAAACTCAGTTAGTTTCTTTGATTTCAAGCTCTTCTTGGATTCGGATTTTTACATGTTTTGGTAAAACTTATCAAACAAAATAAATAACAAAGAAATAAAATAAGAAGAGTCAAATATGTCATAAAATAACAGGTCAAAATCGGGTAAAATACACAATGTTCAAAAGAGGTCCAAAATTCAACTTTCACATATGAGCTTCGATTTACTTGAGCTTGATCTTATTTTGAAGGTAATTGAACTTACATTAGTTCAAAAGTGAGTATGATTAAATCAGACACTGTATGAGGAAGATATCACCATTTTAGTCTAATTATCCTAAAATTAGGGTTTGGCTTTATGGATAACTTATTTATGTTAGTGATTTTTTTGTATTTTGCTTTTATTCTTAGTAATTTGTACACAATGGAGGTAGTTTCAGGTGATTTGAAGTTAGCATGAATTATTTAAAAATCAGGGAAGTTAGCTTATTTTACAAGTCAATTGGGCTGGCATTTTTGGCCTTTTATTTTTATGCAATTATGCATGATAAAATGCAATTATTAATTATACATGCATGAATGATAATTATGCAAGATAATTGATAAAATGAAGATGAATTTTCAGGAACTAAGATTAACTAATCTCTTTTAGAGCAATGAATCACATATTCATCAACCCCTATACTAAAACTATGCTCATCCCCGAGCAACTAAAGAAATGAAATGAAGTGAAATGAGATTGGGTTCTATACCAAGACCATGAGCAAAAGATGAAAATAGAGCCAGACCTGACCTCTGGATTATTAGTTTGGCAGAACTCCTATGAAAATTAGGGTTTTAAGATCAATAGCCTTCAAGTTCTACACATCATTGTGCCAGTTTCGGCTCAGAAGTCATCCTAGATCAATATCTTCTCAAAGCATACCCCATGAACATTGAACAACTGTCTCATGCGTGTGAAAGGTTTTAGCTCATCCCATGAAGAATGCCAGACTACCATGCAAACCTCTTCTCCAATAACTCATCCTCGAGGAATATGATATTTCCTTCTAAGTTCAGTCGTGTTGTGTTCACAATCGAAAGGTGGAGAAATTTTTAGAAGAAGAGGAAAAGAACTGGAGCGTGACCAGTGTGGTTACCTCTCTTGTGAAGCCGGTTAGCCAAGTCTCCCACCAAGATCTGCATGTTGTTTTGAAGCTTGGACCTTTTTGGTCAAATATTTATTTGGTAGTTGGCTTCTTTTTGTTTGGATTTTTGGTTGCTCTGCAATGATCTTATTGTGCCCCTACGGATATAGAATTATTCTTTCTGCACATGTTTTGGGGACTTAAAAAAATTATGCCCAGCTATCCATCCCTTATCCGAATCTTTATTTCAACTCGTACTCTGATCTTTAGATGTCCATGCTACAAGAAAAAAAGACTCACACAGTCTTCCAACACCCCATCTGAGTTGAGGTAAGTGCATAGTGTGAGAGTACATATTAATTCCCTATTTAAGAGTTGTACCTAGAGTGAGGCGATCGGGTTAAATACTAAGAGTCAAATTCTGTACATTATCATGTGGAACTTAAAGAATTTAGTCAAAGATCCGAAGCTTCTAAAATCCTCTTTCTTAGTAAAGTTTCTCTAAAAATTAAGATGATTAATGTCAAGTCAAGACCACTCTCGATTTCTGCTCATAACTCGGTTCAGAACCCAAGGGATTTTCTCCAATGTAGATGCATGTAGTGTTGGATGAAGTGCAAAAGTATGGAATGCATATTTTTTTATGTAAGCTTTTTTCAAAAAAATGCAAAAATGAATAAGAAGCCAATTTTTCAGAACTTTGGTTACACACACAATTGGACACAAACAATGTTAGTTGCAATTTTTTGTTTTTGTTTTTTTATTTATTTGAATTTTTAACAAGTTAGTTACCCACCTGTAAATAAAATATAGACTTAGGCAAAAGTATGAGCTATGGGTAAAATATATACAGAGTATTACACCCCCCATACTTAGCGAGTGTTATGTCCTTAGAGCACAAGAGGCGTAGAGAAGACATAGTTCGAACTAAGCGTTAGAGAGTGAAAAATAAAAGAAAAATATAAGGTGGCATGCCACCTATACTTAGGATGTGGACAGGATAAGTATAGAAGAAGGGCGAAAATGAGGTAGACAAGGGGGAAGGCGAATGAGGAGAGTATATACAACGGTCATCGGGTCCCCCTATACTTGGGCTTTGATCAGCCTAAGTATGGAAGAAGGGTGAAAATGGGGCGGTCGAGGGTAGAAATGGATGAGGAGAGTGGTATATACATATGCCATATGTCCCCCCTATACTTAGGCCTTGGCCTAAGTAGAGGACGAAGTTGTACAAGGGAACCGATGAGGTTGGGAGGGAAGGGTGCCGATCATTAAGGAGATTTTTGGTAGATCCTTTGTGAGACTGAAACGGGAGGTCATAATGATTGAAAGAAGATGAAGCAGATGAGTCTCTGCCATTATTAGAGTTATCCTCAGATGAATAGTATTGGAGGGTGTATTAATGGGAAGAAGCAGATGAAGCAAATGAGGCAGATGATTCCCAACCATCATCTGAGTTACCCTCAGAAGAATAGTATTGGAAGGTGGAGGCACTCCAAGTATTCTTGTTCTTAAGTTGTTTTCTTAGAATGTGTTCAGTCTTGTGGTCCAACAATTCATCCTCGGATGATGAATACTCCGAAGCTCCAGTCTCAGTCTGGTCATAAGAAATTATTCGGTATATCTAATGAGGGAGACTCGACTCTAGATGAATAATAGTGAGGTGCAGGAGTTGTCCACGAGGATCGATATTTGGCTGCTTGCTAAGATAGGGCTTCAGAGCTGTCAAACTAAGCTCACTCATAAAGATCATCTTATCCAATCTTGATGAGGAATCATCAGAAGATTCTTTTTTCGATATGTCAAAGGTGACTTTCTTAGTTAGTTTTCTAGAACCTAAAGCAACAAGAAGAGGAGGATTGATACAGATTGAGGTGTTCGGGGGAATGCCTTGAGGAATCAATATTCTTCTTCTTACTAGATAACTGACTAAATGAAGGAGCAACAAGTTTAGCAGGAATGGTCAATTTAGTATTTGTCGCCTGTGAAGGTTCTGGGGGTGAGGTGATGAGAATCAAGTCTTCTTCAGATGAATAATCATAGTAATAATCCTCTTGGGTCAGCAGACATCCTGTGTAGGTGTTCTCAATTGGCTTGGCATTGATGCGTTCTTGTGTGGGATCATCAAACGGGTCAAGGTGTTCAGACAAGATCTCGTTCGACTCAAGGTTATCCTGTGATTGTGTGTCCTCCTCAGGGTCACCATATAGTTGGTAAAATTCTTGCATCAGGTATTCCTCCTTAGGATTTATCATGGTAGTGGCCGACATGCAAGCAATAGGGAATGTGAGGATGGGGGTGAGTCTCTGATCCAACGATCGGCTCAACAACCATTTAAAACGAAAATGTTGAAAATAAACCTAGACTCTTCGCTCTCTCACAACCCGATTCGATCTTAATTTATGTGGCTTTTTGGTGAGTTGTAGAGATGCGTTGTTTTCCTTGAAAATCGCTCTAAATACATCAGGTACCTCACACAAAAATAAGAAAGAAAATGTAAGAGAGTTGACACAAAAATAAATACAAAATAAAAGATAGAAAAATAAAAAACGAAAAGGAAATAAATGATGAAAAATAAAAATGGAAAATTTACAGTGAAGGCTTGGGGGTCGGATTACCCAAGTGTATGGACAACCTAACACTAAATTTTCTAGACGAAATCCTAAGCCGTTTGCCTCCCCAGCAACAATGCCATCTGATGATCCTAAATTCTCTTTGTTAATTCGCAAAAATTAAGAATTAATTATGTGCAAATGTAAATGTATCATTTGTGTTATAGTCGGGTCATAGGGATCAATCAAGAAATAACCACTTAATTACTTAATCAAATTTAATCAAAGCGTTTTCATGTTTATTTCTCTTGGACAAGTCTCTTGGTCGAACTCAAGGAGACAAAGGAATAACCTGGGTTAATGTCTATCAAAGTTTGTGCACAGTTTTCAAGGCGGATTTTTTTGGATATTTTTAATGCAATTTATGGATGCATATGCGAACATGGCTAATTTTTAAGGACTAAAATGCAATTTCCATTCAAAAAGAGTCCAAAAATTATGAAACTTGGCCGAGATGTGGAAAATGACGTAATTAAAGCATTGTATTTTTTAGGAATTTTCTGATGTAATATGAATGTTTTATTAATTAATGAATGCACACAAGATGAATCTCATTAATTAATTATAATAAATATTAAACCTACTTATTTTTGAGGAGTAAAATTATCTAAAATATATCACGATGTGATTTATCTCAGAAAATTCATAATCCCTAAAACTGTGAGGTTTAACACCTATTAAAATTTGACTATTGAAATACACTAAATGATTTTTACAGAGCAAATGATGCATGCAACTATAATTCTTTTTTGGCACAATGTTAATAACAATTACTTATATTATCTGTGATTTTTTTGGCAATTTTCCGAGCAGTGATTAATTTATACGAAGTTTGAGCAAGATTTGGAAAAAATAAGCAATATTCCAAAAAAATAATTATTAATAATTAACCACAGATCTTGAAAATAAAAATATCATGCCACAGAGTAGAGAATTAATTGTAAAACAAAATATCAATTTTAAATATTAAATAGATGAAAAAAATGAAGTTCAAATTATAGGCTAAATTCAAGGTTATAAATGCAATACAAACTTCAATTAAATTACCAAAATGGTGCATTGGGGCATGTATGAAATTATCGAGACTCGGGAGGGCCGTTTTGTAAAATTTCCAAGGGACACATGCCTTAGTGGCAGGAATCTTTTGGTTATTTTGTCAAACTTCGAGGGGCTCTTTGTAAAAACTCCACCCACCGTGTGTATCATATGCACGAGGGTTTTCTAGAATAAGGCGGAAATAGGGGGCCTTTTTGCAAATCGTTCCCTCCTTCACATTCGCAGCACGTGGGAGGGACTCGGGTCAGCCCCAACAACGCGAAGGCAGCTCCATGGCGGAGCAGATGGTCGTATGCGCTGGAGAGGTGCGGTGGCTTGGCTCATCCAAGCTGTTGGCCTGGATGGCGGGTTGAGGGGGCTTCGTAGCGGGCCTCGAGCGAAAATGCAGAGGCCTCCTGGAGGAGAAACTCCACAGCTAGATGTCGATGGAGAAGCCATGGGGGAGGCATACGACGATGAAAAATGGTGATGCAGGACCGGGCAAGCTTCGGGAGATGATGTTGGAGCAGCTGGAGTCGGCGGACCGAAAGTGAGGTGGATCGCAAAGAGGGCAGAGACGATGGCGTGGTGTCGCGAGCGGAGAAGCTAGATGCAAAGCTGGAATGGTGGGCTTGACGACAACGAAGCCAGAGCAAGGCAATCGCGAAGGCGTTGCAATGAGGTGGGGACCTCAGATCTCACCGCAGCGTCGGAGGGATGCTTCATTGGGGGAAGAAGGGGCTGAGCGAAGCTGTCACCGATGCTCTAATCCTTAGCCACTCCCGATGTGTGTATCGATGGATGAATCATAGAGGGGCAGTGACGATGGAGTTAAATAGGAGAGGGGGTGTCACTTGATTTGGAGAGGAAGATCAGAGATGATGATCTGATGGGGCGGTGGCAGGCGCAATTGGAAGGAGGCGTCTGATTGAAGATCAGATGGGGGTTGGCAACTGCTTCGGATTTGATTGGGGTTAATAGGATTCACGATATTGAGGGAGGCAGTGCGACTAATCGGGAAGGAGATCGGGTGGCGAGGTGATTGGACGAGGGTGGCAATCGGAGATGGGATATGCGGGAGGCGGCGGTGAGATCCGCGATAGAAAGGGGAAAGCGACAGCCAAAATTGGGGGAAGAAGGAGATGCACGGTGGTCATCTGATCAACCGAGATCAGACAATAGAGATGTGACCATGTGGTAAAGATTTTTTTATTTTTTATTTATTAAAATAAATAAACGGAATTTAAATGTTAAAAATAAGTGACACGTGGTGGCTTCAGGAGCGACCACATGTTGCTCTCAGAAAAATCGAAAAATACAAAATAAAAAAGAAATAGGAAACGACCTCGGATCGAAACATTTTCTTCACGAAAGTTGCTCGTCTCGACGAGATCTTCAACTTTCATGAAGAGAAACAAAAATAGGTCATTTGCACAAAGTGATATTTTTGGAGTACACTATGTGTATAAAATTCCTTGATTTTGGGTTTTGTATTTTTTTATCATTTTTAATAAGATAAAAATCAGAAAAAATACGATAAAATCAAAGGTAAATATTTACACATTACTCTAATTTTTTAGTTTTTTAATAATTTAATAAATAAGAAAATACATAAAGTATGATAAAGATGACTTTTGTACATACTGTTAGTGAACACCCTGACTCGGTTAGTTTCTTTGATTTCAAGCTCATCTTGGATATCGATTTTTGAATGTTTTGATAAATTTTGTTAAAGAAAATAAAATAAAAAGAAATAAAATAAGAAGAGTCAAATATGTACATAAAATAATAGGTCAAAATCGGTAAAATAAACAATGTACAAAAGAGGCCTAAAATACAACTTTCACATATGAACTCCGATTTACTTGAACGTGGTCTTGTTTTGAAGGTAATTGACGTACATTAGTTCAAAAGTGAGTAGGATTAAATCAAACATTGTTTGAAGAAGATATCAATGTTTTATTCCGATTATTCTGAACTTAAGGTTTGGCTTCATGGACCACTTATTTATTTTAGTATTTTTTTATTTTTCATTAGTAATATGTACACAATGGAGGTGGTTTCAGGTGATTTGGAGATAGCATGAATTAGTTAAAAATAAAGGAAGTTAGCTTATTTTACAGGTCAATTGGGCTAGGATTTTTGGCTTTTTATTTTTATGCAAGTATTAATTACACATGCATGAATGATAATTATGCAAGATAATTGATAAATGCAGATGAATTTTGGGGAGCTGAGCTTATGTAATCTCTTTTAGAGTGATGAATCACAGATTCATCAGCCTCGCCCTCTTTTGGATGTCTGATCTCTTGATCAGATGGCCCACATCACATCATCTAGATCGCTTGTTCAAACGATCAAACGGCTCCGCTTCACCCACTTTCGCCTTCATCGGGACTATTGGATCTCATGATCGAATGACTCATGCTCATCGTCTCCCTCAAGCAGTTGCTCCTCTAAGATTTGCACCTCTTTGCGGGTGCAACTTCTTCATTTTACCACCACCTCTCCATGTATCTTCTTTACCAATTCCGGTACCAATTTGGAGCCCCTTCATCGCTCTCCTTCGCCAACTCCTTCACTACAACCGTCCACCTCATCTTTATCAACCAAACGTAATTGAAACCACCACCCTCAACCACCCATCTGTTGAATAAAATCTGATGGTGGTCGTCTGTGACTCATATCCACCCTTACGAGAGTCTCTCTGAGCGTTCCCCTTCCTCTAGTGACAGTGAGAGTGAGTGTTGAGAAGCCAAGACAGAGGTGGATCTCTGACGAGATCCATGGTGATTCAACCATGTCGCAACCCTCATCTGGTGTAGCTCGAGCTTCGTACACCGACCATGTACATCAAAAAAGGATCCTGAAGCTCTAAAGCTTCAATCCCATGCCTCCACTCTGCTCCATGGTTCCATATTCGATCCATATGAAAACTATTAGTAAAATAAACATTAAATAGATAATGGATTAATTAATTTTATGTTCCAAAATAAATTTTTTTATTATTTTGTGTAGTATTTTAATATGATTTTTATTATTTTTATGAGTTACAAGTTACTTTTTACAAGTGTGTTTATAGGTATATTGACCTATATTTTGTATAGTTTTTATATTGTAATTTTGTATTTTAGTATTTTGTTCTCATAATTTATACATTTATAACTTATTTTTATACACATAAGTATATTTTTGTTATATTTTTATGATGTTATTTGTACACTTAAATAAATAGAGGTATATTCTATATAGATATAAGCATATGTATTTCATCTATGTATTTATATAGACCATTTTATTTTTATGTTTTCTTCATGATTTTATTATATTCTAAATATGTAAATATATTATAAATAATATTTATAAAATTATAAAAATATAAAATTATGAAAATGATAAAGAATAAATAAAATCAATATTTTATTCAGATAAACTATACAATAAGGGTCCAAAACCTAACTTTCACACCATAATTCCAAATTAAGTGAAATCATCTTCATTAAATAGCTAATTAAAAGTTATTTAAGTGATTTTGATAAATTTTGAATTTTTATTGAGAAGATATGGGTCCAAAAAGTTAGGATTTTGGCCTTTTATTCTGAGTATAAAATGTACACAGTATATTTTTTTGTGTGAAGTAAATTTTGTATTTTTCCATGTATTTTTATCTACAAATTCCATGTACAAAATTTCTTGATTTGAGGTATAAGCAATAAAGAATAAAATGAGTCCAATTATTGATAAACAAATGAATGGGATTTTTATTGTCTTTTTGGCTCTGATCTCCCCCTACTTTATTCCTTGTAGACCAAATTAATTCTTGACTTGGTCTTGGGGTTTAGGGTCATAAAAACCTTTGGTATTTTATTCTTTTTATTTTCTTTATTCTTTTATTTTGGATTTAAACAATGTAATTTATACAATAATTAATATAGTAATTTGTACAAATAATGAAGTGGTTATTTTGACAAAATAATGATATATACATGCATTTAACTAGGATTTTAAGGCTAAAATGAAAGAATAAAGGTGACGAAATGGAGTTTCATTAGTGAGCCACCTCACTTGCGATTGAATTTTATGACCTTACCCTCCCCCTTATAGAATTCATACATATACCCCTACGTGGGGTAATTTACATAGATCACCAAGCGGGTATGAAGAATTGCATCTATGCCCTCTAAAAGTTCAAATTGCAACATTTAAATTTTTTTATATGCATTCATGCCCTTGGACTTGAATTTTTTATATCTTGAGCATAATTTATCCAATGCTTATGAACTTGATGCCATTTTGAAGCTTATATTACGCTATATCATCTAAGAAATTTAATCATTCATTTTGGAGACATTTTTGCTTTCAATATATTCAAGGAATTCTTTTATTATTCTAAGCACACATATTATCAAACCTTGATATTCTTTGCTTGATAAATAATAGGGACTCGGGTATTGATTTAGTAATTAATTTGGGATTTATTTGACATATATTGTATGAAATCAATTAATTAAGGGGAGGGCTTGTAGACTTGCTTGATTGGCCCGACTTGCTTGTACCTACATTTATCTTGTATCATTTTCATCATTTAAATATCATAAAAATTGTATCTATGTATTTTATTCTTACACATTGCATAACATTGTTTCCTTGCATAAAATATTTGTAAAATTCATGCATCCTATTTGTTTTGAGTAATTACATCATTTTATTTAAAAAACCATAAAAAATTGTAAAATAAAAAAGAACTAAAAAATATTCTTCTTTTGAAATTCTAAATTTTCCGAATTATTTGAGAATTAATTCTTGATGCTCATGTTACCTACATGTGTTGACCTCGAGACTTACCTAAGTAAAATAAATTGAATATATTGAGATTTAATTTTCCATATTATCTCTCGATGTGATTTTTTATAGATTGATTCTTTCCCAACTACAATGCACGATTATTCTCTTTAATTAGAAGGGTGGGAACATGGTCCGTCAATGATATTGTTGCTGCCTCCGTAGATGTTGGGAGTATTAAGGTTCATGGCGTGGCTGTACTAGAAGAGGTATAGGAGTGAAACTAGCGTTGTGGAAAGTAGATGGACGTTGGTACTATTAACCATCCCCCATTCATGCCTGTCTTTTGTCAGGATCATGTGTGTAAAACACACCATTCATATCCCACACCCGAGGAGGCTCCTCTATCACTATCTCTACCGATGAATCATGCTGCAAGTGATGAGTATATGAGTGGTGATCAACACATGTTGAATGAGGCCCTAATATTTGCTGCTTCTATTTATGGTGTAGTAAGTAAACATGAGCAGAAGATGCAGACATGGAATGTATCTTCATCTTAGATACCTTGTCAATAAGTTCCTCAATCTTCATAGGAAGCTCTCCAGTTCATTCATTCTTTGTCGATCTGCTCAACGAGTGTCATCTTATATCTGATGATTCCCATGCTAGGAATCATGTTCTTTGCGAGATCAACTACAACCTCCTTTCTTCTCTCCTTAGATGTGAATGCAAGAGGGGTATCTTAATATGCCCTTATAGTGGTATGTGAGCAGCTTATCATCCATCTGCTCGAATACCTTCTAGACGATATCCGCTCCCTTAGATGTATAGCTGCCCTCCACAGGCAGCACTCACTAACCCTTGCATCTCAGGGGTAAGACCACTAACTAAGACAAGAATCAGAATGGTGTTCTCCATACCATGATAAGGACACTTCTACAACAACTCCTTAAACCTCTTCCATGTATCAGAAAAGGCTCATGAGGCAATTGAGTGAAGATGGTTATGCGAGACCGCATCTGATTAGACCTACTCAAAGGGCAGAACTTCTTCAATAAAAGGTCCTTGAAGTGAGTGAAGGTAGTTATAACTACCCCAAGATTCTTAAGCCAATCATATGCCTTATCTCCAAAGGCGAAAGGAAGGGCTTTAAGCGTGACGTAGCCTTGGCTAACCCTAGGATGCCTAAGGTTATCAGAGACTAACCAAAGTCCCTTAGGAATGCATAAGGTTCCTTGTTGGCATTCTCATTATACTTTGACAACAACATAAGGAAATGAGGCTTCAGCTCATATTCCACATTTGGTGTAGATGGACTCAACCAATTCAAGGTTTGATACTATCCTGGATTGTAGGCCGTGTCCATCAGTGAATCAACCCCCTTATTCTTCAGACTTATATAAGCTCTAACATGAGCATTCTGATGTTCTGTTGCGGCCAGTCTAGCTAAAATTACATGCAAGGGGTCATCATGTTCCTCATCCCTAGGGTGCTTCTTAGGAGGCATCATGACTAATGAATCTTCTGAACCACCTTCATCAAAAAATAGGTTTAGGTTAGAAGAAAAGTGAAATCAATTCCAGCTCACTGAGGTAAAGGTCATCCTCGATGAGAAAGGAAGAGAGAAAAGGATTGGTTAGTGTGTGACCATTCCCTAAAGAAGTGAACCTTGACTCAAGAAGAGAGTTTTCACGAGTCCAGGGAGGTCCAGGAAGTGATGTACCATGGACCTCAGAAGACATAACATTTGAGGAGTTCAATGAAAGGTTCGTGAAGTTTGAACAAACTTTCCCCAAATATTCATATTTGACATCAAATAGATATGAATTGAGCATGATTGAATCAAGAGATGAAATCTTACAAGAATGTACTTGAACGCGTGGGATTTAACTCATATAGTACAAACACAATACAAACCCTTTTGATTCACCAACTTCACAAATGTAGGTTGTAAAAGTTCGACCGATTTATCTTGTCAATTTTAATTAGTGATAGAATAAAATTGGAGTCTGTACTCACAATATGTCTCCCTAACGCCCGACAATGCTTTTGTTAGCCCTCAATTAAAAGGATTATCTGCATGGTCTGCCCAGTTGTATCACACCCTTAAAGGTACTAAAAGACTTATACAACCAAAACATCAACTATAGTCAGAGGTGATCATTTGTAGCTCCCAAATCTGCGAGAGTCATAAATGGAGACTTAGGGTACAGGTTTAGGGATTTAAGAACTATCCTTAAGATGTGTCAGCATCCAGTCTATTTGGAGGTAATTACACGTGAGCAATAAGGGAATTACTCCTCATAAAACAAGATTGCTTTTATTCTACGTATATTTAGATCATCTCTTATTATCGATCCTAATTTTATCTTTTGGTTATCACTTGAGGATTAATGTGAGCACATTAAAGCATACGAGTAATTATCAGTCCCATTCCCTTTTTAATCTTAATTCATAAACTCAAGAGAAATGAATCGAGAAAATAAAATACAAGCAGAAAACTATGATGAATTCTTAGAAGGAAGTATATTTACAATGATTCCCAGCACTCTCCTAGTGTATGCAAGACTGAATTGAAAGATATCTATATGAATGCAAGCTGATGAAAAATCATATCTAAGTAGAAGTTATATTAGCAATGAAGAGGTGAGTTTAATTTGAAGCTAATCAGAATGATCTAAGGTGCATCTTGTTAGGGAATCTCTTTAATGTGTAAGTGGCTAACTTACTCGAGAATAAATACATGACCTAAGTAGATCTAAGAGTCGTGTGCATGTCCTTAACTTTCGTACTCAAGTCAAGCCCCACTCTTTGGTTAAGAGTGAAACATGTCTCGATACGCCATAATGAATATACAAATATAATGTCATTTTACAAAACACGAGAACTCAAGTGAGAATCACTTAAAATCTACTTAATTATTTTAAATGATTACATAAATAATGAAAAATAATACTACACTAGATGGTTATTTCTCTCTCTACTCAAATAGTCTAATGTTGACTCTCATCGAGCTGTTCCAAGCTTCTCGCCTCCATGTCACCTTGGGCTTTCTTGGATCCATAGTCCCTGCAACACGCAACTAGGTGGTTAATATAAGAGAAATATCACTACTAATGTGGGAAACATCACAAGAACCAATAACAAAATAAAAAACTCAACAAGTCAACAAAACAACAACTTAACCTAAATTACATTTAAAATCACTTAATTAAGTACTTAAACCTAATTATGTAACTAATGAAGCAATGTACCGGAAACAATGTCACCTGATGAACAGTCAAGTGGCTAAGTCAATATCATATCATTGTAATACGAACTGATAACAATATATCAGATCCTTGCTAAAATAATCTCCGCAAAGAGAGAGAGAGAGAGGGGAGGGAGAGGTATAATTTATACTTGGATAAGTCTAGACTCGAACACAAGGATACAAGCTAATCAAGTTATTTAACTATGATTTAAATACCTAGGTTAAGTTATTTAATGGGATCTAGGTCTATAAATGCAATGAGGATGCTTGCGTGTACTTTTTAGGTCTTTTATATGCGGGTTCTTTAGATGTTACACAATGTATGACAATGCAAAATAATAGATCAGAATTACAAAGAATGCTCCTGAATTAATTATTTAAACTTAATATTGATTCAATAATTAAATTAATCCTAGAAGGCATAATGGATGCTTGAAATTTCAATTTAGGTAAGCAATGCACCTATTTCACATAATACGTAGTTTACTTAATAATCACTCAGCAAATAATCAGGTTATTAATGTTAGAGAATCAACTAATTATTTACCTAATTAAATTCTAAATGTGATAAGCAAATCATGATACAATTAGTCTATTAAATAAAGCCAAGAACATTAATGGCATTCAAGTCAAGGAGTAATATTCAACACACTTCTTTAATTAATTATTTAAAATAATGTCAAGTAAAATCAGAATATAACATGCCATATTAATGTCAATTATCGGAGCTTTCGAGTGAGACCAATTTTACCAATTTTGGATTAATAATGCATAATATATTAAATACACAATATAGTGGTGTTTTTGCAAATAAAACTTAACTTAAAACACATAAATCATATTAACTGTAAGAATCCATGCATGTGGTATATATCTAGGTATAAGGAAACATGACGACGTGTTTGCAAATCGCCAAGGTACAAAACGTGAGGCTCATGACACCTTCTTGCTTCGGCATGAGGCTTGGACCGCTGATCGGTTTGGGCTATGTGGTGCTCTGCAGTGATTCATAGATCGGTCTGGTTAATCAAAAGTTGGAAACTCGGTGAAGAAACGCCTGGAGCAAGAGGAGTGATTAGGAGGAGCAGAAGGTGATCCGAGATGTACACATGGATTAGGTGATTTGGTGAAGGTCTACTGATAAATCTCAGATCTATCATAATAAATTATTAATATTATCTCTCTTACTTAAGTAAATCGATAAGATTCATTGACAATTGACCCTAATTACTTTGTTATGTGTTGCAAATAATTAATCCTGATTATACTATATTAAATAAAGTATTAATATGCTATTATTTTATCTATTTTTTCTCATTAAAAATCAAATAAAAATTAGAATTGTACATACTTAATATAACATATAAAATAATTTAAAAATAAAAAAAACGAGAAAAGAAAATAAAAGGAATTTTTTATTGTTTTAATTGCTTATTTTATTTTTATCTATGTATAAATGACTCCAATTCTCTTTGAATTCTACATGAAAGTTGTAGATCTCATTGAGATCTACAATTTTATGTTTATAATTTTTTCTAATTCGACTTCTAATTATTTTATTTGTAGGGCCACATGGCACCTCCACATCCGCCCACATGGCTCGCCCCTTCTGTCGCCACTTGCTCGTGTTTTCCACCGTCCATCTCTTTGATCGATCTGATATGAACCTTCTGTTATTGCTCCAATTTCCACCACTCGATCTGATCTCATGATCAGATCAGAGTGCGCCAATCGTGTGTCCCTAATAGCCGTTGGATCCACAGATCCCATGGGCCTCCTTTGTCGTCAACCTCCAGGCTTTACATTCCTCCTCTCAACCACCCATCTTCCACATGTTATCCCAACCGCCTTTATTCATCTCCCGACCAACTGCCACAACCTTCGTCTTCGTCTAACATCCCTCACCCTCGCCTGTCCTTTAACAACCATCTCTGACCAATCTCTGCCAACCCTCAAGCAGTTGAAACTGCTTGACAACCACCTACAAAATCATCATCCTCCATCTTCATATACTCCATCGCCTCCTGCATTAGCGGTTGTACACCATGGTGTGAAGAAGCTCCTAGCCCCCTCCTCTCTTTTTGACAGAAAGAAGAGAAGATGTTGGAGCAATCATGGTTCTCGTCTTCTGGTGTGACCCTTGGACAGAATGGCCATGTTACAACGTATCTGACGCTGCCAAGCTTCTCCCCATGGCTGGGGGACTTAAGCCATGACCGGAGGCTTACATCGAGCCTCAGCCCAAGCCATTCCTTCACATGCGAGGCTTCTTCTATCTCCAGGTAATGTATTCCTTTACTTTTTCTCTATTTCTCAGATTTTATTTGCTTAGGGTTGTACTTCAGATTCCTAATCGATATGATCCAAACCTTCACAGAAATTCTTAGGTCTTCATTGGAGGCTTTATTCATCACATATCTTCTTCCACTCCTCGAACACCTCGACCCTTGGCCTCCGACACTTCGATAGAAGACCCATCTTGGTCGTCATCTTCTTTGTATCAATCAACCTCCATTTCACTCATAATCGCACACAACCACTTTGTATGTGCTTTGCTTTGTTCGACTAACATTTGCAGGTCAAATCAACTTCAATGTTTGGAGTCTTTAAGGTGCCTCCATTATAGAGGAGGTTTTCCGATGAGCAGCAGTCGACTTGCCCTCTAAGAAGCTCTACGAGCTTCCGGTTAAGATCATCATCTTCGCCAAGGTTCGTGAAGGTCCAACAACCTACAATGGGGTGAAATAAAGGTGGAGGAGGAGATGGGTGTTTGACGGAGTCCCATCATAATGTCGCCTTGAGTGGCGGTGCTCATCCAAGGAGAAGCTACAAATGTCGTCGAATCACTCCGATTTTTCACCGGTCAATAGGGGTGCTTAGCAAAGTCTATAAATAATACCCTCCGCCTCCTTCAGATTTGGTCACCATTAAAGCCCTAGGAGCCCTCGCCTTGGATCCCAATCATCTTCTATTGACAGGAGGAGGTGGTTTGTGCTTCGGTAAAGCTCCAGGAGGCAGGGGTGCACCCACGGCCGTTGTTGCCGGTGACCCTTCTCCCTGGGTGTCCCCGAGGTATAAGAGTTGTTTCTGATTCATTCATTTTGTGTATTTTAGTCGTAGGTTCAATTTTATGTCATTAGTTTAGGAATTAGCTAAGTAAAGTAGTCTTAGTTGATCTACCTGTACTTCGCCGGAGTGGAGCTCCGGCGAGCTCCTCCATGCATCATCAGTGCCTTTTCTACGTATTCCCCCATACCCACTTCATTCCTGATCACCCCATGCAACTCGCTCCCCCCAGATCCATCGTGGATATGGATATCTAGATGCTCCACTCCGTCGTTCACCGGAGCACCTCCGCCCGCCTCACACTGATCCATTCATCCACCAATAAGGCTCCCGGACCCCTCATTTCCTTGCACGTAACTATTCTGCTAGTCCGGAAGGTCAAAGGACTCCAAAGGGAGTCGATTTTCGCTGGGACGGAGGTTCCTGGAGCTCCGAACTTCATCGGGATTGCCAGGAACATACATAGGCTCCCGGACCTCTGTGTTACCACCATTAGCTGCGGACAACCTCCCCGGACGTGCAAAGCCTCTCGCCATCGAAGAAGATGCCGGAGGAAGGAGGAAATCGAGGACGAAGCTCGGGGAAGAAGCCCTTCTTCCCTGTTCTTCGTGGAGAGCAGATACCATCGGATCTGGGGAGGGCCCCGGATTGAACCTCAACTGTTGGATGCTGCCCCGCCGTCATCGTCAAATCGTTCCTTTCCCAGCGATTTAATCTTGGCCGTCCAATGCCGAAGCGTCACCAGCCATCGGATGTGCGTCACGTGTTCAAATGAATCCAAGATAGTCGTCCGATCCGTGCATATATGGGGTAAATTTCACTTTTTGCCCCATCCTTTTTGTATTTATTATTTGGTCTTGTAAATAAAAGTTAATGTTATAAAATAAGTGGACATTTTGCACTTAAGCCCTTGTATTTATTTTATTTGCAATTAGGTACAATCCACATCACCTCACGTGCTGTCCCACGTGAGGTGGCAAAATTGCATGTATACCCCACAGGTTTGTGTACTTAGAAGAAGTCCAATAAATAGAATTTAACATTATATATATATTTTAAAATTGTTGAGAGACCCTTGAACTTTTCATAATTATATTTTGGTCCCTCCCTGTGCGTATCACGTGTTGTCCCACGTGATGGGGTAATTTGCATGGGTACCCTAGCGGGTTTTGTAATTATAAATTAGTCTTTTAAAATTGAATTAACATTGTAAATTTTTGGCATTTTTGCACTTTGCACTTGTAATTTATTTTAATTGTATATATGCCCCTACTAGGACATGTATTTTTTGTGACTTTTATCTAATTATTAAAAATATCTAATGAGCTCCTAAAAATATGAAAAAAATAGGGATAAATGATTTATGTCTGATAGATTCAAACCCATATTTTTAGTTGGCATTTTTTTGCATTTTATCCATTTATTAAAAATGAAAAGGAGCCTAAATATTCCTATCTAAATTCTAAAATACCAAAAAATATAAAAACCTTTTGAAAAACTCCAAAAACAATTATGTGGTATATTTTGATATTTATTGAGTTCAGAAAACAAAAATCCCTAAAAATAAGAAAAAGAAAATTAAAAAAAATCAGAAAGCTCCAAAATCCAACAAAAAATATAAAAATTCTATAAAAATACCAAAAAATGTTTTTCTATTTTTAAAATTATCTATATATTAATATTTATCTATTAACATTAATTTGGGTAATTTTAGGATTTATTTATTAATTTTAAAACCCAAATCAATTTCAGTTTATTTATTAATCCCATAGTTAGGATATTTTTGACTTTTAAAATATATAAAAATTAGCAAAAATCCCAGAAAAATAACAAAAAAATTTGGAAAAGCATATGAAAATAACAAAAATAACTTATTTACTCTATTTTGACTTTTTTTACATATTTTTATTTTTATAGTATCTATATATATATCTTATCTTGTATTTATACATGTACAAATATATACATTATATTTAAATCAAAAGGAAATAAAAAATTAAAAAAAATATAAAAAGAAAATACAAAATTACAAAACCAAAAATAAAATAAAAGAAATGTAAAATTAAAAACCCACAAAAAGAAATATACAAATGAATGACTTGGTTGCACATAGATAACCGTAGGCTACCATTTTGCTCTATGTGGTTCAACCTCTACATGCTTGACTGCTATGCATTTTATTGTAGAGAAAATAAATTTTAATTCCACATTTTTACCATGAATTGAATTATTTCTATTGTGGGTTGATTGCTGTATAACCGTGGATTTCATCTGAGGTCAAATCAGCGATTGTCTCTCCATCTTGTGGATTGACACGACTTCAATATCAATCTCTCCGCCGTTATCACCTCCTGAATTCTGATTGGTTGAGATGTGATGAGATGGATTGTTGACATGTCTCATCTGACCTCTGAATCAAGATTGGCTGTGAAACGCCCCGCCTCGACGGGAGCGCATCTCAACATCCATTATCAATATTACCCAACAACAATCATAAACAACCTGCATGATATACCATTTATACAAAATAAGGAAATAGGGAAGGGAAAAAAATTCAAGTTTCTACTGAAATAAAAGTCCACATGCGGATAACAATAAGTCATCAGAATCTCTTTATTACATCATAAATAATCGAAAAGGAAGGATAACTGAAACTACTAAGAAACTAGTCTTCAACCTTAACAACGTCCTGCAGATGCACCACCAAAGATGTGAGCCTCTGTCTCCTGCTCTACACTTCCTGTTGGATTTCCAAAGAATGTAACTCATGAGTCAACTGACTCAGTAAGGATAAAATAACTTATAAATCAAGAGAGAGTAAATGTAGGCAATGCAAATGCAGTAACTTAACAAGTTTAGAAGAGAACATTCTAAAAGCATCTAGCATTATATAATCACTTATATTCTAGGCCTTTAATACGTACACAATCAAAACCAATTCTTTGGCATATCTATATTCATTTTTTATTTACTTATCCCGGACTCGCCCGTCAAAGGAGAAAGCCTGCACTAGGGATGAAGTCTGCAACACTTCATTCATAGTGCAATCTAAAACCTGTGCGCAAACGCGATCCTTCAGCTAGTCTAGTTGGTGGTACTCAAACACTCGAGACAGGGAGGCACCTAGCCCAAAGAGTCGTAACTTCATCAATCGAGTCTGCTGGAGGAGTCTCGCTCGCTCAAAAAAAATGCCATAAAAATAGATCCGTACAGTGCGATGCCCGCGTGCATCCACCTCAATTCCACCAGAGTACCTACCACCACCCCACTCTGTGATGCCCCTCGAGTGGGGATGACTCACTGTCGGCTCAGCCGGACTACAAGTGTGTGCACACACTTCGTAGCTTTTATCTTTTGTCCCCTTCAAAAGTATTGTACTTGACTTGTACAATGAGTTTAATTAATTAATAAATAAATCAATCCTTTAATACAATCTAAAACTTTCATATCACAAGCATTTAGGTATCCTTCTCTTAAGGCTTACCGACTAGTATTACATATCGCAATCCAACCATTGGATCATTCATATATGATTGTTATACAAAGATAACATAGCACATTATCTCCTGCTGACCATGAGATTTCAGAATTTCACGCCCCTTTCAGTCACTAATTAGGACATCATCGTCTTGACCCACAGATTGGAATTGTAAGTTTCCTAATACTACAACCATAAATGTCCTTGCGGTTGATCAGGTATAAAAAAACATTACAAAAAAATGTAGATATAGAAAACATTCATGATATATGTGTCCTGAGTAGTAGATCCATAACTAGGCTGGCCTACATATTTCTCCATAGTAATTAGCTTATGGTAGCATTTTATAGCAATCAGAGTAGTGAATTCTAATGGTAAAGGTATAATGCAGTATATATAGCAACTTATACAATGCAATTATCTTTTAAAAACTACTTACATCAGGGTCCCAGTGCATCAAAAGAAAAATACCATCTCTTTAACAGTACACATATAAATCATGATGACCTCGATTCACACACACACGCAGTCAAAATTTTCAAAGTATGGTATGAAGGTTCTAGGTCTGTGCTACCTATACTATTAATTCATGTGATGTATATGGCTAGAACACAAGAATATTATTATTTGTTCATTGATTTTGTCCACATAATCCGTCATTTATTTGTTTCCTAAGTTACAAAAAAAATGAAGATTACACAATAGGAAGTCAAGGTCAACAGAACCGTGTACGAAATTTAATATCCATACGTATTATTTGGCATGCTTACTTCAATACAAAGAATATAAAATACATTTAAATTATCAAACATTGTCACCGTAAAAAAAATCCAACTTGATAAAAGTTTAAAACAGGGAGGGACTTGAGCAATCGTAGGGGTTAAAAAAAGACAATTTGATATAGGTATGAAATTATGATATTCACAAATAAAGTTCTTCTCACGACCAAGACAATTGTTACTATCATAAACCCACATATTACGAAACTTAGGGTTAAGAGATAGTTGGATATTCTCCGGGATTTGGAGAAAAAAATTGTCCAACTCCCGCTAACGTGATGAAAATGGTAAATCACAAGAACAACAATATTCCTCTTAATCATGACGGAGTTTCAAAATTTACCAAGAAAATGATCGGCAGAAACTAATCACGATATACCAACAGCAAGAGGGGATCCCGGGGTTAGGATCTAAAACAAGTATTCAACCCCGAAATGACAATCTCCAAAATCGCAAGGTATGCGAAAATGAAAGGGAGAGAGTCAAGATCCGTTACCTATACTCGTGCACGTCTTTGATCCACGTGCTCGATCCCCCGATCACGAACCCGATGAGAGGATTGACTTTCCCTTGCGATGGCCCTCCTCGTCTTCTTCTTGTCGCGAAGCTACGTGGCTTCGAGAGCTTTTGATAATGGTGGTGGCGCCGTTCTCTCCTTGATTCTCTGAAGAAGGAGATGGAAAATGGATAAGGGAATGACTTGTGGTGGAAGAAAAGGATGGATTAGGGTTTGGAAAGAAGTAGGAATGAGGGGAGATGAAGGGTGTGGGTCTTTATATAGTTGGGGATTAAAATCTTAGTTTTAGAAACCCTAAAATAGCCTTAATTCGTACTTAACTTATCTAATCCCGTAACCATTAATCCCCTCAAAAACCATGACCCCTCTTCACTAAAACATGCATATCTCCCACATCCGGACTCGGAATTTCACGTTTTTGGGCTCGTTGGAAAGCTTGCGACGAGATGCTTCTTTTGAGTATAATATTGAATAGGTTTTAAAACTTCAGAAAAACCCAAAAATTACGGGGTGTTACATCATAACAACCTTAAAAACAGTCTCGTCCCCGAGACTTAGGATGCAAAAGATGTAATCATAACAATCTTAAAAGGTTGGATCCTATCGAGTAAAAGATAACAACCTTAAAAAGGATGAAATTAGCTTATATATATTACTTTCAAATAGGTATGGGTAGTCCCGTCGCATATCCACCTCAGGTTCCCAGGTGGCCTCCTCGGAGTTGTGTCGTTGCCAAAGGATCTTCACCAAAGGTATCTCCTTGTGCCTTAACTTCTTCACTGAACAATCGATGATCCGAACTGGTTCCTCCGGGTAAGTCAGGTCAGTATCCACATGAAGGTCATCATAACTAATCACATGCGATGGATCATGCACATATTTTCTCAAGTTGGAGATATGAAAAACATCATGCACACCAGCAAGGTGAGGAGGAAGAGCAATCCTGTACGCAACTTTACCTATCTTGTCGAGAATCTCGAACGGTCCCACAAACCGGGGTGCTAACTTTCCCTTCACTCCAAATCGCTGAACTCCCTTTGTGGGAGAAACTCTCAAGAAGACAAAATCTCCAACTTCAAAGCTAAGATCAGTGCGTCGCTTATCGCTATAGCTCTTTTGCCTACTCTGTGCAGTAAGCAATTTCTTCGGAAAAACCCGAAAATTACGGGGTGTTACATCATAACAACCTTAAAAACAGTCTCGTCCCCGAGACTTAGGATGCAAAAAATGTAATCATAACAATCTTAAAAGGTTGGATCCTATCGAGTAAAAGATAACAACCTTAAAAAGGATGAAATTAGCTTATATATATTACCTTCAAATAGGTATGGGTAGTCCCGTCGCATATCCACCTCAGGTTCCCAGGTGGCCTCCTCGGAGTTGTGTCGTTGCCAAAGGATCTTCACCAAAGGTATCTCCTTGTGCCTTAACTTCTTCACTGAACGATCGATGATCCGAACTGGTTCCTCCGGGTAACTCAGGTCAGTATCCACATGAAGGTCATCATAACTAATCACATGCGATGGATCATGCACATATTTTCTCAAGTTGGAGATATGAAAAACATCATGCACACCAGCAAGGTGAGGAGGAAGAGCAATCCTGTACGCAACTTTACCAATCTTGTCGAGAATCTCGAACGGTCCGACAAACCGGGGTGCTAACTTTCCCTTCACTCCAAATCGCTGAACTCCCTTTGTGGGAGAAACTCTCAAGAAGACAAAATCTCCAACTTCAAAGCTAAGATCAGTGCGTCGCTTATCGCTATAGCTCTTTTGCCTACTCTGTGCAGTAAGCAATTTCTTCCGAGCTATCTTGATTGCCTTAGCAGTCTCCTCCAAATACTCTACCTTATGTAGAAGGTTATGTCCAATCTCCTGCCAACTCAGAGGTGTAGAGCATCGTCTTCCATACAATGCTTCAAAAGGAGCCATACCTATGCTGGCATGGTAACTGTTATTATACATAAACTCTGCTAACGGCAAATGGTCCTTCCATGACCCTTTCCACTCCAGCACACATGCTCGAAGAAGATCCTACAGTGTCTAAATTGTCCTCTCAGATTGTCCGTCGGTCTGAGGGTGGTAAGCAGAACTGAGGCATAGTTGTACTTCTAAAGAACCCATGAATTTCCTCCAGTAGTGAGAAGTGAACCTTGGATCACGATCAGATACAATCTGCTTCAGCAACCCATGAAGTCTGACAATCTCCTTAATAAAGACCACTGCAAGCTGTAAGGGAGTGCATGCCATACTCACAGGTATGAAATGTGCTGACTTAGTAAGCCTATCAACCACGACCCAGATGACATCATGATTACTAGTGGTCTTAGGAAGACCCATCACGAAATCCATAGATATACCCTCCCACTTCCACTCAGGAATAGGAAGGGATTGCAAAAGTCCAGGTGGCCTCTTATGCTCAGCCTTAATTTGCTGACACGTCAAGCATTTTGCCACAAACTTGGCCACATCCCTTCTCATTTGCTTCCACCAAAAATTCCTTTTCAAATCCTTATACATCTTTGTGCCACCAGGATGTATCGACAAACGTGAACTATGTGCCTCACGCATGATCTCTTCCCTCAATTGTACATCAGCTGGAACACACAATCGATTCCCATTTCGTAGCACACCATCTTGATAAGAAAAGCCAACTAAGGTTCCTATGATAGCCTTCTCCTTGAGTCTCTGCATACTCAGGTCTTCATGTTGCCCTCTGATGATTCGCTCAACTAACTCTGGACGAGAAAGGGATGGAACTATGACAGTCTCTCGACTACTCTGAAATGGATGCCAATCACTGAAAGCTGCAAGAAGATCCCATGCTTTAAGCTGAGAACGAGATTCACTTGAATGAGGCCTACGACTAAGGGCATCAGCAACCACGTTCGCCTTACCAGGATGGTAAGAGATGGTGCACTCGTAATCCTTTAACAGCTCCAGCCATCTCCTTTGCCTCATATTGAGCTCCTTCTGATCAAAAAGATGCTTGAGACTCTTGTGATCTGTGAAGATTTCGAAAGCAACACCATAGAGATAATGTCTCCACATTTTAAGAGCAAAGATAACTGCTGCCAGTTCCATGTCATGAGTTGGGTAATTTTTCTCATGGGGCTTCAACTGTCTAGATCCATATGCAACAACCTTACCATGTTGCATCAAAACCGCACCCAGACCCTCCTTTGATGCATCGGTGTAAGCCGTGAATCCGTCTGGGCCCGACGAAATTGTCAAGATGGGAGCTGTAGTGAGCCTTTCCTTCAGAGTCTGGAAGCTATTCTCACATTCTTCTGACCAAGCATATGGCATCTCTTTCTTGGTTAGCTGGGTGAGGGGAAGGGCAATCTGAGAAAATCCCTTCACAAACCGCCTGTAATAACCGGCTAAGCCAAGAAAGCTTCGGATCTCAGACACATTCTTCGGTCGTTCCCAACTAAGGACTGCTTCGATTTTTGCCGGATCCACTGACACTCCTGCACCTGAGATAACATGGCCTAAGAATGATACTTCTTGAAGCCAAAACTCACACTTACTAAACTTTGCATATAGCTTGAGCCTCCGTAAGGTCTCCAACACTGTCTGTAAGTGAGTGCGATGTTCCTTCTCATCTCGAGAGTATATGAGGACATCGTCAATGAAAACTACAACAAAGCTGTCGAGGAAAGGCTGAAACACCCGATTCATCATGTACATGAATGCTGCTAGGGCATTTGTCAAGCCAAAGGGCATCACCAAGAACTCATAGTGACCATATCTGGTTCTGAAGGCAGACTTTGGTATGTCCACATCCCGAATACGTAGTTGGTGATAACCAGACCACAGATCAATCTTGGAGAAGATGGATGACTCTTGTAGCTGATCAAATAGATCGTCAATGCCTGGCAAAGGGTAACGATTCTTGATTGTTACTTTATTCAATTGCCGATAATCTATACACATGCACATAGATCCATCCTTCTTCTTAACAAAAAGGACAGGCGCTCCCCATGGAGATGTACTAGGGCGTATGAAACCCTTCTCCAGCAGTTCTTGTAACTACACCTTGAGTTCCTTCAGCTCAGCTGGTGCCATCCTGTATGGTGTCATGGATATTGGTTGAGTTTCTGGAATGATAGAAATCTCAAACTCCACCTCACGAGGTGGGGGAAGCCCAGGCAAATCTGCAGGAAATACATCCGGAAAGTTCTTTACTATTTCAACATCCTCTATTCCTTCCATGGGAGTTTGATTCCCAATGACGTGAGCAATAAATCCTTCACACCCTTGAGATAGCAGGCGATGAGCTTGCAATGCTGATATGCAGGTTACCCCTCTCGACGAGGTGCTTCCATCAAATATGAATTCTTGTAGCTCAGGAATCCTGAAAATAATTTGTTTTTGGAAACAGTCTAAACATGCGTGGTGATTCTCAAGCCAGTCCATGCCGAGAATAACATCAAAATCCTCCATCTGAATAAGCAGCAAGTAGGCCTCGAGCATATAACCTCTAATATAGACCGGGCAATCGGGAAACACCCGATGTACAACAAACACCTGACCTCCAGGTCCCTTAATAAGATAAGGGTCTGAAACTACGGTAGGCTCTCGGCCTAAGGTATCCGCAAAACTCCATGATACGAAGGAATGAGATGCACCCGAGTCAAAAAGAGCATGAGCTGTAAAGTCGCCTACGAAAATCATACCTCGTACTACTGATCCCGAAGCATGTGCTTGCCCATCAGTGATAGCATGGAGTTGTCCTTCTCTTCATGGCCCACTGGAACCTATCGTGCCTCGAGTCTGGTTGGGATGTCCCCTGCCACCACGAGAGGTAGAACCACGTCCCTGGTGCTGCGGACGTCCCCCTCGTACAGTACCTCGCATCTGTGAAGCTCCCAACGGACAGTTGGACCTGATGTGCTCCTCTTGGTTGCATCGGTAGCAAACACGTGCATCGGTTATGCTATTCACCATTGGATGTGCTGGTCGTGATGGCTCGGAAAGTGCTTGCCCCAAGGTAGGAGCTCCTCCATGTTTGGACCTGGTAGACATGCCATGCCGGTAGGGGTGGATATGTTATCCTCTTCGTGCTGTCGAACGATCACTACGAGCAGTCTTCCCATAATAGCTCGATCCTCCTTGCCTGGTTTGTACTGACCAGCCTTCACGCAAGTCCTCCTCCACTCGTGATGCAACATCAACCACTTCCTTCATAGTAACCAATCTAAGGGGTACTAGTCTCTCGTGAATTTCCTTACGGAGACCTCGAAAGAACTTGAATGCTTTGTCAGCCTAAGTCGGCACAGTGCTAGCAGCATACTTCAGCAACTCCGTGAACCTGTTTAGATAAGCAGTCACAGTCTTGTTCCCTTGCTCGAGTAGTGTGAACTCCACGCAGCGCTGCTCTAGCCAGTATTGCGGATAGAAATGCTCCCGGAACACCTCAGTAAATTTCTCCCAAGTAACTGGCGTTGTAATCTGCGGTTCCATAGAACTCCACCATTCCTCAGCATAGCCTGCTAAGGAGTAAGTGGCAAGGGTAACCTTCTCCTCATCCGGTACATGTATGGTGCGAAATACCTTTTATATACGCTTCAGCCACCTCTCTGCCACATCTGGGCTTGTATTGCCCAGAAACTCCGGAACCTTCTCCTTGCGATATTTTGAAAATATGTCCTCTTGTCGCGGTGGCAGCGGCGAGGGGGGAGGAGGAGGAGGAGGAGGAGGTGGCGGCGGTGGTGGATCACCGTCTCCCCCACCCATTCCAAACCCCCCTTCGGACGTAGATCTCGACAATCGCTCCTCGAGCATAAGCTGTCTCTGCTGCATATCCTGCAACATCGCCATCATCGCAGCCAATTGCTGCGCAGTCTGATCCCTACGAGGCGGCATGATTTGCATGAGTAGAAATAAAAAGGGAGTTGTGATTAGATCCAAGAGAAGAGGTCATTTGTCAACCTTGATCATTTTTTTTGACAGTAGTCAGAAGACTACTTGTCTAATGTACAATGGTATTTCTCCTACCATACAGTTGTCTATGACTGATGGGGTAATTGGGCTCTGATACCAAATGAAACGCCCCGCCTCAACGGGAGCGCATCTCAACATCCATTATCAATATTACCCAACAACAATCATAAACAACCTGCATGATATACCATTTATACAAAATAAGGAAATAGGGAAGGGAAAAAAATTCAAGTTTATACTGAAATAAAAGTCCACATGCGGATAACAATAAGTCATCAGAGTCTCTTTATTACATCATAAATAATCGAAAAGGAAGGATAACTGAAACTACTGAGAAACTAGTCTTCAAACTTAACAACGTCCTGCAGATGCACCACCAAAGATGTGAGCCTCTGTCTCCTGCTCTACACTTCCTGTTGGATTTCCAAAGAATGTAACTCATGAGTCAACTGACTCAGTAAGGATAAAATAACTTATAAATCAAGAGAGAGTAAATGTAGGCAATGCAAATGCAGTAACTTAACAAGTTTAGAAGAGAACATTCTAAAAGCATCTAGCATTATATAATCACTTATATTCTAGGCCTTTAATACGTACACAATCAAAACCAATTCTTTGGCATATCTATATTCATTTTTTTATTTACTTATCCCGGACTCGCCCGTCAAAGGAGAAAGCCTGCACTAGGGATGAAGTCTGCAACACTTCATTCATAGTGCAATCTAAAACCTGTGCACAAACGCGATCCTTCAGCTAGTCTAGTTGGTGGTACTCTGACACTCGAGACAGGGGGGCACCTAGCCCAAAGAGTAGTAACTTCGTCAATCGAGTCTGCCGGAGGAGTCTCGCTCGCTCCAAAAAAAATGCCATAAAAATAGATCCGTACAGTGCGATGCCCGCGTGCATCCACCTCAATTCCACCAGAGTACCTACCACCACCCCACTCTGTGATGCCCCTCGAGCGGGGATGACTCACTGTCGGCTCAGCCGGACTACAAGTGTGTGCACCCACTTTGTAGCTTTTATCTTTTGTCCCCTTCAAAAGTATTGTACTTGACTTGTACAATGAGTTTAATTAATTAATAAATCAATCAATTCTTTAATACAATCTAAAACCTTCATATCACAAGCATTTAGGTATCCTTCTCTTAAGGCTTACCGACTAGTATTACATATTGCAATCCAACCATTGGATCATTCATATATGATTGTTATACAAAGATAACATAGTACATTATCTCCTGCTGACCATGAGATTTCAGAATTTCACGCCCCTTTCAGTCACTAATTAGGACATCATCGTCTTGACCCAAAGATTGGAATTGTAAGTTTCCTAATACTACAACCATAAATGTCCTTGCGGTTGATCAGGTATAAAAAAACATTACAAAAAAATGTAGATATAGAAAACATTCATGATATATGTCTCCTGAGTAGTAGATCCATAACTAGGCTGGCCTACATATTTCTCCATAGTAATTAGCTTATGGTAGCATTTTATAGCAATCAGAGTAGTGAATTCTAATGGTAAAGGTACAATGCAGTATATATAGCAACTTATACAATGCAATTATCTTTTAAAAACTACTTACGTCAGGGTCCCAGTGCATCAAAAGAAAAATACCATCTCTTTAACAGTACACATATAAATCATGATGACCTCGATTCACACACACACGCAGTCAAAATTTTCAAAGTATGGTATGAAGGTTCTAGGTCTGTGCTACCTATACTATTAATTCATGTGATGTATATGGCTAGAACACAAGAATATTATTATTTGTTCATTGATTTTGTCCACATAATCCGTCATTTATTTGTTTCCTAAGTTACAAAAAAAAATGAAGATTACACAATAGGAAGTCAAGGTCAACAGAACCGTGTACGAAATTTAATATCCATACGTATTATTTGGCATGCTTACTTCAATACAAAGAATATAAAATACATTTAAATTATCAAACATTGTCACCGTAAAAAAAAATCCAACTTGATAAAAGTTTAAAACAGGGAGGGACTTGAGCAATCGTAGGGGTTAAAAAAAGACAATTTGATATAGGTATGAAATTATGATATTCACAAATAAAGTTCTTCTCACGACCAAGACAATTGTTACTATCATAAACCCACATATTACGAAACTTAGGGTTAAGAGATAGTTGGATATTCTCCGGGATTCGGAGAAAAAAATTGTCCAACTCGCGCTAACGTGATGAAAATGGTAAATCACAAGAACAACAATATTCCTCTTAATCATGACGGAGTTTCAAAATTTACCAAGAAAATGATCGACAGAAACTAATTACGATATACCAACAGCAAGAGGGGATCCCGGGGTTAGGATCTAAAACAAGTATTCAACCCCGAAATGACAATCTCCAAAATCGCAAGGTATGCGAAAATGAAAGGGAGAGAGTCAAGATCCGTTACCTATACTCGTGCACGTCTTTGATGCACGTGCTCGATCGCCCGATCACGAACCCGATGAGAGGATTGACTTTTCCTTGCGATGGCCCTCCTCGTCTTCTTCTTGTCGCGAAGCTACATGGCTTCGAGAGCTTTTGATAATGGTGGTGGCGCCGTTCTCTCCTTGATTCTCTGAAGAAGGAGATGGAAAATGGATAAGGGAGTGACTTGTGGTGGAAGAAAAGGATGGATTAGGGTTTGGAAAGAAGTAGGAATGAGGGGAGATGAAGGGTGCGGGTCTTTATATAGTTGGGGATTAAAATCTTAGTTTTAAAAACCCTAAAATAGCCTTAATTCGTACTTAACTTATCTAATCCCGTAACCATTAATCCCCTCAAAAACCATGACCCCTCTTCACTAAAACATGCATATCTCCCACATCCGGACTCGGAATTTCACGTTTTTGGGCTCGTTGGAAAGCTTGCGACGAGACGCTTCTTTTGAGTATAATATTGAATAGGTTTTAAAACTTCGGAAAAACCCGAAAATTACGGGGTGTTACAGGCTGAGAGCTGCTAGATCAGGATTGCTGACATGTCTAATCCACCTCCTGAAACCTGATTGACTGAGAGCTGTTAGGCCAGGATTGCTAGCATGCATGATTCGCCTCCTGAATCCTTATTGGTTGAGAGTTGTTGGGATGGATTGCTGAATAGAAATGGTATTCTTCTGTTGCAGTATAAAAGGGACCCTAGGGCCACCAGATACTGCAATCCTCATTCTGATCATGATTCTCATCCCATATCTTTACCTTCTCAGTATCCTTTTACTACTTTTTCTCCATAGTGAAATCAATCGCCGTTGCCCAAGAACGTAGCCCAGTTACAGGTGAACCTTGTAAATCTGTGTATTTGCGTATTGCTTGTTTGATCGTGTTTGTGTGTGTTTGCTTCTGCGATTCGCAACAGTATGATATACATGGGTTATAACACTCTAGGAGAAGCCAAAATTTCAGGGTGTTACAATAGTGCAACAACTTAGTTGGGTAAACGAGTACATGATATTGTTGCAAAGCACCACTCAACAACTTATATATTGTTGGAAGCTAGATTGTATACGTGCATAAGGGAAGTAGAAAACACAACAAACATATCGATACATCTTGGTTGCAAAAACATAATGGCACATCGGTATAATGGATCATGTATTGATATACCATAAACTACAGTATAGTTACATGATGCATATTGTTTCTATACAGACACACAAGAGTTTGGCGATGAGCTACTTGTACCGATATAATGGATGTATACATTTAAAAGTAGCGCCAATGTTTATACTTACAGATTCCGTATCTTTTGTCTTACATATCTGAGTAAACACAAACTTAGAGGTATTACAAAACACCATGTCGTAGATATATCATATAAATTTCATGACATTTAGACAAATATAGTTCAAGATATAACTTTTTATAATCAACTTGGTTCATTCGACATAGAAGTATCCATAAGCAAACATAACATCATTATAGTCATTCATGTGATAAAGAGCAATGTGAACATGTAAGCATAACATAAAAAGTTAAACACTTGTACTATGTAGCATAGTAGCATACAATTTATTTCCCCCAGGCAGCGAGATGAATCCATCCTGAAATAGTGGTTTCACTATTTCGTGACTCTTACTTGTGCACGTAGGGTCTTTAAGTTTTAAGGATGTTAATTACTATTTTAGTTTCACTTGCAGACACACAAGTATAACATATAGAGTCAAGAACAGCATTAATATATTTTATCATCCCTGCGACCTAGATGCATAGATCTAGCACAATATACTAAAAGAAAACATGTAACTCACATATGCAGTTTGAGAAAGCATTCAAGCTTAACATACATCAGAGATGCTCAAGTATTTGGTTAAAGAGGTATTACCAGGCTTGTTCAACAAATCATGTTAGATGTGTATGATAAAATGCATCAGACTTCCAACTCCATAATCCCCCGACTAGATCATTTTATAATAAACCTTGTTCAACAAGCGAGCCACGAGAGATGCGGATCTGACAACATATATACATTCCAGGTGCTAATCCCTCAAGTAAGCACGGACATAGGCAACAACAGGCATCTCCTACACTGAAACCTTATTGAAAAACAAGACTAGAGAAGAAGAAAACATGGAAGAAATTTTTCAAAAACACACAAGCACACATACACTTAGAAATCACCTCCGACAAAAATGACACCGGGAATTAGAAACTTTATATGGACCATTCTGTGATCAAGTTGTGAGGATGGGTGGCATGTAATCTGATTTGTTGCCAAGGATGCGTGCCTTGGTGTCTGGGAAGAACTCCAAGCCCGGCCTCTCTGTGACCTCCCCATCGCTGGTGACTTCAATTGGATAACTAAGCAGGTGCCCTGGGAGGTCCTGCTCAAGCGTCTCGCTTTCATACAATTCCCAGTACTTCTCTGCGACCCTGTTGACTTTCTGCACACACTCGAGGCTCTCGGGGCGGTAGAAGAGCTTGTCAAGCATGCCAAGATGTTCATACCACAGGGCCATTCGGAAACCATGGATCTGCCCCCTTGCCGGCTCTCTTGTGGCTAGATGGTATGGTTGGTATGCCCCCATTGCGATCTCCGAGTCCCTGCCTCCATCCATCGACCTCTGGTTGATGTTGGCTGATCCTACGATGATGTACTCGTCGTCGACTGTAAAACAACAGAGGTGAAGTGGGACAGAAGAACTTATCTCTAGCAACTGAAGGAAAGTCATACTTGGCAGAATATACGAATATCTAATGAAATGTTATGGATCGTGTAAGTTTGTTGTTGGAGTAGGAAAGGACATCTTTTCTACTATAGCATCCAACTTGTTTAATCGATTATATGTCAAAAAACTTTCCAAAATAAAGCATTTTCTTATCGAGGGAATAAACTACCAGTTTCAAAAAATAGACAGAAAAAGATATTAGATATGATAGACAGAAGATAGTATTTAACAATATCTCAAACTTGATGAACAATATGAGCAGAAAATAAGGCTTCTTGACCCGAGGCTGATAAAGGATAGATGTGATTTAATCCAAATTTTGAAACTTTATGAGAAAGTTTACCGATCATCATCTTCGTGTGAACATAGATCATGAATCGCCTAGCCTCTTGAGCCTTGATGTAATTGGTGTCAGGTTCTGGCTCTTCCTGAGGAATGTACTCACCACTCTTCTTTACTTCCCGATTTCCAAGACAGAAGAAAGTCAGGTAATCACGAGGATTGTCTTCCAGCCCCTTTGATCGAAGCGCAAGAGCAATGTCTGTGTACATCATTTCCATAGTCCTTCTCTGCCAATCTAATATGGCTTGCACAGATCCACTTTCAGGCACACCTTCAGGCCACATAGGAACCACAATATAAACTGTAAAACGTTCGCCAGCTTCAATCTTACTAACAATTTTCAGTGACAACTCCTTTGGTATGAGGTGCAGCGCTCCGATCTCATCTACTGTGATTCCATCTGCCTTCCATCCGAAAGAGCTACCGAGGAAGTACTGGTTCTCAATGTAGATAAAATTCTTCGCTCGGCGAATCGCATTTATATATGCATCCTGTATGCTTCGGTCGATAATATTGTCCTTTCCACTAACAAGACCAGCATTAGCTGCAGACTCAGGATCGGTAGGGAAACCGAATGCAGCTCCCCCATCAATGGATCTAAATAACTGAACATTCCAGGTTTCTTTGTCCTCCGGGAACGTGACAGGAGAAGGGGGGATTATACTGTCGGAAAGCTCTCTAAGGTCCAGAAGAAGATCTTTGCCACCCTGTCGTTTCCATCTCTGTTCAAAATTGTATAACACATCCCATGCGATGGGGCCTTCGAGCTTGCTGTGGATATCATGCCAGGGCTCTCTAGGCCCACCCTTCGTAATAGCAGCACCTGGAAAGTTTGGCTGGTGGAAATCATCATGGTGGGCTGTATCTAGTGTCCTGAATAAAGAATGAAATTGAGTGTCATAGCGTCCATCGCAAAGATCCAGTCCCCCGACGAAGCTCATTATCCTCCTCTGGTTAGTGCCCTTATTTGGCATCTCACTGTCTACGATAACAATCTTCTGGTGATGAGTAAACATAGTAGAAATTTGCAGATCTTGAACAATGCTCCCTCCATCGTCAGGGTTTCGAGGGCAAAGGACACACTCAACAGCGGTACCTTGGAAATATTTCTCAGTCTCTTCATCATGGGTGGCCATTAGACCATCTTTCTTGAGCAAGCCTACAGAAGTTCTGTCATCCCAAACAAGCATGAGAACTCGAACACCTTCTTCAGCCTTCCTCTTCAGCAACTCCCCAAGAGTGACATCTCCACCAGCTTTTTGTCTCCTTGAATCCCTTATTAAGGCAATCTCGGTGTAAACTGACCAACCAGTAATGTAAATCAAATGTTTAGCATTGCTTATTGCATCAAAGATATCTTCCCAGCACCTGTGAGCCTCATATTTCCCATTTGAGAGGGGGATGTCAGGGATGAAACCATCCGGAACATGAGCATCTTGGTAAAGTGTAACCTTGCAACCTTGACGTTGAGAGAAAAATGTATAAGGAACACCTGGATACTTGGGGCTGTATATTCCACGTCCCAAATTGCGATCCTTGGAGATGTCCAAAAATTGAACTTTCACGTGGATTTTTGTTCCATGACTCAAAGGATTGAGGTCTTTATCGCAGATATCAAGTTGTCTGTCCACTAGCTCACCATCTATTACATCTTCAACAGATAAATGAGCTCTTCCAACAAGTGTTGCACTGATGGCTTGTGATCGCTTAACAGTGAACGTAATGCCTTTTGTCAGATGGGCACAATAAATATGAAAAGACTCATTCCAAGATGGATTGGATAATTCCTCCAGACGTTTAGTTCGCCCAACTCGAGCATTGTCCAAATCGATGGTTGCATAAACTTTGCCAGGTCCCTCTCCAAGACCAAAGCCTCCAGCAATCTACAAAAATAAAAGGCCAATAAGAAGCTGTAAGATAACTGTTCCGTGTCAAAACTGAAGTGATCATAAGAGCCCTAAGATCATGTGAGCTGATCGGTCAACAAACCAATGACAGCTTGAGTTGAGAGCCCGGATGTTACTCATATGATGCTTTGAAAAGAAAGCAAAAAACACAGATGACATACAAAGCAAAGCAGGTTCCAGTTGGAATGTATAACAAGAAAACTCTAAACTATATAAAATAAGAATGTGAAAGATAAAGCATTAGAACATGTCAATAAAAATGGCAAAGCCTTCTCTCACTATAAGGTCAGCTACATGGATTCTTGCTCAAATCCATGCTGAAAGATTCGACTATTTTTTACATTGATTGTCGACTATCTAAAGCAACCCCCACAGGTGGGGGGGATTTGAACCTCGTTCTTTGGGTGGTAGGCACACTGCACTACCACTAGACCATTTAAGGGGGTGCATTAGAACATGTCAATAGAAAATATAAAATCATTTTTTTACACACATGCATCATGTACATATGCATGTATTTATATATGTATTTCAATGGGAAATGCACTTTATACTGAAAATTGAACATCAATAATAACAAATGGAGCAATATCCAAAATGCACAAACATTAAAAAAACCCTTAGTATTAAGTCTGCTTTACACCAATAAATACTAAGAGAGATAATACCAATTTTTGTTAACCATGGTACAAAATGTGTACAGATAAGGGGAAGGGTATAAGACGGAGAATAATATTTCAAGTTTGCAACCGTATTCTTTACAGAAATTCTACTTTTAGTATCACAATAAAACAAAATGCGATATCCGAATAGTATAGACCAAGAGTCCATCAGGTAAACAGCGAGACAATATTTCATAAAGCTAGCAATTTTGTACTTGAATAATGAGTTTTTTTTTCAAAATTAACTTGCTAATTTTAGTGTACTAGAACAGAGGAACTGCCTAATTTACATGTGACAGAAATTTCATTATAAATAAAGTTTATACAGGGACGTTTACAGGTGAACCGTGAGAAAATTCAATTTGTGCCTTTTTTTTTCCTTTTCTTTGTTTCTTCTCCCCTGAGGTACCCACGTGATCTTTCTCCTTAACCCTCGTCCTACGTAAGAGAGAGCTAGAATATAATAGAAAACAATCCATTTGTTTCTCCCAATGGTCTGATACCCTACATAAATAAACCTCCACCCCCTCCACCAAAACCCCAAACTCTCTCATTGCCGCTCCCCATCCCTTTGCCGGACAACATCACCACGCCTAAGGGCCCACGATGTTGTGTAGTCACAATGTCATCAGGCCCCTGCAAGTCACTCTTACTCATCCTTTCCTCGTTGATCAACACAACCTAGCATCGACAACATGCCCCACGAGCACGTGCAACATACCACCAGCATCGTCGACATCGCCGACTGGGGTGGGGGCATGGGCACCAACCACACACCTTAAAATTTATTGTTAAATCCTTCTTTCATGGAATAAAATTATCCTTCAATTTTGCATTAAAGATTTTCATTCTAATAATGATGTAAAGTTTGTGTTGAATTATTTGGTCACATCAAGACACCTCATGCCAGACCACTTGAACATATACCATGGCAGATCACTTGCACATATACCTTGTAATCGAATGGAATTTTGAAACACAAGTAAAATACCTTCTTGATGATGCTCATACTCTTCTAATTCGAATGAAATTTTCTAAGACTATCTTGGACTATTTAAGTGGATGCATTGACACACATATAAAGATCGGATTCACAATGATGCAATCAGATGGAAAGTTGGTGTAGCTCCGATCGAGAATAAGATGTGAGAAAACCGCTTAAGGTGATTAGGCCATTTGCAAAGGAGGTCAGCTGATGTACCTGTTAGGAGATGCGAGTTTTGGGATATTGAGCCGGCTAAGAGAGGGCGAGGAAGGCCCAAGAAGTGTTGGAATGAGACTTTACGAAGGGATCTTAGTTTTTTGGATCTAAGTCCGAGATGACCCAAGATAGATATAAATGGAGGCAAAGATCTATATAGCCGACCCTACTTAATGTGAGAAAAGTATTTGTTGTTGTTGTTTATCTAGGAGGATGCCATTTTGACTGCCACATACCTGATCAATAGTGTACTTAGTTCCATTCTAGAGGAGGGGATCACTCCCTTCTCTCTACTCTACCATTACAATGAACCTTCCACTTAAATTATACGTTTCTAGTCACATTGCTTTTGTTCATAACTTCCGGCTTCCTGAATAAACTACTTAATTGCGCAATCAAGTGTGTTTTTTTTCCTAGAACCCAAAGAACTACAAAAGTTGCACGTCATCATGACTGTTGTTGCTGATGTCACTTTTTTTTGTCTTCCAATAATTTTATTCCTTTGGTTCATGATACTGTCGTGAAGATCTCACATTCACTGCATGTGTATCAAAGTAGAAACATTAAG
This sequence comes from Ottelia alismoides, assembly GCA_037367405.1. Classification (NCBI taxonomy): domain Eukaryota; kingdom Viridiplantae; phylum Streptophyta; class Magnoliopsida; order Alismatales; family Hydrocharitaceae; genus Ottelia; species Ottelia alismoides. Next base: position 1,439,183 of record JAZKJV010011346.1, on the reverse strand, counting down.
CATACCAAGTCCATACTTCACCTCCTCTTGATGTATAGGTTCATGAACAATCCAAATCTAGCCGTTCATCAAAGACCGCTCTGAATGCTCCTCCACCTCACCTGATTTCCCTACGTGGAAGGGTGAGATCATGCATTCTCCATTCTATCTCACATTATATTACGAGTAATGACTTATTTGCTCATGAATGCAACCCATTGATGTACTACTAATTGTATTGATTAGAGAGATTATATTGTAGAATAACAAGACTCTGACTAAAGTCAGGTCACAAATGATAAGATGGATGGTCTTCTCTCTCATAACACCTTGGATCTCATGCCCTTTACTCCGAGTGTCACTCTTGTTTCCCGTCGATGGGTATTCACTGTATAGCATACACTTGATGGTAAAGTTGATTGGCTTGAAATGGACTTTAAGTAAAAGAATTCACCTGTGTATGGAGTTGATTACTTCAATGCCATTTCTCCGGTTGCCAATATGGGGTCCATGTGCACTATTCTTCTATGGTGGTTAACAAAGTTGGCTCATCTACCAACTTGATGTGAAAAATGCTTTCTCGTATAACAATATCGTGTAGGAGGTTTATATATCCCAACCCTAGACACCTAGAGGACTTATAACAACAAAGCATTGCCTTGATATCTTGGAGGAGACGAGCTTAAGTGGTTGCAAGCCATCTTTTATTCCTATAGAAAATGTCGCATTAGTGCTGGATTTTGAGATCTCTACAAGACATAAGAGTTTGATAGGAAAACTGCTTTACCTTATTATAATTTGGCTGTATATTGCCTAGTTGTTAGCAAGGCAAGGCAATAAATGAAGATTCCTAGGTACAATCACTTGCATAATATATTATTTATATATCACTTAAGAAAGAGCCCTTTTATTCCTACCATGGACATTTGGATGTTTATTCATATTCAAATACAGACTACAGTATTTTACTAGATGACAGGTGATCTACTTCTAGATATGCTACTTTCGCTTGAGGCACATGGAGTAGAATGCTACCAACCAAGGCAATAGGCATAATGTTGCCGAGTAGATCCAATGCAGCTCTAAATACTGTGTTATTCCTAAGCCACTTGCAAACTTAGCTAGCTTACGTATTTCCTGAGGAACCTTGTTTTAACAACCAAAGTTCTTATACCTTTATATTATGACAACAAATCTATCATCTATATTGCCTCCAACCTAGTTTTCCACAAGTATACCAAGCTTATTGAGGTGGATTGCCATTTTATCAAAGATGGGAACCTTGTCATTCTACATATTTCATCAAACTTTATCTTGCAGTTATCTTCACAAAAGCACTTCCCACGTAGCGACATTCTTTTTCTTACTTTTTTAGTTTGCATGATGAATGCACATGCAATAACTTAAAGGGGGTGTGAGAAAATTGTATTCTATGCCAATTTGCCTCTTTTATTTAATTCTTCTCCCCCAGGGATATTTATGCAATATTCTCCTTAACTTTAGATACTCCTTATACAAGAGAGGGTTAAATCTTATTTCTTTCAACAAGAAGGGAGAAGTTGCATGATTATAAAAATTTTCATAGCAATTATAATGGTCCTTGTAATACTTTGTTTTCTATGAATACCTCCTCATGGTTCTACTATGGCTCCAGTAGCAGTTTTAGATGCCCTTCATTTCTGAGAGTTGAATTTTTCATTCGCCGCACCATGGCATCAATATTTTAAAGATAACAATGTTCGCTGTAGCCTCCTTGTTTTTATGTTTAATAAATAACCGACTATAAAATGTTTCCATTTCTCCAGAGAATGAAGATTTAACATTCATATAAATCACGTGCAATAAAATCAATCAAACCAGAGGTGTTAGTTAATTTAAGCCAAATTCTGGTTCGCTCAAGCATAATCAAAATATAACAATATCCCAAACCACAACAATGCTGTAACGGAAGAAAAGAATTGCAGAGACCTTTAGGCATTTACATGTAGGGTAATTATTCATCCCTTACTAACTAAAGACGATTCTTAGAGAATGAAACGATGAATGTCAATTCTATAAGGAAGCCATGATTTTCCAATAGACGAGTTTGATAATTAGCATTGCATTTTTAACTTGAAAGCTTGTGCTTCTTCTCCAGTCCATCCAGATATCTCTTTGCTATCTCTTTGTTTTGTAACCTTCTATTTACTATAACTACCTCTTGCTACTTCATAGCTTCTGTTATTTCATAGACTTGTAGTGCTAGCAATAAGTTTTTGTTTCATTATTATCAGATAATATATCTAGAAAAATTCTTTGACAATTACAAAATTTCAAATATCATCTAATAAATTAAGCAACCATTCGTTATCTCTGCTGAAAATATTGGTAATAAAAACAACTTAATAAAATGATCATCAACCATACAGATATTTAACTCTTTTATGACAATCTCGTTTGACTCATAAGAAGCCAGAAGTAAACCAAGTCCTTTCCTGCATCAATGGTATTTAGAAATAAAACGAAACACGCCCACTACAAGCCAACACGAAGGGGATAAAACAAGGCCCACGAGGGAAAATGTTGTTACAAAAGTTGAAGAATAAGAACGCCAATACATAAACCATGGCAGGATTTGAACTTTGAAGGGAAAATAGTTGTACTCCCCGCTGTTATAAATGGATCCAATCCTATAGATAGGGCTATCCCCTGCTCTGATGCCACTGCAACTCTTTGTGCCATCAATTTCATACCAACTACATTCTTTAGAAAACAGAGATAAAGATTATCTTTAAAGGGAAAGCTCTTGTACTCTCCACCTGTTATAAATGGGCGAACCCTCTATATAGAGCTGTTCCATGTTCTGGTGCCACTGTAACCATTTGTGCCCTCAATTCCGTAACAAATATATTCACTGTTAAAGATTGCCATTGTTAATAAAGATCCAACCATTACTTTTTGTTACAACCAACAAAGATGGATGCGTAATTTTTCCACAGGAGGCAATTTCTTTTCACCGAGGACAATATAAACAACTTAAAGAAAAAAATCAGTTCACTTTTCAAAGCAGCATTTTAACAATTTTCCACTCATTTGCATTGTTCAACAAACTAAAGACGAAAATGAGTAATAAAACTATCAAGTGATTTACTTCTTGCCTTGAAGGCTCGAAACCATCATATCACATAAATCATCTCATTTTTACAAATAAAACACAACAAGTAAGACCAATTATGTTAGATAATTTTTCACTAATAGATTACATTAACAAATCAGGAAATGTTTTTGGTATCTCTAAAAAATAATATTTGTGCTCAGTGTTTTTTTTCCAAAAAAATAACACACGCACTACTCAACCACCAGACCATTTTAGTGGATCTCGACAGCCGATCTCGGAGACAAGCACTAGAATCATTAAGATACGAGAATACTTGCGGTGTCTGGACGAGACCTGGAAGGGGAATCAGAGGATTGGAGTGGGGATTACATACCGCGTTGAAGATAGAGTGGACGCCGCCGCCGCCGGGGAGGTCGGAGGCGCCGACGATGCTGACGTGGAGCTTCCCGTGAAGGAGGATCTGAGCCATCGGACGGTGGGAATTCCTCCTCTCCTTTTGATTTTGGGGGAATTCGGATTCGCCTCGGGACCTTAAAGCTCGTGAAAGAGAGACGAAGAGATCTGTTGGGAGGAGAAGACGTGGGAAAAATGGGGGAGGCTTTATATGGGAAAAGAGAGAGACCTCTCGACTGTTGGGTATTTTACTGCTCGGCCCTTCCACTTTTTCCATAAGGTGGAAAGGATACAGAGAGGGGAGAACTGGGGATTTCATTAAAGATAGGTCAAATTTGGAAATAAAGATAACGATATTGACTTTTGGGTTTTTATATCTTGTGCCCTTTTTAACTTCTGCAGTATCAGTTATATCATTTTATTTTTGTAAATTTAGTTGCGCCCCTGATATCTTAAAAAATTCCCAAATTTTCCCTTTCGTAATTACAATTATGAACCTATTTTGACTGAATAGGAGGATAAAACTATCGTTTTTGTAAGAATTCAAGGGAACAACTGATATTACGAAAAAGGGAAAAACATAATATATATTGCAGAAGTTAAGAATGGCACAAATGGTAGAAATCCTTGACTTTTTGTCGAATTTTTTTGATGTAATCTTTGCAATAGGAGATGATTCCTAGCATTGACACAAAAGTTAATACATGTTTCAATGTAATTTGAGAAATAAGGAATTCAGTTTAATTGCATTAGTCACAAACTGCACGGAAACAAATAGAAGAAATCTAACATGGACTTTTGTGTTATGTACTCTAAATTATTGGCACTTTTGTGATCTGTACTTTAAGTTATTGGCAATTTATGTATGATTTTCATCAACATATATTTTTATTAAATACCAAAAATCAACCAAATCAAACATATAAAATATTTATTAACTATTCAGTATGAAAACATTCAGAATTCATCTATGTTTACGAATTTGTCTATAAATTTTTAGTCTAAGTTAAATATGTTTTGACTTCACAGTATGCATAAGTAGATTCAATTATCCCATCATTTGCAATGTTTTTTTTCTTCAAATTTACTTAGCAATATCTTTACATGTTAATTAATAGAGTAAAGTAACTTTATGATCTTCTCTGTATAGTTTCTTTTGTTTTAAGCATCTAAATATTACCTATGAAGTTAAGTAATATATGATGCTCCATTAAACTTAACTACTTTATGATATGGATGTGTTTGGTGATGCGAGCAGAACGATTGACTATGGACTTCTTGAGAGTACTTTATAGGAGTGAAGACTGTTAGAGGGAGAGTTAATCATAGATTTGATACATTATGACAACATAAAAATAATTATTTCTAGTTGCAAGCAAGAACCACCGTTGGATGAAGACTACATATTAAGTCCCCTAAATCAATATTATTGAACAATCTTGTTGATTAACTATTCCACCATCCAAGTTATTGGTCACTGATAACTCAATGGCTTACAACACACCTTGACTACATCAAGGCTAATAATACTCCAGTAATGAAGAGAAGTAAAGTTTACAAGAAACTATTTTGTAACCTTATGGTGTCTATATATGCAAGGTGCAATAACAAACTAGAATAAAATACAAAAAGCAATTAATAAGAATGCTCAAACCCGTGATGATCAAAATTAAATGAAATGTGATTACAAGTGACATATATCTCTTGAGAAGATTTCTCTAGCAAGTAGTAGAGAATCAGAGCAATAAACAGTAGGGTATCTCAAACAGTTAAGGTAGACAGAGCTTGAAAAAAATTGGTAAGAAGAATATTGGTATCTTACTTCTTTCTTTGAAGAATATGGTGCATGTATTATGTGTCTTGAGCTCAAAGGGACTATTTCGTAGACATGAAAATTTAAGTCAGAAGGCTTTAGAGGTGTTGGAATCTAATTTAGGAATAAAATCAATGTTTAAAATATTTCAAAAAAAATTTGTCGATAGTTTAGTAAAACCGAGTTGACCAATCAAAACAGTGGGCCAATCAATCAATTAAGATCAATGATCTATCAACTAAGACTAATGATTGATCAGGCATAGACAGGATAGATGATCAAAGAAAAAAGTCTGATTTGATCAATCAATCAAGTGTTTGCTTATATTTTTATATATTAGGAATAGAAACAATTACAGTTTAAGGACAAGCTATGTTAAAGATCCATCGAAGTCCAGATATGATTGATGAATGAAACATAGTAATTAATCTTGATTAGTCAATGCAATAGGGGTGATCAATTAATTGCATAATAGTAGACCCCCCGGATGCATTCAGTATACGCCATGAAGTTGAAGGTAGCGAGGGATGGGTAAGAATCTGAGCAGTGGTCAGTCACTCCTTAAACACGCCAAAACTCATCTCGTTCTTATCACTCCATACAAAAAGAACATCCTTGCATCTAAAATCCCTAACAAATCATCTATTATACCCGATGAGGTCAAAGAAACTATAATAGTCTTGGATTTCTCCCAAGACACACTTGCCCTTGAAATCACATAGCTAACGAATGCCACCTCTACATGTCAAAACTCATGATTGATATACTTCTAATACAACTAGTGCTCTTATGAGTGTCTCAATCACTATGCTAAGGTGTTGGTCATGTTCATGCTTTATTGTGAGAATGTGTTAATAAATCTATGTAATATTAAAATCTAAAAGGGATTGGCGGCGCAACTTGTTGCATGTCTCCCATCAATCTCTATGTAATATTAAAATCTATAAATTATGCCACCATTAGGCATCGGATTGATAAATTCTATACCTTCTACTACTCGGCCTAAGTCCTTGAGCATTGTACAAGGATGTGCTATAGATGTAATCTATTACCTTTTGGGTGGAATTGCCACAACTTAGACATTCTTCTTAGTAAGAGTTATTGCAAGAGGATAATGGTTAGGAGGAAGGCTTAACTCGACCCCATTAGTAGTTGTACTTGGTTTGATATTTGTATTCTCTACTACGCATGACTTTGAGAGTCATGATGGTATTACTGAGGACCGTCTTTAAAGGAAAGTTCTCCATCAGGAATCTAAGCAGTTATTTACTGCTAGCTCACAAAACCCCAAATATAATCTCTCTATATACAATGTGTGTAGCTATATTTTTATAATATTTTATAGAGGTGGGGGATATTCAACTCATCTACATATAGCTTGTGTGTTCATCACCTAACACCCACTCAATGGCCTTGAAATTTGAAACTACACAAGCTCCAAGGCATAGCCACTTGCAGTCATTCATCTTGAGACAGAATCAAGGGTGGATGGGAGGCAATGAACGCACAAATTTCTATGAACATACTCTCTTTTTCCTATTTTCTATAATTGGAAATTAAGGGTTTTATAATCTAATTAAAGAAGTTGTATATTATATATATATATAACACATCATCTATAAACTGTCACAAAATTATCTGATTATGGACAAAAGACTATGTTCATCAAATCCATGAATGTAGCAACTACATTTATAAGTCCAAACGGCATCGCCACAAACTCATAATGGTCGTTCTTGGTACGGAATAAAGACTTTAGCTCATCCATGTCCTTGATCCTTGATTAGTAGTGTCTAAATTGCTAGTTGATCTTGGAAGACACTAGAAATCCTTGTAAATGATGAAAAATATCATCTATTCATGGGAGTTAACAATGATTCTTAGTTGTTCTCTTGTTCATCTTTATATAGTCAATGCACAGTCTCATGATTTTGTCCTTATTATTTGACGAATCGCAAAATCGGCCCTTTTATAGTGCTGAATTAGCACTTGATAATGTCATCGCAGTCGGGCCGAGATGGGCTCGTCAAAGACCATCTCATTTAAATATATATACATATCAAAATGAGATGGTCGTATAATTTTTTTACTTGGCAAGAAACCAATGTCGAACTCAGGGACACGAGCCTTTCTCGAATTATCTGAGTTTTTATATATCCAGTTAAGTGTTGAGTTGAAGAGCATATAGATCAAATCATGCATGCAGACACAACAATGCATCAAAACAAACATGCATTTTTTTATTTGATTTTTTTATCATGCAGATAAATGCAATGCGATGTAATGGAAATATGCCCGAAATGATAATGACTTGAGCCATAAAATATGCAAGTCAAACAGAATCAATTAATGAAGCAATTTTCAATTATATAGCATCTAGGCAATAGAAAAATAGTGCATTACAGATCATAGTGTCAAAACTTAAAGTTAAGCATGCCATGAGAAAGATGACGAGAAGAGCTTCAAAATGAAACTGAAATCAACTCAATTGGATATATGTAGCTCAAGATATGCAAGAAAGAAACCAGGGGCATAAATGAAAGAAAACATAAAAAGATAACTACAAACAGGTCCCTGGGAGGGACTAAAATGTAAATATGAAAAAGTGCGAGGACCTCCCTGTAATTTACCCACACACACAGGGATATTTTTGCAATTTTGAAAACCCGTGAAGGTTTTAATGCAAATTTCCCCCTGCGCACGTGGTCTGCACGTGTCATCAGGACCCGTTTGCTATTTGGAGAAGTCGGCGGGGCTTCTGCGTAAATTATCCAGATGGCACGTGCTATGCACGTGCCATCCAGGCTCGGAGGGCGGCTCGGGCTCGGCAGAGGCTCGTTGCTGCTTCGGGTTGGCTCGGAATACACGAGCCTCCAGGCTTGGTGTCGATGAGGCTCGGGGTAGTCTCAGGGACTGCCACGTGGTATCAGGACATGGATGTAATATGCGGAAGGTGCGAGGGCACCGATGCAAAAAGCCCAGAACCCACGTACGTGAAGCACGTGAGCTCAGGCTCGGATGGGGGCGAGGTTCGGTGCTGCTTCGGGTGGCCGTAGCAGGTGGCTCGAGCCATGTGGCGGCTCAAGGTAGCCTCGGGCGAGGCTCGGTCCCATCGAGCCTCCGCGCTTCGGGATGGCGACGTGGCGCCTCCAACGGTATCTGCTCTTCTCCTCCCCTGATGGTGGGCGGCGCTATTGGAGCTCCGGCGTAAGGCCTGGAGCTCCTCCACGCCTCGCCGTGCTAGGTGAAGCTCAGGGAACGACGCTGAACGTCTGGCAATGAAGGTCTGAGGACGGAGAAGACACGAAAGTACCTGGGATGATCTATCTACGCCTGATCGCTGGAGGCAGAGCTCTAGAACTCACCTCCGCCCGGGGTCCGGCCAACGACAATGGTTGACCTGCAAAAAGGGGTTAGCGGTGTGTGCGTGCGAGCTGAGGTGAGCGAAGGGCTCAGGGAGGCGGAGAAGTGAAGCCCTTAGTGTGTCCTCCTCCGCCTCCGGCGGAGGAGAATGCCTGGGATGAAGGAGGTTGTGGCTGATTAGGAAGGTGATCATAGACGTGTGCGTGAAGATGGGTTGATGGCGAAGCTCGGGAGAGTATTAATGGAGGAGGAGAGAGGGTGTCATGGCCTAGATAATTACGAAAAAATAAGAAGAAAAATAAGAGAAGATCATAGAGCTTACCTAGCCGGAGATGGAGGTAGTGGCCTGGGCTCGAGGTCATCTGAGGACCTCGGGGTCGTCGCACGTACTGGCCGGCCGTGCCAGCGAGCTCGGGCGGGGCTTTGGGCCTCCGCAGCACCGTTGCGATAGGCGATGGGTCTCATCGGGGGCACGTCGTCTTCGCTCGATCCACGCTCCTCCCCCTGTCATAGGGAGGAGGCGGAGGGCTAGGCTATGCCCCGTGAAAAGATGGACGAGGGTATTCGGAGGCAGAGGAGGTGTATTTAAAGGTGAGGCTCGGCGGTCCAGGTGGTGGGAGCCGAGAATTTCGAGGAGATGTGGGACGACTGAAGAGGTTCTCGAGGGTAATGGGAGTATACACGGAGATGAGGGATGACGGGGGTTCATGGTGCGGCGGTTAGCGAGAGGAGAGGTGGAACAGGGCTATGGCTAAAAATGGGAGGGTGGAGGAAGTCTACGAGGCACGGGGCTCGGGCGGAGCTTGCGGGAGGAGGAAGACGAGGTCCGGACCGTTGGATCGTGAGATCCAACGGTCTTGATGAGGGCGCGTAGGGACGGTTTGGATCAGATCGGAGGCGTAGTGATCGAAGCGTCAAAAGTGCGCCACGTGTCAGAAGTCGAGCAAAGCGGGGTTCGACGGACGCGATGAGAAGTGGGAATGATCGGATGGTGAATGACTAAGTGGAAATGGACGGTGATGATCAAAGGGATAAGGACGAGATCAGAAGGCGCACGACGCTCCACGTGGCGAAAGGAGAAAAGGGCGCTGATGGAGGGTGGTGATTAGCCTAGGGGTATGATCAAACGGCAGAGAAATATAGGTGATGTGAACGACCGAGATAGAGGGACGAGGGTGCAATCGGATGGCGCTCAATGTGACACGTGGCAGGCTCTGCGCGGAGCGCTAACGAGTGGCGGTGATGAGTTCTGCAGGCGATCCGATGGCTGAGAGGAAGGGTGTACGTGGAGGGCAGCTGGTCGTTGGATCAAGAGGAATATCCAACGGCCGAGGACAGTAGCGGATAGGACAAAGGTGAGCGGGCCACGTGGCTCACCCAGAACGGGCCACGTGGCCCAATCAGGTTATTCCAGAAGAGAATTTGATTTTTGAGGGTTAAGATGGCTGAATTTGAGAAAACTCAAAACATAAAAGTTGTAGATCTTGATGAGATCTACAAGTTTCAAGTTGACTAGAACTAGAGATGAGATCATTTAAAGCCACAAAAATATTTTTGAGGGTATTTTTAAGGCTAAAAATACCACGGATTTTTGTTTTGCCATTTTTTGTGATTTTTAATTTATTTGAGACTCTGTTAATTACAGGACATTATCTGGATTTTATTGACAAAGAGTTAAGCAAGGGGGTTAATAATTGGAAATTAAGATGATGAAATTGGGTTTCATCATTATTCACAAATAAAATTAGTGCTTCATACTTAGGCAGATGAATTCATTATCTAACAACTCCTACAGTTACATCTTTAGCTTCTTAAGACCAACATGTGGCATCTAATACGGAGGAATGGAGATCGGTTGGGTATCAAGCACCAAAGTAACCTCAAACCCATCTCCTTCTTTAATTGAAATCTAGGTAACTGATAAATCGCTTTTTAGCTTAGGTACGATGGTCTCATTGTAATACGAGCTAAAAATGAGTTAATCAGAACCACACTTAAAAGATTCTCGGTAACACATGATTAAACTAATAAATTTAGGGTTCAAATAGCTATTTTATTTATATTAATGTACTTAGAATCAAGGTGAATAGATCCATGGTATTTTTTTATACTTTCCATGCAAAGTTTAATGATACGACATGGACGAAATATAATACACTAGAAAACACAATGGTACATACAAAAGTCCTTGACTTAATTGCAGAAATAACTTGAATTGGTCCATAAGAATTGATTTTTTTAATTTAATGCACAAATCAGATAATAATTGAGTGTATAATAAAGTTATAAACAAGGAATCTGGATCTATAATTACGTGACAGGGTTAAAAAATGCTTCATAATAGTTCCATGTCATTTAAAAAGAGAGGTAAATGATACAAGGAATAAATTGCTGATTTTTATGCCAAAAGTTAAAATGAATTAATGGCAATTTAAGGAAGATAAAATAAAAATGGACTTTGTTCTAAAAATCAACCAATCTAGATACATCAAATCAGAACAAACATGATATTTCTGGATAGAGCGTGAAAATACAGTCCGAACAAAGACCAATTTCATCAGTTCTAGAGTTCATGTGCAAAAGTTATTAGACATCGATCTAGGATTATTTTTTCAATAAATACTGAATACAACTTAATGAAAAACATAACAAAAAAGTCCAATAAGGGGCTTCTCTACAAATATATACAACCGGATGGGCTCCAATGTAAAAGCTCAAGCATGCGGAGGTTTAAAAATAATTTAATAATCGTCAGGGCTTGAGTGTAAATAGCCTAGGACGACACACGTAGGATGTGTAAGGACTTAAATGTGAATTCCTAGAATTAGGTTTTGGATGCTGCAATTAGCCCCATCACATGCACGATGCATGTGGTGTACATGCTCGAGTAGAGGCTCAGGCGAGGAAGTGGCTCGGGCCACGTGGATGATGCAGGTGCTTGAGGTTACGCTTGGGCTTACCGAAGGTCGAAGGAACGGAGGCAAGCTCATGGCAGATCAGTACCATAGGATCAAAACCTTCAAGGCTTCATCCAACGACATATGTAACTCCTCCATGTGGTGGCTCCTCCGCATATGGTGGTGCTCACGTGGAGCTCCGGCGAGGCTCCTACTCCTCCTACGTCCTCCTCAGGTTGTTGTGATGGTCGAGGAATCTTCATGGAGGGATGGTGAAGATGGTGGTAGATCAAGGATGCTACATGGATGTATGAAGCTTCTAGTTGGTGAACGGTCATCGGAGGCATAGCATGAGATCGGAGAAACTTCAAAGCTTCCATCAGTGAACCATTTAGGTACCTACAATTTTAGAGAGGTATAGTCAAAGAACAGGGGGTGTTCTGGGGGTGATTTGAGGCAGAATAAAGGGCTAAGGATCGTGGAGAAAGTGGAGCCCTAGGGTCCTCATCTTTGCAGGAGGAGGAAAGGGTTGGAGTTGGAAGAGATGTGAAGAAGGAGAAAGAGTGATTAGAGGTGTGCACGAAGATTGTTGATGTTTGATGTAGGTATGGATTCGATCACATTGAGGTGTAAGTATCTGTAGTGTTAGGAATAAATGGGAGAAATACGAAGGGGGGAAATTATTGGGGATCACCTGAAGGTTGAAGACAAAGTCGGGAAACGATCAGAGTCATGGGCTAGAGCTTTGGAAGCTCCTTGGTATTCACTTAACACGCACAACAAGGGCATAAAGCTCGAGCAACTTCAGATGAATGTGGTGAAGGTACCTAACCTTCAGATCTCACTGGAGATGAAACCTCATCGCTCAACTTCTCTCTCTCTCTCTCTCTCTCTCTCCCACATGAGGCAAGAAAGGAGCTTGGAGGGCTCTCTCACAAGGGTGGATAACCGGCAACTGAGGCCTCCACCTTGGTTATGATTGAATCAGCAACTGGAGGTGTCGGTTCCAACTGACAATATATTGCAGAGTTTAGGTGAACATCCAGAGTAGAGAAGGTGGTGAAGGAGAGGAACGAACCGACCATCGTTTGACGCCAGAATGATGGGAGAGGACATATGGAGTGATGATTGGATAATTAAGAAGAACCACTGGTCGAAGCAAATAGAGGCACTGGACACAACGACTGGAAGTTGACGATGATCCCTAGCCATTGGATAAGATGAATCAGATGGCTAGGGCTTGGGGCACAAAGGACTAAAGATCTACCATTTGGTGATTAGATCATGCGGTCCTTGATGAGGTGGATCTGGAGGACTACAGGCTGTCTGATCAACAAATCATTCGGTTAAGTAGAGAGGCAGAAAGAAATAGGGGAACGGGTTGCGTGGCGCTCCCAGAGGTGACCACATGGTCCAATGAGAAAATTCCAAACCCAAAAATAAAAGAATAATCAAAATAAAATAGAAAATGAGGTCAAATAAAAAAAGTGTTTGATATGAAAGTTGTATATCTTTCTGAGATCTACAACTTTCTTGTAGAACTCAAAAGCAAAATACATCATATATACATAGTGTAATTTTTATAGGTATTTCCAATTGTTCTGCTTATTGTTTGGGGGATTTTCAATAGAGTTTATATTTACATTATATTATGTATGACTTTATTATAATTTTATGCATTTTAGAGGTAATTATAAAATACATGAATAAAAGGGAATGCACAGTTAAATATGTACAATATTTACAAGTTGATTTCGTCTTTTATTTATTTGCATTAATTAACATTAATTTTGTACATAGTGTATATTATTAATTAACTCTAATTAAAGGGCTTATTTGTTGAATTAGTCTAAAAATAGAGGGCTAAAAGTTGAATAATATATATATATATATATATATATATATATATATGAATCTAGGGTTCATCACCTCCATATACTTAAACCTTTTTCATCCTCAAGCAATGAATTAGTTAGAAAGAATGCATAAGCAAGTTGAATCCCTGACTGAGCATGTGAAATACAAGACTTGAAATCCAAGCTACATGTTTTATCTGAGTCATAAACTCTAAATCTAACCAATTCTCATTTAAAAGGAACTCAACTTCTCTATTTATTAGACTCTATGTTAGTATGCATACACACACACACACAGAGAGAAGTACGACAATTAGTGTTGATCACATATACAAGTGTAGAGTCTAAGTTTCATCCAATGTCCTAGTCTAAAAAGTCATCCTCAAGACCCAAACCTCAACTCTAGGGAACAAATAAGTTTCACTTCGTTCTATCATCTAGTTTTCAAACTCTAGATTGTGAGATGGAATGATCAAGTATGGAGGCAGTAGGATTGTGTCATTTCCTTTCACCTCTCATTGGAACAAGGATAACTCGGGCATCTTATTAAGCATACACTTGTATTTTTGGTGTAGATCAGTATGTCCATCAAGAATTTTGAGTCGTCTGCACTTGTTTTTCTGAAATACACCGGTGTATGACTCTTTTGAAGTATTTAATATACTTTATATGCCCAAACTTGAGCCTTAACATTGCAGGGCCCTTTTCTAGTCTCACATGAATCATATGGGCTAGTAGCTTTAGTCCAAATGGATACTTGAAAAGGTGGGGAGAACTTGTCAGTAATATAATCTCTTTTGTAGATACTTCTTGGAATTTTGAGCCTTTCTTTATTAATTTTTTGGCGTATATATAAAGATCTGGCTAGCTCTACTACTTTTACTAAGTTGACATGTACTAATCAACTGTTTTAAATGGTTTTACACACAATGGCACTTTGATTTTCATCAAGATAGTATAAGAACCTTGTCCGAATATTGGATAATGTACTGACACTATTGTTTCATGAAGTAACTAAATCATATCCTCAATCATCATAAAATCAAGTCCAAACTCAAACCTGTCATCCTAGTTCCTCATGCAAAACTTCGACTCATTACAAAGAATATGCAATCGTGCATGTGTAGTGATGGTCATATTCTTTTAAGGATAGAGTTCTACATGCAATATAGCATGTATATCTTTCAAACTAGGGAGTTTGGGTTATTAAGTTCTAAGACCCTAATGGACAAGAATGGTGAAACTCAAAGTTAAGTGTCACTCTAAACCAAGTAGCATGAACTGCACAAGTCTTCTGTGATGTAAAGGTGTCAGGAATGAAACCACTAATTAGATAGTATTTATTTAATTTATAATATTTTTATTTTTTGTTTGTTTTGTAAGTTTTCTTTGAAACAATTTTCCAAACAAGTTTTAGTATATATAAAATATTCTTCAATTCAATTTTCAAAACATTTGAACCCTTTTTACAAATAGTTTGCAAAATACATTTTTTACAAAAAAAATGTCAAATTTTTACTCATAATTTTCAAAATATTTCACAAAATAATTTGCAAATAATTTTCAAATTATCAAACCAATAAACAATTGTGTAATTTTATAACATTCAAAGTACGGGATATGGATACAATATATATGTAATACATACACACCCCTATACTTAGCTTTGTTATGTCCCCATATCACATAGTGAAATGAAGAACATAACTCATACTAAATATAGTGACAAAATCTAAATATGAGAACAAAAAATGACTCATCCCTATATACTTAGTCTTATGAAAGCCTAAATGTAGAAGGAGGGGACAGAAGAAAAGAGAAGAAATTGGAATAAACACAAAATATAAACAAAGGAAGCTTGCGCCCCCTATGCTTAGAATTTGGTTAGACTATGTGGAAAAAAGAATAATCACAAGTAGGAGGTCGAGAAATAGGAAGATAGATAAATGATTAAGTGTTGAATCTATGAGTTGTTGAATCTGCAGTAATCTGAATTTAATTGATGTTGAATTTTCTTTATACACGGTGTGCTTCTGAATGACATATGAATCATCACATCCCATAATTGAAACTTCTTCAATCAAGATTAATTGTTCATTAGATTCAACAAAATGTTTCAGCGGTTGTTCATTCCCCAAGAAAGATCGTGCACCATCTATGAGATCGGATATCTCTACATTTCCATTACTTTGTAATTCACAGACAAGGTAAGGACACGTCCACTTGGACATCAATTTACCATGAAAGATCTTTAACTTCGCATTAAACAACAATTTCTTCTATCTTAGGACAAGGCTCTTGTACCTGATGTGACGATCGTGCCATTTCTTAACTTTATCCTTATAGACCATGTCATTGTCATATGCTCTGTTTCTAATTTCAATGAGCTTACTCAGATCCAAGTCTATTCTCTTATTTCCTAGGCGACTATTCCAATTAACTTTCTTTATTGCCCATTCAGATTTATGCACTAATTCCAAGAGCAAATGCCATGGCTTGCCATAGATCATTCTGAATGGGGATGTACCGAGCGAAGTCTTATAGGTCGTCTGGTATGCCCATAGAACTTGATCCAAAAGATGGGACCAATTCTTTCTATCATGATGAACTAGTTTTTGCATTATGTTATTTACTTCCCTATTGGATACCTCTGTCATGTCTTTAGATTGTGGGTGGTAAGGACTAGTAACTCTATGATCAATACCATAGTCCTTAGTTAAGCTCTTCATTTCTCTTTTCACAAAATTATTACCCCCATCGAAAATAATAACCTTAGGAACTCCAAATCTAGAAATGATGCCATCTTTCACAAACAAACAGACAATCTTGTTGTCTGTAGCTTAGGTTGGGATAGCTCCCACCCATCTAGATAAATAATTAACCACTAACATTATGTGCCCATATCCATTACTGTTAGGGAAAGGACCCATGAAATAAATGCCCCATGCATAAAAAAATCACATAAAATCACCGGTTGCATGGACATATCATCCCTCGAACCCATTTTCCATCCCATTCTTTGACCAATCGAACATAACTTAACAAAATCATAAGCATCACGAAACAAGGTCAGCCAGTAAAATCCATATTGGAGAACTTTATGAGTGGTTCAGATTCACAAATAGGTTTACAAATAGGTTTAGATTCAAGGAGATCTTCAATTCAAGTCGGGATAATTGATCAACCACAATATTCTTAACTCCAGGTTTATTTTTAGTCTCCAAATCAAACTCCTGGAATAATAAAATTCACCTAAGAAGAAGTACCTTCGCATCCTTCTTTTTCATTAAATATTGAATGCTTGTGTGAACAGTGTAAATAATCACTTTAGACCCTAAAAGATATGATCTGGACATTTCAAAGGTCCAAACTACTACGAGCATTTTCTTTTCAATCGTTGATACTTTTTTTAGGCGTGATCTAAAACTTTACTTGTGTAATGAACTGTAAACCGAATCCCATCTCTCGTATATCCTAACACAACCCCTATAGCAAAATCCGAGACATTTGTCATGATCTTGAAGGGAAGAGACCAATCTAAAACTTGTAAAATGAGAGAATCTATTGTCTTTCTTTTCAAGATCTCAGAGGCCTCTCGACACATGTGATCTACAACAAACTCACTTTCTTTTCCTAAGAGCTCAGTCATTGGCCGGAAAATCTTTGATAAATCTCCTATAAAATCCAACATACCCTAGATTTGAACGCAATGACTTGATGTTGGTTGGTGGCTCAAGTTTCTTTATTGCATCCACCTTGGCAGGTCAAACTCCATTCCCCTCTTAGAGTTGGAGTGCCCCAACACGACACCCTCATGTACCATAAAATAAAATTTCTCCCATGAGAGCACCATATTAACCTACTGCACCTTTGAAGTACTCGATCCAAATGTGAAAGACAACCATAGAAAGAATCATAGTGGATCGAGAAATCATCCATGAACACTTCTATGAAATCTCCAACCATCTCGACGAACACAAAAATCATATATCTCAGAAAAGTACCCTGGGGAATTACATAGACCAAAAGGCATGCGCTTAATGCATATGCGTCAAATAAACAAGTAAAGGTTGTCTTCTCCTAGTCTTTAGGAGCTATGTCTACTTGATTACAGCTCGAGTACCCATTAAGAAAATAGAAGATTCTTTCCATGCCAACCTCTCTAAGATCAGATCAATAAATGACAGTGGGAAGTGATCTTTCTTGATCGTAGCATTCAAATATCTATAGTTGGCACATATACGCCACAATGTGGGTACCCATACCGTGATCTCCCCTCCTTCCTCATTGGTGACCATATGAATTTCCGGCTTCTTTGGAATAATATAAAAAAAGGTATCCATTTGGAGTCAGAGATGGAAAAATAAACTTAGCGCCACACCATTTCTCAATCTCTTTCTCAACAACTTCCCTCAGATCCGGATTCAATCTAAGCTGAAATTCATGAGAAGGTTTAGCACTATCCTCAAAATAAATATTGTGTGAATAGAGAGCGGGGTTAATCCCAACAAGATCTGACACTCCCCAACCTATTGCCTTGTGGTTATTTTCCAAAATCCCAAGCAAACGAGACTCTTATTCTTCAATCAGCCATGAGATAATAAGAAGATATCTCTTATCAGGTCCCATAAGTAAGGCATACTTAAGGGCATGGGGTAATTGCTTAAGCTCAAGCAAAATGTAACATCTAACAAATACGGCTTAACCATCTCAGAATATGATTTTGTGCTGCATGAATGTGGTCTGTCTATATTGTACTGGTCTTGAGATGTTTCTGGCGAGGGTCTAATGTATCCTCACAAGGCGAGAACACAATCATTTTACGTGACTGCTCACGAGAAGCGAATCAAACAACAATTAACCCACAAACATAGATAATAGAATGCAATATGTATGTGGAGTTAAAATTTATTATAACTCTACAAAGTGTGTGTATGGGTGTAAGTATGTAGAGTGTCGAACTCAGCGAGCAAACATGATAAATTGGGCAATTGAATCCAAAAATGCTTCATCTCTTATCTCTTTTATTTTTGTGGGTTTTTTTAAATTTTATGAGTTTTTATTTTATTATTTTTTATATATTTTTATTTCTCATTTTCTTTTTATATTTAGGTTTTTTAATTTCCTTTTTAATATGTATATAGTAGATTTAAGTATATAAGTATATATAGATAATACGCATAATGAAATATATATGATATAAATAAATATATATTATATAGAAAAATCAGGAAAATACCTTAATGTATAGTCCTTTTTATTTTCTAAGGATTTCTGAATATTTTTGGTATTTATAATAATAATAAGTAAATATAACTATATATACAGAATGTATGCTATGATATTTATAGATATAGCTATAAATACAAAAAATAGGTAAAATAAAATATTTTTATTTTTTATATTTTCTTTGTTTTTATTAATTTTCTTATAATGTTTACACTTTTTTATTTTTTAATTGATTAAAAATATCAAAACAATAACTTATAATAATAGGCCAAATTATTCTAGAGTTTAAAAAAGATAATAAGCTCAAAAAATTTCAAATCTCTTTTTACCATATAATATATGATATAGATTAAATTTGGAAATAGAAATAAATATTTTTAGTTTATATAATTTTTAATAATTTTGTAAGGATTTTAAAGCTTTTTGTTTTTAGTGATTTTTTTATTTTTAGTGATTTTGGTCTGCAGTTACAATATATCTTAATAAATAATATCTATTTTCTTGGAATTATTAGAAATGATTTTATATTTTTCTATTTTTAATTACAATCAAGGAATAAATGCTCTATTTTTAAATTTCTATAAATAAAAATAGTGAAAAATGCATCACCAAAAAATGTTTGTGGTAGAACAAAATTTAAGGCATCTTACCTAATTTTTCTCGAATTTTTAGAGCATAAATGGCATTTAATGAAAACAAAAATAATAAAATAAAATACAATGTCGATAGGGATCTTTCTGTAATTTCCTAAAAAAATTTCTTGATTTCAGAAGCCCTTAAATAAATCTAGGGCTAATCATGCAAAGTGCCCAGATTTATTCAATTTAAAACACCTAATGGGAGTATTTTTGTAATTACCGAAAAGTGCAAGGTCCAAAATAGAAAATTATCTAAAAGTATTACACTAGATTTAGAAATTAGTGTACTAAATTAAAATAACAAGACCTAGAGGGGTCCCTTGCAAAATGCCCGCCCCCCTCACATGTATGCACACGTGAGGTGACTGCGAGGGACCTATGTGCAAATAATAGGAAATGTAAGGTTCAAAATATAAAATTTACACAAATAATATAACTGCATAGGAATGTTTGTGGACCAAATAGAAAATACAAAAGTCAGGGATGAAAGTATGTCAAATACCCCTACTACGGGTGGGTCGATGGCTCTGATCGTTTCACTAGGACACGTGTCACTTCCTCAACGGTCGATACCTGCTTCATCGATGGACAATGATGATTAGATTCATGTCGAACATCTGATGGTGTGGTGTAGCTTGATCCAACGACAGAGCTTTAAACTAGAGCGAGAGGTAGATCAGATGGCTACTACTCTTCCTGAAGAACAAAGAAGAATAGTTGAACATGCAAGCTTTGATCCGTAATTCCTCCCTCCTCTAAGCTCCTCTGATGCAGTGGTGGAGGCTTCAAAAAGCTCCAAGAACCACCGAAGGGGTCCCAGGAGGTCGAAGTAGCTCAGGTGACTTGGGAACCTACTCCGGGTTCAAAATCACCTCCAACAGGGCTTTGAGCTCCAATTACCTGCACAAGAAGAAAAAAGGGGTCGAGGGCAAACTGCCTCGACCCGTTATTGTGTGGAATGGAGGCGGATATGGCTCGGGGAGGCACTCTCTGACGTAGGATGGTGGAGGAGAGTTCATCTCCTGACCTAGGGGGGACTAGTGTGGATGAAGAAGCTCAAGGCATAGAGAAGCGAAGGGGAAAGAAGATGAAGGTGAAACGGGCGACGGAACATGGCTGAGGTACTGTGGAACAGTGGCTAGAGAAGGAGCTCCGACTAATTATGAAATTTAAAACCTAGGCCAATGTAGTGAATTAAATCATGAAATAAAGACGGGAAATCGTAACTAAACCTAAAAGCTTCCTAAATTTATCGTTACACTATGGGCCGGTTTGGTAACTGGGTTGGGTTGGGTCGGGATACCCCTGTGAATAGTAAACTCTGTGGAGGGTTGTGAGGGTTGGAACGAGGGGTACACTGGTGTACACCGATATACACCAACAACCAAACTGGCCCTATGGCTCAACCTACAAGTGAGGGAGCTAGGTGGACCATTGAGCGGAGCTCCGCCGACGATGGTGGATCATGCTCTCACACATTACAAATCAACATGGAGGTAGCTGTCACCATGCTCGACACGTTGGGCTATGGATCTGAGGGTTTGAACGTGAGAAGAGGGATAAAAAAATGACGGAAGTTCTGGTGATGTTATATGTACAGGGGGTGTTTGATTGAGGTGGCATCTCAATTCATTGATCCATAGATCGAGGCGAGGTGCTTGCGTGAAAGGTCAATGATCGAGGAACGAAGGCTATGAAGGAATTGATCCAAAAGAGTGAAAGAATCAACGAGGAAAAAACGAGGAAGATGGGGGTATAAGGTCTGACCAACGCATACCTATGAGGGGTGGGGTGTTGACCAAGGTCAATTCTTACCCGCACCTCATTGTCCACGTCAGATCAGAAAAAGACAAAAATAGGGAGAATTCCTTTTATTAATTCAATTTAAAATATTAAATGATTTTGTTAAATTTTTTATCAAACATGAAAAAATGTATTATTTTTTTGTAGTTTTTTATGGTGATTTTTATTTCTTTTTTCGAGTTAATTTATCATGTGTTACTTTTTACATGTATAATTATAGGTATATTTACCTACATATAGTATATTTTATTTTGATTTTTATTTTGTATTGTATTATTTTATATACACAATTTATATATTTATAACTTATTTAAATACATATATATATTTCTGAGTTTATTTGTTATCATAAATAAATATGTGTATTTAGTATATATATACAAGTGTAATTCATCTACATATTTTAGTATACCTATTTATTTTAATATGTATTTAATTGTTTTATATTTTTTTTATTATGTACATGTATTCTAAATATTATTGACATATTTATAAAAATATAAGGAAGTGAAAAATGTAAAGAACGAATATATTGATTATTTTATTCCTATCTTGTGCATCTTTACTCCAAATTGAATAAAACTACCTTTATTAAATAGATAATTTAATTTTAAGAACAATAAATGTGAAGTTAGTGAATTCTAAGTTCATATGAATAAGATACATATCAGAAAAATTTTCCTATGGCTTTTTATTCTGAATGTCTAGGGCACACTTTGCATTATTTTTAAATGAAATAAATTTAAAATTTTTCTTTGTATTTTTATCTACAATTTTCATGTTAAAAGTTTATTGATTTAAGGTACAAAAATAGTAAAATAAAAATGGTCCCGAAATGTATTTATTGGATAATAAAAATTAGGGTTTCATTGTGATTTGTGGCCCTCATCTCTTCCTACTTTATTTCTTGTCGACCTAGTCATCATGATTCCTAGGTCTCAAGGTCTAGGGTCATTCAATACCCTTTGGTATCTCATTTCTTTTTCTTTTCTTTTCTTTTCTTTTTATATCCTTTTATTTTGGTTTAAATATAATATTTTATGCAATATTTATATTATAAAGAATATGTGTTATTTTATACAAAATATTGTTATTTATATGCATTTAGCTAGGGATTGTAGGACAAAATGAAAGAATAAAGCTGATGAAATGGAGATTCATCACCACCATATACTTGCCTTTGCTAGTCACCAGCAAACACTTATGCTTATAAGTGTAGAAAAAGAAAAATAAAGATAAGAAAAAGAAATAAATTGGATTGATTCTAATATTTAAACCTATCTTCATAAAATCAAAGATTGAAGCTTAATCAGACCTTTGGATTTAAGTATGGTCGAAACCTTATTAGGAATCAGACTTTAAACATAACAGCCTCCAAGAACCACAAACTACGCCCAAGTATCCTCAAAGGCCAAGTCAGAACAAGTCGATGTCATACACAGTCCCTTATGACTATGAGTCTATCTTGTACAATGTTAGTGATATGTAGCTCCTCTCGACTAAAGCTGTAAAAGGTAGGCTTCTCTAACATGGTGACCCTAATTCCCCAATCCAGCAACTCTTTCTTCAAGAAGAGGTGTATTCCCTTCTAAGTTCAAGTGCAATCGGCTCAAGAAGAGGAGGTGCATAAGAGAATGAACGGTAGCCAGTGTAGCTACCTATCATAGGATGCTTGACTAGTGTAGCCAAGTCATCCAACTACAAGCTCACATGGATCTTTGGCTTTGAAGCTCAGGCTTGCTAATTGACTACATACATATTACGATGGGAATTGATTTTTTTCTTTATTTTTGCCCGTCTATTTTTTTGGAGTTTTTTTTTTACATTTTTTTAAAATACTATATACAATAACATTTATATATACACTTTTCTCTTGAGCCAGTAGAATATCCCTCTTATAAAGCATTATTTGCAACCCACAACATCATGTCATTAGACCTCATGGTTACTGGATCGGGTCGGGGCACAATGGCCACAAAGTTGTGACTTCATATGTTTTCATCCACTTGTGTATCATGCCGACAAATCCAACCCTCTACCACTTCAACTGAGTTGAGCAAAGTGTAAGGTGCAGGTGTGCAAGTTAGGTCGACAAGATTCGTGTGCGTGTTCCGAAATATTCTACTTAGACAGTCAAGATAATATTGGACCTAGTCTTGTGGTCTCAAAGAATTAAGTCTAGTAGACCCGAAGAGCCTCAATTCTAGTTCCTATAAGGTTCCTTGATTAAGTAGATTAAGGTCCAACCAAAATACAATCTTCAAATTTTATTTATACTAATTCAATTATCATTACCAATCCTAAAAAATGCAAATGCTATGCAAGAAAATAATTTTTGTGAGGTAATTTTCTTAATTTGAACTTTTTATGGATATTTGAAAATATTTTGCAAATTTTCATGCAGATTTTTGAAAAATTTGCAAATTTTTATGGATTTTGATTTTGCAAATTTTTAGGGATTTTTGGAAAAATAAAAGAGTTAGTAAAAGAATTATATGTAAGTATTTACATGGGAGTGCATTTTTATTCACAAGAATCATGGTACCTTTTACATAAGGAATTTACAAGTTGGATGTTAGTTGCTTTTATAGGGATCGTAAGAATCTCTATTTGCTATTAATATATACATGGTTTTTAAAATAGTTTGAAAACAATTTTACAAAAAAATGTGAAACTTATTTTTGCAAATTATTTTTACAACAAAATTTGATAATCAATTTGCAAAGATTTTTCAACATATTACAAAAAAATTTCCAAATCATTTGCAAACCAGTTTTCAAAATTTTATTCAAGCAAACAAAAGAAATTTGTACAAATAAATTATTTTAAAAAGGTTTGAAAATATTATGCATTTTTCCCAATGGTTTCAAAATATTTTTCAAATCATTTTTCAAAATATTTTTAACCTGATTTCTTAATCAATATATACAAAGAATTTTAAAGAATTTTATACATCTTTTTACCAATTTATTATTTACAAATTAATCATATTTTAGCCATATTATTCAAAAATATGAAAGTCGGAGTTATGGCTAAAGTATATACAATGTATATACGATCCCCCTTTACTTAGCTTGAATTATTTCCTCAAAGATCAGAGAGAAAAGAAGAAGACATGACTCGTATGAGTATAGAAAAGCCTATACTACAACGACTAGGAATCAAATAATGTGAAGTCGACCGTCCCCCCTATACTTCAGATTAAATAATCCCAAGTATAGCATATTATACACAAGGCGAGGAGGCTCAAGGGTGGGAATGTTATCAAAAACTCAGTTTGTCTCTCCCTATAATTAGGATAAAATATCCGTAAGTATAGACAGAGATATCAACAAGAGAGAAGACAAACGAGGGGACCAATAAACAGATAAAAAAGGAAAAAAGTCATTGTGGGATTGTACACATCACTCCTCCTATACTTAGGGTAAGAGATCCATAAGTATAGGCAACAATAGGAGTGACAAAACAGAAATAAGAAGGAAAAACTTGATCTACACTTCCTATACTTAGGATAAAGTACGTCTTAAGTATAGATACAAATGTCAGACAGTAGATCTGGGATCTTTTACAAACGAGAAAAAGAAGGAATGGAAGATGAAACACTTATATACAAGAGATATAAATTGTTGAGGTGTATCTCAACGAGTTCTAGATTTTACGCCCCTAGCCTGACGCAAAGGTTAGGATAACACCGTGTCAAGGTTCAGGATGACATCTATCAGATGAATGTTGTACTCTTTCCATCATCTCACAAGATCAGTGCGAAGTATGATAAAATTAGAAAGAAAACTTGTACATGCAATCAAGTGGGTGTATAACACCGGGAGAAGATAAATTGAAATGAAACTAGGGTCCAATGGCTCAGAAGAAATCATCGGCTTGTAAGAATAGAGTGAGTGATCAAAGTCGATAAAATCAAACGTGGAGAAGGATGGATTAGTGATGGAATCCTCCATGTCAATCGCAGTCTCATAAAGATAGGAAGAGTGTAGATCAAGAGACTCTCTAAGCAACTAGGCATCCGATGGACATATGATCGAGAGATCAGGGAAATCATCGAATGCCACAAAGCATGGCTCGTCCACACAAGGGTCGTCAAGGAGAGTGGACTCATGGGAGTCATAGAAATCAAATGACCCAGTCTCTACAATCGAAAGACTGGTTGCACAAGTAGTGGGTGAGACTGAGTACCTAGAAAGTGATGCATCTACCAGCAGAAAACCCTCGAGGTGTAATGCAAGATGATCAATGGAGAGCGAGGTCATGCTGGCATATATACTCTCATCCTAGAAAATCATACTCGTCGATTGGGAGGATGTACAGTTGATGGGAGGGGCTAACAAGATGTGGCATATAAAATGTAGGTCCTCACCAAACAACATCCAATGGAATGGCTCAGGGTATCGATCCAAATCTGCTATGCGCTCTATGGGAATTTGGAAATCAGGTGGAGGGAAATACATCTATTGGTAGGATGGATGACATAATGCGAGTTCTGACTCTGTCTCCTGAAGTACCGAGATGGTACAACATGCTCATGAAACAAGGCGTGCAGAACTGATTCAAGGGTCAGTATTGAGAAATGGAAACACACAATATCGGTATCATCATCCTCACTCAGTATTGCCTCAAAGATCATATCCTCAACCTGGCGTGTAACCGAAGAAACCTCAATAATATCATCACACAAATAAGATCTAAAATCCGCCAAAGGAAGCACACTCATTCCAGCTTCAAATATGCCTGATGAACGAGGAGGGCAACGAGACATACAAGACAAAATTCAGGATAAGATTCCAACCACACGTGGATTGAGGTCGACCCTGATGAGGCAAAATGTGGCTCCCGGACCAGGGATCCTGACACGACGGTAATATGGGTGAAAAGAAGCTGCAAGATCTGGTTGGAGATAAAAGTAACCCATGACACACTACGGATGATGTTGAACAAGAAAGAGGACTCAAGAAATAAAAAGAAGAAAAGACTCGGAGATTGATAACTTGAAATAAAGACAAACATACATATTCGGATCCAAATCGACAATCAAGCACCAAACAAACTCCAATTCACCAACTCGACATAATGAAGATAGTAAGAGATCGATCAAGTATATTTTCAATTTTAGAGTTAGGTGAATTTCAAGCAATTATGCAAACTCACAGATGTAATCTCCTAGAGTGGTTGTGTTCTAATCAGACTAGCACACCTACTAGATCATCAGGATCACTTCGTCTACAGTCGGAGGCAAGTGTTTGCAACAAGTAGCTGGGCCCAAGTGCTGACCTAAGCGCTTAGGGTACAAGTCCAAGGATGGGGACTCTAGTCCATAAGTGTGTGTGCCTCGCTCAATCCAAATAAATCCTTTGTACAATGAGTGAGTTTCTCTTCCCAAGACAATCAATCCAATTACGTTTGATTTTTAAATGTCAAATATAACTAGCAATCCTGATTTTATTTTGGCTATCACTTTTTTGGATATTTTTTATGCACGATGCCTAACGAAATTTCAAATCCTTTAGTATCTTAAGGTGATCAAAATCATAGGAAGAGATTGGAAAAGCAATGCAAACTAGAAATCAATAATGCATTCTCAGTCAAAAAAATGCTTGCCTTGCTTCCTAACTCTCTTCGTACAGGATGCTAGACAGAATTGAAAACTATGCTATATGCAAATGCATGCCGATAAAATCGCCCTAGTACTTATTAGTGTGAAGAATAGAAGCTAGTTACTCAAAAAATGTAACCCCAAATGTCCGATCTTAGAGACTCTTCGATGTCCACCACAACGGATCCTGCTAGCGCTATATGGAGTCTCTCTCGGTGCTCGTTTCCAATTCTAAGTAACCAACAATTAATTTGTCTAAGTCTAAGTGTATAATGTATAGGTGCATGCAATAATTAGGGTTGTAGACCTTAGACTATCGAGCAAGAAATTCTAATGCTAAGACTCAATCACACAAAACAAATGAAAATTAAAAGCAAAAAACTCAAAACACAAAAAATTAAAGAAAAAGAAAAGGCAGGAAAATCGTGAAAAAGCTGACGAGGCCCCCAACTGAGCAATAACTTGGGCAATGGATCTCGTAGTATCGTAGTGTCTGGAGAGTTCAAATTATTACAAATTCAACATGTCTCTCTCTCGCCTAGATTATAAAACGAAAATGAAGTACAAAAAAAAAATAGTATTCAAAAATCTCCAAGTATTCTCTTGCTACTCTCTCCTGTCGGCATGTGATGAAAAGCCGACTCTACTTCACGTGGGTGCACAGGACTCCTAAGAGTGCCTCCCTCGATCCACGGTCCCTCGCAACAAGGTAAAACAAGGACAC
The DNA here is from genome assembly GCA_037367405.1 of Ottelia alismoides. Lineage (NCBI taxonomy): Eukaryota > Viridiplantae > Streptophyta > Magnoliopsida > Alismatales > Hydrocharitaceae > Ottelia > Ottelia alismoides. The sequence goes on along the minus strand of JAZKJV010011346.1, from coordinate 1,411,786 downwards.
AGTCAGAACATTACTAGATAGATAAACAAAAGAGACAAAATAGAACAATAAATAATAAAGATAAAATAGACAAGAAGGAAGACAATCAATCTATGCAGCGTTGCTTCCAGACAATGGTGTCGTTTGTTGATATGCTTCTAGAGAAGGTCTAATGTATCCTCACAAGGTGAGAACAAAGTCGATGTAGTGACCGTTCACGAGAAGCGAATCAAACAACAACTAACCCATAAATAGAGATAAATGAATGCAATGTGTATGTGGAGTTAAAATTTATTATAACTCTACAAAGTGTGTGTAAAGGTGTAAGTATGTAGAGTGTCGAACTCAGGGAGCAAGCATGATAGATGTGGCAACTGAATCCAAAAATGCTTCATCTCGTCTCTTTTATTTTTTGTGGGGTTTTTATATTTTTATAAGATTTTTATTTTTATATTCCTTTTTGTATTTTTCTTTTTGTAGTTTTTATTTTTCTTTTATATTTTATGATTTTTTACTTTCTTTTTAATATGCATATAATATATTTAAGTATATAAGTATATATTATTAATATGTATAATACAATAACTATAGGATATATATATAATATAGAAAATCTGGAAAAATATGTCAAGGTACACACCTTTTTATTTTTTAAGGGATTTAAAATATTTTTGGTATTTTTAATAATAATAGAAGTAGATATATCTATATATACAGAATGTACGCTATTATATTTATATATATAGCTATAAATACTCAAAACATGTAAAATAAATATTTTTTTATCTTTTTATATTTTTCTATGTTTTTATAAATTTTCTTATACTTTTTGCTATTTTTTTGTATTTTTAATTGATTAAAATGTCAAAACAGTGACTTATAATAATAGGTCAAATTGTTCTAGAATTTAAAAATAGCTAGTAATCTCTAAATTTTCCAAAACTCTTTTTAATATATATTTTATGAAATGGGTAAAATTCGAAAATAGAAATGAATATTTTTAGGTTTTTAGATAATTTTCAATAATTTTTTTATGGATTTTGGAGTTTTTTTTATTTTTAGTGATTTTTTTGTTATTTTTAGTGAGATTTGGTATGAAGTTACAAAAACATGCTAATAAATAACTTCTATTTTTTGGAATTTTTATAAATGGTTTTATATTTTTTTATTTTTAATTGCAAATAGGGAATAAATGCTCTATTTTTTAATTTTTATAAATAAAAAAATAAAGAAAAATGTCTCAACAACAATGTATATGGTAGAAAAATTTTTTAGGCATCTAACCTAATTTTCCTCAAATTTTTAGAGCATAAATGACATTTAATAAAACTAAAAATAATAAAAAGAAAATACAATGCTTGCATTGACCTTTTTGTAACTTCCTAAAAAAATTTCTTGATTTCAGAAACCCTTAAAGAAATCTAGGGCCAATAATAAAAAAATTCCCAAATTTATTCAATTAAAAAGGCACGACAGGGGTATTTTCTAATTACCATAAAGAGCAAGGTCCAAAATAAAAAATTATCCAAAGGTTATTACACCAGATTTAGAAATTAGTGAACTAAATTGAAATAACAAGATCCAGAGGGGTCCATCACAACATGCCTTCCCCCTCTCGTGTATGCGTACGTGAGGTGATGTGACGAGGGACCTATGTGCAAATAATAGAAAAGATATGGTTTTAAAATATAAATTTTACACAAATAATTAAACTACAGAGGAATATTTGTGGACTAAATAGAAAATACAAAAGTTGGGAGTGAAAGTATGCAAATTACCCCCTACTAGACATGGGTCGCTTGGACTCACGTCGCTTCCTTAATGGCTAATACCGCTTCATCGTTGGATGGTGCTAATTAGATTCCTGTTGAAGATTTGACGGCATGGCACGACTTGATCCAATGGTGGAGCTTCAAACTGGAGCAAGAGGTAGATTGGATGGTTACTTCTCTTTCTGAAGAACATGGAAGAACATTTGAACATGCGATCTTTGATCCATAATTCCTCCCTCTTCCGAGCTCCTCCGGTGATGCTCAACACATGTATTTTTAAATGGAATAAATTTTATATTTCTCTTTGTACTTTTATCTTCAAGATTCATGTTCAAGTTTATTGATTTTAGGTATAAAAATAGTAAAATAAAAGTGTCCCAAAATGTATTTATTGGGTAATAAAAAATAGAATTTCATTTTGAATTTGACCCTTATCTCCCCCTACTTTATTCCTTGTGGACCAAGTCATCATGATGACTAGGTATCATGGTTTAGGGTCATTCAATACCTTTGATATTTCATTTTGTTTCTTTTCTTTTCTTTATTCTTTTATTTTGTCTTTAAATACAACATCTTATGCAATATTTATAGTATAAAGAATATGTGTTAAGTTTGTACAAAATAATGCTATTTATATGAGTTTGCATAGGGATTGAAGACCAAAATGAAAGAATAAAGTTGATGAAATGGAGATTCATCAACTGTCTACCAACTATGTTGTGTCACGAGTCGTATCATCAAAGATCACCTACAAATTGGCCAAAGCCGCGTTCGACTCGTAGTCCTCAGCCTTTGAGTGTTCTGTTAGAGAAGGATCTGTCATGCCAGGAATGGCCTCTATGTCATCAAAGATGTAGGGTGATGCATCTATCAAGAAATTTTGCAGCTCCTAGCAAACCGCATCATATACAGCTCCTAGCAAACCACATCATATACATTGTCCTCTCCAGATGAGAGAGTATCACTCAGTAACTATTGGGGTTTTGTGCAATGTCCCAATTGTGTCTAACACTTTGCATTCTACCTCAGAAGGAGATGACTCGATGCTGTTTCTGAGTCAGGTCACTACCATTTTGTATACTTCATCTCTAGTTCTGCTTATCCACTTGGAGAACGGAACTTCATCTTCCCAATATGGCAATCAAATGAAGCTCTAATGATCCTAAGGAAAGGCCACCCTAAAATGACTTGGGATTCTCTCTAATGATTGGGGGATTCCATATCAAGGACAATAAAGTTTGTAAGGTATTCCTGCCACCCAATCGATAAGATAACGTTTCTAACCTTGCCCTTAGCCCTCTTAGAGGATTCATATACAAACTGGAGTAGAGCTCTGGAATCCTTAAGAGGCCCTAAGTTCAGCTTGATGTATAGGGATAAAGTTAACAAGTTCATAGCAGAACCATTATCTAAGAGAGTACGTGCAAATGAAATGTCATCAATATGACTCTCTACATAATGTGCACCCATATATCTCGTCTTTCTCAGAAGCTCTTGAATCTTGGTACAAGAAGTAGTGGCAATAGTAAGGAATTGTTTCTAAATATGGTTGTTTGGCTTCTTCCTACTAATCCTAGTAGGTGTGCATCTCACCTTAGGAATTTTTCAAAGTCATGATTATTATCTGCATACTTATCAAATGTCACTTTAACCTTGATATGTTCTTTACAGAACGATGCCATTTCGAGATCATCTTTTTGAATCTTTTTATCTCATGCTTTTCTATCGTAAGAGCACAGGGGAAGGTATTGAAGCATGAGAAGAAGAAGAAGAAGAAGAAAATAATCATAACCTAAAATATGCGGCTTTAGCATTCAAAGTAACCGAATTCTTCTTACAAATAGAATTATGTACAAACTTAAAACTAAAATAACGAAATAAAGACTGTGGAGTAGCTATGGTTAGTGCATCCTCCTCAAACTGGGGAGTAAGGTCCTACTCCTTGTCAAACTCACTTGAATCATGGAATCTTGTGTTCTTCATTTTTCTTCTTCCCTTTAGCTTTGGCCATCATCTTCTGATGCTTTTGCTACCGATGATGAATGTGTTGATGATGCCTCTCCTCTTCATCCTTTGAGGTCTCCTTAGGTAGATCCTTAGCTTTGTCCTCCCTATCTCGTTCCCGATAAGGTAGTATCACGATCTTTCCTCTCATGAGTAACATATGCTTAACATTATCAAATGAAAGGATCTCATGCTCAGATTTGGATAAATCTGAGTAGTATACTTGATCACGATGGGGTTGGACTAAACCAGAGCAAGAAGGGAGGTCGATGGTGCAAATATTTTGTCCTACCATCTGGAGATCGATTGATGTCGACCCTCATGTCATGTACTTAATTTATGCGTGCTCGAATCTCATCTAGAATATGCTGATATACATTAAAAGGACATGAAGCAGATGCATATGGGTTTGAGTTATGCCTAACCTGACCCTATTAAAGTGAGATTGTTAAGATTGACCATGTTGGCCTTGGCGGTGATACTGATGTTGTAGATGGGCATGTGAAAAAGAGCCTTGGTGGCCCAACTATCCTTACCGTTATTGATATTGATGAAATTATTGTTTCCTTGGTGGGTGAGTATACTATGCTTCTGGGTGTAGCTGTGAAGGATGAGGTGCAGGAGCAAAACTAGTGTTGTGTTATGCAGGAGCATGTCGATACTACTAATTGTCCCCTATTCTTACCCGCCTAGTGGTAGGTTCATTGTCATACCATATACCATTCACCTCCCACACTTGTGGAGGCTTCTCGCAAACTGTCTCTGTCTATGTCTCTACAATCGAATGCTGATGGATACAAGAATGGTCTTTTACCCATGTAGTACGAGGCTCATGCATCATCTGCTCATGTACATGATTTATGAACATGTAATCGTCTATCTTAATCGAGACTCGTTATAGTACATATGAATACACATCGATCAGAACCGAGCAGAGATCTCCACGAGGAGTGGCTCGATTAAATATTTTTAACTTGGATAAGTCTCGGGTCAAACTCAGGGACACATGCTCTCAATACAACTAATCTAGTTATTAATACCTAATTTAAGCTATTGACTTCAATATCTAGGTCAAGATGAGATAGACAATACAACATATTGAACATAATGTATGCATACACATTTTTATATGATTTTCATGCAATTAAATAAATGACATAATGCAACAAAAATAATGGAATGCAAAAATATGCCACTACATTAATATGCCCCTGAAATTATCAATTAATTAAGCACTAATTACAAAAATCAATTCCATGTTTGATTTGATGCATAAAATGACTCTATAGTTAATCAAATGGCATTTAAAAGAACATGTTAATGACAAATTCTATCTCCTTCATTCATCTTATTTCAAGTGTTGAATCATAAATTAAATGATGCCATTACTAGATAATCAAACTAGCATTACAATGAAATTGAAATTACTGAAATTGTAGTTTAAATGCCCAAGATATAGCATAAAGATAACAAGGGTATAACTGCAAGAAAACATAATGAATAATATAAACAAACATCACAAACATGCCCTTGGAGGGCATAAATGCATATTCATAAACCTGTAAAGCCTTCCCTGTAAAAGTTTATATGTAGTGGGGTATATTTGTAAATTTGGCAACCAGGCAATACTTTTGTGTAAATTATCTAGGAGAGCACATGAGGCTCACATACAAAGGACATGCTTGTCATTTGAAGAAATGCACGGGCGTCGATTGCAATTTCTTCGCACCTCACACGCTTAGCACACACGTAGAGGCTGAGAGTCAGGTGTAGACTAGGGCGGGTGACTCGGGCCCTTGTGGGTAGCTTGAGTAGCTTCGGTGGAGGCTCAGACCCACCGAGACAACTAGTTCTATCACTGAGGCTAGGGAGGCGTGTGAGCTGTCTGATCGAAACGATCAGACAGTGCCTATAACTCATCTTGATCTCCTCCTCCTCCTTCTCACGGTGGCGGTGATGGGGCTCTAGTCTCCTATGTCATTCTCCAAGCTCGTTGAGGATCCCGAGACCTTACCTGACCTCTGATGAATGTCAAGAAGATGTGAGGGTCCTCTGGGATAGCTTGGAGTAGAGGAACATGGCCCCTTCGTCGGAGCATATGCTCTAAATCGGAGCCTTCTCCATTTCTCCGATCATTGAAGGATTTGACCAGCAAAATGGTTAGGTGGATAGTCGAGGAAAGCACATGGTGTGTGTGCGTTTGAAGTGTGAGTTAGATGAGGACCTGATCGGACATGGGAAGAGGAGGTCCAGTGGGTCGTCAACTTTGATGATGGAGAAAAGGGTGTGAGGTGGTTAGGTGTGTAGAAGGAGGAAGACTGTGTGCAAGACCCTCTCGAGGATCATGGATCCTCGGTTAGATGGAAAGGGGGTTAGGGTCAAGGCACGGGAGAGGGAAGTTAGGTCTCAGTCGTGAGTGTTCAATTGGCATGTAGGTTGCTCGAAGCATTGGAAAAAAGGACGAAGTCGGGTTGGTTGCCACTGGCGACGTAGGGAAGAGGTGGCATTGGAGGTTGATGATGAGTCTCAACCATTGGATCATTTGATCCAACGACTAAGAGAAGGGTGCGATGGGGGTGGACCTAATAAAATCTGATGATATAATCAGATAGTGGGGTTGCGAGCAGGCATGGATAGATCAGATTATTATCTATTAGAATGATCTAATGGTTGAGAGGGAAGGCATGTGGCAAACAAGGGGCGGGCCACGAGGGTGGATGTAGAGGCGCCACGTGGCCCAATAGGAGTTAAAGAAAATAGAAAAATAGTTAGAAAAAGAAAATAAAATGTGTACAAGCTTCAAATGAAAAAGTGTTGAACATGAAAGTTGTAGATCTATTTGAGATCTACAACTTTCATGTAGAACTCAAAATGAAAATACCACTTATATACGAACTAATATTTTTACACATATTTTTAAGTAAATAAAATACTCACTTTAATTTCTTTTGAGTTTTTTTGCATTTTCGATTATAAATAATATGAAAACAATTATATACAATTTTAGTCTAATTTTTATGGGACTTTTAATAAAAAAAATATAGAAATTAAAGGCACAATAATAGGTTATTTATATATAATAATTAGGATTAATTATGTACAAAGGATTAATTATTAATGTTAGTGAATTTATAATGTATCTTATTGGATTGTTTAAGTTAGAGGGATAATAAATGAATAATATGATGATAAATCTTGGATTTATCACCCCCTGCACTTAAACCTTGCTCATCCTTGAGCAAATAAAGGATGAATAAGTTGAATTGATGTATAATATGTATTTGAATATACAAGATGACTCATTTTGAACTCTCAGATTTAGTGATTTTAAGATTCTAAGTTGAACCTAATCTTAGTCAAAAGGAATCCAAGTTCTCTAATTACCAGACTCTTTATTGATACATATAGAGTAAGGATATGACATCTAGTGTATACTACATTTATAAGAGCAGAATCAAAGTGTCACTCAAAGGTCCAGTCCAAGAGACTCTCCTAAGGATCCAATCCTCGATACTAGGGATTAAATCATTTATTGCATCCAATCCACCGTCCCTTTAGTTGTCATACTTAAAAGAGAAGATGGAAAGCCATATGATGAAGGGCATAGGTTTGTGTCATTTCTTCTCTCCCTCTCATTGGAATAAGGATCATCTCGAGTACAATATTAACGCAACATATATATATTTTGATGTTGATCAGTGTGTTCGTCAAGAGTATGTTGAGTCATATGCATCTGTTTTCATGTGAGTACATCAGGGTGTGTCTTTTTTGAGTATTTATCATACCTTCAACACCTATACTTGTATCATTATAGTTGCAGAACCTTTTTGGGTGCTAGACCGACTCACAAAATGCTAAAATGTTGGTACAAGTGGACACTTTGAAAGGTTGGGAGCGCTCGCCTTTGATGGAAGCTCTTTTGAATGTATCTTTGTAGTGTGAGCGCTTTTCAGCAACATTTTTCTTTTCTTTTCTTTCTAACTAGCTTCAATGCTTTTACCAAGTTGGCTCACATTGATCAACATTTTTATTAGGTTTCATCACACCCTGGTACATAGGTCAATATCACAATATAGTAAAAGAACTTGTTCACATACTGGTTTTGGTTGTTGATTCTCATATTTCATGAAGCCTTCATTAATTTTATCTCATCTTTAACATCATAGAATCATGTCCAAACTCAAATCCCCCATCCCAGTTTCTCAAGTGAAACCTAAACTCATCACATCATAACTGTAGTTGTGCATGTGAAATGTTGGTCATATGTTTTAGGTAGAGATTTAGTATGCAATATAACACACATATCTTTCATACTATGGAAGTCTGAATACTAAGTCATAGACCATAATGATTACGGTTGGTTAACTTTGAATTAAAAAACTATATAAACTAAGTATTTTGAACTCTTCAAACCTTGTGTGAATGTGTAAGAGTCAGGGATGGAACCAACTATTAGTTAGTGTTTTTTTTATTTTTTTAAATTTTAAAGATAGAGTGATATATGTACAAACCAATTATTAGTCTCATTTACACCCTCATTTTGTAAATAATTCAAAAATATTTTACAAACCAGGTCACATAAATATAGATTTTCCAAATATTTTACTAATGATTTTTTAAAAACAAGTCAAATTCCCATTTTTGTAATTATTTTAAAATATTTTTCAACACGCTGTCACATAGTTATAAAAATTTTCAAATCATTTTACAAATATTTTTACAAAAATAAGTTGAAAAAGGTACTTTATCCTTAGCCCCAAAATAGTTTTTTAAAAGTAAAAATATAAGCTATGGAAAAAGTATACATGAATATATATATGGCACCCCCATACTTAGCTTATGTTATGTCATCATAGCACTAAGTGATATGAAGCCATAACTCATGCTAAATATAAAGAGATATTTTGGAACTAACTCAATATTCCTTCTTATACTTAGGTTAAAAATAACCTAAGTATAAGAGGAAGACACAAGAGATAAGTGAGATGAGTAATGAATAGAAGTGTAACTCTGGTCCCCCTTATACTTAGGCTGAGAAGAGCCTAAGTAAAGAGATATGGAATGAAGATGAAGGGATTTGAGATGAACAATCCAAGAAGGTTTGGTTCCCCCTATACGTAGGCTGAAGAGTAGCCCAAGTATTTAGAATGTGGAGCTACATATATAGGAATCGGAACACAAAGGGCTAGAGTAAATGAATCTATTTTAGATGAATTGAATCTATTAGATGTAAATGGAGTCTTTAGGGTTTTACAGGAGTGGTTAAAAAGTCACAATCGAAGATCAACCAAACAAGTAAAATCCCATGAGTTCACCAAGTCCTACATGAAGACAAATAAGTATTGGTCATTTTATCTTTTTGATTTTATTGGTGATAGTCCAATATAGCATCCATTACGCACATGTATAACGGGGATTTTGAGCACTATCCTAAGGATATGTCCTCACCTCTTAAACATGCATAATAATACATGTGTACAATGTGGGGTTTCCTCTCTCATAATACAAGGTTCATTTTACTTCATTAATCAGGTCAACTTGCATCATCAGTCCCAACTTCAAGCTTGAGGTTATCACTTAAGTTAAAGTGTGAGCAATTAAGCATTCATCATCTACCGTCCAGTTCCAATTCCATTAAATTCTCAAGTTGTAAATCAAGACTGCGAATCGAAAAACCCCCATACAAACGATAAAACATGATGCATGCACGAGAAAGGAATACTCACAGTGCCTCCAACTCTCTTCATGCAAGTGTAAGACTAAATTAAAAATCTATATTAGCGGGAAAAAATGAATTGATTTTTGGGTTAAGTGAAGCGATGTTATGTGTGTCTAGTTGAATCTTATGAGATGAAGTGAATCTCATCAGATGCATTGATAATGTGTCCTAACTACAATCAAAACGCATCCAATATATCATCTAAATAATTCTTAAAGAGTCACGTACCTAATCCTACTTTTGAACACTCAAGTTGAGTCCCACTCGGGTTAGGGGTGAAACATGCTCAGCACACATCAGTTAGTAATGTCCATAGTCCATATTTACAAATGCAAGTTCTAAAATGAGAACTGTCGTAAAAGATAATTATTACAACACATATATACAACAAATAGAAATGAAAATATAAATGCCAATTATTTCTTTTAAGTTTTCGAAAAGGTGCTTTTGCGGCTCCTCGTAGCGGGAGCTCCTGACTCCTCACCTCTGCATCTCCCAAGCGTCCTTAATCGTCGCAGACCCTACCAAAAAAGCAATGAGTAAGATACATCAAAAGAAATAATTAAGCAATGAGACATAACACAACAAAAAATAATGCAAGTTAATAACAAAATAGATTGACCTAAATATTATAAAAATCAACTTAATTAAATATTAAAACCTAATTAATTACGAAGATTCAGTGTCTCCATCAACGACACAAACTGATGAACGCGTAATCGACTATCTTAATTGAGTCTCATTGTAATACGGTCGAATACACATCGATCAGAACCAAGCAAAGATCTTCGCAAGGATTGGCTCAGTTAAATATTTTTAACTTGGATAAGTCCAAGATTGAACTCAGGGACATGTGCTCTCAATACGATTAATCAGGTTATTAATACTAAGTTAAGAAAATGATTACAATATCTAAGTCACGATGAGACAAACAATACAACACATTGAACATAATGCATGCATGTAAATTTTTATATGATTTTCATGCAAGTAAATAAATGACATAATGTAACATAATGAAATGGAATGCAAACGTATGACAATGCATTAATATTCCCCTGAAATTATCAATTAATTGATCACTAATTACAAAAATCAATTCCATGCTTGATTTTATGCACAAAATAACTCCATGTTTAATCAAATGGCATTTAAATGAACACATGAACAAAACATTAAATCTCCAATTCATTGTCATGTTTCAAGTATTGAATCATAAATAAATTGATGACATTAGCTAGATAATCAAACTAGCATCACAATGAAATTAAAATTACTAAAAATGGTATTCAAATGCTCAAGATATAGCATAAAGAGTCCAAGGATATGATTGCAAGAAAACATAATGAAGAATATATACAAACATCACAAACATGCACTCGAAGAGGCATAAATGCAAATTCCTAAATCAGCTAGGCCTTCCCTATAAAAGTTTATATGCACACATGTGTATATATATATAATTTTGGGAATCACACAAGGCTTTTTACGTAAATTATCTAGGAGAACATGTGAGGCACGTGTGCAGAGGAATTGCTTTTCATTTGATGAAATACACAAGCATCATCTGTAATTTCTCCATACCTCACGTGATAGGAATGCGTGCAAAGGCTGGGAGTGAGGCATGGACGGAGGCAGGTGAATCGAGCCCACGTGGGTGGCCCAAGTAGCTTTGGTGGAGGCTCAGACCCACCGAGCCAGCTGGTTCTATTGTCGAGGCTAGGGAGGCTAGCAATATTAGACTTAGATATGTTTGATCAAAACGATCAGAGGATGCATGTAGCTCATCTCGATCTCCTCCTCCTCCTTCACACGATGGTGATAATGGGGCTCTAGTTATGCAGCTTGGGCTCTTACACCATCCTCCGAGCTCACTGAGGATCCTTAAACCTTACCTAACCTCTAGCGAAGGTCAAGAAGATGCGAGGGTCCTCTGGGTTGCTTGGAGCAGAGGAACAAGGCCCCTTCGTTGTAGCACATGCTCTAAATCAGAGCCTCTTTCATTTATCCAATCATTGAAGATTTTGACCAACAAAATGGTTAGGTGGATAGCCGAGTCATGTGTGCTGTGTGTGTGTGCAAAGTGTGAGTTAGATGAGGACCTAATTGGGCATAGGAAGATGAGGTCTAATGGGTCCTCTGCCATAATGATGGAGAAATTAGGGTGAGGTGGTATGGTGTGTAGAAGGAGGAAGATGGTGTACAAAACCCTCCGCGAGGATCATGGATCCATGGAGAAGGTCAAGGTCGGCACAGATCGGGGTGAAGGATTATATACACATGAGGAAAAATAAAAGAAAACAAAGCAAAAATAAGATTTAAATTACCTGAAGCTCGAAGATGATGGTCTGTTAGTCTGGTGGCTTGGACTGAGTCTCAAGAGGAGCCTCCATTCTTCGCTCGACTTGGGTAGCCTACCCAAAGAACTCGAACAACAACCCTAAGGGATCTGTAGCATGGCTGGAGGCAGGTCGACAACAAAGCAATCAGTCATCTTCGCACCATCTAGCCTCACTCCTTTGTCATAGGAGGAGGAAGGTTAGGTTATGCTTGTGAAATGGTGGACCCCATGCATGAGCGGCGGTGACAGAATTTGAAGAAGAGGTGGCACAGACCAGGTGGTTAACTCAAGGCTTCAGCTACCCACTAGTTTATGGAGGTTAGATGGAAAGGGATGTTAGGGTCAAGGCATGAAAGAGGGAAGTTAGAGATTAGTCATGGAGTGTTCTGTTGGCGAGGGGGTTCTTGGAGCGGTTGGAAAAGGACAAAATCATGGTGGTTACCACTCACGACGTGGTGAATAGGTGGCGTTAGAGGTTGACAATGAGTCTCAGCTCTTGGATCATGTTATCTAATGATCGAGAGAAGGACGCAAAGGGGCAGACCTGATGAAATCTGATGATATTATCAGATGGTGGGGGCACGAGTGGGCATGGATGGATCAAACTAAATCTATCATAACAATTTAGTGGTGGAGAGGGAAGGCGGGTGGCAAAGAAGGAGATGGCAAAGCATGCCAAACAATTTTTTCTTTTTTTAAAATTTTTTATGTTTTTTATTTTTTAATTAATTTGATTTTTATTTTGAATTATTTAGTGGACTTATTTACAGGATAAACATACAATATTAATCTATTTTGATTAAGAGTTGTATTTTGTTAATTTATTGAATTTACGGACTTTTATTTGATAGTTTATTCAGAGATTCAACTAAGAATAATATATTAAGATGATTAATCACATATTCATCATCAGCAGGACACGTAGGTAGATGTGGAGGTGCCACATGTCCAATAGGAATTAAATAAAATAGAAAAATAGTTAGAAAATGAAAATAAAATATGTACAAGCTTCAAATGAAAAAGGGTTGAACAAGAAAGCTGTAGATATTTTTGAGATATACAACTTTAATGTTGAACCCAAAATTAAAATACCACATATATATGAACTAATATTTTTCCAAGTATTTTTATGTAAGTGAAATGCCCATTTTAATATCTTTTGAGATTTTTTGTATGTTTGATTTATAAATAATGTGAAAATAATTATATACAATATTAATATATTTTTTATGGGATTTTAATAATAAGAAAATGCAGAAAATAAAGGCACAATAATAGTTTTATTTATATACAATAATTAGGATTAACTATATACAAAGGATTACTTGTTAATGTTAATGAATTAATGATGAATCTTATTACATAGTTTAAGTTAGAGGGATACTAAATGAATAATATGATGATAAATCATGGATTTATCAAATTATGAACACAATAAACATGAGTAAAAGATGTAGTCAAGGCGTGTATCTTTATCTTATATACCCTTTCAGACAATTCCTCCATCTTCTTAGGCAGCTTAGCCAAACCATCCAGTTCAGTTAGTTTGTGTAACTCACTAACTCTTTTATTGATCTGCTCAACTAATGAAAGCTTGCCAGTGATAATTCCAATGCTAGGAATCAAGTCTCTGGCAATATCTATGATAGCTTGTTTACCCCTCCTTATATAGAAGAGTAAGAGGGGTTTCAACAGACGCCTTGCTAGTGGTCTGTGAATGGCTAATATCAGTCATCTACTTATATACCTTCCAAATGGTATCCGTTCCCTTAGATAAGTAGCTGCATCCACATGAAATGCTCACTAACCGTTGCATCTCAGGGGTGAGACCACTGAAAAGAGACTGAACCAACATGGTTGACTCCATGCCATGACATTGACACTTCTATATTAAATCCTTGAACCTTCCCCATGTCTCATAAAGTGGCTAGTGCGGCAATTGGGTGAAGCTCGTTATCCTGGTCCTCATCTTATTAGTCCTACCAAGAGGGCAAAACTTCTTCAAAAACAGATCTTTAAATGGAGCATATGTGGTTATAACTACCCCAAGTTCTTCAGCAAGTAAGCCGCCTTATCACCTAAGATAAAGGGGATAGATCTCAGTCGTATGTAATCCTGACTAACCCTAGGGTAACTAAAGTTGTCACATACCGGCTTAAAATATCCAATGAATGAAAATGGTTCCTCGAATGCATTCCCGTTGAATTTAGGAAACAATGATAGGAAATGTGACTTCAACTCAAAATCAATTTCAGGAGCTACTGGTCACAACCAATTATAATTATGATATAGGGTCAGATTATATGCATCTATCATCTGCTTATCAACACCCACATTCAATTAACCCATATGTGTTTTAAGTAGAGTATTCTGTTGCTCAACTACAACAAGTCTAGCTAAGATAGCCTACAAGGGGTCTTCACAATCCTATTCATCTGGTTGTTTCTTAGGAGGCATCATAACTACTGAATCTTGGTCACCTTCATCAAAAAAGGGTTGAGATTAGAAGAATATGTTGTAGAAATCAGATGGAACTCACAAAGGTGAGGTCTTCCTCAGTGAGAAGAGAAGAAAGATTGGTCTGGGTTTGACCACATCCTAAGTGTGAATTTGTGCAATTGAACTCAAGAATAGAATCATCCTGAGCCCAAGGATGTTTATGAAAGCGATTCTCTTGGGCCTCAAAAGATGTAATATTTGAGGGGTTGAAGGAGAGTTTCGCAAAGTTCCAACAACACTCCCCCAGATGCATCTTCTATATAAAAAAGAATCGGAAAGAGAACAAATAAGTGAACCAAGAGATGATTTGGTCTCACAAAAAGGCATTTAAATCATGTGATCTTCAAACACACACAAATCAAATATAATACAAACCCTGTATTCACCAACTTCACATGGTGAAGGCTACAAAGGTCCATCCAATTATCTAGTTAGTTTTAAATAGGTGATAGAACAATATTATGTATCTGTTACACATTGGTGTGTATCCACGACGCCTAGATGTGGTGTAATATTCCTCAATAAAAAGAGTGATTTTCCCAGACTACTAGTTTATATCACACCCTTAATAGAGATATTAGACATGCACACCCAAAACATCGATTATGGTCGGAGGCAAGTACTTGCAGCTCCCAAACCTACAAAAGTTGGATCTAGAGACTTAGAGTTCAAGTCCATGGTTTTGGGCTCTATCCTTATGGATGCACACCGACCCTCTCAAGTTTGGAGGTAAGTCCATGCAAGCAAGGATGGGATTTACTCTCCCATAAGACAAGGTAGATTTTATTCTAAGTTGTTAGATCAACTTGCATTAGCAATCCATATTTTACTCTTAGGTTACAACCTAAGTATTTAGTTGAATAGAAAATATGTTCCTAATGTCAGTCCTGATTCCTTTTCAGCTAATGTTAAAACAACTCAAGAGGGGGAATCAAGAAAGCTGAATGCAAATGATAAATCAATGATGTATGCTCAGTTAGGAATACATATAGTGATTCCCAGCACTCTTCATGTGGGATGCTCAACAGAATAAAAAAACTATCTATATCATATGCAAGTCATTGAAAAACTCTCATAAGAATAAGTTCTATTATTGGGTAAGAATTGAATTAGTTTGAGCTAATCAGAATGAGATATGGTGCATCTATAAAGTGAATATTTACATGTCCTAATTTAATCGAGCACAAGCAAAATTCCTAGACAGCTCTAATATGTGTGTGCCTTTCTAAATATCGACCACTTAATTCGAGTTCCACCCTTTAAATAAAGGATGAAACATGTCTCAACATACATAAAAGAGAATAAAATGTCTAGAGTCTCTAGTTACAATCACGAGTTCCCAATTGAGAATTGATGGATATGACAATAATTATTACAAATTATTTTATACAAATAGAATACATACAAAAATTAATCTACTTTATTTTAAGCTTTCTCTCTACTTCATTCAACCCAAGTGTGGTTTTCTCAGCGAGCAGCTCCAAGCATCTCCCCTCTACATAGCCCTAGTCTCCTTGGCTCCTCATGCCCTATCCACAATGTAGCTTGGTTAAATCAGATCATCTAGAGAGATAAATGTAGTTAAATCAAAAAAGGAATATAATCACCAAAACAAATATGGGAACAAAATGCAACAAAGATGATGCTTGACCTAAACATCACAAAAATCACATAAAATAAATATGGTGAGTGAGGACTTAAATGCAAATTTCTTTAACTAGGTTGTGGATGCTGCAAGTAGCCCAATCACATGCACAATGCATGTGGTATACATGCCCGACTGGAGGCTCGGGTGATGAAGTTGCTCGGGCCATGTGGATGTTGTAGGTGCTCCAGGTTAGGATTGGGCCTATCAAAGCTCGAAGAAACAGAGCCACGCTCGAGGTAGATCAGGACCGTAGGATCTAATCCTTTGAGGCTTCATCCAACAACATCTGTAACTCCTCCAGGTGGTGGCTCCTCTACGTATGGTGGCTCTTAAGAAGATCTCAAACGAGGCTCTTGCTCCTCCTTTGTCCTCCTCAGGTTGTTGTAATGGTTGGGTAAGCTCCATGGAGGGATGTTGAAGATGGTGGTAGATAGAGGAAGCAACATGGATGTCTAGAGCTGCTAGTCGATGAACGATCATCGGAGGCATAGCATGAGAGCAAAGAAGCTTCCAAGCTTCCGATTAGTGAACCATTTAGGTACATGCATGGTTAGATAGGTATAACCAAAGCGGGGGGTGTTCTAGGGGTGATTTGAGGCGGAATAAAGGGCCAAGGATCGTGTAGGAAATGGAGCCCTAAATGGATCCTCATCCTCGCAGGATGAGGATAGTGTCAGAGAAGGAAGAGATTTAGAGAAGGAGAAAGAACAATAGAAGGTGTGCGTGACGATGGTTGATGTTTGTTGAAGTTGTGGAGCCAATCAAATTTAGGTGAAAGTGTTTGTATTGTATTGAATAAATGGGAGAAACGTGAAGGGGGCAAATACTGGGGATCACCTAAAGATTGAAGTCAGAATCAGGGAAGCGATTGGAAGCATGGGCTAGAGCTTTGGAAACTCATGAGCCTTTGCTTAACATGAACGGTAAGGGCATGAAGCTCGAGCAACTTTAGATGGCTACAATGGAAGTACCTGACCTTCGGATCGCTCCAGAGAGGAAACCTCGATTGTCGCTCAACTTCTCTCTCTCTCTCCATGTCATAAGAGGCAAGGAAGGGTCTCGGAGGGCGTTTGCACAAGGATGGATAGGCAGCAACTGACACCTCCACTTTGGTTTTGATCGAAGCAGCAGTTGGTGGAGGCGTTAGTTTCAACTGACGATATGCCACCGAGTTTAGGTGGACAGGTGGTGTAGAGAAGTTGGTGAAAGAGAGGACTAAATCAGGCGTCGTTTGACACCAGAATCATGGGAGAGGACACATGAAGTGGTGGTTGGATAATGGAGAAGAACCGAATGTCGAAGCAATTGGAGATGCTAGACACAACAAATGGAGGTTGACGATGATCCCTAGCTATTGAATGAGATGAATCAGACGATTAGATTTTGAGGAGTGGAGGACTAAAAATCCATCATCTGATGATTAGTTCAAACGATCGCTAATGTGGTAGATCTGGAGGAATATGAGTCATTTGATCAACATATCAAATGGCTAAGAAGAGAGGTAGGAAGAGACGAGGGAACATGCCACATGGCACCCCCAGAGGCAGCCACATGGTCCAATGGGGAAATTCTAAATCCAAAAATAAAAGAATAATAAAAATAAAGTATGAGGTCAAATAAAAAAGCATTCAACATGAAAATTGTATATCTTTTTGAGATCTATGACTTCTGTGTAGAATTCAAAATCAAAATACATCATATATACATAGTAGAATTTTTATAGTTATTTTTCGATTGTTTTGTTTTTTTATTTTTAATAGAGTTATATTTACACTATATTATGTAAACATTTATTCTGATTTTTAAGCATTTAGATAAGTAGAAAATACATGGAATAAAAGGGAATACATAGTTAAATATGTATAATATTTACAAGATGATTTGATCCTTTATTTATTTGCATTAATTAACATTAATTACATACATGGCGTATATTATTAACTCTAATTAAGCGATTTATTTGTTGAATTGGTTTAAATAGATGGCTAAAAATTAAATAATATGTAGATGAATCTAGGGTTCATCAATAACTCATTTTGGAACACATCATCGACATCTCACACAATCATAATTTCCTTGACCATCTGACCATGGGTAGCGAATTTAACTATGTAGGTAAGAAAAACCTACTCACCCCTGACTGAGAAACCAATATGCCCCAGTATGAAAGTGTACTCAACATCACTATCAATAGTACATTTATCAAACTGAACATCTGGCAGTTATTACAGACAGAAGGTTGATGCCTTCTCAAAATACTCCATGTTCTTGTGATATGAGAAATCTTGAAAACGAACCCATCCAAGTAATGATGCTTATGTAAATACAACAATCACCTACCTTAAATTATTAACACATGAAAATCAACTTTGCGAGGTGGTCGTGTGATCTCACAAGGCGGAACCACAGTCGCTGAAGTGGACACTACCGAAAGCGGACGAATTCAACAATTAACCCATAGATAGTAGTAAAGTAATGAAATGCGAATATGGAGTTAAAATTTATTATAACCCTACAAATGAGTGTATAGTGGTCAAGTATATGTAGGGAGTCGAACACATGAAACATACGGTTGTAGCTTATTCTTTATTTCTAAATAATATGTATATGTATGTGTGTGTGTGCACGTGCTATTTACTTAGTTTTTTGCGGATTTATAATTATTTATTATTTTATGGATTTATTTTATTTTATTTATTTTATTTTCTTTTTTTCTGATTTTTAATTCATTTTTTCTTTTTAGAATAACAATAGGTCTATTTATATAACTATATGTAATAATATATAATATAAGCTATATATATTGTAATATATATATATTCAGTAAATATAAATAAAAATGATCCTTTTTATTTTTTAAAAGGTTTAAAATATATTTAGGTTTTCATAATAATAATATTATTAAGTATATATAAAGACATATATGTATATATATGCTATATAGGAATTTTTATTTACAATTATATCTAAAAATGCTTAAAAATAACAAAATAAATTGTTTTTATCTTTTTTTATTTTCTCTATTTGTGTGATTTTGTTATATGATTCTTGCTAATATTTATGTATTTTTAAAGTTCAAAATAGTCCAAATCAGGGAATAAATAAATAAGCCAAATTATTTGAGTTTAAAAAAAAAGATCAAAATAAGTGAAAACTATTTTTAATATGTATTCATAGAAATATAGAACATAAAACTATTTTTTATTTTTGAGATTTTGTCTCATTTTATAGGGTTAGGAGGCTTTTCCAATTTTTAGGATTTTCTTTTGATATTTTTTGTGATTTTTGGTCTAGAGTGATAAAATATAATAATATATATTATTTAATTTTCAAAATTTTTAAAGAAGGTTTTATAATTTTTTAATTTTTATATCTAAACAGAGAATAAAAAATCTCTTTTTGATTTTTAATAAATGGAAAATGCAAATAATATTCTAAATAAAATGCATAAAGTGAATGAGAATAAAATCAAGCACCTTCCCCAATTTTCCCATGATTTCTGGAGCATAGGAACAAAGTATACATAAATAAAATGCAAAGAAGTGATACAAAACATGGTAAGGGTATAATTGCAATAAAAATAAAATATTAAGAGGTCTATGTAAAATACCTAGAATTTTTGAACTATATTTACAAATTTTTAAACTAAATAGAAATACATAAACCAAGAGGGGTATGGTTGAAATTTTCCCAACTCACATAGGGGACCACATGAGTTGAGCTAATGTGGACTATTATGTAATATGCAAAAACCTTTAGGGGCCAAGTGCAAAATTTACACCAAAGTTATGCCTTAGTTTAATATTTATAAGATTGTATTTTAATTACAAAAGGCGACGGTGTATGCTCGGAATTTACGAAGTATGGCGTGTGTTTTGCATGTGTGGCACGGATAGAGGGCTCTCGATGAACACGCCGCCCGCGTGAGATCTAATGGTGTTGAAGGCACATCGCTTCGCTTAATTGAACGCTCCAGATAAAATCTGGAACGAGGGTTCTGATCGGACGACACCTGATATCTCAAGAAGAATGCCAAGAACACCTTCAGGTCTTGTCTTTGATCGATGAATCCCCCCTACTCCTATCCTCTTTCTTCTCTATGACCATCTCAGAAGCTCCATGGGGCCTCGTCGCACTTGCTAGTATGCATCAATAGCATCCACCTCCCTTCGTAGGGGATTTGGAAGGTCCTCCTTTCATGGCAGCCTTGAATAATAGAATAACGCTCGTAACGGCTCCAAGCATCTTCTCGCACCTTATCACCTGCAAAAAATGATGCAGGGCTCGAAAGCAATGCTCTCGACCCATTTAAGAAGCTGAATAACATGCAAATGATGTATGGCTATGAGCTTCCGACGGAGGGTGAAAGAGGAATCTCGATTCACCTTGATTCGAGCAGAATCAAGGGCGGATTGACGAGAAAAATAAGGAGAAGTTGATGAGAATGGATATAGACGTGACGGCGAGTCGGAATACAGTCAAGAGACACAGTGATTTTGACCTGGAGCTTAAGCTCCAGGTCAAAGGGTATTTTTGAATTAAGCCTAAATTATATGCTAAAAAATTGAAATTAAAGAGTGGAATTTAATCATGTAGCTAACTATTTCCTATAAATGCAAAAAGAGGCCTTGATTTGGTCCAAGGACCAAAGATGCAAAACTGATGGAGGGTTGCTCTGTTAATGGTGTGGATTGACTCAAGCAAGCTTCCTCCTCGCTACAGAATGACTGGGATTGCTTCCTGTCACCAAACCTCCCACTTAGCACATGATATAAGGGGCTAAGATTCATGGCAAAGAAGGTTCACTTATAGGCGGAGGAACGACAGACTTCAAGGAGGGATTGCGTGCAGCTCGACGGTGGTTCGTGAGGAGTAAGGGGTGGGCAAAGGTGAGGGAAGGTAGGGCTGCAGAATCGTGGGCTACTCGAGGGAGAGGGAAACATGGAGGTGGATTGGAAATGGGGAGAAGAGGGGTTGCTCGTGAGGTCTGACGGGTCGGCTGAAGGAGACTGTGTAGTTGACAGTGGTCAACTCACGGAGGTCCATGTGGACCAACCAGGAAAAGGACTGAATTAATTATTTCGTAAATTCAACTAAAAATAGAAATTGATTTTATAAAATTAAAGATAAACATAAAACATATTTATCATTTTATGTAGTATCTTATTTTGATTTTTATTTATTTTACAAGTTAATTTATTATAGGTTAATATTTACATGTATATATATATATATGTAAATATGCATGTATTTTATACATTTTATTTAAATTTGTATTTTATATATTTTTTATTATATACATGTATTTATATATTTATAACTTATGTAATTACATATTTCGATATTTTTACTTTGTTTCTCTGAGTTTATTTATATATAAAGTAGTTATCTACATGTATCATTTAGGTATATTATAAGTAAACTCTACCTATATATCCTATAGCTTTATTTATTTTATTTATTTATTTAATGTTTTTATTTTATTTTAATTATGTACATGTGTTTTATTTTTTTGACAAATTTATAAAAAATATAAGAAACCTTAAAATATAAAAAATAAATAAATTGAATATTTTATACAGGTATGTTGCACAATGAGGGCCCAAAATCCAATTTTTGCATATTAACTCCAAATTGACTGAAACAAACCTTCATTAAATAGATAATTTAATTTTATGACAATAAAAGGGAGTTTTGTATATTTTGAATTTGTATGGAGAAGATATAGGATTGCAAAGTTTTCTTTATGGCTTTTAATTTTGTGTCTCGGGCACTATGTGTGTTATTTTTTAGTGAAATCAATTTTGTGTTTTCTTTGTATTTTTATGTATAATGTTCATGTTTAGGATTTATTAATTTTAGGGTATAAAAATAGTAAACAAAAATAGGTCTTAAAATGTAATTATTGGACTAAAAGAATATTGGCCATATGAGCTCGAGGCGAGCCATCTCTAGATGAAATGTTATTGTAATGTTGATATATTAATAAAAGTTATTGATTTATTTCACACCCTGCCTGAGGTTAAATTAATGAATGCACTACAAGGTCCCTTAGTACAATTAAGGTTATGTACCATGGCCATCTTAATGATCATACAGCTGTTGATTCAATAGTTGAATCATAGAGGATGATACTTGGATGAATATCTAAGGAGTTAGATTGAGGACTCATCAAGCACCATCAAATGATTATTATGAGATGATCTCCGGCCTAAGAAGGAGATGACAATCCTTCTCTACAGGCTGATATCACACCGACCTCTTGACGCAGGTCCTCTGCATAAGGATAGAGATTCAGAGGTGTCAGATAAATTAGGTCAAAGAGTCGACTTAACAAGATCGAGATAACCAAGACCTATATTGCATATTGTCATGATATAGGCATGCATCCTCAGTCCGAAGATATATGTATTTCTATATGTCTGAATATGTACATTTGGCAGACTGGTGACGGGTCCTAAATTGCCCTATGTTAATTTGCTTGAATTTATCGTACGTTTAAATTAATGTCGCTTTCTTGTAGGCAAGCAATCGAAATCGGTCAAGAAATAACCGTAAGAAATTTAATCAATTTTATTCGACGTGGTTTTATTTTTATTTTACTTGGGCAAGTCCCAAGATTGAACTCAAGGAGGCAAAGGAATAGCCAAGAATTTTGTCTATCAAAGATCGTGCACGGTTTTTGAGGAGGTCTTTTTTTGGTATTTTTTAATGTATTTTTGGACGCAAAATGCAAATGTGATCAATTTTAGGGACTAAAATATAAAGATCAATCAAAAGATGTCCGAAAAATATGAAACTTTGTCGAGATGTTAATTATGATGAAATGAATGCACAACAATTATTTTGGAATTTTTGGATGCAAGATAAATATTTTATGGATTTTTGAATGCAAATAATGTGAGTTTCAATATTTAATTATAATAAATATTAAACCTATTTATTTTAAGGAATAAAATTATCCAAGATCTATCATTAGGTGATCGATCTCAAAAAAATCCTAAACATCAAAAATACGAGATTTAATTTCTACTAAAAATTAAATATTGAAATATGTAAAATAATTTTTATAAGGCAAATTATGCATGCAAATGCAAATCTTTTTGGGCTTGATGTAACATACAACGAATTCTACAATCCATGAATTTTCAGTAATTCTCAGAGCTATGGTTAATTAGTTATGAATTTTCAAGCATAAAATAGGAAAAATATGCAATTTTCCACAAAAATATTGATTAATAATTAACCACAAATCACGAAAATATCATACATATGCCAAGATGTAGAGAATTAGTTCAAAAACATCATGCAAATTTTTGTTAAATAAAATGATAGCAATATGTTTCTTAAACAATAGGTAGACGTTAGGGTTCTAATTGCAAAAGTACAATAAATAAATAATGAAGAATATGTAGAACAAGTGCCAAAGTCTAATTACCAAAAATCTGGGGGCAATTTCTGCAAAATTCCCACGGGGCTCATGCTGCGCACGTACCCTTAGGGAGCCTGGACTTGGAAGATGAAGTGGCGGAAAGTTGGGGGCGTACTAGCAATTTACCTAAGGATCATGTGCCCGGCACGTGACCCCTGGGTGCTGGATCTGGAAATGATAACTTGGTCTTCCAGGGATCTTGGCGCAAAAAAGCCCTCCCCCACGCGTGCTTGGTCACATGAGAAAGGGGGGAGTTCTCTGGGCGGCGTGCCGGTGTCTATGGCAGTGACTTAGCTGGACGATGCGGTAGAGGCGGAACCGTCGATGAGGAAAAACCTCGACTGGGCGACACATGCCACCGTCAAGGATATGGCAATGGAAGCACTTGATGTTGAAGCGACAGATGCCGTTTGTTGAAGTGCGAGATAGCTTGGGCGTCGATGAAGATTGTTCTTCCAGAAGTTTGTTGATGAAGCTTCAGACGATGATGATTCTCCCGGAGTGCTGTAGTGAGGCGGAGGCGTAGGAGGCGAGTTGGAAGGTGATGAGTATGCTGTTGGGGAATGGTGGACTTGCAGAGGTGGACGACGTGCGTGGATGAAAGAGTTGAGGCATTGTTGTAGTAGTTATCAGAGCAGATATGGTTGATGACGAAGGTCGACGAAGAAAGCGGAGAAGTTTGGTGAAGATGAGAGGAGGTGTGGCGGAGCACCAAAAGGTGCAGGGATGATGAGTGGAGGTGGAGGTGGTGGGTTGCGGTGGTAGAGGGCTCAATGGTGCGATGCCAGAGCATAGCAATAGCGACGAAGGAAGGTCGTGCTGCAACGGTGGCTAGGCCACCGGACCTCGCCAATGGGGGGCGTCAGAGCTGTCACCTCTGTACATCTTTCTCTATCGGAAGATGGGTAGATGATGGGGGGCTCTTCATAGTTAAATAGGGTCGAGCAGAATCATCGAAGATGGAAAGGGATTTGATTGGGATTCGATTGTATTGGGAGGGAGAATCGCGACAATCGGTGGTGTGATTGGAGAAGGATTCGCGACCGCGAGATTCGCAGAGGGAAGGAGGTCGGTGAAGGGGCGGCGGTCGCGAGATTCACGGAGGTGGGCGACGGAGATCGCGGGGCGACGCTGCACAATTGGGAAAGGGGGAGGAAGGAGACGACATACAGATCGGACGCCCCAGATCTCGCCACGTGTCAACAAGAGGAGGGCTGAGGGGAGCACGTGCGTGCACGTGCGCAGGAGGCACGTGCTCCGCACATGTGTGTCTTTTCATTTTTTAATAAAACTGAAGTATAAAAAGCCCAAAAATGGGTGACACATGGCAGCTCCAGGAGATGCCACGTGTCAGCCCCAGAAAATAGGAAAATAAAATAGAAAGATAATTCTGGAATAAATAGCAAATGACCTCGGATCGAAAAAATTTCTTCACAAAAATTGCTCGTCTCGATGAGATCTACAACTTTATGAAAACACCAAAATTAAAATCGATCATTTGTGCAAAGTGATATTTTTGGGGTATCCCATGTACATAGAATACCTTGATTTTTGGGTTTTCTATTTTTTGTAATTTTTAAACCAGATAAAAATACGAAAAAATATGATAAAATTAAAGATAAATATTTACACATTAATATGATTTTTTGAATTTTTATTATATTAGAAAAAGAAGAAATAAAATAAAATACGAAAAAGATAATTTTTGTACAGACAATTAGTGAAGACTCGGACTCGGTTTGTTTCTTTGATTTCAAGCTTAGTTTAGATTCGGATTTTTGCACCTTTTAATAAAAATTTTATCAAAGAAGACAAATGAAAAAAATAAAATAAAATGGATTAATTATGTACATAAAATATTAGGTCAAAAACCGCTAAAATACAAAATGTACAAAAGAGGCCCAAAACCCAACTTTCACATATGAGCTCCGATTCACTTGAACTTAGTCTTGTTTTGAAGGTAATTGAATGTACATTAGTTCAAAAGTGAGTAGGATCAAAACGGACACTGGATGAGGAAGATATCAAGGTTTTAGTCCTAAAATCCTAGAATTAGGGTTTGGGCTTTTGGTCCACTTATTTAAGTTAGTGATTTTTTGTATTTTTTATTTATTCTTGTTAGTGATATGTACACAATGGAGTGGTTTCAGGTCATTTGGAGTTAGCATGAATTAATTAAAAATCGAGGAAGTTAGGTTATTTACATGTCAATTTGGCTGGGATTTTTGGCTTCTTATTTTGTGCGAAAATAAGTGATAAAATGCAATTCTTATCAAAATATGCATGAATGCTAATTATACGGAATAAATGAAGAAATGCAAATGATTTTTAGGGATTTGAGCTTAATTAATGACTTTTACAGTGATGAATCTGAGATTCATCATCCCCCTATACTTAAACCATGCTCGTCTCTGAGCATCAAAAGCAATGCAATGAGGTGAAATGAGATTGGGTTCCATACCAAGTCCATGAACAGAAGATGAAAATGAAACTAGACCTAACCTTTGGATTATTAGTTTGGCGGAACTTCTGGTAGACTTATAATTTTAAGCCATCAAGTTCTACACATCATTGTCACAGTTTCGTCTCAGAAGTCATCTTAGATCGATCCTCCTCCCAAAGCATACCCCATGAACATTGAACAATCGACTCATGTGTGTGAAAGGTCTTAGCTCTTCCCATCCAAAATGTCAGACTACTATGCAAACCTCCTCTCCAGTAACTCGTCCTCGGGGAGTCAAGTATTTCCTTCTAGGGTCTGTCGTGTTGTGTTCACAATCGAATATAGGGAGAAGTTAAAAGAAGGAGAAAAGAACTGGAGGGTGGCCAGTGTAGTCACCTCTCCTTGTGAAGCCGGCCAGTTTAGCCATGTCTCCACCAAGATCTGCAGGTTTTCTTGAAGCTTGGACCTTTTTGGTCAAATGTTTGTTTGGTAGTGGCTTCTTTGTATTTGGATTTTTGGTGGTTCTGCATGGATCTTGTTGTGCCCTTACGGATATAGAATCTTTTTTTCTGTACATGTTTTGGGGTCTTAGAAAAAATTGTACCCAGCCGTCCATCCCTTTTATGAGGCCTTATTTCAACCCGTACTCCGGTCTTTAGATGTCCACGCTAGCAGAAAATAAACTCACACAGTCTTCCAACACCCCGTCTGAGTTGAGCTATTTGCATAGTGCAAGAGTACAAATTAATTCCCTATTCCAGAGTCGTACCCAGAATGAAGAAACCAGGTTAGACACTAAGAGTCAAACGACGTACATTGTCATGTGGAACTTGAAGAATTAAGTCATAGACCTGAAGTTTCTAAATCCCATTTCTCGGTGAAGTTCCTCTGAAAATTAGGTGGATTAAGGTCAAGTCCAGACCACTCTTGGTTTCTGCTCATACCTCGGTTCTGAACCCAAGGGATTTTCACAGATGCAAATGAATGTAATGCTGGATGAAGTGCAAGTGTGTGAAATGCAGACAAAAGTTTTTTTTATTTTTTTGAAAGTTTTTTTAATGCAAAAATGAATAAGAAGCCTTTTTTCAAAATTTTTCGTTGGACATAGTTAGTGTTAATAGCAAAACTCTTTTTCTTTTTTCTTGTTTTTTGTTGTTTTTTTCAAGTTAGTTACCCACCCCATAAATACATATAGACTTATGCGAAAGTACAAGCTATGGGTAAAATATATACACAATATATATACACACTCCGCTATACTTAGCGAGTGTTGTGTCCTCATAGCACAAGAAGCGTGGAGAAGACATAACTCGGGCTAAGCATAAGAGAGTGAAAAAGAAAAAGAAAAAGATTGAACGGTCCGCCCCCCTATACTTAGGCTGTGAACAGACTAAGTATAGAAGAAGAGAGAAAATGAGGCGGTCGGGATATGTGAATGAGGAGAGTATATACAGATGGACATCAGTTCCCCCTATACATAGGCTCTGGTCAGCATAAGTACGGAAGAAGGGTGGAAATGAGGTGATCGTGAGATGGGGAGAATCGTATATACGGATGGCATCACCCCCTATACTTAGGCCTTGGCCTAAAGAGAGGAATAATATGTACAAGGAGACTGATGGGGTCGAGAGGGAGGGTGGGTAGCCCATGATTAAGGCAGTTTTCGGCCGATCTTTTTGTGAGCCTGTGGTGGGAGATCGTATGATAAGAAGGAGATGAAGCATATGATTCCCAACTATTATCAGTATTATCCTTAGAGAAATCATGCTGGATATCAGATGATGTGCATGAGTCAGATGAAAGATAACCATCATCGGAGTTATCCTCAGAGGAATAGTATTTGAAAGTGGAGGCACTATAGATATTCTTTTCTTTTTAGTTTTTTTAGTTGTTTTCTTAGAATTCGTTACTTCTTGGGATCAAGCGATTTGTCCTAGGATGAATACTCTGAATCACCAGTCTCAGTCAGCTCATAAGAAATTATTCCAGTATATTTGATGAGAACATGAGAATCGGCTTTGGATGAATAATAGTGAGGAACGAGAGTTGTCCAACGGGAGTCGAAGTTTGGATCCTTGCGAAGGTAGGGTTTTAAGACTGCCGAACAGACCTCCTTCATATAGATTACCTTTTCCGGGCCTGATGAGGAATCATTAGACGATTCCTCTTCCGGAAGGTCGAAGGCGACTTTCTTTTTAGATGCAGGAGCAGTAATTTTGTTTCGTGAAGGTGTTGGTCCTTGTAGTGAGGTGTTGACACTTGAGTCTCCAGAT
This sequence comes from Ottelia alismoides, assembly GCA_037367405.1. NCBI lineage: Eukaryota > Viridiplantae > Streptophyta > Magnoliopsida > Alismatales > Hydrocharitaceae > Ottelia > Ottelia alismoides. The sequence continues at coordinate 1,383,676 of JAZKJV010011346.1, read as the reverse complement.
GAATAACCGTTGAAATTTTTCTCCTTGGTCGGTGTTCGTCCAGCGTGTTTGTTCTTAATTCCTTTATGTTGGTGCACTCCTGAGTTGGATTGATTTGTTCAAGGTAGTCAGAGTAGGTTGACTAAGGGTGAGCCCATGCATGTCTCAGGATCATATAAGAAACACTTTTCTATGATGTAATCCGGGGGAAATGGAACAGTGGGAAGAGTCTCTGCATGTCTGTTCTCAATTGACTTGATGTTGGAGCATTCATGTGTCGAGTTGATTTGATCAAGGTAGTCAAAGAAGGTTTCGACCGACTCTGGGTGCGCCCATGCATAAGTCTCAGGATCATATGAGTCATATATTCGGTTTTTCATGGTGAGAGAAACTAGAAATGGAACAGGGGGGAGAGTCTCTAAACCAATAGTCTCATCAACAACCGTTATCTCAGGAGTAGCAGCGGAGTAGGGCTCATCTACCGCTTGATGGTTACAGCTGTCGAGGTCTTCGTCGGTTGCCTCAGAAAATCGTGGTTCCTCAAAGACTTGTTGAGATCGAAATGCTCCCAATGCTGTAAAGTTGATTTCGCGAGTCTCATACTCAATAATTTCTTTAGCCAATGCCAATAATGGCTTTCCGAGAATGATTGGAGACTAGTTTAATTCTCCTTGATGCTCAATATCAATGATCGTGAAGTCTATTTTGAGCGAAGTACCTTAGAATGTAATGATGACATAAATGGTTCCTCTCAGTCGCTTTATCGATCGATCAACCAATTGAACGATCTCTCGTATCTTCTTGATAGGTCTGAGTTTGAGCTCATTAAATATAGATGTCGGGAGGATATTGATTGGTGAATAATCACCAATTCGAGCATGGGTAAATATTATGTCTTTGATTCCACAGTCAAATCTGGGCAACCGCTTCAGTATGTGGCTCTTAGTTTTTCTCCTCAACACCAAGGAGATGGCCATTGACAAAATATGTCTTTCAGTCTTTGTTCTTGTCTTGCCCGACTTTATCATCATTACTTTGTCCATTACAAATCCTTTAAGGCCGGGGAAGTGTAAATCCTTTAAGGTCGGGGAAGTGTTCAATGGTCTGTATAATGGGAACTTCAAAAATCAATCTTTTCTCTTGTGCTTCCCTTAGAGAAGGATCTAATTTTTTCAGATCTTCTTCAGTTTCAGTTTTTATGTATTTTTATGAATTTTCAATATTTTGTGCGTTTTTGAATATTTAAAATTTTTTGGTATTTTCTGTGTGGTGTGTGGATGTGGTGTGTTCCCCATTTGATGAGAGATAAGAGTCAGAGTTAGAATGGGACCCATCCCTAGGGGAGTAATATGCAAAAGTGTCACTGTCAGAGTCATCCCTAGGGTGAACATATTCTCTAGGTTTCTGAATATCCTCATAATTTTCAACATGAGATCCAATCTTTTCCTCATCCATTTTTATATCCGAATTACCAGAGAGTGAAATTAATCGGTCGGTAAACTTTCTAAATCTATCCTCTATTAAATCAAATCTTTATTTATACTCAAAATATCATCTTCAAAAATCTTTTCATGATCAATCATGGGAGCAGTTGGTGTATGTTCTTTTATTCGGGATCCAGTCATTTCATCTTCCATTTTCCTGTATGAGCTGAGAGGAGAGTCTCTGGGAATATCCAATATATGATCGTTATTTTCTGAAAATTTCTCCTTAAAAATTATGGAAGGAGTCTGCTCAGTGGAAGGATTTTACAGGAATCTGTAGGTCTCATACTCAGCATGCCGTGACTCAGGCATGTAATTCTAGTTTGAGTAGAGTCTACTTCCATGGTCATGATTGATCGTATCCCCAAACAATGGATTCGTACATGGTTCATAAGTGTCGATATCATCAGTCTGGTCCTCTATATTTGTAGGCTGATTGAAAGAGTGATATTCCATGAGGTCAAGGAAAGATGTGAATTTGTGTAGTGTTGACCTATCCCAACAGACTTGTGAGGAAGGAATGAAGTTGGTTGGGGTGATGTCTTGGCATGCCATGTGTTTCGATGTTTTGTTCTTCAAAAGGTTCTTGGAGTCTAGAAAGAAATCTGGGATAAGTCGGGTCATCCCAAGATGGTAGTTGATCATATGCGGTCACAAGTGGTGGAGTGGGAGAATATGATGCTGTGGTAACTTTAATCGGATGATTCGATTAGAGTGGTTTGGAATTTATTGAGGGGGCTGAATTCATCCGAGAGTGAAAATCTCCTGAAAATGTTGGAGGATTATTAAAAGAAGAGGGTTTAGTCGATTAGGGCCTGACCGAGAGAAATTCATTTTCATAATATAGATCAGAGGGGTACTCGGACCATTGTCCTGTTTTTGTCAAAGGAGGTTGATGATGAATCGACATGGTTGATCTTGGTGCAAGTGCACAGGATATTCAAAAGAAATTTTTATCAAGGAGATTGATTGCACAAATGTGTGGCTTTTGATCTTCAAAATTGGTACAAGTACACCAATGCAAATACAAATCAAACCCCACGTTTACCAACTCACACAATGAAGCCGCAAGAGTTCGACAATTATCTTTTCAATTTTAGTTGGTGATAAGACAATCTTGGAAAAATTTAGCAAGCTGTTAGGTGCCGAAGATTTTCTTAAAGACTGTCCCGAATTCTTACGACTAGTTACACCTACTATCAGCCAGTATAGGTGTAAGTACGGACCGTAAAACGACTACCCATGTTACTTAAGGACGGAGCCTTACGCAGTGTCCTTTAAGCCACCCACTCTGCTAAGGAAATCCGGACCGATTACCGGCTACCCTTAGATCCTCACTGAGAAGTAGCTAATCATTTTTTGAATCAGTACTCTGAATGAAAATTTCAGAGCTGGGCTCTAGCCTTAAGTGTCATCTCTCGCTCACTCAGATAAATAAATTCATCCAAGGTCGGGGTTGCTCTCCCGCAAAAATTCTTGATTTTATGAGTTATTTAAAATCGACTATATTTAACAGTCCCAATTTTATTAGGCGATCACTGGAAATTTAAGGTGAGCACAAATACATGTCTATCGTCTAGTCCTAATTTCCTTTAAAATTATGTGATGAAATAGGAGGGAGAAATTCGAGAAAATCTAATGCACGCGAAAAACGATGATGTATGCTTAGTTAGAAGACTTACAATGATTACTCGCAATCTCCATGTGGGATGCAATACAAGAATTGAAAATTTATTCTTAATGAATGTAAGCTGATGAAAATCGTACCTAGCAGAAAGTTCTATTAGCCAGGAAGAAATTAGTTAAATTTTTGACTAAATTGAATGATCTAATGTGCATCTCGATTAAAGTATGGTGTGGTCCTAGGTTCTACGAGCACAATCAAAAATTAAAAGCTCTAGTAGCCGTATGTGCAGGTCTATCCTAAGCGCCACTCAAGGCAGGCCCCACCCACATCGGAGAGTGCAACAGGCCACGACCCACCACAGAAAAAGTTAAAGGTCTTGTTACTGTTGGAAATGCGAGCACACGACGAGCCATTATGCAATAAATGTTATTGCGAATATCATTCCCTGATCTGAAATGAAGAATATATAATTTGCATAATATGTACCTTAGTACAATTAGGGTTATGTACCATGGCCATCTTGATGATCACACAGTTGTTGATTCAATTATTGAATCATAGAGGCTGGTGCTTGGATGAATATCTAAAGAGTTAGATTGAGGACTCATCAAGCATCGTCAAATGATTGTTAAGAGATATATCCAGCCTGAGTAGGAGATGGCAATCCTTTTTCATTTAGGCTGATATCTAACCGACCTCTTAATGCAGGTCCTCTACATAGGAATTGAGATTCGGAGGTGTTAGATAAGTTAGGTCAATGAGTCGACTTAACGAGATCGAGATAACCAAAGTCCTATGTCGTATGCTGTCATGATATAGGAACACATCCTCTGACTAGAGACAGATGTGTTACTATATGTCTAGTATGTACATTTGGCAGACCAATAGGTTGATGACCTAACCAAGGTCTATACACCGGCGCGCTGGTGTGCATATAAGGGCATATGAGTAATACGATCTCTCAAAGGGATCATACAGGTTCATTACTGAACCGGAAGACATGAGCTCACTCATGAGATGTTGGGAAGATCAAATTCTGTGCACGGTCGTCTCGCTTTGGAAGCTTGACTGAATTTGTAGGTTTGATATATACTTTTGGAAAGTATATGATCAACACCTGGGTATGATATATGCTTTTGGAAAGTATATGATCGATACCAACTCCCAATGATCAAATGAGAAACTTAATGATAAATCCCTGAAGTAAGTGTAAAATTGATCTTATGCTTCGGGTTTATTCTGAGTCTTCCAGTATGTAGGATGTATAAGTATTGGGAATACCTGAGGGTGATGTGATCATAAACGGTTGTATAACCATGACGCTTCCATTCCAAGGGAGTGATGAAACGGGTCTGGATTTTAGTGACTCCTCTCAGTAGAGAAGTAATCTGATCTTGGTCCTAATGTTGGACATTGATCTGAATGTGATTCAGATGCAATGAGAAGATTAGATTTACGGTCTTGATTTAATCAAGCATCTATGGGAGGCCCGAGATCTGGATTTGAGATGTGATCTCAATATCCAAGTCACTATACGTGGAATAATACAATCGCCCTGTCCTTATCTCCAAGTATCTGCGGAGAAAGCGCATTATCCTTGAAAGAGTTCAGGATAATTTCATTGTTGATATATGTATGCAAGCATTGAGAAAATGGATAATTAAGTGTAATTTAATTATCATGAATAAAATGAATTTGATTCATATTATAAAGAGAATTATCTTAGATAATTAAATGTGATTTAATTATCAAAGATGTAAATAATGTGAATGTGATTCACATTATTTGAGCACATGAGAATAGAGATCCAAGATGATTAAATGTGATTTAATTATCATGAATATGAATAATGTGGATAGCACCCATATTAATCATATATATTATAAATGTGATTTATAATATATAAGAGAGAGCAATTTGTAATTTACATTTGTTAATTAAATGTTTATGTGAATTGTATTCACATTGGACAATTAATTGAAAATGTAATTTACATTTTATTTTGGGTTGTGAATGTGATTCACAATTTTCCAATGGCAAGATTGCAATATTCACAAAATAATTGTGAATTATTTTTGTTGAGTAATTTATAACAAGTGTTTTTGTAAATCTTGAAGATTTCCATGGAATAATGTAATCTCATGAGATATCATGATATTACATGAGATTGCCACCAAATCTCATATTATGGAAGGAGGCAATCTTCATTCCAATAATCTCCATGATTGCTTGATTTATTTTGGGATTGATTTATATTGATTTTATCAATATATAATTAATCTAAATTAAATTAATTATTGTTGGTTTTTACCAACACAAATCTTAGCCATTAAAAGAAACACAAATCAATGTGAGCCATTGGATTTGTGTTGTCCATGTATTGAGATCCATGGATCCCAAAATATTATAAAAGGAGAGGCACCCCTTAGCTATCTGCACACACAATGAGAACATAAGTCTCTCTCTCTCTCTCTCTCTCTCTCTCTTCTCTTTCTTTCTCTCTACACGTCAGCCCTCTCCTTTCTTCTCTCATGGCCGCCCACCATGGATGCCCTAGAGAAGTTCTCTATCGCCGCGGCATCGTCGTTCTACTGCCCGATTGTTTGCTCGTGGATCTCCGTCTCCTTTGGTGCGCCTCGCTCGTGAAGAAGACGTCGGATCTCGTATGCCGAGATCAGGAGATCCGCTGCTTGGATCATCAACATAGATTGCGAGAAGCATTCGATTCATACCCGCGCTCGCAAGCGTCTCCTCCGTCGGATCGGACTTGAGACAGGAGGTCTCTTCGTTTAGAGACTCGATCGCAACCACGCTTCAAGAGGAAATCCTATTACTTGTTTGTGGTTTTGACGAAACGATTCGAGAAGTGTTCTTGGATCATGTGGTTTCGTCACATGATTTTTTTTTTAATTTTCCGCTGCATTGAACAACTAGTCTGACTAGTCGTCCTTCGTCGTATTCGATACGATACTCACGCTTCCATGATGCGCTTAAGGATATAACAATATCCTTCAAGTGGTATCAGATCCAGGTTGAAGGTTTTGGATACGATCCATAAAACCGAAGGCGACTTGGGTTCGTTAGGGTTACGAAGGTTTTATCGAATTCATTTTCGCATCTCTATTTGTGATTATTTTCGTCCCTATTTAAATTATTTAAACACGAAATAAAACTTGTATTTTGTTCCCCATTAAATAAGGAAAACATAGATCCGAGTTTACGTAATTTGGATTCCGTTTGCTCGAGATATGGTTGTTTTAATGTACATGTAATTCACTGTTGCGGGAACTGCGAATCTTAACATGATTAATGAATTAATTACTGTTTGATCTGCCTCGAAATGCATGAAATATCACTTAGTTCTGTCTTAAATCAAATTAGCAATCTTTGAAAATTAATTTTGTCTAATTTGGATTTAAATTGATTGAGATATGTTAATTTTAGTAAGTAGGGGTCACTGCTGAAATTACAGTCCTAATCAAGAACCATGTGATTGTCAATTAGTGAAATTAATAGTTAATTTCATGAAATAATTATGGAAAATATTTGATAAATATGTAATGATGATTATTTCCTCAATTGGCTTAGCCTCAACCAATAAATTGATTACATTTGATCTAGATCATAATTGGAAACACAATCAACAAATAACTTGCTTGAATAGGATGGAGAATTTGTCTAGCAAATTTCCTTATAATAAAAAATATTTTGATTATTACTATATGGTATAATTTCGGTTGAAGAATTGATGATCATATAAAAGTACACATTGATCTATTTGGCATTATCCTTTCCTGAGGTGGATATGGTGTCTAGTCGGGAAGCATTGGGGTAGCGGGTCGCACCGGTTGCGGTCTGTCCCACTTCTGTCGGTACTGGCCATGACAGTGGGTAGGGACTCGATAATACCGGAGAAATTAATATGTACTTTTCTAATTATTAAAATTCGAATTAATACGTATTTTGAGATAATACCATATATGTATTCAAGTAAAAACAATCGAGTTTGTTGATTGAATTGGACTGATACTTGATTTAATGAGATTGAATTAATTATATCCAATTAAAAACACTCTATTATGAATAGATGTGCATTTCCCTTGGAAGAATTAATTATGTGAATATGAATCATGATAATTAATTAAAATTTGAATATGATATGGAGGATCACATAAGTGACATCCATGGTCTCCCGTCAAGGCGAAGGGTTCCGTCGTCAGATATTGTATGTAGGAGATGCATGTCCGAAGTGACAGCTCCTGCATACAATCTATTTGGATCAGGCTCTTCGCTTCTCGAAAGAGTAAGGACATATGCGTAGTGACCCCAATATTGGGTCCTCATATTATTGCGGCGATATTGGATTACGCATAGCGAGTTGTATTCCTGTTGACTGTTGGTTCAATTAATGACGGGTCAACATCACCTTAGGGGTGGTGGGCCTGGGTGTGAAAGACCGAACTGGGAGATGCAAGTTGGACTTGTAAGGCGGAATGTGTTCCTTCTTCTTTTTATCGGAGTTACATGTTCTCATATTATTGGGATGTAACGAAGACAAGGAAGGAGATCCCAGATCTTGCTTGAGATATAATGGTATGTATATCTCTTACATTGAAAGTGATTAAGGGAATGAACTTTTTATGTTGACAAGGAAAGACAACTTTGATATAAAAATTCCTAAATCAAAGTACAATATATATTTAAATATATTTATGCAAATTTCTTATTTCAGATAATCCTTCATTAAGCCCACTTAAAACCACTCAATATTATCCTCAATAATAACCAGTAAAATATCATGGATTGGATCCATGATCTAGATATTGTACCTACAGTTGGACACATATTGTATGCGGTTGCAATGTGCAAGTTTCCTCATAATAATGAGGAGTTACAATTAAATAGACAATAGGACTACTACCCTAGGGTTTGTATGTATCTATAGTCTTGATCTCTCATCGAATGTACCTTGGAAGTGACATGTCAATGATAATCGTAATTGTCAAATAATCCTTATAAAATTCTAAGAAGATGTCCTGGCATACATATGTGCTCTCGACATTTAATCATGAATAACATGGTTCTCTGCATCATGCAGAATGGTGTCTCTATAAGAGATGAGGTATTCAAATTGTTTGAGTACCTGCCTGAACCAATGTTTTAAGAGTTAGATGGACGTAGATACGATGAGTGTCATCACTCTACTGTCTATACTCTGATCATTCATGACTCTTCATATTATTCATATTGTATGAATTGAATGAAGCATGTATAAATGTTGAAATGCTCTTATATTGAAATCTTTTGAATTTAACATAAGAGACCATTATCTTAAGCAATGGTTGTTTATAGATGAAGGGAGCACAGTGGAAGCGTGGGTCTGACCCATGTGAGAATGAAAGTCAAAGAGTTGACTGTACTTCCGTGACTTCCATATGAAATCCAAAGAGTTGGATAAATGCCAATACTGCAATAAGCTGATGTGTTGATAGTATGACTATCAAATCTATCTAGAATCCTTAGAGAAGGAATCGGATAGTACATCAGAATAATCTACATATAATCATTGAAATTGAATTACTTATTTGATAAGATAAAGTCTAACAATTGTATGTCAATCTTCTAAATGACACTTGCAATTAGTTGCATATATGTTAGAAGATTAGAAATTTGATCTTAAAGGTTCAATAGTCATCCACATGGATATTGATGCAATTGTTGCAACAATCTCTATTGGATTGATAGACTTCATAACTTCAGTGGGAGAGACCTTAGTCTTAGAAAATGTCTCTATGACCTAGATTTTAGAATACACTCATTGTTTATTTCTAAATGTTGGAAATAAACATGAATTCTGTAATAGACCTATCATGAAGGATTATGATGGAGATATTTTAGATAGTAATCTAAAATCTTGTGGACTCTACTAAATTAGAAAATTAATGAATGGTTCATTAAGATTTCTAATACTGAAAATTAAACCATTAAAGATCAATAGGAGGATGAAGATCATTTGATAATGATCTAGCATCATGTTTTGGACATTTGTCTGTTGATGTGATCAATAGACTGATAAGAGATGAAACTTTAGATTGTCTAAAGGTTCAAATCTTCCATACTTGTGAATACTGTATTCAAAAGTAGAAATTTCAAATACACCCTTCCTTGGGAATGGTGTAAGATGTCAAGGTATTCAAAATCTCATACATATTGATGTATGTGAATCATCTATATCAGAATAAACATTATGGATATGTGATATCTATTGATGATTATTTGAGATATGAGATTTCTTTCCTTCACCTTAGAAAGCTTTGAAATGTTCAAAGATTTCACAATTTTGGTTTTGAACCAAAGTCTGAAGGAAGATGAAATGAATTTGATCAAACCTTGGTAGCTTGTACATATTAGATGAATTCATGGAATACCTTACAGAGATATGAATATTATTTTTATCTCACTCCTCCTTATAAACCTAAACTCAATAAGAGTTGTAGGGAGATACAATTGGATCATGTGTGACATGATATGATCAATGATGAATATTATTATAATTATCTATTAGTTTCCGAGGTATATATGTAGTAGAGAATACAATATATATCCTTAATAAGGTTCCATGGAAGTAATCCGGAATCTGGCATTGGAGAGTGCTACTTTATTAGGAAAATAAAGGATGGTATTGGATACCTACTTTATGACCTTGAGATTCTTAAAAGATCTCATCTTTGAGAATATAATTCTTATAGGATGACTCTCTTGAGAATCAAGATGTAAATGAAGTAAAGGAACTCATTTAATCTTGAGATGATAATGAGGCTCATGGAATCAGAAAATAAAAGGACAATTAAAGATGAAACACTAATACCTCTTCAAATAAGTTTGAAGACGGGTTCCATGTGTCAGTTGAATCTGACAATGATCTAACTTCATATGATGAAGCTTCTAAAGATCATGACATGGAAGGATGGATGTCAGCAATAAAGTCTAAAGTAGAATTCATATACAAGTGTTGTATATAGACCCTCGAGGATCCACCTATATGGATAAGACCCATTAAGGTGTAAATAGATCTTCAAGAGAAAGAGGAAACCTGATGAAAAGGTAGAGACATTCAAAGCACGGTTCCTGGCCATGAGCTACACACCGAAGAGAAGATATCGCTTGCGATGAGACTTGCTCTCCAGTGACCTTGCTTTAACCCATAGAATATTGCTAACCATAGCTACACTCAAATAAGCTTCTTGTAGTTGGAATATTGGTTTTGATGAAATCATAAATGTTATGGTTTCAGATAGAATCATGATAAACCATATGTAGCTTAGTGGGAGTGCCATTGTGTTCATCGTGCTAAATGTAGATATCCTAATCATTTGGAATGATCTAAGGATGATAATAGTAAGTGTTTTATAATCTAGTTGTTCCATACCTCGAGATACGATCTCAAGTATACCTCTTAGATCTTAGTTCTGAAGTAGTTCAGAAGCAAAGAAAAGAGGGTATTGGGATCGTCACATTAATGGTATACCTTGGACATTTCCATGGAAAATTCCAAGAAAGGATTCTTTCCCTCAAGATATGGTACTGACCTATCTAAAGAAATAGCACCTTAAAGAGTTGAGGATGTGAATGCTAAAATTGCTTGCCCTTGTGCATCAGTTTCGAGAATCCGAGTATATGCTAGATGTGTACAAAAGCCAGATGTCTGCCATGCAGTGGGAGTAGTAAACAGTTGCTGATCCTACTATTGTGATTAAACACTTGATTGCAGTAATAACCATATCTTCAAAGATGATGAAACTTAGAGATAGTGATCTCAAAGTCTTATCTTCAAAAGTTTAAGACCTTATAGATAGAGATCTATAGGGGTCTTAACTGTAGATACCTTAGGAGATATAGATGTCTAGGAATAAAGGTATTCTAATAAGGATTATAAACATACTGGTTATAATAATTATCGAGCTATAGTGTCAAGGACACTATAACAAAAATTGAGTATTGGTTGCATAAGATGCAATTCGCATTGGATGCGAGCACTGTTACTAGGGGATATGCAAGTGCCGTAAAAGGACTTGGCGTAGTCTCTTGGGAACAGAGTGATTGATCAGCTTACCTAGCTATTTTCTATATAGCCTATGATTGTAACATGAGTATGGGATTAAATGATTAGCCCATTAATGGCTCTTTGGGCTAGTGGGAGATTGTTGGACATGCGAGCCCACGGCGAGCCATTATACAATAAATGTTATTGCGAATATCATTCCCTGATCTGAAATGAAGAATAAATAATTTGCATAATAGGTCCCTTAGTACAATTAGGGTTATGTACCATGTACATCTTGATGATCATACAGTTGTTGATTCAATTATTGAATCATAGAGGCTGGTGCTTGGATGAATATCTAAAGAATTAGATTGAGGACCCATCAAGCACCGTCAAATGATTGTTAAGAGATGATCTCCAGCTTGAGTAGGAGATGGCAATCCTTTTTCATTTAGACTGATATCTAACCGACCTCTTGATGCAGGTCCTCTACATAGGAATTGGGATTCATACGAGTTAGATAAATTAGGTCAATGAGTTGACTTAACGAGATCGAGATAACCAAAGTCCTATGTCATATGCTGTCATGATGTAGGCACGCATCCTCTGACCAGAGACAGATGTGTTACTATATGTCTAGTATGTACATTTGGCAGACCAATAGGTTGATGACCTAACCAAGGTCTATACACCGGCATGCTGGTGTGCATATAAGGGCATATGAGTAATAGGATCTCTCAAAGGGATCATACACGTTCATTGCTGAATCAGAAGACATGAGCTCACACATGAGATGATGGGAAGATCAAATTCCGTGCACGGTCGTCTCGCTTTGGAAGCTTGACTGAATTTGTAGGTTTGATATATACTTTTGGAAAGTATATGATCAACACCTGGGTATGATATATGCTTTTGGAAAGTATATGATCGATACCAACTCCCAATGATCAAATGAGAAACTTAATGTAAATCCCTGAAGTAGACAATGTAAAATTGATCTTATGCTTCGGGTTTATTCTGAGTCTTCCAGTATGCATGATGTATAGGTATTGGGAATACCTGAGGGTGATGTGATCATAAACGGTTGTATAACAATGACGCTTCCATTCCTAGGGAGTGATGAAATGGGTCTGGATTTTAGTGACTCCTCTCAGTAGAGAAGTAATCTGATCTTGGTCCTAATGTTGGACATTGATCTGAATGTGATTCAGATGCAATGAGAAGATTAGATTTGCGGTCTTGATTTAATCAAGCATCTATGGGAGGCTCGAGATCTGGATTTGAGATGTGATCTCAATATCCAAGTCATTATACATGGAATAATACAATTGCCCTGTCCTTATCTCCAAGTATCTGTGGAGAAAGCGCATTATCCTTGAAAGAGTTCAGGATAATTTCATTGTTGATATATGTATGCAAGCATTGAGAAAATGGATAATTAAGTGTAATTTAATTATCATGAATAATATGAATTTGATTCTTATTATAAAGAGAATTATCTTAGATAATTAAATGTGATTTAATTATCAAAGATGTAAATAATGTGAATGTGATTCACATTATTTGGGCACATGAGAATGGAGATCCAAGATGATTAAATGTGATTTAATGATCATGGATATGAATAATGTGGATAGCACTATCCATATTAATCATATATATTATAAATGTGATTTATAATATATAAGAGAGAGCAATTTGTAATTTACATTTGTTAATTAAATGTTGACGTGAATTGGATTCACATTGGACAATTAATTGAAAATGTAATTCACATTTTATTTTGGGTTGTGAATGTGATTCACAATTTTCCAATGGTAAGATTGTAATATTCAGAAAATAATTATGAATTATTTTTGTTGTATAATTTACAACAAGTGTTGTTGTAAATCTTAGAGATTTCCATGGAATAATGTAATCTCATGAGATTACCTGAGATTGCCACCAAATCCCATATTATGGAAGGAGGCAATCTTCATTCCAATAATCTCCATGATTGCTTGATTTAATTTGAGATTGATTTATATTGATTTATCAATATATAATTAATCTAAATTAAATTAATTGTTGTTGGTTTTTACCAACACAAATCTTGCCCATTAAAAGAAACACAAATCAATGTGAGCCATTGGATTTGTGTTGTCCATGTATTGAGATCCATGGATCCCAAAATATTATAAAAGGAGAGGTACCCCTTTGCTCTTCTACACACACAATGAGAACATAAGTCTCTCTCTCTCTCGCTCTCTCTCTCTCTCTCTCTCTCTCTCTCTCTTTCTCTCTACACGTCAGCCCTCTCTCTTCTTGTCTCATGGCCATCCACCATGGATGCCCTAGAGAAGTTCTCTATCGATGCAGCATCATCGTTATGCTGCCCGATCATTTGCTCGTGGATCTCCGTCTCCTTTGGTGTGCCTCGCTCGTAAAGAAGACGTCGGCTCTCGTATGTCAAGATCAGGAGATCCGCTGCTTGGATCATCAACATGGATTGCGAGAAGCACTCGATTCATACCTGCGCTCGCAAGCGTCTCCTCCATTGGATCGGACTTGAGACAGGAGGTCTCTTCGTTTATAGACTCGATCGCAACCACGCTTCAAAAGGTAATCCTATTACTTGTTTGTGGTTTAGACGAAACGATTCGAGAAGTGTTCTTGGATCATGTGATTTCGTCGCATGAAAATTTTTTTAGTTTCCGCTGCATAGAACAACTAGTCTGACTAGTCATTCTTCATCGTATTCGATACGATGCTCACGCTTCTATGATGCGCTTAAGGATCTAACCATATCCTTCAGTTACATAATCAAGAGTCTAAATGGACACCGCTATAAATGAACAATTAATTACAAAAATAAAATTGCAGAAAAAAATCCTAGACTCTACTCCCTCTCACGACTCGACTCGATCTTAACTTTTAATGCAGCTTTTCGGAAGTCGGTGAAGATGCGTCGGTTCTCAAAAACTGCTCCACGTACGTTGGGTACCTCGCAAGAAAAATAAGAGAGAGAGTGTAAGAGAGTGATAAAAATTAATGAAAAAAATAAAAAAAAAGAAAATAAATGCTAGAAATAAAATAAATGCAGAAAAGATAAAGAGGGAAAGGGAAATATATATCGGAGATTCGGTGGTCAGACTACCTGAATAAAGAAAACCGAACAAATTTTTTTTTAGACAAAATCTAAGCCATTTGCCTCCTCGGCAACGACGCCATCTGATGGGTCCTAAATTCACCCTATGTTAATTTGCTTGAATTTATCGTACGTTTAAATCAATGCTGTTTCGTTGTAGGTGGACAATCGGATTCAGTCAAGAAATAACCACAAGAAAATTAATCAATTGTAATCGACGTGATTTTATGTTTATTTTACTTGGGCAAGTTCCAAGGTTGAACTCAAGGAGGCAAAGGAACAACCTAGAATTTTGTCCATCAAAGTTCTTGCACGGTTTTTGAGGTGGCCTTTTTTTGCTATTTTTAATGCAATTTTGGATGCAAAATACAAATGTAGCCAATTTTAGGGACTAAAACATAAAGATCAATCAAACGATGTTCGAAAAATATGAAACTTGGCCGAGAAGTTAGTTATGATGAAATGAATGTATAGTAATTTTTTGGGAATTTTTGGATACAAGATAAATATTTTATGGATTTTAGAATGCAAACAATATGAATTTCAATATTTAATTATAATAAATATTGAATTTATTTATTTTTAAGGGATAAATTATCTAAGATCTATCACTAAGTGATCGTTCTCAGAAAAATTCTAAACCATAAAAACACAAGATTTAATGTCTATTAAAAACTAAATATTGAAATATGTAAAATTATTTTTATAAAGCAAATTATGTATGCAAATGCAAATCTTTTTGGGCATGATCAAATACAACGAATTCTACAATCCATGAATTTTCAACAATTTTCAAAGCTATGGTTAATTAGTTATGAATTTTCAAGCACAAAATAGGCAAAATATACAATTTTCCACAAAAATATTGATTAATAATTAATCGCAAATCACGAAAATATCAAATATATGCCAAGATGTAGAGAATTAGTTCAAAAACATCATGCAAATTTTCGATATATAAAATGATAGCAAAATGTTGCTTAAATAATAGGTAGAAGCTAGGGTTCTAATTGAAAAATTACAATAAATAAATAATGAAGAATATGCAGACCAAGGGCCAAAGTGTAAATACCGAAAATCTGGGGGCAATTTCTGTAAAATTCCCACAAGGCTTATGCTGCACACGTGCCCTTTGGGAGCCTGGACTTGGAAGATGAATTGGCAGAAAGTTGGGGGTGTATTCGTAATTTACCCAAGGATCACATGCCCGGCACGTAACCCCTGGTTGCTGAATCTGGAGATGATAACTTGGTCTTCCATGGATCTTGGCACAAAAAGGCCCTCCCCCACACGTGCTTGGTCACCTGAGGAAGGGGGGAGTTCTCTAGGCGGCGCGACGGTGTTTATGGTAGTGGCTTGGCTGGATGATGCGGTGGAGGCAAAACCGTCGACGAGGAGAAACCTCGAATGGGCGACTAATGAATCTCAGATTCATCACTCTAAATCTCATTAATTAAGCTCAATTCCCTCAAAATCATTGGCATTTCTGCATTAATTCTACATAATTAGCATTCATGCATGTTTTAATAAGAATCGCATTTTAGCACTCATTTCTGCACAAAATAAGAAGCTAAAAATCCCAGCTAAAATTGACCTGTAAATAGTCTAACTTCCCTGATTTTTAACTAATTCATGCTAACTCTGAATAACCCAAAACACCTCCATTGTGTACATATCACTAACAAGAATAAATGAAAAATGCAAAAAATCATTAACCCAAATAAGTGGATCAAAAACCCAAACCCTAGTTCTAGGATTGTCGGACAAAAATCCTCATATCTTCCCCATCCGGTGTTCGTTTTGATCCTACTCACTTTCGAACTAATGTACATTCAATTACCTTCAAAACAAGACCAAGTTCAAGTGAACCGGAGATCATATGTGAAAGTTAGGTTTTGGGCCTCTTTTGTGCATTTTGTATTTTAGCTGATTTTGACCCATTATTTTATGTACATAATTATCCTATTTTATTTTATTTCTTTTTCATTTGTCTTCTTTGATAAAAGTTTTATTAAAATGCGTAAAAATCTAAATCCAAACTGAGCTTGAAATCAAAGAAACAAATAGAGTCTCTTCACTAACTGTTTGTACAAAATTGGTCTTTTTCGTGTTTTATTTTATTTCTTCTTTTTCTTAATTTATAAAAATCCAAAAAATTTAGATTAATGTGTCTATATTTATCTTTGATTTTATCATATTTTTTCAGATTTTTATCTAGTTTAAAAATGACAAAAAAAATATAAAATCCAAAAATCAAGGTATTATATGTACATGGGATACCCCAAAAATATCACTTTGTGCAACTGATCGATTTTGATTTTGATATGTTCATGAACATTCTAGATCTCATCGAGACGAGCAATTTTCATGAAGAAACTTTTTCGATCCGAGGCTGTTTGCTATGTATTTGGTTTTTTAAAGTATTTATTTTTTGAATTTTGTGGGGTTGACACATGGCAGCTCCTGGAGCTGCCACGTGTCACTCAATTTTGGGCTTTTTAGTTTTTATTTTATAAAAAAATTAAAAAGGGCACGCACGTGCGGAGCACGTGCCATCCACGTACGTGCCCTGCACGTGCATCGCCAAGCCTCTCACCCGGCCGCCATGTGGCGTGTCCTGGACCATCCGATCTCGACCGATCAGACGGTCACGGGATCGTATCCTTCCTTCCCCCTTTGGACGACCGCCGCCTCACCCCGCGGATTCTCCGCCGCATGTCAGATCCCCGCAATCTCACTCCATCCAAATCTCTTCGAATCTCGGTCGATGCCGCCCTCCATCTCATCAGATCTCCATCCGATCTCGCCCTCGTCGAATCCCATAGCCCTCGTGTCAAATCCTATCCGATCCTCTCGCTTCCATCTCCGGCCATCCCCTCTCCTATTTGAACTCCGCCGCACGCCTCGTCACCTTCATCCGTCATTAGACCCAAAGCACTCGCTCCGGAGTGACAGACCGGCAACCCTCCTCTCCACGGCGTGATCCGAGGTCCAGGATCTCATCGCAACAACACCCCTAGGCCGTTGCTCCGCTCCGATAGTTCTCCATCGAGCTCCAGGTATAGCTCCTCCACTCCTCCGCTTCACCTTTCATCTCTGATCATCACCTCCACCTCTCTCCATCCTCGCTACTCGAATCCCCTCCGCCTCATCCCGACCATCGTCTTTATCTCCCCATCGAGCCAACTATGGTCTTCTCCGACCATCGACCTTCAACGCTTTGCCTCAACGCCTTGCTTTCTCCTCCAATCTTCTATGTCAACGCCACCGGACCCGCCATCGCCAAAGGTCCACAAGAGCCATCGCTACGTCAATGCCATCAACTACGCACCGAAGCTCCACCAGCATCGGGCCTACCGTCGACCGTCGAACCACTATGCCAACTACCTCTGACAACAGCAACCTTCATCGACTTCCACCAGTCAACGCCATGTAGCCACTTCCTCCACCGGAGCTCGCCGCTCCGCCTCTCCATCGACGCCCGCCGGCCGTGTATCGGTCGCCTTGACCGTGACAACCAAGGATCAAGCTAAGAGAGCCGTTGGATAATGAACCCGCGTGATCCAAGACGTCCATCCTTGCTCAATTATTGACCCTTGGATCACGGCCTGCAGACGTCCCTGATCTGCTCTGAGCCTATCATCCAAACCAGCTATTCGAGCCAGGAGCCTCGGGCCCCAGACAACGTATGCCATCACGCCACGTGGACACCTCGCGCTGATCCTCCATCCGAGCCTGCCTCTGCACACGAAAGTCACGTGATCTGCAAGATAATTATGAGGAAGCCCCCTGAAGAATCTTCTATTTGTTGTCCAGCCCCACCAACCAGGTCACGTGCTTGGCACATGACCTATTGGTAAATTTGCGAAAGTCCCCCCGGGATTATCAATAATTACAAAAACCCCCTCCTTTGCATTTTATCTTATTTTAATGTATTGCAGATATACCCTTGTGTTTCCCCCATTGTTTTCGACCTCTACATTGCACTATTTTATTATTCAATAATAGAATTTTGTTCCTCACTTAATTTTCTACATCTTGATATATTGTAGATATATTTGTGGTTAATGGTTAATTAATAATTAATTATTTTGTGGAAAATTGCATATTTTGCCCATCTTGTGCTCTAAAATTTGTCATTGATTAACCGTTGCTCTAAAAATTCCCGAAAAATCATGGATTGTAGAATTAATTTTGTTTAACATTGTGCCCAAAAAGAATTGCATTTGCATGCATAAATTTCCTTGTAAAAATCATTTTGCGTATTTCAATGTTTGATTTTTAGTAGGTAAAGAATAAACATGATGAAATGGGGATTCATGAACACATATGCCAGAACATGCCCTCGATGTATCAACACATCATTCAATCCTTGCTTAGTGCATCCATTTACACCTTGAAGTCCAAGGTACTCGAATGATAAGAATCAAAGCAGTAGTCAATATATCCTTCAATGTGTAAAAACTAAACTCGTGCATGTCACTCCATATAATAGGAATATCCTTCTACATCAATCGTGTAGAAGGCAGGGCCAACTACGAGAAACCTTTTGCGAACGATGTATATCACTCGATGAGGCCAAGGAAACTATGAATCGCTCTGAACATTTTTGGCTACTCCAAGATATCACTGGCGCAAATCTTATCGAGTTCAACGGCTAAACTTGACCCTCAAATCACATAGTCAATGAATGCCTTCTCTACAAGCCAAAACTCACATGTAATATACTTTGCATGTAGTTGAAGCTCTCAATGTGTCTTGAGCATTATGCAAACAAAGACACTCATCATGCTCAACATGAGAGGAGAGACACATCATCTACGAATACTCTACAAACTTATCCAAGTATGGAAGGAAGATCTTATTCATCAAACCCACGAATGCATTAGGTGCATTCGTGAGCCCAAACGACATCTCTACAAACTCATACTAGTTGTAAGTGGTACAAAATGCATACTTCAATATGTGCATGACATTGATTCTCAATCGATGGTATACATATCATAAATTGATCTTAAAAAGCACAATGGCTCCGAATCATTTATAGAAAAGATCATCTATCCATGGAAGTGGATAATGAATCTTGATCGTCATCTTCTTTAGATGCTCAATGCACAATCTCATGGGTATGTCTTTCTTCACGAAGAGAACTAACAATCTCCAAGGTAATGTATTGAATCACATGTATCTTTCTCTAATAGCTCATGTAGCTACAACTTGAGGCCCCCTGAGCTCCATAGGTGTTATTGATGAATCTAATATTCATCATTCTAACATGCGTAAATTTAGCTCATCTTGAGTAATTTTGATTGGTTTTTTTGTGCATTATTGTGTCAGTTGAGGCCAAGTTGGTTTTGGCGTAAGTTTACTTTTGTTGGTAATTTGTGGCTGTTGGTTTGTGTTTAGTGTTTCACTTTAGCCGGTCGAGTTTTCACCCCCAAATCTAAAGCCCAATACGAAACTACCAATCCTCCTAGCTCAAACCCTGCAGATGCTTCCATTCTCAGTTAATACCCAACGAATATTTGGGCATCCACATCTTTTTGAAACAAAATTGTATCCGAAAATTGTTACACGATGATGGAGGCACACCTCTATTCATTTACATGGAATCACGTGGCTAGAGTCATGTACTCTCTCTTGCAAACCATATAATCCCATATCCTCCCTTGGCCTCTTGTTCCTCCCACACTTTTAAGCCATTAAAATATAACATTATGCGCAGCCACTCACATAGCGTGCGTTTGTGTGCAATGCGTAAACAAGCCTATCCTTGCGCATTTAATTTAATAGATAGATATATAGGTGTGTACATGTGTTGTTAGGATTTTCTAATAGCACGTGCACGTACACCCATTGGGTAAAAGGGATGGCTCCCCTTACCGATCTTGCCCCATCTATCTATCTATACTATTAATTTACTATATATTAAGCAGGGGTCTTGGCCCCTGCCTATTAATTTTTGTCACCCGAATGCCATATTTGCCCTTGATAGAATACACCTGTCAGTAGTTTTTGGTGGACATCTTATCTCGGATAATGGCATGATGGGATTTTTATGAGCCTAAGGACATCAACTTCCAATGTAGTAACAGGAAGAGTACACAACATTTATTATTTTTTATTGCACAACGTTGCT
Source organism: Ottelia alismoides (assembly GCA_037367405.1). NCBI lineage: Eukaryota > Viridiplantae > Streptophyta > Magnoliopsida > Alismatales > Hydrocharitaceae > Ottelia > Ottelia alismoides. Next base: position 1,363,276 of record JAZKJV010011346.1, on the reverse strand, counting down.
AGCAATATGATCGACTTAGATTTTTCATTTCAATAAAATCTATGTATTAACTTGATTGATAGGGATGGCATGTATAAATAATGATGTTTGTTTATATTCTTTTTAAGTGCAGATTCGAATATAGAATTTTTTTTGCTATGGTGTCTATTTTATGATGATATAGATATATACCCAACAACCGTCACTGTAGCGTCTATTATTAAATATATTATGGTGATAATATTCTCTGCGAAAATGATTTCTTATATTTGAAGTTAGCAACGAAGTGAGATCCATATGACAACATCTATACGTTGCTACATTTCATTTTTTTACTAATCATTAGTAAATTCTTAATTATAAAAATAGTGATGCTTAACTAATTACAATATGAAAACATCTATGCACTTCACTAATGATATAACAATAGATATAACACTTATCGCTTTGAAAAAATAAATTTCCAATGAACAATGTCGTCGTTATGTCTAAAGCAAACATATAGTAACAGATTTGTAAGAAACATCACTATACACCCATTTTATTGTAACAATACATGGTTGTACATTCTAATTTTTTGGAATGTGGATATAAATATGGATACCTTTTTTAACATGAATACCGATGTCTGTATCCACATGCGCAAAAGTAATACACATCAATAGATGCATATATATCATGAAAATGAGAGCCGTATCTATATCTTCATATCTATATGAAAGAAAAATGAGAACTTCTTCATTTCGTTATCTGTATGTATAGATATTCGGATGCATAGATTTTATTTATTTTGCAAATAGGGGTACAAATCCTAAAAATCCTCTTAATCATGTATTGAACAACATTTGTAATAATGCACGTTTACGGTCTTACTTATAAAGATGACTATTTGAATTCACACTTGTGAGATTATTTATTCAAGAGTATCTAATATGCAGGTATTGATTACATATATTTTAGCTTATTTACTTATAATATTTATATATTTTGCTATTATTTATATGTAAATAAGTTTTAGAAAATTATTTCGCAAGATATTTAATAATATTTGTAATAATGCATATTTACGGTTCCACTTATGTAGATGACCCTTTGAATTTTAATTTAATTAGGCTTGGTATTTTTTGTACTTTTCATAAATACCATCACAAATATTTGCTTTTATGTAGATCACATATATACACAATGTAACAACTATTTACGTAGATGATTTCTAGATATTTCTATATATTTCTACATGATATCTCCATGCCCAATCAAGCTAAATTTTCAAGATAGACTATTTGAACATTCTGTGTTGTATTTATTTTCATTTTGCGTTCTTTTTAACTTTAGTGGGTAATGTATTATAAAAAAGAAGTTTCTTCTTGCTAATATCCTTTACCCGTGCAAAGCACGGGTATACACCCTAGTACCCTGTTAAGAGGATCGTCTGCAACGGATCTGCTAATAGCAGTAAAGCCGCTCCATCCTGCGGGTCTGGCTTTGGGTGGATTCTTTCGTGTTCACCAAGATATAAAATCCGTGGTTATACCACACAAAATATGATCGAACAATTCAAACGAAATCATGATTTCTGTGGATTTTTATTATATGTATCACTCGATCAAGATCAAGCGATTTAAGAGGAGCAATTTTACTGCAGTCCTCTGCTGTAGTTATCTCTATCACACACAAAGTTTTCTCCCTCTTTAACCTCTTATTTTGAACAAGTTGCATTATCAGTCCTACATTTATTACATATGCAAAAGTTTATTTTCCCCCTATTACCCCTCTCTCGGTTCTTTACGCTCTCGTCACGTGTGGTCCCTACATGCTCTCTCTTCTCACCAGAAAGGGGAAACTTCTGGATAGATGTCCATCTCCCATTCACAACCTCTCTTTCTCCTTTCTCCTCTCTCTCTCCTTTCACGTAAATTCTTTTATTTTTATTTGGATAAATTACAATTTAGGTCTCCATCTATAGGTCAGATCCCAGAATGGATCCTAATCTTTAAATTGTAACGATTTGAGTCCCAGGACCATTTAGGAAATGGAAGTTTTGGGGTTCATGACGAATATACCCTTCTTGGGAAGGGAATCGAGGTTGAATTCCAACTTTTAAACAAAGATATACTCGTCATTAGCATCAAAAAGTTCCTTACATTAATGATCCTGGGGCTCGAATCGTTACAATTTAAAGATCGGGACCCATTCTGGGATCTGACCCATAGATGGGGACCCAAATTATAATTTACCCTTATTTTTCCCTATCTACCCTCTTTCCTCATCCTATTCTATGTATAACATTAAACAAGTTTCTAATGGTACATAAATTATTTTATACGTGTCATTATATCCCTGGTCTCTTTTCTTTTCCTTTATTTTTTTATTTAACATTAAAGAAGTCACCTATTTAAATATAAATATATTAAAATATATTTAGACATGTAATTCCATGCACTGACATTAAATAAATTGAATGCTTCAAATGTCAAGTATTAATATTTATGATACAAACTGTAGCTCATGTCATAATTGCATTGAATGAATGAGGATAGAATATTATTAAGTTAACATACGTTCATACCAAAATTACATTGAGTAAATAGGGATGACATGAAAGTAAGTTTACTTTTACGATTGCTGGGTTTCGGAAAATAATATTCTTTTGTAACTAAACAATAAAAAGTGATCAAAATATGCTTCTTATTACGTATCAAATACTATAAAAGAATTTGATCGTTGGACGTATAGAGTTAATTTTTCTAGAAGGGAAATGACCCTTCATCTACTTAAAAACAAAAATAAAATAAAATCCCTGATTCAAATATTTTTCAAATTCAGATGAATGCTACTTTACTGACAGATTTTAGTAGATAACTCAGAAATAATATTCCTCTATATCTAATTTTTTTGATGATTAAATATATTTTTGTTAAAAAAATTAACTTGCGCTGCAAAGTGCGGGGTCAGTCGCTAGTGTTTTCTAGAGGCAGAACCCATTTAAAAATACTAATATCTAAGATATCCTCCACCGACATGATATCCAACTATATCTAATATCACCTATGGTTGAACACTTTTAGGCATAACCTTAATATAATACTAGTGGATGCCCGGTGGACCCAAACGTTAAGATGTGACATTTCAAAATGAAAATGTGAACTCTAATACCGTGGATGTCTTCAGAATATATATAATAAATTGTTCCGTACATATTATACTAGCAAACGTGTATACGACCATTACCATTCCATAAGATCCACTGCTTATTTTATAAATATGGTTGCTTGTGACAATATTACCTGTGTTAATTGATATGAATAGCGAAAATGTAATTCACGTTAAACACGGGGATAAGCATGCGAATAAGTTCAAATAAAGTAATGATTATATAAATGTATAAAATATTATGAGCCACTCCAATTATATACCATAATATTGTATGGAATTGCTCATACATACTACCAGGCAATTCAATAGAAATGTACGAGCAATTCCGTATTTATGGATGTTCCTCATTTGTATACGTTAGGTGTTCCTTATTTATGGATGTCGTACATACAAATGAGGAACACCGGGAAGCATGGGCAGAAGTGGAATTTGAGAATTTTTTAGGATAATAGATGTCGGGGGAGAAGGGGGGTGTTCCTCACTTGTATATGTTGTGTATATATGGATGTAATATGAGGCATGTGCAGAAGTGATTGCCAATTTTGTAGGGTAATCCCATCCGTCAATTTCCATTACATCCATCCATTAACATATATTAAAGAGGAGACAAGCTGCTAATCCTGTTAGTTTCTGACAATAATATTCCAGTTTTACCGCTAATATATTTGGCAAATGACCTTTATGATCTAATATGATATTGACCGCTGATTCTTTACCATCATCGTCAGAAGCCCCTCCCCATCGATTGGACATGGCCACCTTTGTTCTATTTAAAATTACGTAATTATGATTTGACTTGATAAACTTACGCGATTACATTGGATTAACTATTTAATTTTCAATTGAGAAATCAGATGGTTTTGAATGGAAGTTGAGAATTCCTAAATTTGAAACAATGGAAGTTTGGACGGATTTTTATTACCATATACCATAGTTCTGAAAATCCTGTGGACTTATATATGAGTTCACGCCTCAAGATCTTGTAGCAATAGTAGAGATGAGGAATGGAGGACCACACACCCGCACGTTCCACTCCGTCTCTGGAGAGTCAATCCGAATATCGAATCTTGATAATTTTGCTACGAATTTCATTTTACATGTAGGATAAAAATCTTACATATTTATTGCGATTTGACTGCTATGGAAATTCAACTAGACCCGACGGCTCTGATTTCCCTCGTTTCAAAATTCGAAGAGGTGCCTGTTGAAGAGCATGTTCGAAAGACGGAAAGCCGTGCACTAGGTCCACTTGTACATATCCTCGGATGCTCATTTTTTCACACGTAAGAAAACTTTCTCCCTCTCGCTCTATGTTCTTCCACTACGACTGCAAGCTGTTCTTCCTCTCTCGACTATGGTTATCTGAGGTGCTTTTAAGGACGATCTCGTTGGTGTATGTGGACGACGATCATGTGTCGCCATATATTGGGAGAGGATCGCCAGTACCCTATGCATCGGTTTTGTAGGGATGATATCTTCTCTAAAGACAGTCCATTACATGGACGCTTCGGTGATTTCTCATCTAATCAGTTTATTATCTTGCTTTTACCCTAATATGATGTATCAATATTTTAACCTGTTCCTACATGTATTTGTAATTGTGATATGAATTAGAAATGCATGATTATAACATTGTTAATCTATGATGCGTTATTACTTATTTATTTTCATCTGAATATTTATTATTTATTACATACCATGTTGAGTCTGGTAACAACAATCTTAGAGAAGATATCTAGAATCGGGATTACAATTATGTCAGATATGATATTTAAATCGATGGTGGATATGACCGGGATGCCTGAAAAATTCGACAGTCAGAATTTCAAGCATTAACAACAACACATGAAAATATAGTTAACCATCATAGGGTTAATCTCGGTGCTTGAAACTAAATGCCCTATGGTGAAAAAGGAAAATCCTCACCCGATAACCAGAAGGCGCAATCTGCATGAAAGGAACGTGACCTTGTATGTCATGGTTGCATCTTGTTAGCTCTATCCAATACATTGTTTAATGTGTACCATTCGTCCACGTAGACTACGAAGGGACTATGGGAAGAATTGGACCATACGTATAACACTGAGGATCTCGGTATAAAGAAATACTACGTCGCTGAGTTCTTAAAGTTTTCCATAGCTGAAAGGAAGTCAGTTTCTAAACAGGCACACGAGTTTTTACCCCTGCTCCAAGGTTCAGAAGATGTCGAGATGAAACTTCCATAGAAGTTTCAAGTCATGGGCATCATAGAAAAACTCCCCAAGCCTTGGGAAGAGTTCATTATGACCCTGAAACACAGAAAGAGAAAGATTTTTATGGATGACTTGATGATGGCAATCACCATGGAGGAGGAACACATGAAATAAAAGCATGTGGTTCATGTTGATGTTCAGGATAAGGTTAACTTCATGACCTCAAAGGGCAAAGGGAAAAAGTGAAATGGTAGTAACAACAATCACTACAAGAAAAAGGTGATATGGCAAGCACAATCTTTCGAGGGATGAGCGAGCACATGGCTAACAACCATGCTCGCTCGTTCCATCTCCCATGTGTCGCCAGCACATGGTTTGCACACATGGTCGTCCATTATGCTCATCCATTTGAATTTCGACCCGATGGCAAGTGGCACGATTATTTTCCGGGCGTGTACGGTCATGTACATCATGTGTCCTTCTCATTCATTTCTACTTCGAGCCCCAAAATCCTCCCTCCAATGTCCCTTCTTCTATGTGCACTCCCTCCGACAGCCAACATTTTCCTTATCTGACCACACACATGCCTTCATTGAGGTATTCCCCTGTATCCTCTCTTGTCGTTTTCATTTTTGTTGTATATTTTGTTGTATACTCATATTTTAGATACTCATGCTTTTTTATAGAATAATCATGTTTATTTGTTTTAAATGCATAAAATTCGTATTTATATATGTATCATTTAGAGTAGATAAATATATATTTGTTATTTGATTGATGATTGTAGCATAGTATAGATGAAATTGTTCATGCATGGATGGTTGATAACTGAGAACCGACAGAGTCTAATAATTATCCTCAGTAAGAAGCGAAGAAAAAAATGTCACTGAGGCGACCGCTCGCGAAACCTCTAGTCAATCAACAAGTACCCACAATGTATAAATAAGCAATGAATAGCCAAAAATGTGAGATACAATTTATTATACTCTACAAACAAAAATGTATAGCATGTAAGCATGTAGAGGTCGAATCACAGACAACAGGCTAGGTAGCCTATGATTATTGCTAATCATTGTGTATGATGTACATAATTATCTTTAAGTCTTTTTATGTGGGTTTTTTATTTTTAAATTTTAAAATTAAATAAATAGCGAATATATTTACATAGATAAATTAATAATAATTATTATATATTAATATATATACTCATGTATGGATATAAAAGAGAAAGGGATAATTACATACAAACTAGGTTTATGTTTTCTCTCTTTTTTTGTTTTTCAATTTTGCAAATTTTTCGTTTCTTTTTTTATTTTTGAAAACAAAAAATGAATATTTTTATATAGAATATATTAACACATAATAGAAGTATATAGATAATATATATAATATATGGTATATGTATCTATATATAGTCCAAAAATCCAAGAAAATGATTTTTAGGCTTTTTCTATTTTTCTAATATTTTTTTATTTTTATGGATTTTTACATATTTTTAGGTATTTTTAAAATTAAAAAACACCCCAAAATAGGGATTAGAAAAATAGAACGAATTGATTTGGAGATTAAAAATAACAAAAAAGTCCAAAATTCCTTAAATCGATTTTAAAAAGTAAATAATAATATAAAAAATTTAGGGATCAAAATAAATAATTTTGAATTTTGGTGATTTTTCTTATTTTTCATTGATTTTGGAGATTTTTAATTTTTTAGTATTTTTCTTTTTCTATTTTTAGGGATGTTTTATCATGATTTAATATAGGTCATAATAAACAACATATAATTTTCTTGGAATTTTTAAAGGCATTTTGATATTTTTTGTATTTTTAAAGCTAAAGAGGGAATTAATGCTCGCTGTTTAAATTTTAATAAAAAAATAAATGCCTAAAAATGCAGTATAAAAATCATGTCGTGAAAATATAACATTCAAGGCATTTTCATGCAATTTTGCAAAATAAAGTACAAATAGGGGCTATTTTTAACAAAAATAAATAAGAAAATGAAATTCAAGGTACTAATAGGAACCTATCTGCAATTTAAACAAATTATACATGCATTTCAGAACCCTTTTACAAAATCCAGGGGCATACATGCAATTTTCCACAAATACTTAAATTAAAAATGCACTAGAATGGCATTTATGCAAATATAAGAAAATTTCAGGTCTCATATACAATTTTTCCAAAAAGTTAACGCTGAATATACAATTTTATGTATTAAAAATAAATATATAAAACCAGAGGGGTATGCTTGCAAAATACCCAACTCACTTGGCAAGCCACGTGAGCTGAGCTGGCATGGACATGAGGGCAAATACATGAAAGCATGTGGGGATATATGCAATTTTTACATAACTATTTACACTCCAGACGAATATTTAAGTGATAAAATAAAAAAATAAAGAGGGGTACGATGTAAATTACCCATATTTGTGTGCGGACCGACGACTGAGATCTCTTACTTGGACATGTGGCAAGTCCACGACGCATGATGACGGTTCGGCGATGACAGTTGAGATTAGATTTCGAGCAGAGATCTGATGGTTGAGGCTCGTTGGATCAGACGCCATCTACTGCATCTGGAGCGGCATTCTTGATCGGATGATTTTGGAGTGTCCTAGAAGATCAATCCAAGAACAGTGCTTTGCGTGGCTTTGATCTGCTCCTCCACTCTACTCCGAGCTACTCCTAAGCTGTTGAGATGCCCTACGGGTTCGCCTTGCTCTTCTACGACTGAAGGATACATCAAAAGAGTCCGGGCCCCATCGGTGGGGGCTTAGAGTGTCGTGCACCTAGAGCTTGGTTCTTGACATCGAAGATCCATCAGATGGGATCCTCAAGACATGCAAACTGGATGGGAAGCTTCGCGGCATTGAGGCGATTAGGTCCCTTTATTGGCAAGATTCATGGTGATTCAGAGGTGGATGATGGTACTTTGATGTACAGCGGAGGATGGAACATAGGGGGAATTATCTACTCAAGATCAGGGGCTCTGGATGGATCGAATCGATGAAGAAATGTACGGGGTTGGAAATGGGATGGAAGGCACGTCGGTACGAAGGGAAGATCACAGTGAAATGGACAGTTCCCTAATGTCTCCGACGAACGAATAATTGGGAAATTTAACTACGCTTAAGATCTAACAAATTAAATAAATGCAGAATTGAAATGACACAAAGAAAATATACCTAAAAGAAGTAAAGTGTTCAGCTCTTACCTGGTCGGGAAGCCAAGGAGCAGGATGCCGCCAGAGCACCTCCTGGACCACCTTCTCCTCATGCGATGCTCCAAGCCTCGAGGAAGGTACCTATGTCACTTGTGAACTCTCACGCTCATGGCTGGAGGCATGACAAAGCTCAGAGAGGGATCAAAAGGGGATGGAAAGAATTTGGGTTTTATTTATAGACAAGGTTTTGGGTGATTTTCGATCGAGATTATTGAGAGGCTCGATGAAGATGAGAGGAATCTAATGAATGGGTGTGGATGTCGATTGTGATGTAAACAATTTTCATGAAGGTCTCAAGGCATTTCATCGTTCAGAGTGATCGGGCGGAGACGGAGAAGATGGGGTGCTCGAGGCTCTGATAGGAGTCAGAACAAGAGAAGGATAGTTAACCAAGATCAGCAGTCCTCACCCCCTGATTGGTCCACATAGGATGCTACAGGACAAAAAACGAACTTTATTCAAAAAATAAATAATTTAAAATTAGTAAATGATTTTATTAAATTTGGTTATAAATGAAAATTAGTTATTATTTTATTTACTATTTTAATATTATTTTTATTTTCTTTTATGAGTTAATTTATTACAAGTTACTTTTTACAAGTGTATTTATAGGTATATTGACCTATGTTTTTTATATTTTATTTTTATTTGTATTTTGATTTTATTATTTTATTTTCATATTTTATATATTTATAACTTATTTTTAAGTACACAAATATACTTTTATTGTATTTTTTAAGTATTTTATACACTTAAATAAATAGAGGTATATATTATATAGGTATAAGTATAGTATATTCATCAATGTATTTATATAAGCTATTTTATTTTTGTGTTCTCTTTATGGTTTTATTCTATTCTAAATATGAACACATAGTAAAATAATATTTACAAAATTATAAAAATATAAAATTGTTAATATAATAAGGAATAAATAAAATGAATATTTTATTCATGTATATTATACAATAGGGGTCCAAAACCTAACTTTCGCATCTTAATTCTAAATTGGATGAAACAACCTTCATTAAATAGATTATTAAAAGTTATATAAAATTAAAGATGATTTTTGATGCATTTTGAGTTTTTATTGAGGAGATAAGAGTTTGAGAAGTTTAGGTTTTGGCATTTTATTCTAAGCATAAAATGTACACTATATATGATTTTTGTGCAAACTCAAATTTTTTATTTTTTTATACATTTTTATCTACAATTTCATATACAAAGTTTCTTTATTTGAGGTATAAATAATCAAGAATAAAATGGATCTCCAAAATGAATTATTGTTGAATAAATAAATGGGGTTTTTATTGTATATCCCTTTGATGATGGACCGCTGAATCGCCCTATTTAATTGTATCGCGTTGTTGTAGTCAGGCAATCAGGATCGATCAAAACTTACGGCACGAATCAATGAATCAAATTAATTAAAGTGTGGTTTTATGTATTTTTAACTTGGGCAAGACTCAAGGTAGACTCAAGGAGGCAAAGGAACAACTTCGGATCAAATTAGGTGAATTAGCCCACGATTTTCCAAGTTGGATTTTTTGTAATTTTTTATGCAATAAAAACGTCAAATGTAAAATGCAATTGAATTAAGTCAATACGAAAACACGCAACTTAGCTAAATTAATTAAAATGTAAAATTTATCCAAATTAGCCAAGTTATATTTTTCCTAGAAACTTAATCCAATGATGAATGCAAAATGTATTTTTTTGGAATTTTTGGATTTGAGATGCACAAATGAAAAATGCAAATTTTTATGAGTTTTTATGCAATTTTTAGTGCAAACAAAATGCAAAAATTATGAATTTTTTATTAAAAGTTAAACATGATGAAATGAAGCAATATTAATATTTTTGGAATTTTCTGACAAATTATTATTTTTTTATTTTTTTAATGGTAACGGAGTAACTGTGAGTGTTTAATTTGTAATTAATCCACAAAATCAAGTTATCCAAAGAGGAATTTATCCCAAATAGATATTCTAACGAGGAATCCATGCGACTTGAAATTTCACAAAAATAATATTCGTAGATTTAATTAAATATCAATTATAGAAATCACTCAATAAGTTATTTAAGGTAAAAGACACATCGATTTTTGATGAAATTTGGATTATAATTAAAGCACAACTAGATGCATCATCCATAATTTTTCACAATTTTTGGAGCAATATTTAATTAAATATGAATTTCAGACCATGAAATGGGTAAAAAAATTCAAATTTTCACCAAACTAATTTAATTAATTACCCAATGCTCTCAAAATTACAAATAAATGTTCACGAGATAAAGAATTAAATGACCCACAATATGTAATTTTTTATTAAAAGAAATGATGCAATATTAATGTCCAAATTAATGCTCAAACACAAGGGTGTTCGTGTAATTACATAATCAAAATCGAATGAAGTAAAATATGATCAAGGATGTTTTTGTAAATAAAGAAACTTAAAGGGAAGAAAAATGCAATTTTCACAAAAAATAAAACTAACCTTTGAACGTGGGTTCCAAAAATGGAACCCACTTCTTAGGGATTGAGGTGTCGGGGGGACGACGTCTGGCAGCGGCCATGCGTGGGGGAGGTGACGGGCGGCTAAAGTGGCGTGCGAGGTCGCACAGTGGAGGGGCGTAGCGGGCAACGGCGAGGGATCGTTGTGGTTGCGCACGGATCTTTAGAGGCAGAACCTGGAGCGTGGCTGATGCGCTGGAGGGTAGGGCAGTTGGCGTGCATGGCCACGTACGCGAGATCGAGGGTGACGCACGGTTGCTGTGTGGGCCGGGGCGCGGGGCCTTCGCACGTAGGTGGCAAGCCAGTAGGAGCGCAGGGTCGGCACACACGAGTGACAAGCTAGCAGGGGCCCACGGTGGCTCGTGGAGGATGGTGGTCGAGGGGCTGGTGGACCTGGCGCGTGGGCGGAGTTGCAATGTTATGGGGGCAGAACCGCAGCTGGAGGGTGGTTGCTTGGCCACGACAAGGAGGTGGTGCGAGGAGCGGTGTGGCCTGGGGCACTCTCGCGGTAGGGAGCAGCCGCACAGAGGGGGCGATAGTAGCAGGGTGGGGCAGAGGTGGTAGGGGCCTCGCACAGGAGGTGCAGACATTGACGGACTGGTGGGGCACACGCGGAGCTGGGCGCGCGTGGGAGCAACCTGTAGCGAGGCCGTGGGCTGGAGTTTTGGGGTCGCGCAGAGGGTGCACAGCCAGGGGGAACTGGCGGGATGGTAGGCTGCAGCCGAAGCCGCTACTGGCAGCGGTGGGCCGACAGCTGGATGTGGGGCTGCCGTCGACAGGAGGTGCTAGCCTTCGCAGGACAGAAGGCGGTTGACCGTGTGCGGAGAAGGAACGGCGACTTGGCTGCTTGATGCTCCTGTTTTTTTAATTTTTTGTATTTTTTATAGGAAATGAAATTGTTTGATGAAAGTGTGGTGTGATGTGGTATGGAATGATGATGGTGATGATTACGGATGTATGCGAAGGTGATGATGTAAAAAATAAAAAATATGATTATAAGGTGATGATGTTGTGATGATGATGGGGGCAGTGTTTGATGATGATAGTGGTGCTGTTTTGAAAATGATGTGGTGATTGTGAATATTGAACAAGAAAAACAAATAGACATTAGATAGAAAAATGAGAAAAACTAGAGAGATACTTACATGTGATTCGACGGATTTTGCGGAGCAGCTATGCTGGACTCTAGCCGTCGCCTCGATCAGCTCTGGGCAGAGTCAGAGCAGAGAAGTTGGACGAGCTCCGAAGAAACTCGTGACTGTGGTGCGGACCATCGGATCTCGCCTTTGGTCGAAGGTCGTCGCTCGACGGTGGTTCTTAGTAGCTATCACCTACAGATAGCCAGAGCTCGCTCTCTCCTCTCTTGGGGAAGAATGACGGATGATGAAAAATGAGGGAGGAGAGTAGAATAAAAAGGAGGAGGAGGGAGTTAGAAAAGAAGTGGAAAAGTGGAGGAATGGTGGAGGAAGTGGAGACTTGGATTGGGCAACAAGTAAAGAAGAAGTAAAAGGGAAATATATATATAATAAACAAAGTAAATAAGTAAGCTTTTAAAAATAATGAAGGGAAAATAAATAAAGAAAATAAATAAATAAATCTAAATAAATAATAAAATAAAGTAATGAATGAAATAAAATATGAAATTAATAAATTAATAAATAGGGTGACACGTGGCGACTCCAGGAGCTACCACGTGTCGCACCTGGAAAATCAAAAATTAAATGTAAAGAAAATCAAAAAGAAATAACAAATGGTTCAAATGAAAATACGGTCAACACAAAAGTTTCTCGTCTCGATAAGATCTACAACTTTTGTGATGGATCAAAAATCAAAATAAGTCATATGTACAAAGTCTATTTTTGGGCGGTACTTTATAGATATAAAATACCTCATTTTTATCTTTTACATATTTTTTTGTTATTTTTAAATAAGAGAACATAAAAATAAAAATAGAGAAAATATGAAAGGAATATTTACAATTTAATCTAATTATTTGGATTTTTAATAATTAAGAAAATAAAAGGATAAAAATAAAGGATATTTTGGTCAATATGTACAATATACAATAGGGGCCCAAAACCCAAGTTTCACATACGAACTCTGATTTTTATAATATTAGTCTTGTTTTGAAGGCCTTTGAATGTATATTACTTTAAAAGTAGTAGACCAAAATGGACATTTTTTGAGAGAGATATGTGCATTTTAAGGTTCTTAATCTCAAACTTGGATTTGGATTTTATTGGTCAATTTTACAAGCTCGTATTTTTTTGATATTTTTCCTTTATTGGTGTTAGTAATATATATACTATAGAGTTTATTTTATTGGGTTTGAGTCAGTATAAAATAGATACAAATAAGGGAATATATATATATATATTACATGTGATATTTACAAGGGAATTTGGCTTATTATTTTAATGTGAAAATGCATGCTAAAATGCAGAACTTATTTACATGTGCATGAATGATAATAATGCAAAATAAATGGGAAAATACAACTAATTACTCGAGAACGAAGCTCTATTTTCAACTTTTAGAGTGTTGAATCATAGATTCATCAACCCCCTATACTTAAACCTTGCTCGTCCCTGAGCAACTAAAATGCAACAGTGAAATGAGAATGGGTTCCATACCAAGGTCATGAACAAAAGGTGAAAATGGAGCTTGACTCGATCTTTGGATTAATAGTGTGGCGAAATCTTATTGGGAATTGAATATAAGACCTAACAGCCTTTAAGTTCCACAAGTCTCTTATTCAAGTCACCCTCAACGATCAGGTCAGAACAGATTCTCATACGCATTCTGATGACTATGAATCTTACTTGTACTGTGTAAGTGAAATATAGCTCTCCACATCAGAAATGGCAAAGAACCAGCTTCCTCTAATAAGGTAACTCTAATTCCCTAGTCTAGCAACTCTTTCCTCGAGGAGCGGGGTATTCCCTTCTAAGTTCAAGTGCAACCATCTCAAGAAGAGGGGGTGGAGAGAAGAATGGACGGTAGCCAGTATAGCTACCTATCCTAGGATGCTTGACCAGTGTAGCCAAGTCATCCAGCTGCAAGTTTTGAAGCTCTTTATTTTTCTAAACTTGTATATACACTCTGGCAGACATTTTACTTTTCAATCAGGCATGTCCACTTTTGGAGATTCTGCATTTTTTCTTTTCTTTTTCTTTTTTTAACATATATACAAGATGCAACATGTACATAAGGAGTTTTTTCCTCTTTAGCCAGTAGACTATCCCTCTTTTGAAGCTTTATTGCAACCCACAACATCCTGCTATTACACGTCAATGTCACTAGACTAGGTTGAGACGCACTGCCCTCCCTAGAGGAGGACGGATGTTTCCACCTGTGTGCTACTCCAAGCCAAAGGATTCTACCTCTTCACCACCTCATCAATGAAGAGCTACGTGCATAGTGCTTGTCCAAGTTAGGTCACTGTCTAAAAGAATCGTGCGTGTGTATGAAATTTTCTACTTAAATCAATCAAGATGACATGTGAACATAGACTTGCGGACTCAAATAATTAAGTCACTCGACCTGAAAAATCTTAACTCTAGTCCCTATAAGGTTCCTCTGAAATTAGGTAGATTAAGGTCAAATTAAATCCATCCTCGATATCTATTCATAACTTGGTTCAGAACCCATTAACATTTCACTTTGCATATGCTTGATATGCAGATGAGATGCAAATGACATGCTATAGGGATGAATGAAGTGTAAGACACTTTTTTCTTTTGAAATGCAGAGTAAAGAAGAAGCTTATTTTTTGTTTTTTATACGTCCTATTTTATAACAAATTTTACAAGACTTTTATAAGTATTATACAAATTATACAAATGTTATACAATATACATATTATACAAGTATACATGCATCTTACAATTTTTTTTCAATTTTTACCCACTCCCTAATTATTGTGTAATATATACAAAAATACATAAATGTGCGAGAATGGGTAAATTGTATATGTTATATACACGCCTCCCTATACTTAGCGTGTGTTATGTCCTCAAAGCACGAGAAACGAGGAAAAAGACATAGCTCGTGCTAAGCATAAGAGAGCTAAAATAACAAAAAGTATAGAAATCGCTCCATCCCCCTATACTTAGGCTCTGGCATCCTAAGTGTAGAAGAAAATTAAAAAATGGGGCGGATGAGGTTAAGAGGGGAAATGGATGAGTATATATACAAGGCGTGCATCGGTCCCCCCTATACTTAGGCTCCGGCATCCTAAGTCTAGGACCGGAGTGAGTGTGAGAACCGATGAGATCTGGAGAATGTGCAGAGAATGGTGAAGAGGTCCGGGTCATTCTCCCCCCTATACTTGGAATCTGGTCATCCTAAGTATAGCCATAAAATGAAATGATCTGGATCCAGGGCCAGTGATTTGAATCGCTGGGGAGGGAGGGAAATAAAATATATACAAGGAGAAGTAGGAATATACAAGAATTAAGAAGGTTTATGACGAACCTTCTTGCGAGAGCGAGGAGGTGGATAATATACATATGTGTTGTTGGTGGAATCATCCTCAGATGAATAATTGTGAGGTGTAGGGATTGTCCAACGAGGGTCGACACATGGCTTCTTGCTCAGATATGGCTTAAGAACTGCCAAACTGAGCTCACTCGTATAAACCACCTCATCCGGACCCGATGAGGATTCCTCCAAAAATTCCTTCTCCGATATGTTGAAAAAACTTTCTTAGTCGGTTTTCTAGACCCTGAATCATTGAGAGGGAGATGAGAGTGACATGCCTTGAGGGGTTTGGGAGAATACCTCAAGGAATCAATTCTCGACTTCCTCTCACTAGATAACCAACTACTGGAAGAAGCAACTATGGTTTTGGGTGGGGTCAATTCAGTCCTGGTTGTTTGTTTTTAAGGTTCGGGTTGTGGTGCGGTGCTGACCATGGGTTCCTCATCAGACGAGTCACCATATAGATTATAATATTCCTGAAGGGTCTGTACACGTCTCGAGAAGGTGTTAGTGATCTCAGTTGGCTTGGTATTATTAGTCGTAGATGTCGGATCATCGAAATGGTCAAGATAATCAAATAAAATCGTGTCTGACTCAATGAAAGCTTCGGGTTGTGAGTATTTTATTGAAGCTGACATAGTGGTGGTGATGAAGCAACATGGGTCATGGATGTGTGGGGAGTCTCTAAGCCAACGGTCGGCTCGATAGTCGGTATCTCAGGTGCAGCAGAGAGGTGGGACTCATCTACCTCTCGATGGTCACAACTGTCAGTAGCTTTGTGGGTCACCTTAGAGTAGAGTGTGTCAAAGAATGGGTGAGGTAGAAGTGCTCTCAATGCTGTAAAATCAATTTCCCGAGTCTCGCGATCTATAGTCGCCTTAGCCAAGGCTAAGAACAACTTCCTGAGAATAATAGGAGACTGGGTAAACTCTCCTCAGTGCTCGATGTCAATGATCGTGAAGTCTACCTGGAGTAGAGCACCTTGGAAAATAATGATGACTGAAATGGTTCCTCTCGACTGTTTGATAGATCAATCAGCTAACTGAACGATCTCTCTCGACTTTCTGATTGGTCTGAGTTTGAGCTTGTCAAACACAGAGGTGGGGAGGATATTTATCGGTGAGTCGTCATTGATTCTTACATGGGCAAAGGTAGTTTCCTTGATTTCACGATCAACCCTAGGCAACCGCTTCACTCTACGGCTCTTGGTCTTTCTCCCCATCACTAATGGGGTGGCCATTGACACTATGTATCTCTCAGTCCTTGTCCTCTTATTGCCTGACCTCTTAGGTATTAATTTACTTCTCACAAATCATTTGAGGTCGGGGAAGTGATCTATGGCCTTTATTAAGGTAAGCTTAAAAATTAGTTCTTTATTGAGTGCTTCCCTCAGAGCATGATCCAATTTTTTAAGTCATTTTCAATTTTTATGTGATTTTTTGGTTTTTCAATTTTTTTTGTCTTTTTGGAATTTTCGATTTTTTGGGTGTTTTTGATATGTGAAGGATGAGCGAGAGAAACTGTAGACTCAAGATTTGAGGGCAAGTGTTTAGTAGAAGAGGGAGGTATAATGGACTCCAGTTGTACATAGTGTGTGTTTTTCCTTGTGTTTGGTTGGTCTTCAACATCAAATCCACTTATAATGTTCCCCACTTTCATACACAGGCTGACAGAAATTGAGTGCAATATTTGAGTGACATCTCTCAACTTGTTACCAAATGATTCATTTTTCTCAATAAGTCTCGAGATGTCATCCTTCATAAAGTTCTCATGACAAATCATGGGAGAAGTCTGTTCAGTTGGAGGATACTGCTAATAACTTGGGGTCTCATACTCAACATACCTAGACTCTGGTATGTAATTATGGGTCGAGTATGGACCATCTGTGTGGCAGATATTGGTCAGAGTCTCATATAATGGAGTCAATGGATGGTGGTCTAGTAAGTCTAGCTCATGAGTCCAATCTTGTGAATGTGTAGGATCTCCGAATGTATGATATGAAGGTAGGTCAATGTGGGCTTGATTACTAGGGTCAATCAAGTCAAGACGATCATATGGTGCAAGCCTCTCCATTCGATTTGTTCGATCAACCATGTTATGCCCTAAGGTCAATTTGGGATGTGTATATGTAAATTGTTGTCTCGGTCCCTACGTGAGGTGAGAATGAAGTATGTGGGGGGCACATAATTCTGCCAATCATCTGTCTTAGTAGTGGCTTGCTCTACGAATGTTTCCTTTACTCCAGCAAGCGTCCGACTATAAAGTGAACCAACCCAAGGTGGAAGTGGATCCGAGGTGTAAGAAGGTGTGGTAGGTGAGAAATGTGAAGAAGTGGTGAAGTCAGTCAAAGTTCTGACTTCACAGTCTGGATGGGTGTATGAGGAGGAATAAGAAGGTGAAGATGATCGGATTATGGTCGAAGAGGAGTGGTATGGATATGATGACCAATATCCGGGCATCTTGAAGAGGAATCGATGAATGTAAGTGAATCGAGGTGGAAAATGTGCAAGTACACAGGATAACGCACACGGAAAGACACAAAACAACGTAAGAGCAAACCCCAAGTTCACCAACTAAATACGTGAGGGCCGCCATAAAGGTTCACTGAATTATCTTATCAGTTTTAGTTGGTGATAAATGCAAGTCTTGAAGAGTTAACGAGCTGTTAGGTTCTTGTACTACCCTACAAACTGGCCCGATTCTTACGACTAGTTGACCTATTTTCAGCCAATATAAGAGTAAGTACGGGCAATATAAATATGGCTACCCGTTTCTTGAGGACTAAGGCATCCTCTAAACCTCCCACTCTGCTAAGGAAATCTGGACCGTTTACCAGCTATCGTAGATCCCCACTGAAAAGTAGCTAATCGCCTAAAAAGAAATAACCAGTAGTCTATAAGAAAATCCTAGCTTGGGCTCTATCCTAGAGTTGTCTCTCTTTCACTTGCAAGTAAATCAGACAATGACGGGGTTGCTCTCCCGCAAACAAGAGTTAATTTTAGTCATTTTTTTGGTCCAATTCAATTAGCAGTCCCATTTTTAGAGATTAGTTGTCACTGTAGTTAATCCACACAAGCAATCATGTCTACCATCCAGTCCCAATTCCTTTATACTAAGTTAGAAAAACCGAGAATGGGAATCGGAAAAAGCCGATGCAATCGAGAAAATGATGATGAATGCTTGAGTTAGAAGACTTACAGTGCCTCCAGCTCTCTACAATGCGAGATGCAATACTAAATTGAAATTTTACACTATATGAAATGCAAACGAGAAAATCGTTCCTAAACAGGAAATTCCATTAGCGAGTGATGAATAAATTAATTTTAGCTAATAGCTCTGCAATCTAAGTGCGTCTCGTTAAGTGGGATGTGTGGTCCTATAGACTACGAGCATAAGTAAACAAATTTGCTCTGAGAGCCACGAGTGCATGTCCTAGTCTATGTCAGGCAAACCACACGACTACGAAGGGTCTAATGTCACTCTTGATACACATGCGAGATTCCAAACGGAATCCGCTGGAAATCAAGCAATTATTACAAGTTGTTTTTATTTTAAAAAATTAAAATCTCTCTTCAAAAAAGTAGTCTAGGCTCTCAACAGCCAGATCGCTCCAAGAATCGCCGGCCTCCGATGCTCTTCGAGATGCGTCGACTTCAAGAAAGCCGCTCCAAGTCCACCATGTACTCACACAAAATAATAAAATTTATGTCAAAGAGAGATATCAAAAAATAAACAAAAAAATAATTGAAAAAATGAAATAATTAGAAGGTGGTTCGGGGGTCATACTACTTGATTGAATGGAAAACCTTAATCTAATTTTCTAAAGTGATCCTAAGTCGTTTGCCTCCCCGGCGACGACGCGATTTGATGGACCGTTGAATCGCCTAATTTAATCGTATCGCATTGTTATAGTCAGGCAATCAGGATCGATCAAAACTTAACCGCACGAATCAATGAATCAAATTTATTTAAGTGTGGTTTGATGTATTTTTAACCTGGGAAAGCCCCAGGGTCGACTCAAGGAGGCAAAGGGACAACTTCAGATCAAATTAGGTGAATTAGCTTACGGTTTTCCAAATGGGATTTTTTGTAATTTTTTTATGTGATAAAAATGCCAAATGCAAAACGTAGTTGAATTAAGTCAATATGAAAACACACATCTTAGCCAAATTAATTATAATGTGAAATTAAATCTAAATTAGCCAAATTATGTTTTTTTCCAGAAACCTAATCCAATGATCAATGCAAAATGTATTTTTTTTGGAATTTTTGGATTTAAGATGCATAAATGAAAAATGCAAACTTTTTGTGGGGTTTTATGCAATTTTTAGTGCAAACAGAATGCAAAAATTATTAAATTTTTAGTGAAAGTTAAACGTGATGAAATGAAGCTACACTAATATTTTTGGAATTTTCTGACAAATTATGATTTTTATAAATTTTTTATGGAAACAGAGTAACTGTGAGTGTTTAATTCGTAGTTAATCCACAAAATCAAGTTATCCAGAGAGTGATTTAACTAAAATAGATACTTTAACGAGGAATCCAGAGACTTCAAATTTTGTAAAAATAATATTCGTAGATTTAATTAAAAATCAATTACAAAAATCACTCAATAATTTATTTTATGCAAAAGACACATTTATTTTTGATGAAATTTGAACTATAATTAAAGCACAACTAGAAGCATCATCCATTTTTGCACAATTTTTAGAGCAATATTTAGTAAAATATGAATTTCAGTCTATGAAATGGGTAAAATATTCAATTTTTCACCAAACTAATTCTAATTAATTACCCAATGCTCTCAAAATTACAAATAAATATTCACGAGTTAAAGAATTAAATGTCCTACAATTGCATTTTTTGATTAAAATAAATGATGCAATATTAATGCCCAATTTAATGCTAAAACACAGGGGTGTCCGTGCAACTACAGAATCAAAATCGAATGAAATGAAATGTGCTTAGGGATGTTTTTACAAATAAAGGAACTTAAGGGAAGAAACTGCAATTTTCATAAAAAAATAATAAAAAAAATAAAATTAACCTTTGAACGTGGGTTCCAAAAACGGAACCCACTTCTTAGGACTTGATGACGTCGGGGGGCATGCACAGGGGGGGTGGCAGGCGGTTGCAGTGGCGCGTGAGGTCACGCAACGGTGGGGCATGGAGGGCAATGGCGTGGCAGAACCTGGAGCGCAGCTGCTGTGGACGGATCGCAGGAAGCAGAACCTAGAGCACAGCTACTGCATTGGAGGGCATGGTGGTTGGCATGCGGGGCTACGTACGTGAGGTCGACGGCGACGTGCGGTTGCAGCGTGGGCTGGGGATTTGGGCCAACGCACGCGGGCGGCATGTCAGCTGGGGCCGACGGTGGCTCATGGAGGATGGCAGTCGAGGGGCTGGTGGCGCTGACACATGGGCGGAGTCGCAACGCTGTGGGGCAGAACCGAAGCAAGAGGGCGGTTGCTTGGCCACGGCGAGGCGGTGGCACGAGGAGTAGTGTGGGCTAGGGCGTGCTCACGGCTGGGAGCGGTCGCGCAGAGGGGACGGCAGTAGAACGACAGGGTAGAGGTGGCAGGGGCCTCGCATAGGAGGTGCGGACATTAACGGACTGGTGGGGCGCGCGTGGGGTTGGGCATACGTGGGGAGCAACCTACAGCGAGGCCACAGGCTGGAGTTCTGGGGTCGCGCAGAGGGCGTGCAGCATGGGGGCACTGGCGGGATGGTAGGTCGCGGCTGAAGCCGCTGATGGTGGCGGTGGGATGGCGCCTGGACGTGGGGCTACCGTCGGAGGGAGATGATGGCCTTCGCAGGAAAGAAGGTAGCTGACCGCGTGCGGAGAAGGGGTGGCAGCCTAGCTGCTTGATGCTATGTATTTTTTTAAAAAAATTGTAATTTTTTGTATTTTTTATAGAAAATGAAATTGTGGATGAAAGTGTGGTGTGGTATGGAATGATTACGGTGATGATTATGGATGTATGCGAAGGTGATGATGTAAAAAATAAAAAACATGATTATAAGGTGGTGATGTTGTGATGATGATGGGGGCGGTGTTTGATGATGATAGTGGTGTTGTTTTGAAAATGATGTGGTGATTGTGAATATTGAACAAGAAAAATAAATAGACGTTAGATAAAAAATGAGAAAAAACTAGAGAGGTACTTACCTGTGATTAGCTGGATTTTGCGGAGCAACTATGCTGGACTCTGGTTGTTGCCTTAATCAGCTCCGGGTGGAGTCGGAGCAGAGAAGCTGGACGAGATTCGAAGAAACTCAGATGGTGGTGCGGACCTCCAGATCTCTCCTTCAGTCGAAGGTCATCGCTCGACGGTGGTTCTCGGTAGTTGTCACCTACAGATAGCCGGAGCTCGCTTCTTCTCTCTTAAGGAAGAATGATGGTGATGAAAAATGATGGAGGAGAAGAGAATAAAAAGGAGGAGGAGGGAGTTAGAAAAGAAGTGGATAAAGTGGAGGAATGGTGGAGGAAGTGGAGACTTGGAGTGGGGAACAAGTAAAGAAGAAGTAAAAGGGAAATATATATATAAAGTAAATAAGTAGGCTACTAAAAATAATAAAGGGAAAATAAATAAAAGAAAATAAATAAATAAATAAAAATAATAAAATATAAATAATAAATAAAATAAAATATGAAATTATGGCTCTAGGAGGTGCCATGTGTCGCACCTGGAAAAATCAAAAATTAAATGTAAAGAAAATTAAAAAATAACAAAAGGGTTCAAATCAAAATGTAGTCAACATGAAAGTTGCTCGTCTCGATGAGATATACAACTTTCGTGAAGGATCAAAAATCAAAAGAAGTCATATGTACAAAGTGTATTTTTGGGCGGTACCTTATACATATTAAATACCACATTTTTATTTTTTGCAATTTTTTTGTTATTTTAAATAATACAAAAATCAAAATAAAAATAAAGAAAATATGAAATAAATATTTACAATTTAATCTATTTTTTTATTTTTAATAATTAAGAAATAAAAGGATATAATTAAAGGATATTTTGGTTAATATGTACAATATACAATAGGGGCCCAAAACTCAAGTTTCACATACGAACTCTGATTTTTATGAAATTAGTCTCGTTTTGAAGGTCTTTGAATGTATATTACTTTTAAAGTGAGCAGACCTAAATCGGATATTGTTTGAGAGAGATGTGTGCATTTTAAGATTCTTAATTTCAAACTTGGATTTGTGTTTTATTGGTCAATTTTACAAGCTAGTGTTTTTTTATATTTTTCCTTTATTAGTGTTAGTAATATATACACCATAAAGTTGATTTTATTGGATTTGGAGATAGTATAAAATAGATACAAAAAGGGAATATATATCTACAAGGGAATTCGGCTTCTTATTTTAATGCGAAATTGCATGCTAAGATGCAGAAGTTATTTACAGGTCTTGAATGATAGTAATGCAGAATAAATGGGAAAATACAGCTAATTACTTGGGAACGAAGCTCTATTTTCAACTTTTAGAGTGATGAATCATAGATTCATCACCCTTATCTCCCCCTACTTTATTCCTTGTCGACCAAATCAATTCTTGACTTGGTCTCAGGGATCAGGGTCATAAAATACCTTTGGCATTTTATTATTTTTCTTTTATTTATTCTTTTATTTTTGGTAAATAATGTATTTTTTACAGTAATTATACACTAAATAGTGGATGTTAACTAATGCAAAATAATGATATTTACATGTATGTAGCTAGTTTAAAGGCCAAAATGAAAGAATAAAGGTGATGAAATGGAGATTCATCACCCCCTATACCTGACTTTGCTAGTCCTTAGCTAACACTTATGCAATGTGTGCAGAAAATTAAAATAAAGAAAAGAAAAAGAAATAACTTGGAATAGTTGTTGACTTTTAAACTTATCTTAATAACGTCAAAGTTTGGAGCTCAGATAAGGCCTTTGGAATGGTGTGTTTGGAACCACATGGAAGCTAGGAAGTGTGATATAACAACCCATAGGTTCCATACTCCTTTCATTCAGTCCAATTCACAGCCAGGTTAGAAACATCCTCTCAGTCGCATACTCTTGCTACTTTGAAATGATAGAACCATGTGTGTGAATTTGTTCAGCTCTGCCAAGATAAAACCATTGAACCATTAAGGCGTATTCTCTTCTGATAACTCGTCCTCATGGAAACAGATATTCTCTTCTAAGGTTAAGTGCTCCCGGAATTCACAACTGACTGAGGGAGAAGTTTAAAAAAAGGGAAAAGAAGTGGGAATGGACTGGTGTAGTCTTCATTCCCTTTTGAAGTTAGTCAGTGTAATTGATTCTTCACCAAGAAGCAGGATTTTTCTGAAGATCAAATTTTTGTGGAATTTTTTGGATATTTTCTTCGACTTTGTATTCTCACTTGTGCCCGGTGGATATATCATCTTTTGTTCCATCCATTTTTTGGGGGTCTTGGAAAAACTTGCTTCGGTAGACCATTCCTCATCCGAAGCATTGTCTCAATCCATCTCCAGTCTTTAGATATCATTGTTACCAAAATAAGTGGGTTAGAGTACCGGTTTTGACAATTCCCAAGAATGATTCTTGAGCCACCCTTAACAAAGTGGTCGTGCATTGTCCCAACTTAGACTTCAAGATTTTTCATTAGTTCATCTGAGTTGAGCTAAGTGCTAGGTGCAAGGAGTGCTACGTGCAAGGCTTCTAGTCAAGTCACTGTCTCAAGAGTCTTACGGATGATATGAAGAGTTCTATTTAAGCATGTTGAATTGACTCATGGACCTGGTCTTATGGAACCTAAAGAATTAAGTTAAGGTGACATGAAATATCTCCACTTTCAGTCCTCAATGGGTTCCTCTAAAATTAAGTGTATTAAGGTCTATTCCAAGCTCTAATATTCAGACTTTATTTGGTCTTGTTCAATGTCTATATTATTTTAAAAAATGCGAACGCTATGCACAATGCAAGAAAAATACTTTTGTGATGTCATTTTCTAGTTTGAACTTTTTATCAATTTTTTAAAAAGTTTTGCAAATTTTTATGCAGTTTTGAGAAAAAATTTGCAAATGTTTTTAGGGTTTTAAATTTTGCAAATTATTAAGGATTTTTTCAAAAAAAAAGATTTTCGGAACAAAGAGATAGTATGTATAGCTATTTACATGGGCATGCATCTTTTTATTTACAGGGATTGGTTTATAGGAATTTACAGGACTGTATATACAAGGTTCGTAAAGAATCTTTATTTGTTCCAATGATGTGCATAGTTCTCAAAATAATTTGAAAATATTGTTGTAAACATTTTGAAAACTTTATTTTGCAAACTAATTTGACAAATATGTTTTAAAAACATTTTACAAAAATTGAAAATCATTTTGGAAAGATTTTTCAAACTATATGTGTAGATTTTTCAAACGTTTTTTTGCAACCATTTTCCAAACATTTGCAAATAGATTTTCAAAACATTTTACTTCAAAGAAATAAAGGAAATTTTTACAAACAAAATCTTTTTACAAAGGTTGAAAATATTTTACAAAATATTTTCCAAATAGTTTTCAAAAGATTTTTCAAAGAATTTTCCAAACCATTTTTTAGATATTTTGCAAAATATTACCTGATTTATTAATCGGTATATACAAAGAATTTAAATGAATTTTATACAAGTATGTTCTTTACACTTAATTAGTTGTATTTTATCCATACTTATTGAAAATACGAAAGTATGAGTTATGGCTAAAGTATATACAACGTATATACAACCACATATACTTAGCTTGAGATATGTCCTAATAGATCAGAGAGAAAAAAGGAGGCATAACTCGTGTTGCTGATAAAGAAGACAATACTACAACGGCTAAAGAATATGAATGAAATAATACAAAGTTGACCGTCCCCCCTATACTCAGGATCAAATAATCCTAAGTATAGCCGACTATATCTACATACAGGGAGGGTCGAGGGTGGGAATGAACAACATCAACGATTCGTCCTGTCTCCCCCTATACTTATGGTAAGATATCCCTAAGTATAGACATGAGTATCAACAAAAGAGGAGATGGGTGACGAGACAAAGAATGAACACATGAAGTCACTCATCCCCCCTATACTTAGTATGAAGCATATCGTATGTATGGAAGCAATGAGTGAGGAAAATAAATCAGAAAATAAAAAATACAAGTGAAAAATAGAAATGAAGAAAAACCAGAGAAAGTGTTTTTAGGAACATTATCTGAATATTTCGATGCTATTGAGGTTGTGGAGGCTTCTTCATTGCATGTCACTTGTATTGAATCGACAATGACCAAGAAAGTATCATGTTCAAGGCATAGCTTCAGTAATTGGCTGTTGATAATGAATGGTTGTGTGTCACACGACAAATCTGATATCACGATGCTTCCGTTGTCATGCTCTTCTTGCACTCCGAATGGTCATGTCCATTTACGCTTTAATTTTCCAGGAATATCTTCAACTTTGCATCAAATAGCCACACTTTCTGTCCAGTCTCGAAGATCTTTCATCTGATGTGTCAGTCATGTCAGCGCTTAACCTTCTCCTTGTACATCAAGGTGTTATCATACACATAGCCTTGGAATTCCAAGGGCTTGTTAAGATCCTTTTTTCTATTCTGACCACCTTTTTGTGACTCTAAAGTGCAGATATTGATCGCCTATAATGATTTGTGGATCAGTTCCACAAGCAGATGACACGGCTTTCCGTACACGAGACGTTAGGTTGACATGCCCAAGGGATACTTGTAAGCAGTTTTGTATGCCCAAAGGATGGAGTCCAAGATTTGGAACCAATTCTTTCTATACGGCTTCAAAAGCTTCTATAATATCATCTTGATTTCTCTATTTGATAATTCTGCCAAGACATTGGTCTAGGGGTGATAAAGAAATGTGACTCGGTGATCGATGTCGTACTCCTTCGTTAATTTCTTGACCTCTCTGTTAACGGAGTGACTACCCCCATCTGATATCAAAATTTTCGGAATCCCAAACCACGATATGATGTTCTCTCTCACAAATCGACAAAATATACGGATGTCTGCAGCTCGAGCGGGGATAGCTTCAACCTAACTACTCACGTAGTCAACGACAAGAAGGATGTGCTCGTATCCCTGAATGTTGGGAAAGGGTACCATGAAATCAATGTCCCAAGCATCGAATACATATGAAATATGAATGAACTTCAGGGGCATGGAATCTTTAGCGGTAAGGGTGCCTCCCAATCTCTGACAGCCAGTGCAGTGCTTCACAAATGTTGCAGCATCCTTAAATAGTGTCGGCCACCAGAGTCCACTTTGTAGTACTTTCGTTGTCGTTCTATCTCCAGAGCAGTGTCCACCATATTTGAGTGAATGACAATGCTCGAGGACACTATGATGCTCCTCATGAGGGATGCACTGTCGCCAAATGCAATATGCTCCTTCCCTGAATAGGAGTGGATTTTCCCATTGGTAGAAATGGATAGTGGAGAAGAATTTGTCCTTCCTGATTTTTGTCCAATCTTGTGGGACTACACCGGAAACGAGGTAGTTCACAATATCAACATACCAAGGGAATTAATCCGCGGCAAGAATTGACTCGTCAAGAAAGGTGTCTGTGATGGGTGCACTGCTCAGTAGAGTCTCTTGTTGTTCAATTTTGGAGATGCGGTCTACTACCACACTCTGAACTCCAGGCTTGTCTTTTCTCTCCAAATAGAACTCATGGAGGAGAAGGATCCACCTGATTATCTAGGCTTGGCATCCTTCTTCTGTTGTAAGTACCAGATAGTAGAGTGGTCAACGTAGATAGTGGCTTTAGATCCCAACAGATAGGTTCTGAACTTCTCAAGGAGAATACCACAACCACCAATTCTTTCTCTGTGACAGTGTAATTTCTCTTAGATTCATATAGTGTTTTGCCGATGTAGTGAATGGCATAGGGTGCATTGTCTTTCCTTTGTCCTAGAACAGCCCCAACTGTAAAATCTGATGCATTTTTCATGATCTCAAAGGGTGGAGATCAATCTAGTGGTTGTAGGACTGGAGTTTGAGTGATTAGCTCCTTCAATTGATTGAACTAAGGGGAACATGTTGATCAGCATTAAACTCGATATCATCGCATAGCAATTCTGTGAGAGGTCGGGTGATGCGCTGAAATCTTTGATGAATCTTCTATAGAAACCCACATGCCCCATGAATGACCTCTCATGTCTAACATTCTGAGGTGGCTCAAGATTGTTGATAGCATCTACATTTGCCGGTTCAACTTCCATACCACGCTTGGAAACGACGTGACCCAACACAATTCCTTTTGTGACCATGAAGTGGATCTTTTCCCGGGATAGCACAAGATTGACTTCACGACATTTCTGAAGTCTCTGTCCAAGTGCTTAAGACAAGAATCAAAGTTGTCACCATAGACGGATAAGTCGTCCATGAATACTTCAAGAAAACTGCCAACCATCTCGGTGAAAAATGCAAGCATTCATCTCTGGAATGTGGCAGGTGCATTGCACAAACCAAAGGACATTCTCCTGATGGTGTAAGTGTTGAACGAGCAAGTGAAGGCAGACTTCTCTTGGTCTTAAGAGGTGATTGCCACTTTATTGTACCCGGAGTACCCATATAGATGGCAGATGAACTCCTTGACGGCTAATCTCTCCAGAACTTGATCGATGAATGGCAAGGGGAAGTGGTCCTTATTTGTTGTTTCATTGAGGTAGTTGTATCCAATATACACCCGCCATGATGTTGGTACCTGGGTAGAAATCTCCTATCCTCTGTTGTTTGTAACCACGGTGAGCCTGGCTTTCTTTAGAACTACATGTAGAGGGCTCACCCATTTTGAATCTGAGATGTGATAACTGAAGCATGCGTCACACCATTTCGCGGTTTCATTCATGACTATGTCCTGCAAATTTGGGTTCAGTCTTCTTTGAAACTCTCAGGACGGCTTGGCATCTTCTTCCAAGTAAATATGGTGTGAGAACAGAGCAGGATTTATCCCGCAGAGGTCTGATACGTGCTAACCAAATGCCTTGTGGTTTTTCTCTAGAGCCTCGAGAAGTCTAGATTATTGATCTGGGGTCAGCCTGCTACTGATAATGACCGGATACATATTCTCTACGCTCGCAAGGAAGGCATACTTAAAGCCTGCTGGAAGTGGCTTTAATTCTAGTTCTGATCTAGCCTACTCCTCGGTCACTTTGAAAACTATGCTGGTGGATGGATGATCTGCCATGCCTTTGGAGGTTTTGCTTACCTCAGTAGCTTGTTTCTCGACTGATAATGTGCCAAACATATTTGCAATGTAATCATCATGTTTGGTCTAGCATGAATCTTCTAAATCAAATAGATGCATCAACCAATTGGATTTTGTCTCCCAGGTGACATTGAAGCTTGAGTCGACTATGCTTTCCAGTTCTTCCTCAGGAGAGAGGATTTCAAGGGTGCATGTGTCATTCAAAGAGAGTTTTGTATATATGATTTCTGCAATAAAGTCACAATCTGCTTTAGCTGGCGCTGCATGACTTTCATCAGATACGACTTTCGACTCACTGATCGTGTGTATGGTAACTCTGTGATTGCTCAAGATGAACGTGATCTTCCCAGACCCATTGTAAACCATGGCCTTTACAGGTCACAAGAATGGTCGTCCAAGAATGATTTGAGTAAGAAGTAATGGTGCAAGGGATTCCATTTCAAGGACTACAAAATCAACAAGAAATTGCATGTCCCGCACCTTTACGACAATGTCTTCCAACAGACCTCAGGTTCGCTTGATGGATCGATCAACAAACTGAAGGATCATGTGTGTCAACTTCAATGGACCCAGATCGATTTCTCGCATAATGATGAGGGCAGGAAGTTGATGGAAGAGTCACTGTCAAGCAGAGTCCACTCGAATACTTGGTCAAAAATCTCACATCCAATCAAATGTGCCCCTTTGTCTGGCTTTTTCTGAGAGAGATTTCTTATGGCTACAAATATAGCCATCGTCAGGATGTGCTTCTCAACTCAATGGTGTCTATTGTTGTGGTTTGACCGACGTTTGTTTGTGAATGCTTCCTTCAAGTCTTTCTTTACAACGGGCTTGTATTCCATGACTTGCATCACCAGTACCTCAATAGTTAAATTTTTAAGAATATCCACAACTCTTGGACCAGAAAATGCACTTTTTGCATTTTTTTTGGATTTTTATATTGCATCAGAAAAAAGGAATATTTACAGAACTGAAATCAAAAGCATTGTTCATATTTACAATAGAATTCTTATCCACAATATTCTGTACATCCGGACTGCAAAAAGGTGTACATTCTGGAAATGATGGTGCTGCTGCTGATGAACGTGCAAAAACTGTAGTGTCCGCTCCATCGGCTGACGTTGGATCGGCTGGTGGTGCTGGCCCCTCCATGGCTGGCACGGCTTCACGTTGACTATGAACTTCTTTTAGTCTTTTTGATTTTTATGATTTTTTTGTTCTTTTTGCTGATGGAGGTGGTGGTGACTAATAATTGGCATGGCTTCTCTTTCTTCTTCTTCTTCACCCGAACTTGTAGCTGGCACGGCTGATGCAGAAGATGATGATTCACCTGAAACTTTATTCTTCCCTTTGATTGTAGCAAATGGATGCAAGGTCCTACTGCTCGTGAGAGTAACAACATTAGATAAAGAAAAATCACAATCATCTGACTCTACAGGCACAGAAGGGACATCACGTTCTACATGCTCTTTTCGCTTAAAATTATTGGAATTAGCTTCGAACTAGGCCAAGATAGGATTTTTGGTGGTTGTTAGGTCATCTAGATTTATTATCATCTCTGCGAGACCCTTTACGAGTTGGGCCAAGCAATCGAGGCTCGGGCTCACAGGAACTGCCTTAGAAGGTTCAACGTGCTGACAACACTGTGATTGTTGGTGGGGAAGTTGAGGTTGGGATTGTTGATATTGTTGCTGAGGAAGAGGAAGCTAATAGTGTTGGTATGGAGGAGGAGGATATTTATGTTGTGGTGAAGTCGGATATTGGTGATACTGCTGATGTGGACGGTACTGCAGTTGCGGGTATTGTTGCGATTGTCTCCAATTGTTGTGATACTGTGGAGACTGGTGATGCTGATACTTAGGCTGAGGGTAGGAGGACTATGCAAAGTGACCATCTTGAGGTTAGTTGTAAGGTCGGTTTGCTGGTGGCTGGCCCTAGGGTTGTCCAGTAGGATGGTCCAGTTGTGTGTCATTGCTCCAGACACCGTTGACTTCTTGTATCAGGGCAGTGGCAGGAATGCTGGATCAGAAGATGGTAGGTGTTCTGGTTGGTAGACCACCGTCTGTTATCGTAGTGGGGTCTGCTCAGGTGCATGCTCGTATTACACGTCTTGGATTGCCGGATATTGTGGACTAGGTTGAGGTTGTTGTGAAGATGTTGATTCATCCCTCTTCTTAGTAGGAGTCTGACGATGGTTTCTCCGACTAGCATGAGCTGGTGGTTCTCACCAGCAGCTCCAACTACTTGGTGATTTTATCCATTGTATCTTAATTTTGCATCATTTGTTCGATCACAGTGAGCTTTTCTAGATCATGTGATCGCTTCTCGATAATGTCAACCTTAGAGAGATTCCCCCAATGATGCTGAGGTTGGAGCTCTCATCTCTCTCTACCTCATGTGATGTTGCCATGTAGACTAGCTTGTGGAGGACTTGAAGATTTCACTGATAAGCATGTGATGAAGAGAGGGTGGCCTCTCATTCATCCATTTCTTTGAAGAATTACCGTACCACATCTTCACCTTTGTTAAAATGGGATCCCCCATATGCAGCGTCATCTAGCCTTTGTCTCTCTACATTCATATCCCCGAAGAAGTGTTGGACCAAACTAATCTTCGATATATCATGGTGGGGGCACTTCTCCTACAGCTAAGTAAATCGCTCCCAAGCTTCGTGAATGGACTCGTGGGGAGCCTGAATAAAGTTGTTGATCCTGACTCACATATGGTTGGGCTGATCGAGAGGATAATACTTGTGAAGGATCGCATATTTAAGTTCCTCCCAGGTCACCACGACCTTTTCCAAATGGTTGACCCAATACAGGGCCTTGTCCTATAAGTTGAAGGGAAATGTAGTCATCTTGACTACCCCTAAAGGAATGTTAGGGTAGTGGGTAGTTCTATAGATGCAAGAGAACTACTGCAAGTAAATGTATGGTTCCTCATTGGTATTCCCTTGAAAAGTGGGTAGAAGAGCAAGGAATGGGGCTTTAGCTCGAAGTGAGCATGGACCAGAGGGATGCGAATCCACTCAGTTATCTGGTTGTCTCCAAGATTATATGTCTCCTTCAGCATCGGTTTTGGATTCCCATTCCTTGGCTCTTCTTCTTATTTTGGTTCATCACAAGGTCTTTCTCCACCTCCTCCTCCTAATAGTTTGTTCCTCATGTCATTTAGCATATCTTGAAAGGCAGGCTGCACGAGGGCTTGTTCAGGCAGTTGTTGTTGGATGGCTTGGATGGAAAACAACAACTAAGCATTCACCTGATTCTGATATATCACTTGGCCCTGCTCTGGCTGGGGAGGCTGCTGCCCGTTACCCTTTCCTTGAGGAGCCATTTCTGGTCTGACTCTGAAGAGAAGAACTCTGTATTGGGATCCATGACTAGAACTAGCTTCTATATGCAATGTAAGAGAATCCCAATCAGACCACTTGAAATTGAATGCCAACTATCGTGATGACTATGAGATTAGGGTCAATCCCAGATGATCGCGAATGGATTAAAAGATGTAGACTAAATCGACCTCCATTCGCAACAGACAGGAGTGGGACAAGAGTGGTCTCGATTTATGAGGACATAAAGGAAAGTGGAAAGAAGACAAGGAGTCTGGAGATCGGTTCGCAAGGTCTGAATCGGTTTCTTGAGAATCTCCTCGAATTATTGACGATGTTGAGTCTATGGAATCGATGTAGATGTCTACGGAGTCCTAACTGAACCATCCATGGATCAACGTCGTGAAGTAGAAGAGGATCGAGGCAAGAAGAAGGATAGATGTTCAACAAGGAATAAAAAGGATTGTAACAGTAGAAAGGCTCGAAATGAGCAGGGGGTCAAAGAGAAGACACATGTAATAAAATTTGCGCAAGTGTGCGGGACTTGATCTTTGAACGTTAATCCAAATCCATAAAAACACAATACAAAATTGGGTTCACCAACTCAACACAATATGAAGCTGTAAACGATCGACTATTTTTTGTCTTTTCATTTTTAGAGTTGTTATTTCAAGCATATCTTTTACAAGTTCTTAGTACACTAACCCTATAGGAGCGAGAGTACTACCGGAAAAGTATCTTGTACTTGTCCTCCTCCTTTGTAACCTGGAGTCTACACTTTTTGAGGTCTTTGTAACCCTTCCTAGATCCCTACTCAGCCAAAGAATAAGAGGGAGGAAGACGATAGTGAAACCACTACTTCGGACCTCACTCACAACGGAATCATCCATGAGCATGCAAGGACCTACTCGAATGCAAACTGATGAGACAGACACACCTGTGAGGGTGTGGTCTAAGCTTAGTACTTCATACCAAGTCGATGTTCCACACAAGGCAGGAACGCCACTGATGACAGGGCCTTATTCGGTCACATACGATAGAAGCGCCAATACTTCGAAAATCCAAGCATTACACAAAGCAGTTACAGACTAGGTTTTGGGCTCTAATCCTTAGCGGGTCATGCCTCGCTCATGGGAGGGGTTTTGGTCCCCGTCTAAGGTACTTGAAAATATAGAGGGATTTATGAACCTAAAGTAATGTAGTCCTACAAATTTTAATTAAGATCAAAGTTTATTTAGCAGTCCCCTTGTTTTAGATTTGGGTTTTCAATTTTTTTGGATATTTTGCATACAAGCGCCTAATGATTTTGTGAAGTCTCATTTAAGTCCTAGGTGCTCAAAATTAGAGGGAGATAGTGAAAAAGTCATGCAAGTCGATTCAATGATGGAAATCCCATCATTAAATCTAATGATGCATGTAGAGTTAGAGGGCTTACCGTGCTTCTCAGCTCTCTCCATGTGGTATGCAAAATAGAATTTTTAAAACTATCTACACGACAGTGTGCAATCGACAAAATCACCCTAACCAGTAGCTGTTATTAGTCATGAAGAACCACATGTTAATTATTCAGACATGAACCCAAGATTCTGGTCTTTGAGACATCTCGGTGCCGACCACAATGAGTCCTGTCAGTGTTGTATGATGGCTCTTTCGGCATGTGGGTTCAAGTCCAAATAATTAAAAATTATTAGTTTGATTGGATCTAAACATAAGATACTATAGGCACATAATTCTTATTAGAGTTTGGACCTTATTACCGATACAAGCATCCTAAAGTGTAGGGGCTCCATGCACATAAAACAAATAAAAAGAAAGGCAGAAAACTCAAAACATCAAGAAACAAACAAATAAAATAAAGCGATGAAATGAGAAAAAACCACGATGAGGCCCCCAGGTAAACAATCACCGGGCAATTGACCCTATTGAGTAGAGTAGTGTCCAAGTCCATAATTATTACAATTAATAATGAATAAATGAATTACTCTCTCTCTCACCAAAATAAAATAAAATACTAAACTAAAATCTAGGCAAATTAGACTCTTTGTTATGCTTGCTGCCTCTCCAACTGGTCATGTGAGGAAGACCAGTCTCCACCTTGCTTGGCTACATCGTCCTCCTAAGAGGCCATCCTCTCTTAGCGAGCTCTCGCAACAAACACGACAAAAGAGATGTATTAGCACAATTAATCTGATAATGTATGTAAACAAAAATAATAAATGAAGGATTTACAAGTAAGAGATAGAATCATTGGTACGAGGAAATAATCGAATAAATAAATAAAAGGCGAATATATATAAATTAGTCTATTTATGTTGCTCCCCGGCAACGGTGCCATTTGATAGTTGAGATCCGACGAGAGTCTAATAATTATCCTCATTGAGAAGCGAAGATAAAAATGTCGTTTAGGCGACTCATGAAACCTCTAGCCAATTAGCAAGTACCCAAAATGTATAAATAAGCAATGAATAGCCAAAAAATGTGGTACAATTTGTTATACTCTACACACAAAAATATATAGCATGTAAGCATGTAGAGGTCGAACCATAGAGAGCAAGCTAGGTAGCCTATGATTATTGCTAATCAATGTGTATGATTTACATAATTATCTTTAAGTCTCTTTATGTGAGTTTTTTAATTTTTATTTTTTAATTAAATTAATAGTGAATTTATTTACATCTATAATTTAAAAATGATAATAATAAGATATATATATTTTAATATATATATATACACACACACACTCACTCATGTAGAGATATAAAAGAGAAAGGGATAATTACATACAAACTAGGTCTATGTTTTCTCTTTTTTTATTTTAAATTTTGCAAATTTTTATTTTCTTTTTTTATTTTTGAAAATAAAATAAGAATATATTTATATAGAATATATTAACACATAATATAAGTATATAAAAATATATATACATATAGATAGTATAGGGTATATGTATCTATATATAGTCTGAAAATCTAGAAATATTTTTTAAGTTTTTATGTTTTTCTATTTTTTATTTTTATGTAATTTTTGCACATTTTCAGGTATTTTTAAAGTAAAAAAACCCAAAATAGGGATTAAATAAATGAGTTGAATTGATTTGGAGATTAAAAATAGCAAATAAAGTACAAAATTCTTCAAATCAATTTTAATAAGTAAATAATAATATAAAGAAAAATTAGTGACAAAAATAAATATTTTGGAATTTATGGAGATTTTTCCTAATTTTTTGACTTGATTATGGAGCTTTTTAATTTTTAGTATTTTTCTATTTTAGTGATTTTTGGTTTGGAGTTAATATAGGTCATAGTAAACAACATATAATTTTTTGGAATTTTTAAAGGAATTTCTATATTTTTTGGAATTTCTAAGGCTAAATAAGAAACTAATGCTACTGTTTAAATTTTAATAAATACATAAATGCCAAAAAATGCAAAAAATAATGTCGTGAAAATTTAACATTCAAGGCATTTTCATGCAATTTTGCAAAATAAAATACAAACAAGGGCGATTTTTAACAAAAATAAACAAGAAAAAGAAATTCAATGTACTAGTAGGGACCTATCTATAGTTTAAACAAAGTATACATGCATTTCATAACCCTTTTACAAAACCCATGGGCATACACGTAATTTCCCCCCAAAATACATAAGTTAGAATGCCTTGGAAGGGCATTTAGGCAAATATACAAAAGTTCCAGGTCCTATATATAATTTTTCCAAATAGTTAACACTGAATATATAGTTTTATATATTAAAAATAAATATACAAAATCGGAGGGGCATGTCTGCAAAATACCCAACTCACGTTGCAAGCCACGTGAGCTGAGTTGGCGTAGACACGAGGGAAAATACATGAAAGCATGGGGGATATATGTAATTTTTACAAAACTATTTACACTCCATACGAATATTTAAGTACTAAAATAAAATAAAGAAAACATAGGGGGTACGGTGCAAATTACCCCTATTTATGTGCGGGCTGATGGTTGAGATCTCTTCACTTGGACACATGGCAGGTCCACAGCACACGGTGACAGTTTGACGATGACAGCTGAGATTAGACCTCGTGCGGAGATCTGACGGGTGAGGCTTGTTGGATCGGATGCCATCCGTTGCATCTGAAGCGGGATTCTTGATCGGATGGACGGAGTGTCCTGGAAGAACACTCCAAGAACAGTGCTTTGTGTGGCTTTGATCTATTCCTTTACTCTGCTCGATCTCCTCATGAGTTGTTGAGATGCCCTATAGGTTCTCCTTGCTCTTCCACAGCTGAAGGATGCATCAAAAGAGTCTGGGCCCCATCAGAGAGAGCATGGAGCGTCGGGCACCTGGAGCTCAGTTCTTGACATAAAAGACCCCTCATATGGGATCCTCCATACCAACAAAGTGGGAAGCTTCTCTCCATCGAGGCAATCAGGTCTGGGCCTTTATTGGCGAGATTCACGATGATTCAGAGGTGGGTGAGGGTGCTTCGGTGTGCGACAGAGGAAGGAACACAGGGAGACTGATCTACTCAAGATCTAGGGCTCTGGATGGGTCGAATCAATGGATAAATGGACAGGGTTGGAAATGGGATGTAAGGCACGTCGTACGAAGGGCGGATCACAGTGAAATGGCCAGAGCCCTACTTGCTCCGACGAACGAATAATCAGAAATTTAACCATGTTAAGGATCTAACAACTAAAGTAAATGCAGAATTGAAATGACACGAAGAAAATCTACCTAAAAGAAGTAAAGTGTGCAGCTCTTACCTGGTCGGGAAGTCAAGGAGCATGATGTCATTGGAGCGTCACTTGAACATCCTCTCCTCCTCCTGTGATGCTCCAAGCCTCGGGGAAGGTACCTCTGTCACCTTTGAACTCTCACGTACATGGCTTGAGGCACGATAGAGCTCGAAGAGGGATCCAAAGGGGATGGGAAGAATTTGGGTTTTATTTATAAATAAGGTTTTGGACGATTTTCGATTGATATTATTGAGAGGCTCATTGAAGATCAGAGGAATCTAATGAGTGGGTGTGGATGTAGATCATGATGTGAACAATTTTCGTGAAAGTCTTGAGGCATTTCATCCATCAGAGCGATCAGGCAGAGGTTGAGAAGATAGGGTGCTCGAGGTACTAACAAGAGTCAGAGGTGGGGAAGGACAGTTGACCAAGGCCGATAGCCCTCACCTCCTGATTGGTCCACATAGGACATTACAGGACAAAAAATGAGCTTTATTCAAAAATAAATAATTTAAAAATAGTAAATGATTTTCTTAAATTTTAGTTATAAAATGGAAAATGATTATTATTTTATGTAGTATTTTAATATGATTTTTATTTATTTTTATGAGCTAGTATATTACAAATTAATTTTTACAAATGTATTTATAGATATATTGACCTATGTTTTGTATATTTTATTTTTATTTTTTATTTTATTTTTTTATTTTTTTATTTTTTTATGTTTTATATATTTATAACTTATTTTTAGGTACACAAATATATTTTTATTGTATTTTTTTATGCATTCTATACACTTAAATAAATAGAGGTATATATTATATAGGTATAAGTGTAGTATATTCATCTATATATTTATATTAGGAAAGTGATCCTACTCCATGGAGTAGGTAACTTATCTACTCCAGTTTCATTTTTTTTCAAGGTTTTTTATTTTTTTGAAAAATACTTCATAGATTTTTCATAACTATATCCCTCTAACATGTCATTCAAATTTCATCAGAAACAGAGACTCATATGCCCTCCATCCAGAGCAGGTAAATTATAGCAAATCTAAGACCGTTAAAATTTCCTGTTCTGGATGGAGGGCATAGGAGTCTCTATTTCTGATAAAATTTGAATGACATTTTAGAGGGATATAGTTATGAAAATCTGTAGAAGTATTTTCAAAAAAATAAAAATAAATGACAAAAAATGAGAATGGAGTAGATAAGTTACCTACTCCATGGAGTAAGATCCCTATTTATATAAGCTATTTTATTTTTGTTTTCTCTTTATGGTTTTATTCTATTCTAAATGTGTACACATAGTATAAATAATGTTTACAAAATTATAAAAATATAAAATTGTAAAAATAATGAAGAATAAATAAAATGAATATTTATTCAAGTATATTGTATAATAGGGGGTCCAAAACCTAACTTTTGCATCTTAACTCTAAATTAGATAAAACCACATCATTAAACATATTATTAAATTTTATATAAAATTAAAGTGATTTTGATGCATTTTGAGTTTTTATTGAGGAGATATGAATCTGGGAAATTTGGGTTTTGGCATTTTATTCTGAGAATAAAATGTACAGTGTATATAATTTTTCTGCAACTTCAATTTTGTTTTTTCTATACATTTTATCTACAACTTTCATGTACAAAGTTTCTTTATTTGAGGTCAAAATAATCAAGAATATAATGGGTCCCAAAAATGAACTATTGATGAATAAATAAATGGGGGTTTTATTGTATATTTGGCCCTTATCTCCCCCAACTTTATTCCTTGTCGACCAAATCAATTCTTGACTTGGTCTCGAGGTTCAGGGTCATAAAGTAACTTTGGAATTTTATTCTTTTTCTTTTCTTTATTCTTTTATTTTGGCTTTAAATAATGTATTTTGTACAGTATTTATATACTAAATAGTGGGTGTTAATTAACGCAAAATAATGATATTTACATGCATTAGCTACGATTTAAAGGTCAAAATGAAATAATAAAGGTGATGAAATGGAGATTCATCAACAGTATATGATGAAATGTCACAACTAGTATCATGTTTGTAATTGTATAAGATATTTGAAAACTAAATAGATGTATTATTTTAGTGGTCGTTAGAATAGCTTGTTGATGATAAAGAATGACTAAATCTAGGAGATCATGCTACCATGTCATGATTGTGCTTTATTATGCATAAAAAACTTAGGGTATAGCCTAGGAGTTACATGCCAATTAGGATTAGTTTACTTGACATGTGTAGTATATGAGAGAGGGAGAATATATATATATAGGGAGAAACTTCAAATGAGGCAGGGTCTCATCAATTTTGTGGTGAGCCCTCCATCTCATCCATTTAATTTAATTACATTATTTTAATGGTAAAAAACCTATTTTGGTCATTTGTCATATTCTAAAAATAGTATGTGACACCCACAAATTAATAACCATAATTATCTCTCACTCTCTCTCACCCTCCCTCTCCTCTCCCGATTTACACCTAATCTGGTGCCTCCCTCCCTCCCTCTCTCTCTCTCCCGATCGAGGGCAGCGGCGGTGTTCCTTAATTCTTTCCTTGATCGAGGACGACGACGGCGTTCGTCCAGGCAGCGGAGGAGGCATTATTGATGGTCAATGGAGCACCAATCTCCTGACAGAGGTTCTCCTCCACGCAAAGAGCGGGTGATGTTTCTTCTCTGACGAGGGCTCCTGGAGGATGGATGGGGTTCCTGTGGTTGGCGGCAACAATGGAGAAGGAGGGTCGAGCTCGGTGGTGGTGCTGGCGACAATGGCGAAGGGGCTTTCGGTGAGGGCTGTGAGGTTCCTCCAGGCAAAAGGGGGTCGATCGGTGGATGTGCAATGGTAA
Source organism: Ottelia alismoides (assembly GCA_037367405.1). Lineage (NCBI taxonomy): Eukaryota > Viridiplantae > Streptophyta > Magnoliopsida > Alismatales > Hydrocharitaceae > Ottelia > Ottelia alismoides. The sequence continues at coordinate 1,323,588 of JAZKJV010011346.1, read as the reverse complement.
TGCACGGATTTACATTGTGTTTTGATAATTTACATAATTGACCTTTCGATTTACATATTGATTCACTTTTTTACAAATCTCATTGTTATTTTATATTATTTTTGCAGAGCTCTCCGCAAATTTTACAAAAGAGCGCAATATAGTTACAAAAGGTCGCACAAATTTTATAAAATGAATATATACATTTACAAAAAAAGACCGGAGTTTACAAAGAGGATAATTACTCTTACAAAAACTCATTGGAGTTTATAAAACGAATGTACCCATTTACAAAATAGAATTACCAATATACAAACGAAAATGTGAAAAATGAAATCACTAACGAAATTACAAAAAGAACATACATTTTCACAAAAACTCGCGGGCATTTACAAAGATATGGTTTAACCCAATTCATTCGGCACAACATTGGAAAAAGACCAGTAAAGGTATGATTCAAAAATACCAAATCCAGAAAACATTAAATGGTAATTCAAATCCATTAAATGAAATTCGAATTTTACCAAAAAACGTGATGACGGAAATACCCTTTTGGATAATATTTTTGATGCCACCGTCAGATTGTGATCTGACGAATTTGATTGATGGCTCACCACAATATTGGTGAGACCCCACCTCATTTGAAGTGCTCCTATATATATATATAGGAGAAGCTTCAAATGAGGCAGGGTCTCACCATATATATGGTGAATCACCCTCAAATTAGGCATCTTTCCAATATATTTTACAATTTCTTGTTTCATACATATAACAATAAATATTAAAACAACATGTATAGTGGAATAAAATTATGAAAATATAATTATATTGGGTGGAAATGTTAATTAAAATTGGATGCTATATTTTACAAAATTCATTTTTTTACAATGTACAGTTTATACTTTTACGAAACTGTTACAGAGTTTTTACTAAATTCACAGTGGCCTTTACAATTTCAGAAAAGCCCCCACCTCATTTGAAAGATCCCATATATATAGGGGTTGATGGGGCTGCCCCGCCCCATTTTGGGCAATTTTTTTATTTTTTTGAAAAATATCGCCATGTCTATTCACCCATATATCCCTCCTATATGCCATTCAAATTTCATCAGAAATAGAGACTCCTCCTCCATCTAGACAGGGTCTATTTAAAACAATCCTGCGACCGTTAGAAAAATGACGTCTGGATGGAGGCCATAGGAGTCTCTGTTTCTAACAAAATTCGAATGACATATAAGAGGGATAGAGGGATGAATATATATGTGATATTTTTCCGAAAAAAATGTGAAAAATTGTAAAAAATGATCTGAGATTGTAAAAAATGATCTGACTTTGGAAAAAATACTTGATATTATAAAAAGACTATTATTGTTAGATAATTTCAACCAAGAAAACTGTGAATGGATTTGAAATCAAAAATGCAAACCAAAAGTGGAAATAAAAACACAAATAAAAAACGTAAATAGAAAATGCAAATAGAAAATATAAATAAAAAATGCAAATCAGAAATGCAAATAGAAAACGCAAATAAAAAACACTAATAGAAAAACACAAATAAAAATTGCAAATAAAAAACGTAAAATAAAAAACAAATAAAAATGCAAATAGAAAAACGATCATTCCCATGTTCAGTCATGCTCCACCACGTACGCCACCACCTCCTCCACCGCCGTCGTGCTCCATCGCGTGCACCACCACCAACTTTGTCGCCGCCGCCGTTTGTTATGGGAGGGAAAAACCCTAGCAAGGGATTGCCAACGGAATGGCCAAGAATAGAATGTAGGTTGTCACATTCTATTTTTAGAATGTGACAAAAAGACATAAATGGGTTTTTGACATTAAATAAATTAAGATAAAAAGGCATTAATAGGATCCGTTGGATTAATTATGGATGGCTGAGATGGTGAGCTTTCCATGCACCCAGGAAAGGTGCACCTTATTAGAAGTATTTCCTATATATGTGTGTGTGTGTGTGTGTGTGTGTTTCTTTTAGTATGAGGATGTGGTGTTTTTGTAGAATTGATGTCGAGGGTGGTGTAGGTGTGTGGGTATGTTGTAGAGAGGACATATGAGAGATGACATATGAATTTAGGGGGTGGTAAGATGTTAACAATTAAGATATACTTTCTATTATATGAAATATATAAACTATAATACATATTAAGTAATGAAAGTAACTAGTAAAATTTAATTAAACATACAGATATTCTTTCATTATATAAGTTTACAATACTATTAATTAATTCAAAATATGACTACAAAAACTATCAAAAATAATTAGATAACAATTTTTATAGATATATTGATGTTTTATAATGGAAATAAAAGTATTACATAACATTAAATTTTAAATTGATGAATTTACTTTAAATTGGGATGTGTAAGATACCTTAATTTTATTTAAAAAATACTAAAACACATTGAAATTATTCATTACTTTTATTTAAGTAAATATTGAAATATATTAAAATATAAATAATAATAATAAATACAGTTCGTTACTTTTTATATTAAAATATTAAAAATATTATTAATTCTTATAAAATCAAAAAAAGATAATTATATATTATTTAAGTAATAAAAGTAATTAACATGTTGATATTTTATAATGAAAATAAAATAGTACATAACATTAAATTTAAAAATGATAAAGATTCCTTTTAATGGTGAAGCGTAAAATGCCTTAAATTTATTTAATTAAATCTTAAAATACATTGAAATTATTCATTATGTTTATTTAATTAAATATTAAAATGTAATAAATTATGAAATAATTGTAAATACAAATTGTAAATTTTTATTCAACTAAGGCAATGTGCCTATTATTTTTTTCCAAATAAATAGCACACTTGTAACTATTTATCATGTTAAAGTTTAACTAATGTGGTTCAATGTGTCACATTAATTTGTAGTTTGGTAGTTAGTAAGGTAAAACTATTAAATAACTATGAAATCACACAAACAATCCACAACATGTAATTGTTGTCCTGCACAATGGGAGCCGTGTACAATACATTGGGATATTTCATCACGTCTAATGTGTCATATTTTTATTTTTTCATAAAACTATTGGACTCACTTCATGATGAGTTATTCTGGTCCAGTGATTATGGATTTTGATGTCTGTAGATAGAAGATATTTCTTTGCAGGTACATTCCTAATAACATAAAACTAAACACTTTATTAAGCACAATATTAGGATCACATAGAGCTATATCCCAATCGTAAACTGTCCAAATATACGTTAATGACCGGCTAACATAAATGTATATATTATACAGGTACCTTGATGTCCTCATATGTAGCACATACATATGAGAGATGCAAGGTATCTGTATAGTATTACATTTATGTTAGCTTTCCTTAGGTCCCGAACTAGAGAAGTCTTTAAAGATTTAAAAACTGAATAAAGACCATCATTACTACATGTATGTTAGAGTTTATATCTGAGCTATTTTTCAGTAATATAATCTCGTTACTCTTCGATATACCAAATTAATCCTAACATACTTTAACAAGTGTTATGTTGATAATAATTTTGAAGGCTATTAAGCTTAATTTATAGGGTATATTGAAGGGGTGAGTGGTTATGTTGTCAAAATTTACTCAGATATAAACTTTAATATGCATGTAACAATGATAGTCTTAATTCAGTTGTTGAATCTTTAAAGACATGCACAAGAGGTAATATTAATAAAAAAAGTTCTTCTCTTATCTCCTAATTTCTGAAATCTATCTTTCGTTATTAGGATGACAACCAATAAGGAGTGGATGTATAACTGTGTCCAAGATGGACGCTTGTTGGAGCCATTTCAATAGGGCAAAGATGAGTTTGTGGCATTTGCTTACACCAACGATTCTACGATTGTTGATTCAGATGAAGTAATTATTTGTCCATGTCTCAAGTATCGTTTACTTAAAAAGAAGTTAAAGATGAAGTTCAATTACACCTCTATAGGCATGGATTCATGGAAGGTTATTATACATGTGGAGATACAATGAAATAATCTCGCCTCCGATGAATGATCAAACGTTGTTCCTGAAAGTAATCCACTTGTTGAAATGGTGATGGATGCCATAGGATTTGATTTTTTGAATGAAACACTTGATAATAAAGAATCACGTGGAGAATCTGAAGAATTTTACTAGCTCTTGAAAAAGGCAGAAGAACCATTATGGTCAGGTGGTAAGATATACTCGAAACTCTCAGCAGTTTCAGAAATTTTTGCTATGAAAATAGGAATATAATATGATAGACAGGAATTTTGATACAATATTGGTTATTTTGAAGAAAATATTACTTGAAGATCATAAAGTAACCAACAACTATTATAAATTGAAAAAAATTGATGAGGAAGATGGGTTTAGTAGACGTGAAAATCGATTCTTGTACAAATCGTCATATTGTATATTATGGTGAAAATGAGAATTTAACAGATTGTCTATAGTAATGATCTAGGATATAAGGACTCAAGTAAAAGTGGAAGTAAAGTTGGACGGAAAGTTTTATGTTACTTTCCACTAACAACACGACTAAAGAGATTATTTTATTGTAGGGAAACAACAAAGGAGATGTTGTTGGTTGCAGATCATACTCAATAAGAGTATATAGAACATCCAACAAATTCAAGGAGTTGGAAAATATTGATGGTTGCTTTTTCATCATTTGCGATGGAGAAAGAAACTGTATTATCGATTGTGTACAGACGGATTCAACCCATACGGTAGAAGTATAGGCTATTCTTGTTGGTCAGTAATGACAACTCCTTATAATCTACCTCTGTGGTTGTGTAATAAGCGATAATTTATGTTATTATCACTCTTAGTACATGGACATACACTTCCTAGGAAATATATCAACATGTATTTGTGTCATCTTGTTGATGAGTTGAAATTTTTTTATGATACACGTAGTTGATACATACAACATCAATAAATGTTAGACATTTAATATGAAAGTGGAATTATTGTTGACGATAAATGACTTCTAAGCATATGGAATATTGTTTGGATGGAATATTTAGGAGAAAAGGGTTGTCCTTATTGCATGGAGAGCATAAAATCTTTCCAACTTCAACATGGGAAAAAACCTTTTGTTTACGGTCATAGACATTTTCTTCCAAAAGGGTATCCGTACATGAGATAGAAATAAACTTCAAATGTAATATTGTGGAGTTATTTGGTCCTATACTAATGAAAACGGGTGGCATGTTAATATTAGAGTTTGAAGAATTTGAAAATTCTACACTCGGTACCGACGAGCGTACTCGGCCACTACCAGATTTTGGTGAAACTCATAGTTGGATAAAGATGAATACTTTTTTAGAGTTACATTATTGGAGTACGCTATTGGTTCGGCAGAACTTGGATGTCATGCATATCAAAAAATGTATATGATAATATATTTTATGGAGTTCTGGATGTCGTCAGACATATGAAGGACTCAATTAAATCTCGTCATGATTTAAAAATAATATGTAATCAACTAGAGTTGTATATTAAAGAGTATGATAATGAAAGAATCGAATTTTCAAAAATAAAGTATACTTTAGACAAGACCCAAGTGAAAACTGTATGCAAATGGGCCAGTAATTAAGATTTTCAAGACGGTTACGCATCAAATCTTTCAAATCTTGTTGATTTAAAGAAGTTCTATTTTAAAGGAATGAAGAGTCACAATTGTCATTTCTTTATCAAAATAACACAATATGTCGAGTAAGAAGATCTTGAGCTCTATTTTATTTAAATTTATTTTAATGAATTCTTAATAATTTTCATTTAATATTGAATAGGAAATTTAGAAAGAAAATTGATGATGAGAATCCATTTTGGAATGATGAGCAAATTGTTAACCATTGCTGACTTAAATTTCCAGAATGGTTTAAGAACTGTATAAGAGTTTTGACAGACAACAAAGAAAAGGCGATGATGCTTAAGAACTTTTCAAAAAGTTTGATATATTTGGTCCAATTATACAACGGTTGTTGTATTAATGGTTATCATTTTCATATGACAAAATTAAGCAGAAATTTAAGACTCAAATTTATGGGATAATGATTGGTGGATCTTGTTACGAAGAGGGTATTATCGACTACTATGGAATCCTAAAAGAAGTTTTGGAAGTGGAGTATAGAATTAAGGACTTAACAAGAATTTTTTATTTTTATGTGATTGGTATGACCCAAAAGATGTTGTGTTTATTGATAAAAGAAACAACGTGGTTGATGTGATCGCATGGAAATATATACAAAGATTTGAACAATTGTCCTAGATACACTAGTGGATCAAGTAAATTATCTTCCTCAAGTCCCACGAAAAAGGAAAAGTGTTGAATATTTAACACATGTGTGGATAAACGCATGAAGTTACATAAGTAAGGAGGACATCAGTATGGATGAAGACGCAGATGTGGCTTTCACACATGATTTTGACCGTCATAATATTACAGAAGTGTCCCCATTATTGATAATATTCCACTAGAGAAAAATGTCTTAACAAGTACTTATCTTATGGAAAATGTGGATGATATGAACGAGCATTCATCTAATTAGGATAGTGATAAGGAAAATAATGATATTTTAGAATATTCAAGCAATGAAGATCAAGGTACAAACTTCGATAAAATATAAATATATTTTTTTATTTAATTTATTCCATGTTATTTTATAGACATGGCTGGTTTCGGACGAGGAGGTTAACATGGACCACATCTATTCGGCCAGTCGTCTTCACAATCTCCTTTGCCTTCTACTCTGTCGACCTGTTCGAGACATGTTTTTGATGATATGTGCCAGCTCATGGCGTATTCTAATCTTTTGGTGTTCATCCATTTCCTTCGTACGAAGGTTTTTTCGATGAACAATCTTCTTCACAGGTTCTCGAGCCCTACCCCAACTCAGTTCCATCGTGTCCTTCTATGGATTCAGTTTCTCCATCTTATGCAAGTTAGAGTATAGATGTGCATGTGAATGTGCCACCGGCTGGAAGCTACTCTGCTGATTCCTACCCGCTTCTCTAGATTTCAGCGGACGTGAGGTAAATATCATTCATAATTCATAATAATTAAAATTTTCATCCATATAGATATGATCTAATTCTCATTTTCTATAGAGATTTTCTGAATAGCAACAAGGTTTCTGAATAAACAATGAATATTATCGAGGTGCATACGACATGCACATACTTTCGGTGGTGTCGCATTCCTATCGTTGAGTAGGAGAGGTTTTTCGACTTATTTTTGGTAAGATATTTAAATTCAAAGGGTAATATAGTGTTATATATATTCGACGACCTGGTTTTTTTAATTTTCAGGGTAGGTATCGTTTTGCTCCTAGTTTAGGGAATGAGTCCTACCGTCGAGCATTTACATTTATGATGAAGAAGATAATGAACGACCCATTTTTCAAGGTCATAAGGGATTCTCATAGAAAGACATGTATGAAGGAGATGGACTTTGAGGGGAGAAGAGATTCCCTCCAACTTGGTGCACCGAGGAGAGGCATTTAATTTTTTTAGATTGATAATTTTTAACAGTTTAAATTTTATCTAAATATGTTATGATATTTTTTGCAGGTGTATTGTCTTATGTGACTCGTTTATTTCTAATGTTGACTTTGAGAGGAGTGAAAATTCGGGTCTTGGGGGAGTGTTGTCAATCCACAAGGCGGGTCAACAGTTGTCGAAGCGTCTGCTCATGAAACCCGAATAATTCAACAATTAACCCATAATTAATGAATAAAGAAATGTAAAGTGTGAGGAGTTAAATTTTATTATAGTTAACCGTACAGTGTATAGTGCAAGTATGTAGAGTGTCGAACAAAGAGTTCAAACATGATCGATTGGGAAATTGAATTCTAAAATTGTTCCTTTTCTCTTGTCAAATTATTGTATTTTTGTGTGGATTTTTAATAATATTTTTATGGATTTTAATTTTTATATTTTTTTATGTTTTAATTTTATATTTTTATTTTCTTTTTATAAATTTCTGATTTTTAATTTAATTTTTCTCTTTTTATATTTATAAACTAAAGGCTTATATATAGAACTATGTACAAAATATATTTTAATATAATTATAAATAGAAATAAAAATAAACAAAAAGTGTATATTAAATGTTTTTGTGTTTTTTATAACTTTATAATATTTTTTAACTTTTTGTATTTTTGTTAATTTTTAGGTATTTTTAAAGTCCAAAAACCTCCCAAAATAGGATTTAAATAAATAGGTTGAATTGATTTGAGATTTAAGAATAACAAAAAGCCTCAAATTTCTCAAAATCAATTTTAATATATTCTAATATGTATAAATAAAAATACATAATATTGAAGAAATAAATATGGAATATTTTGTGATTTTTTATATTTTTAAAGAATTTTGGAGCTTTATAATTTTTAATCATTTCCTTTTTCATTTTTTGTTATTTTGTGGTCTGAAGTTGTAAAATTTTGTAATTGATAAAATATTTTTTAAAAATATTTTATGAAAAGGTTTCATAATTTTTTGGAATTTTTAAGTCAAACAAGAGCGAAAGTTGTTATTTTTTATTTTTTGAAAATAGGAAAAATGCCTATAATGCAAAACCAAAAATATAACATGAAAGAGTATGCTAGCGGGAACTTAACCCTAATTTTTCATAGTTTTTGGAGAACGGATGATATTTATAAAAATTAAAGAAATATTCGCAAAAATTATTGGATTGGCAGGGGTATGTTTGCAATTAAAATAAAAGACAAGGGGCACAGTGCAAATACCCAGAAATATAACACTTATTTACAAACTTTATGTACTAACATTTAATTACAAAAAGTGGAGGGATACCCCTGCAAATTGCCGACCTCACATGGTCACCCACGTGAGGTGAGTTGGCACGGACCCGAATGCAATTATCAATAAACTGAAGGGAGTTTCTTATAATTTTCACATTTTTTTGAACTACAAACAATATTTATAGGATAAAATTAAAATAAACTAAACTGGGGGTGTATGTACAATTTACCCCTTCTTCTACGTGATCCAACACTTGGAGATGATTCACTTAGGCACATCCGACGGTGGAGGATCCACCATACTGCTTCACTATCGGATGCTCACGATTAGATTTGGCCTCTCATCTGACGGTGGTCGAGGCTCAAGATCCAATGGTTGTTGTACAAAGTGGGGTGAAAGCCCCATAAAACGGCTACGGCTTCATTTCCAAGAACAGGGAAGAACACGCGAAGTGTCCTCCCTTGTTCTTCGATTTCTCATGCCCAAAGACTCAAATCTGGTTGCTGAAGTGCAGGTAAGGGTCCCGATAATGCTATGCAGTAAGTGATACCATCGGGAAGATCTAGGACCCATCGATGGGGTCTCGATAGGTCAATGAAGCAAGGGCACCTACAGAGTGAGTTCTTAAGAAAAATTAGCCCCAGTTAAGGCTAACTCCACTAGGGACCTACATGGTTAAGCAAGGCAAGCACAAGAGACGGCTCCTGGGCCTTTATTGGGTGAAACAATCGAAGGGTGAGGTATGGCAGTGATGCTCCGACGATTGGTGGAAATAGACATCGATTCGTTGATCAATGAAGGATATGGTTGGTTTGATGGGTCGGGTATGTGGAGAAACTTATGGGAAGTGCTGTGAGGTGCTTGTGATGGTCGAACATGTGGGGATACGATGGTTGGACAGTGGTTGGAGCTGTAGAGCTCTGGCATACTTTAATATTAGATCCTAAGCTACATCTATGATTGGAAGATGAAATAAAAGGCAGAATTAAAAAGCTGGAAAAGAAATCTACCTAAAAAGTGGGAAACCTAACCTTGACAAGGCTTTAGGAGTCTTGGAGATGTTGTCGCCAGAGCAAGCTTCGAGTGGCGAGGATCACGCCACGCAGGCACCTCAAGCGTGCTGTAGACCGGCCGCAGAGCGAGCTGTCATCAAACTCCACGCGACCATGCAATGGTCTGAGAGTTCCCGTGGATGAAGACGGATCAAAAAGCAAAAATTGGCGACCAGGATTATTTATGGGCATGGAAAAAGGGGTTTCTAGGTCACGAGATTATTGACGAAGGGGTCTTTGGTTGATGATGGAGAAGAGTGGGCGAAATGATGGATCGAAGGGCGAAGAGTTTTGATGAAGACATCGATTCTCCTCGATCAAAGGATCAAGCGTGAAAACTTGAAGAAGTTAGAGGGTTAGGTGGAATAGTGTTTGTTAGAAGAGGGAGGCAGGTAGGCTATACAGTTGACCTAGGTCAACGAAGGGAAAGCCCTGGTTGGTCCATGTGGACCAACCAGGAAAAAGATAGTCGAAAATTGTTTGTAAATTCAATAAAAAATATTAAACAAACTAATTAATTTGTGATTATAAAACAAACAATATTTTTACATTTATGTAGTTTTTAATGCATATTTTTATTTGTTTTTATGAGGTTATTTATTATAAGTTATTATTTACATGTATAATCATAGGTATATATACCTATATATTGTATATTTTATTTTTATTTTGTATTTAAGATTTTATTATTTTAAATACATAATTTATATATTTATAACTTATTAAAATACATATAAATGTATTTTTATAATATTTTTCTGAAGTTATTTGTACACTTAAATAAATAAGTATAATTATAATATAGGTATATGTATAAGTAATTCATCTATGTATTTATGTATATTTATTTATTTTAGTAATATATGGTTTTATTTTATTTTCATTATGTACATATAATATAAATAGTATTTACAACATTATAAAAATAAAAAATAATATAAATATAAATAATAAATAAAACGAATATTTTATTCAAGTATATAGTACAATGGGGGTCCAAAACCTAACTTTTGCATAACTCCAAATTAAATGAATCTGCCTTCATTAAATAGCTAATAAAAAGTTATATACAAAAAGGTGTCTTTGATGCATTTTGAATTCATATAGAGAAGATATGGGTCTAGGAAGTTTGGATTTTGGAATTTTATTCTGAGTATAAAATGTACACTGTGTATTATTTTTGTGTGAAATCAATTTTGTATTTTTATATGTATTTTTATCTACAAATTTCATGTTAGAAATTTCTTTATTTGAGGTATAAATAATAGAAAATAAAATTGGTCCCAAAGGTAAATTATTGAAGAACAAAAACTAGGGTTTTATTGTTGTTTTTGGCCCTTATCTCCCCCTACTTTATTCCTTGTTGACCTAGTCATCATGATGCCTAGGTCTCAGGGTTTAGGGTCATAAAATACCTTTGGCATTTTATTTCTTTTTCTTGTTTTCTTTATTCTTTGTTTTTGGTTTTAAATATTGTATTTTATATAGTATTTAATAAATAATTATTGTTCATTTATGCACAATAATGATAATACATGAATTTACCTAGGGTTTAAAAGATAAATGGAAGAATAAAGGCGATGAAATGGAGATTCATCACCCCCCCCTTTACTTGCCTTTTTTAGTCCCTAGAAAACTCTTATGCCTATAAGTGCAGAAAATAAAGATAAAGAAAAGAAAAAGAAAGAACTTGGATTGATTTTAATTTTCAATCATGCCTTCATAAAATCAAAGTTTGGAGCTTAAGTTGGATCTTTGATTTTAGGTGAGGCCGGAACCTTATTGGGAGTCGGATGTGAAACAAACAGCCTTTGAGAATCACAAAACTCTACTCAAGTCTCCTCAGTAGCCAGGTCAGAATAAGTCAACTCATATGCAAACCCTTATGACTATTAATCTATCTTGGACGGTGTGTGTGATATGTAACTCTCCTCGGGTAAAATGGTAAAGTTCAGTCTTCTCCAACATGGTGACCCTAATTCCCCAATTCAACAACTCTTTCCTCGATAAGCAAGGTATTCCCTTCTAAGTTGAAGTATAACCGACTCAAGAAGAGGAGGTGGAGAGAAGAATGGAAGGTAGCCAATGCAGCTACCTATCCTAGGATGCTTGACCATTGTAGCCAAGTCATCCGGTTGCAGGCTCACATATATATGACATTGAAGATCAAACTTGCTTATTGATTATACAAATATATACATACTCTGATTGTCATTTTATTTTCATTCAGGCATGTCCACTTTTTTGAAGTTTTTGATTTTGCAATTTTTTTAATACTAGATACAACAACATTTACATATGGACTTTTTCCTCTTGAGCAAGTAGACTATTCCTCTTTTGAAGCATTATTGCAACCCACAACTTCTGTCTAAAGACTTCTTCGCTACTGGAGCAAGTTGGGGTACAGTGGCCACAAATGTGTGACTTCAGATGTTTCCATTGCCTTGTGTCTCATGCCCGCAAATCCAGCCCTCTACAACTTTAACTGAGGTGAGCAAAGCGTAAGGTGCAGGTGTGCAAGCCAGGTCATCATCAACAAGAGTCATGTGTGTGCTCGAAATATTCTATTTAGGTAGTTATGACGATAATGAACCAAGTCTCATGGTCTCAAGAATTATGTCTAGCAAGCTTGAAGTATCTCAATTCTAGTTTCTCTAAGGTTCCTGTGATTAAGTAGATTTAGGTCCAACCAAGCTCCAATCTTCAGATTTTACTTAGACTGGTTCAATTATCAATTTCAATCCGAAAAATGTAAATGCTATGCAAGGAAAATATTTTTGTGATGCAATTTTCTGATTTTGAAATTTCTATGGGTTTTTGAAAAGTTTTGCAAATTTTTATGTCATTCTAAAAACGATTTTGCAAATGTTTTTGGGATTTTAATTTTGTAACTTTTTAGGGGTTTTTCAAAACAAAAGGTTTTTAAGAAAAGGAATAGGTACAAATATCGACAAGGGAGTATTTCTTATAATTTACAAGAATTGGGATTTAGGAATTTACAGGTTATATATACAAGGTGTGTAAAGAATCTTTATTTGTTTGAATATGTATATAGTTATCAAAATAATTTGCAAATATTTTGAAAACTTTATTTTGCAAACTAATTTGACAAATAATTTTTATAAATATTTTACAAAATTTAAAAATCATTTTGTAAAGATTTTTCTAACAGTATGTATAGATTTTTCAAACTATTTTGCAACATATTTTATAAAATATTTTCAAACAATTTTTAAAAGTTTTTTTAAAACATTTTGCAAACATTTTTACCTGATTTATTTATCAGTATATACAAAGAATTTTAATAAATTTTATACAAGTATGTTCTTTTGCAATTAATTAAACTATATTTTAGCCATACTTATTGAAAATACAAAAGTACAAGTAATGACTAAAGTATATACAACATATATACGACCCCCTATACTTAGCTTGAGTTATGTCCTGATAGATTAGAAAGAAAAGGAGAAGACATAACTCGTACTAAGTATAGAAAAGTCTATATGACAACAACAACTAAAGAATGAAGGAATAAAGAAATAAATGAATGAGAAGTCGATCGTCCCCCCTATACTTAGGATCAAATTATCTTAAGTATAACAGGATGTATCGACTTGCAGGGAGAGTCAAGGGTGGGAATAAACCGATCACAAGTCAGTTTGTCTCCCCCTATCCTTCAGGTAAGATATCCCTAAGTATAGCAGAGAAAATCAACATGAGACGAGACAAGCGGGGGGATAAATAAAAAGAAACCGATAAAAAGAAGAGAGATAGGAGAAAATACGTTGGGTGAATATACACAGAAACCCCCCCTCCCCCCCCCCCCCCCGCTATACATAGGGTAAAAGAGTATAGGCAATAATAGGAGTAATGAAACAGGACGGACATGAGCACATGATGGATGCACCCCCTATACTTAGGACAAAGTACGTCCTCTGTATAGACACAAAGATATATCGAATGATATGGGTGCAAAACAACATACGTAAAAAGGTAGGAATGAAAGGACAAAACATATATACAAGCAGACAAGAATGGTGAATGCATGATGGTATCTACCAGTTGAATACCATACTCTTGTCGATGTCTCCCTATGAGAATGGTAACGGAGTCAGAAGGAGAAAGATACCCTAATATGCAATCAGATGGGTGCCTGCTACCGGGAAAAACAAATTGAAAACTAAGCCAGGCTCCGGTAGCAGGAAGCAGAACATTAGATCATAAGAACAGAGCGTGAGAACAAAGCTGATATCATAAGACATGGAGGAGGAAGGATCAATATAAAATCCTCCATGTCAATCATAGTCTCAATGTCATACGAAAGTGAAGAATAGGAGATTCTCTACGCAACTTGATATTTGGTGGACATAAGATCGAAAGATCTAGAACTCATCGAATACCACAAGACACGGCTCAACCTCACGAGGGTCGCCAAGGCGAGCAGACTCAAATGAGTCAGAGATCCTAGAATAACTAGCAGTCTCGGTCTCATGATCCGCAAGAACGAATGCACAACCAGAGATGAGACCGAGTACTTAGCTTAGAAGACTCAATTCCGTGTTCCGCCAGATTGGAGACATACACAGAAATGAAACCGAGGACCAATAGAATGAGGTATCCTCCCATAGATAACCCTCAGAGAGTGATACATGCTACTCAATGAATAATCAGACAAAACTCATCCTTGTGAGGGTCATCAAGGACAGAAGACTCAAAGGAGTCAGATCCATTAGATGGATCAGCAAAGGTGGTCTCAGCAGGCGACAGATTGGTTGCCCAAAAAAAGAAAGAGATCGAAGATCTAGAAAATGTCACAGTCTCTCGCAGATAACCCTCAGGGAGTACTGTGAACTAGGCGGGGAATAATCAGAGGAGTGTGACTCATACTTGTGAGTCGTGTCCCGAAAGATCGGACACACAATCAGATAGTGAGACTGAAAGCTCACAATAGACGACTCGATTTCGTGCTCCACCAGACTGGATGCACAAGCAGTAAGTGAAACCCATCATAAAGAAAATGTTGCTTTCTCCCCAGATAGTCCTCGGGGAGTAAAGCAAACCTAATCAATGACATCAGGGAAGTGTCGGCATCTAAGCTCAGGTCCTCAAAATAATGATCAATCATCAATTAGCAAGAGGGCATAAGACTATGGGAGGGACACAGATCAGCATGTCAGTCACAATGCAATCCATCAAACAATCATTACAGTTGAAATGGATCCAGATATCATACAAATATCCTCCAAGTGCCTAATGGGGATAGGAAAGGTCGGAGACAGAGGATAGTTCAATTAATAAGATGAGTGAACCTTGTGGGTTCTGAGCACTGTCGCTTTGAAGCACATAAAGAGATAGTACATCAAATATCTAAATCAAGATGGGCAGAACCGAATAAGAGATTGGACAGTCACAACTCAAGGAATCATCATCAAACCATCTGGAATAAATCACATCCTAAATTCGATGCGTGAGATCAAAATCCTCAATATGGCATCAAGCATGTAATCGTGCAAAATCAGAATCCTCAATAATATCTATGCACAAGTCAAATTAAGGATCCAACAAAGTGAGCACTCTCATCTCATCCATAATCACATATGCCTGGCTTATTTAAATAATCAATGTAATCCACAACCTCGATGTGGGCCTCACAAATCAACACTCCCGGGTGAAAGAAGAGATGACATGGAAGGAAATGAGGAGGGCGATGAATCTGTGATTCATCACTCTAAAAGTTGAAAATAGAACTTTGTCTCCGAGAAATTAGTCGCATATCTCCATTTATTTTGCATTATTCTCATTCATGCATTTAGAATTAATGCCTGCATTTTAGCATGCATATTTGCATTAAAAAAGAAGCCAGATTCACTTGTAAATATCACATGTATATTATCATATTATCCCTATTTTTTTTATTTATTTTTCACTAATTCAGAACTGAATAAAATCAACTCTGTAATGTATATATTACTAACACTAATAAAGGAAAAATATCAAAAAAATACTAACTTGTGAAATAGACAAAAAAACCTACCCTAGTTTGATACTAAGAACCTTAAAATGTGAATATCTCTCTCATACAGTCTCTTATGGACCCCTACTCACTTTTAAATTAATGTACATTCGATTATCTTCAAAACAAGACCAAATTCAAAAGAATCGGAGTTCATATGTGAAACTTGGGTTTTGCACCCTATTGTATATTATACATATTCTTGACCAAACTATACTTTAATTTAAATCCAAAAAAATTAGATTAAGTTGTAAATATTCCTTTCATATTTTCTCTGATTTTATTTTGATTTTCCTTTTATTTAAAAATGACAAAAAATCTGCAAAAGATAAAAATACGGTATTTTATACATATAAGGTAACCTCAAAAATACTTTTTATACATATGACTTCTTCTAATTTTCGACCATTCACGAAAAGTTGTAGATCTCATCAAGACGAGAAACTTTCATGTTGACACTTTTTGATTTGAACCCTTTTGTTATTTCATTTATATTTTTCTTTTGATTTAATTTTTGATTTTTTGGGAGCGACATGTGGCTGCTCCTAGAGCCACAACGTGTCACCCCTATTTTTCTTTTAATTATTTATTTTATTATTATTTAGTTTTTGTTATTTACATATTGATGAATCTCCATTTCATCACCTTTATTCTATCATTTTGGCCTTAAAAACCCCAGCAAATGCATGTAAATAGCATTAATTTGTTCATATTAGCATCTATTATTTATTGTATTAATTATACATAAAATAAGGTTTTTAATGCCAAAATTATAGAATAAAGAGAAGAAAAGAAAAAGGAATAAAATATTGCAAATATTTTATGACCCTAACCCCGAGACCAAGGCCAGAATGGAATTGGTCGACAAGGAATAAAGTAGGGGGAGATAAGGGCCAATTATACAATAAATACCTCATTTATTTATTCATTTATTTATGCATTTTTGACACCTATTTTGTACATAATTATTTATTCATCAAATCAAGAAACTTTGTACATAAAAGTTGCAGATAATAATGTAAATAAAAATACAAAATTGAGTTTGTGTAAAAATAATACTCACTGTACATTTTATACACAAAATAAAAAGCAAAAATCTCAACTTCACAGACCCATATCTTGCAAATAAAAACTCCAAGTCACCCAAACTCACCTTTAATTGTATATAGCATTCCATGAACTATTTTATAAAATTAGTTTCATAATTTTTGGAATCCATCTGTGAAAGTTAGGTTTTTGACCCTCCTTGTATACAATACCTGATTAAAATATTCATTTTATTCAATATTCATTATTTTTACAAATTCATATTTTTAGAATTTTGTAGATAATGTATATAATTCAGATACATATTGACATTAGAATAAAACCAAAAATAATTTGGAAAATAAAATAAAACTATGTAATATATATAGGCAAGATACCTATATGGAGTATATACACAAATAAAAGGGGAAAAACATTCTTTAATTATTCAAATCTCTTATATTTTTGTAATAAAGTATATAGTATATGTGTCCTATTAAAAATACAAATCCTTAATAAAAACACAAAAAATTAATTAAATAAATACAATGTGTATAATATATAGGTAAAGTACCTATATATATACTTACAAATACATAGACCTATTTATTTAAAAATACAAATAAACTTATAAAAATCAAACAAAAATACCTTTATACTCACAAAAATAAGTTATAAATTTATAAAATAAGCCAAGAAAAGAATAAAAGAAAATAAATAAACTAAAAATAAAATATCCAAAAATACATGTAAATACATACATATACATATTACTAAAATAAAACTACAATAAAACACCTCGAAAAATTCAATAAAAATCAGGAATAAATACTACACGAAATAATACACATTTTTTATTTTATAAGCAAAAATTAATAAAATCATTTCGGATGTCAAATAAATCAATCTTCCTTCAGTCTTGCTATTTTGTCTCGTAGCGGCTTACGTGGCCCAATAAGACGCCGGCCAACGTTGACCCCCTGGTCAACTGTCCCATCCCACGCCTGGCAGCTCTGAACAGTCCACTCCCCCGATTTCCTCCCTTTTTCCCGGGCACACCATCCATCAATCGACAACGCTTCCTTCACAAGATTTGTTCCCTAATCTTCCATGATGCCCGCCGAAATCACAGATCAACCAAATACTTTCTAGATCATGAAATAATCGCCGGTCAATAAGGCTACTCGCCAATGTTTATAAATAAAAAGCTCCGCTTCCTTCCTCGAATTTGGCCACTTTCATTCCAACCTAACGCCTAGATCTTGTGCCTGGATTGTTCCTCGTGACAGGGGGAGTAGCCCAGCATCGAGACTCGGCCGGAGGGAGGAGAATTTTGACGCGGCGGAGCTCCGGCGTCCGCCCTGCTCCCTGGAGGCCCCCAGGTATAAGAGTTGTTCGTTTAATGCACTCTTAGGTAGTTTTTAATGTTAGCATTTCATTTCAGTAGTTAGTTTAGTTGTTAGTTGATCACATTAGCGTAAAAATCAAAAATCGAAGTTCGCCGGAGCTCCGCTCCGGCGACTTCTTCATTATAACCCTCACTGTATCCGACCGCCCCGATCATCCCATCTCGTTCCTCGTCGCCTTCTCCATCCCTCACACCCATCAGATCAACCCAAGACCCTTGGTCTTGGCGAATCCGGGTTCCAACTCCGCCGTTCGCCGGAGCCCCTCCGCCACCCTCCATCTTGCACCGCAGCTTCATAACCCCGGGTTGAGGAGATAGCCCTCTCGCCCGCGGTTCTTTCTGTGCAGGTACCACGAGGAATCGAGCCCTTCTGGGCTTGCTTTGACCAGGAAGAGGTTCCTGGGGGCCCCTTTCTTCTCCGACCTCGCTCCACCGACTCAGGCCCCCAGGAGCCATGAGACCACCGTCAGACGATGCGGAAACCTCCCAGCTACGATCAGAACGCTCCAGATGCGCGGGAGGTGCCCGGAGGAGCCCGAGCTACCCGATCGAAGCTCGCCGAGGGCGAGTTCCTTCCCAGTTCTTCCAGGTGCCTTCTGCACCGTTGGATCGAGAGGGCTGGCCCAGATTGCACGCCAACCGTTCGATGAAGAAGCACACCCACCGTCAGATCAGCTGGGATGTTCTAATCCCAGCCCTTCATCGCCGAAACGAAGTCCGCCGTCCGATGATCGCCACGTGTATAAGTGGCGCTTCCAGCGCCGCAGGATGCAAGGCCTTATTTAGGGGTAAATTTCATATCTCGCCCCTTACTCTTTGTATTTAGAGTTTACTCCCAAAAATAAATGTTTACGTTGTAAATAAGTAGTAAAAATTGCAGTGGACCCCCCTGATGTTTCCATATTTACATGTTAGTCCCTCCGCGCCTCACGTGCAGCAACCACGTGAGGCGCGGGACATTTTGCATCTAAACCCTGCCGGGTTCTTGTATTTATGAAATGGTCCTGAAAATAAAAGTTAAAGTGTATTTTTTGGTGTCATTCTTGCATGTATGCCCCTGCCAACTATTTTATTTGCAAAAATACCCCTGCTAGGCCATTTAATTTTTGAAGGCTTTGTCGATTTATTTCATGCTTCATATTTAATCGAAAAATCTTGCAAAAATAGACTTAAGCTCCTGTTTGGTCATGCTTGAACGCCATATTTTTAATTTTGCATTTTGTTGCATTTTTGCATTTATTAAAAATCAAAAACTTGTCTTTAAGTCCCTGTCTAACTCATAAAATCCCAAAAAAATATGAAAATGCCCTGAAAAATTCCAAAAAAATTATATGTAGTGTATTTTGTCCTATATTAGTGTCAGACCAAAAATCCCTAAAAATCTCAAAAAGAAAACCTTAAAAATTCGAAAATACCCAAAACTTAAAAAAAATATAAAAAATCAAAGAAAAATCAGAAAAATATAAACGCAGGCCCTACTTATGCTATATTTTATTATTGTTGTTAGAAAATTAAAGGGGAACATTTTTGAGGCTGTTAGCTATTTTTCATCTCTATTTTTGTGACGGCCAGTACCCAGTCCACTGTTTGCTTTGATTTAGCTATTTTAAAATGCTAAAAGTACTTGCAAAAATACCCAAAAATTATAAAAACAGTAAAAAACCATGAAAATTCCAAAAAGATCTTTTTCCTGAATTTTTGACTATTTTTTTTTGTATTTTTGTGAATATTATAACACCCCTTTTAGGTATATACATCTATATCTATATATATCCAAAAAAAAAAAAGAAAAAATATATATATATTATATATACTTAGTAATATGAATTCTCTTTACTCTTAATATGATATAACAAAAAAAAGAAAAAAAATAATATATATATATATTATATTATATTTAGATACACATATATATATATATATATTACATGTATTATAAGCTCTATGCTTAACCTCTATGTATATATATATAATGAATTTGTATTATATAAATATATATATCTATATGTATACATGATACTTAAGTATTATATTTTAATAATAATAAAAAAAATAAAAAATATATAAAAAAAAACCCACACAAGGATGACTAAGATTGGCACGTAGGCTATGGTATTTTGTGTTGCTCTCTGTGGTTCGACCTCTACATATTTGTCACTATACATTTTATGGTAGAGTAAAATAAAGATTAATTCACATTTGTTTTGAGCTTGATTGTTGTATTCTTTGGATTGTGGGTTAATTGTTGATTGGCAGCGGTCTTCCATGAGTGGTCGCCTCGGCGACAACACTTCTTTTTTTTATGGTGACCCTCGTGGGGAAGTCCGCCCGTTATCAGATGGCGCCGTTGCCGGGGAGCAATGAGCATAGACAAATTGATTTTTTGTCATTCTTGTATAAAAATGTAAATTCATGATTCATTCTTTGTGTGAGCAGCTAGTGTTTTAATGTCATTAATCACCATGCTTTATTTCTTTATTTATTGTGATTATTTTTCTCTGCTCTATCTAATTGACTAAGTACGCTAATGCAATCTTTTTGTGACTTTGATGCAAGGGACTCCCACGCGAGGATGGCTTCCTAGGAGGCCAAGGCAGCCGAGCTTGAAGGAGGATGGTTTTCTCTTCTCATGACCATCTGGAGAGTGCACCAAAGAAGCAAAGAGAGGGGCATTAGATAGGCTAGATACTTAGGGAAATTATTTTTGTAATTCATGGTGAGAGAGAGACCATTTTGGCATGTAATAATTAACAGGACTCTACTCTTCACAATGAGGTCCAGTGCCTGGGTGTCTGTTCACCTGGGGGCCTCATCGCTGTTTTCCGCGATTTCTACCGCCTTCTTTATTTTGTTTCCCGCTGTTTTGAGCTTTCCGCCTTTATTTTACTTTGTTTTGTGTGCTTGGAGCCCCTAGATATAGGTTGCTTGACTCGGTAGCTAGGTCCAAACATTAATAAGAATACATGTTCCTATAGTCTACTTCGATTGGATCTAGTCAAACTCAAACAAGTTGTAAATTCGTCTCTTAGCCCACCGCGCCGCGAGCTCACACCCGAACAAGCGCTTTCTCCTACTCCAAATGTGTTGGGCAGAGGAGGGGTGAGCCAAGACCGGACTCTCTTGGGCTAGAGACGAATGAGCAACTTATGGTTCTTCACGTTAATAGCAGCTTATGTTTAGGACGATTTTGTGCCTTGCATACCGACATGTAGATAGGTTTAAAAATTCTGTTTTGCATACCACATGGAGAGAGCTGGGATGCACTGTAAGTCTTCTAACTCAGCATGCATCATTCGGTTCAATGGTGAGATTTCCATCATGGAACCACTTGCACGGCTTTTTCCGCTATCTCCCTCTGATTTTGAGCACCTAGGACTTAAATGAAAACCTACAAAAACGTTAGGCGCTGGTATGAAAACAGATCCAAAAAAAGTGAAAACCCAAAAATTAAAACAAGGGGACTGCTAAATAAACTTTGACCTTAATTAAAATCTGTAATGGACTATCCTTGTACCGGGTTCATAAAGCCCTCATTGTTTTCAGGTACTTTGGAGGGGGACCAAAACCCTACTCCCTTGAGCGAGTGCGACCCCTAAGGATTAGAGCCCAAAACCCAGTCTGCAACTGCCTTGTGTATCGCCTGGATTTCCGAAGTAATGGCGCTTCTATCGTACGTAGGCGAGTAGGACTTGGTCACCAATGGTGACTCTCTGTTGTGAGAGCATCGACCCTGTCCGAAGTATTGAGCATAGGCCACGCCTTCACGGGGGTGTCTGTCTCATCGTCCTGCGTCCGAGTAGGTTCTTGCACGCTCACGGGTGATTCCGTTGCGAGCGAGAACCGAAGTATTGGTTTCGCCTATCGGCTTCCTCTCTCTTTTCTTTGGCTGAGTAGGGATCCAGGAAGGGTTACAAGGACTCCAAAAAGTACAGACTACAGGTTACACAGGAGGAGGACAAGTACGGGATACTCTTCCGGCAGTACTCTCTCTCCTATAGGGTAGCGTACTAAGGACTTGTTATAAGATATGCCTGAGAATCACAACTCTAAAAATGAAAAGATAATAAATAGCCGAGCTTTCACAGCTTCACATGGCGTGAGTTGGTGAACCCGATTTTGTCTTGTGTTTGTATGGATCTAGATTAAGGTTCAAAGATCAAAGTCCCGCGCCTTTGCGCCAATTCTGTTATGTCTTCCTTTGACCACCCCGCTCAACCGAGCCTTTCTACTGTTTTACACTCCTTTTTGTTCCTCGTTGACCATCGTATCGTTCTTCCAAAATCCGATATTCTCTTGTGCTCCGCGAAGTTGATCCATGGATGGTTTCGTCGGGACCATGCCGACACCTACATCGATTCCATGGACTCACCTTCGCCAATAATTTCGAGGCGATTCCCGAGAACTGACCCGGACTTTGCGGATCGGACTCCAGACTCCTCGTTTTCTACCTTTCTCTTGGCCACCCAATAAACTGGGATCACTTTTGTCCCACTATCGCCGTTGTGAATGGGAGTCGATTACAGTCTACATCATTTTTTTCATTCACAACACGCTGGGGTGACTTGAACCCCAGCCTCATCACGACAGCTGAGTATTTATGGCAAGTGATCTGATTCGGACCGTCTCATTATGCAGATAGAAGGCAGTGCGAGCACTGGAGACTACTCCGGAGTTCATTTCGTCCGATTCAGACCCTGACATGGCGCCAGGAGGAAAGGGCAAGGGTCAGCAGCCACCCATACCAGAGGAACAGATGCCAGATCAGAACCAAGTCAATGCACAGTTGCTGGCATCCATCCAGGCAATACAGCAGCAGCTGACTGAGCAGGCCCTTACGCAGACGGCTTTTCAGGATATGTTGAATGATATGATGAACCATGATGATGGAGGCAGAGGCCGAGGCAGAGGAGGCAGGGGAGGAGAAGGTGAAGGTGGTGATGACCACAATGATGATCTTGAATTACCACCACCGAAACCTACCCTTAAACAAACATACAATCCGGGAGACAGCCAGATGACCGAATGGATCCTCATTCCACCGGTACACGCTCACTTCGAGCTGAAACCCCAATTCATAGCCCTTCTCCCTGCATTCCATGGCAACATCAGCGAGGAGCCGTACATCCACCTGCAGCAATTCTCCCGCATTTGCCGTACTACTCACTATCCCAATGTCCCTCTAGACATTGTCAAGATGACGGCTTTCCCCTTCAGTCTACAGGATAAGGCCCTTTATTGGGTCAATCATATGGGGAAGGTTGTGACGACCTGGGAGGAGCTAAAGTCCGCCTTCTTGCACAAGTATTACCCTCTGGGTCGACTCAACCAGATGCGAGCCCGTATCAGTAATTTCTCCCAAGGACCCCATGAGTCGATACATGAAGCATGGGAGAGATTCACTGATCTGCAGGAGAAGTGTCCCCATCATGATATTCCGAAGACCAGCTTGGTTCAGCATTTCTTTGGGGGACTGAACATTGAAAGTCAAAGGCTCGTAGACGCAGCATGTGGGGGCTCACACTTCAATAAGGATGAAGATGTCGTCTGGCAGATCTTTGAAGAAATGGCCGAAGGAGAGGCCGCCCTCTCTTCATCCAAGGCTTATCAGAAGCAACCCCAGATCCTTCAAAAGCATGTACACATGGCAGCATCTAAGGAATCAGAGAGAGATGAAAGCTCCAACCTCAGCATCATCGGGGGACATCTCTCTAAAGTTGACATTATCGAGAAGCGATCAAAAGATCTCGAAAAACTCGCCTTAATCGAGAAGAGGACCCAGAGTTTGGACAAACTGGATCACATCACCAAGCAGCTAGAACTGCTGGTAGGTACCATCAATTCTGTTCAGTCGGCAGCACCGCTCGAAGCTCCAGCTGAGAGAAAAGATGAGCAACCACCGCTACACCAGCCTCAGCCAAGCCAGCAACCACCGACAGTTCAGCACGTGTACTACGTGCAGGCACCTGATCAGAGCCAGCCGCAACAGCAGATGGTTGTGTACCAACCAGAGTTTATCTCAGACACCGATTCAGTGTTCCCGCCACCACCCCTGGTCCAGGAAGTTAATGGGGTTTGGACTAATGATGCACAGCCGACCCGTCCTCAGGGACAACTCCAGGGTCAGCCATTTGCCAACCGGCAGTACCACCAACCTCAGGGTGGTCGTTTTGGGCACCCCTCTCAGCAACACCAGCAGCCTCCTCAATTCGCACATCAATGGAGGCAGAATTTTCCGTATCAGCAGCAGCAGCAGTATCGCCATCCGCAGCCGTATCACCAATACACGGCTGCCCAGCCTCAATCATACCAGCAGTATCCCTCTCCATCCTACCAACAACTTCAACTTCCTGCTCCACCACAGCAACACCATCAGCAGCCTCCCCATCCATCTAACCAACAGCAGCGTGGTATGCACGCTGCATCTTCTGATGTGCCCCCAGCTAATCCCACCATGGAGTGTCTAGCCCAGCTTGTCCAAGGGCTAGCGGAGATGACCAAGCGGCTTGATGACCTGACCGCCACTCGCACTACCATTCCAGCGCAGGTTGAAGCCAACCCCAACAATTTCAAGAAGAAGGAGCAGGTAGAATGTGATGTCCAGTCCGCGTGTGATAATGATATTACTGCTTTTTCTAATGCTGTTACTCTCAGGAGCGGTAGGGCCTTGCCTCCGCCTGCTACCAGATATGGGGTGAATAAAGAAACAGGTGGATCGTCATCTTCCGCATCAGCCGTGCCAGCTCCAGGGGCGGGTGAGGAGGAAGAGGAAGGAGAAGCCAGTCCAGCCGTCGTGCATTGCCAGAAGCAATTCCAGCCAAAAATACAAAAAAATCCGCAAAAACAAAAACACCAAAAAGAAGCCTGTAGCAGAAGTGAAGCCGCGCCAGCCTTGGAGGAGCCGCCAGCAGCAGCCGATCCTGTGCCAGCCGATGGAGCCAATGCTACCCTTTTTGATCGCCCAGCAGCACCAGCAGAGTTAGATCCAGCTTGTACGCCTTTTTGTAGTCCGGATGTACAACATTCTGTGGGCGATAATCTTGATGTAAATAAGAACTCTAATTTTCCTGCCAGTAATGTGAATATTCCTTTTCCTCATGCAATACAAAAATCCAAAAAAATGGCAAAAAGAAAAACTGCATTGTCTGATCCAGGTGTTGTAGATATTTTGGATAAATTGACTGTTGAGATTCCCTTGTTAAAGGCCGTGGAATACATGCCAGCTGTGAAGAAAGGATTGAAAGAGGCATGTACTAACAGGCGTCGCCCAGCGCAAGACAACAGACGCCGAGAGGTAGAAAAACACGTTTTGTCCATGGCCACAGTTGCAGCTATCACCAACCTCCCCCAGAAAAAGCAAGACTCAGGAGCACCTCTGATCAGTTGTGTGATTTTTGATCAGGTCTTCGAGCGTACTCTTCTTGACAGTGGTTCTTCCATCAACCTTCTGCCCTCGTCCATAATGCAAGAATTCGGGCTGGGACCGCTCAAGCAGACACGAATGATCCTTCAGTTCGCTGACCGATCCGTTAAGCGGCCCCGCGGTTTGTTGGAAGACGTGATAGTTACCGTGCAGGAGATGAAATTCCCAGCTGATTTTGTAGTCCTTGACATGGACTCTCCTGCACCACTGCTCCAGACTCCTATCATCCTCGGCAGACCATTTCTCCGTACTTCTGGTGCCGTGGTTGATTACGGGTCTGGCAAGATCACCTTCAGCTCGAACACCAAACAAATCACGATCACCATGAACAAGGAGCAGAACGCCACAACTGATGAAAGTCAAGCAGCATCAGAAGCAGACTGTGATTTTATTGCGGAGATCAGAGACTCGGAGTTGTCACTGGACGATCCATGGACACAAGAAATCCTCACTCTTGAGGAGGACTTGGAAAGCACAGTCGTCCTAAGCTCCGATGATCCATGGGAGACAGATTCTCAGATACAAGCGCATCTTCTTGAGCATTCACTCCAGACCGAACATAATCAGCTCACCGCAGAACCGTTCGGTACATCACTTGGATCTCAACAGAATGTTGAGGATGGTACTAGTCTCAAAGTACATCCCACCACCAGCATGGTATCAGAAGTGACCGGTAAAGGGGACAGACTGAAACCAGAACTCAAGCCACTTCCTGCAGGCCTGAAGTATGCTTTCCTTACGGGTGAAGAACACATGTATCCAGTCATCATCAGCAACAGGCTGAATCTGGATCAAGAACCTCGACTCCTCGAGATTCTAGAAAAGAACCGCAAGGCACTTGGTTGGAGCGTATCAGACCTCCGAGGGATAAATCCGGCTCTGTGCTCACACCATATCTATTTAGAAGACGATGCCAAGCCGTCCCGCGAATTCCAGAGAAGGCTAAACCCTAACCTTCGGGACGTGGTCATGAAGGAAATCACAAAGTGGTGTGATGCAGGCTTCATTTATCCCATCTCCGATTCAAAGTGGGTAAGCCCCCTGCATGTAGTTCCCAAGAAATCCGGGCTTACTGTGGTCACAAATGAAAAAGGAGAGGAGATTTCAACTCGGGTACCGACATCCTGGCGGGTGTGTGTTGACTACCGCCGCCTAAATGCAGCAACCAAGAAGGACCACTTTCCCTTGCCATTTATTGATCAAGTCTTGGAGAGATTAGCAGGCAAGGAGTTCTTCTGCTTCCTGGACGGGTACTCCGGGTACAACCAAGTGGCGATCGCCCCTGAGGATCAAGAGAAGACTACCTTCACTTGCCCGTTCGGCACCTACGCCTTCAAGAGGATGCCCTTTGGATTATGCAATGCACCCGCAACCTTCCAAAGATGCATGCTAGCAGTCTTCGCCGAAATGGTAGGCAGTTTTCTCGAGGTGTTCATGGATGATTTCTCCGTCTATGGTGACAGTTTCGATTCTTGCCTCGAGCACCTAGACAGAGTGCTTCAGAAATGTCGGGAAGTCAATTTAGTGCTCTCATGGGAAAAGAGCCACTTTATGGTCACAGAGGGTATTGTGTTGGGCCATGTCGTTTCCAAACGTGGTATGGAAGTCGACCCAGCCAAGGTGGATGTCATTTCAAACCTGCAGCCACCTCAGTCAGTAAAGAATGTGAGGTCATTCCTGGGGCATGTGGGATTTTACAGACGATTTATCAAGGACTTCAGCCGCATTGCCCGACCTCTGACAGAACTTTTGTGCAAGGAGAAAGAATTTATTGTTGATCAGCCAGTCCTCCTTGCCTTCAATCAATTGAAGGAGCTTATCACTCAGGCTCCAATCTTACAGCCTCCAGACTGGACTCTTCCATTTGAAATAATGACCGATGCGTCCGATTTTGCCGTCGGAGCTGTTCTAGGGCAGAGGAAAGATAAGGCGCCCTATGCCATTCACTATGCCAGCAGAACATTAGATGAAGCTCAAAGAAATTATACAGTAACAGAGAAAGAACTGCTGGCTGTGGTTTTCGCCTTAGAGAAGTTCAGATCCTATTTGTTGGGGTCAAAGGTCACAATTTTCACAGACCACTCTGCTATTCGGTACCTACAGCAGAAGAAGGATGCCAAGCCCAGACTGATTCGTTGGATCCTTCTCCTCCAGGAATTCGATCTGGAAATTAAGGACAAACCTGGAGTTCAGAACGTGGTAGCAGATCACCTCTCCAGAATAGAGCAGCATGACTCTCCTTTGAGCAACGCACCTATCACAGAGACCTTCCCTGACGAAGCTATCTTAGCCGTGGATGCTCTCCCTTGGTATGCTGACATTGTAAATTACCTCGCCTCTGGGGTAATACCTTCGGATTGGACGAAGAATCAGAAGAACAAATTCATGTCGACCATCCGCTTTTACCAGTGGGAAGATCCCCTTCTATTCAGGGAAGGAGCAGATTGTATTTGGCGCAGGTGCATTCCTCAGACGGAGCAATCTAGTGTCCTCGAGCATTGTCATTCACTCGAATCTGGTGGGCACCATTCTGGAGATCGTACGGCAGCGAAAGTATTGCAGTGTGGCCTCTGGTGGCCCACTTTATTTAAGGATGCAGCAGAATTTGTTAAAAGATGTCTTGATTGTCAGCGACTGAAAGGAACACTCACTGCCAAAGACTCAATGCCTCTAAAAATCATTCAGATAGCAGATGTTTTCGATGCATGGGGCATTGACTTCATGGGACCTTTCCCTAACAGTCAAGGTTTTGAGCACATCCTTCTTGCCGTAGATTACGTGAGTCGTTGGGTTGAAGCTATCCCCGCCCGAGCCGCCGACAGCAAAACAGTTTGCCAGTTTCTGAAGAAGAACATCATTTCGCGGTTTGGGATACCGAAGATTCTCATATCCGACGGGGGTAGTCATTTCATCAACAAAGAAGTCAAGAAGTTAACGAAGGAGTACGGCATCGATCACCGCGTCGCATCTCCTTATCATCCGCAGACCAATGGCATGGCGGAGTTATCCAATAGAGAAATCAAGACCATATTGTAGAAACTTGTTAGGCCAAACAGAAAAGACTGGTCTCAACTCTTGGACTCAGCTCTTTGGGCTTACCGTACGGCCTACAAGTCTCCCTTGGGCATGTCGCCCTACCGTCTTGTATATGGAAAACCATGTCATCTGCCCGTGGAATTACTTCATAAATCCCTTTGGGCAATTAGTAATTGTAACTTGGATTCACGAAAAGGTGGTCAGAAGAGAAAGGACGATCTGAACGGGCTCTTGGAATTCCGAGACTGCGCATACGATAACACCTTGATGTACAAAGAGAAGGTGAAACGCTGGCATGACCGACACATCAGACGAAAGACCTTCGATGTTGGGCAGAAAGTGTGGTTGTTTGATGCAAAGTTGCGGATATTCCCAGGTAAATTAAAAAGTAAGTGGACAGGGCCATTTCGAGTATGTGAAGTGCGTGACAACGGAAGCATTGCTATATCAGAATTGTCCCCTGACGCACAGCCATTCGTCGTCAACGGCCAACTACTGAAGCCTTACTTGGAACCAGATTCATTCTTGGCCGTCGTTGACTCTATTCAGTTAGTGCACCCCGAGGATATCTCTACACCTCCTGCAGCACCAAAAGATTCAGACGATGTACTCCAACCATTATTGCTCTGATTTTCTTCTTTTCTTCTTTTCTTCTTTTCCTTATCTATTTTCTTTTTCTATCTAAAACGTGCCGCCTTTGTAGACAGTTTTCTATACTTAGGACGTACTTGGTCCTAAATATAGGGGGGTGAGCACCTAGGGTTCTTGATTTCTGTTCGATCCTCTCCATTGTCTCCTCTTCTTGTCTATACTTAGGAGTATCTTACCCTAAGTATAGGGGGAGACAATCTGAGTACGATCAGTGTATTCTCACCCTTGACCCTCCCCGCTTTGTAAACAGTCTGCTATACAAAGGATTCTTTGATCCTAAGTATAGGGGGGACGGTCAACTTCTCATTCATTCATTTCGTTCGTATTTATTCTTTAGATCTGTCTATACGCAGTACGAGTTATGTCTTTGCTTTTTCCTTTCGATCTATGAGGACATAGCTCAAGCTAAGTATAGGGGGGTCGTATATACTGTGTATATACTAAAAGCCATAACTCATACTGAAAAATAAAATATCACTACAACACAAAATAAAATGTAAAAAGTAGCTTTATAATAATAAAAGATGATTGTGAGTTCCTCAGACTTGTTGTAATTATACTGACTAGTAAGTCAGAAAAGTGTTTTACGAAACGTTTTTTTGAAAAATCTTGTGAAAGTTGTTTGAAAATAGCGTGAACAAGTATTCAACGATTGAAAAGATTAGTTTGTGTGTAAAACCTATTTTCTTTGAGTGAAAGCAAAATATGTGGAAATTAGTGTGCAAATGATTGTGAAAAGTTGATTGTCAAAAATTGTTTTGAAAAATCTATCTGTGTTGTGTAAAACATTTGTAAAAGGGTTTTCAAATGCGTGTACATGTTACAAAAATTATTTTGGACTAGAGTTTTCGAAAACCCTTGTGAAAATGTTTCTCGAGTAAGTCTGAGGAATTTGCACAAAAATCTTTCATTTGTAAATGAGGACTAAGCCAAATAAAGTTTATAAGAACAGAACCATACTATACGTCAAATACAATTTTTTCTTCTTTTGTACCTACTGATTAATAAATCAGAGACCTATACAGTATGATTTGAAAAATAGTGTGACCAGTTTTGAAAAATTTGATGCGAAATGATTTCAAACTGTGTGAAAATTGTTTTGATCGCAAAAATTTTTCTTTGTGTGAAAGAAAGGATTTGAAAAACCTGTGTGCAAATGTTGTGAAAAATGTTTGTCCAAATTATTGTGAAAAATGTACATATAGTGTGAAAATTCTTTGCAAAAATATTTTCAAATGTGTGTAACTGATTGCAAAAATTATCGTGTACTATAGTTTGCAAAACTATTTTCAAAATTAAGATCACTATTATAAATACCTGTAAATCAGAAATAAATCACGTAAAATTCTTTCTCAACAACCTGAATAAACCATTCCATTAACATATGTACAGTCTGTATAAATTCATATATTTTGTAAATAAAGCAGTACGCCCGTGTAAATAAGGGTATTTACTTTTTGTATGTGTCAAGCTCTTATTTTATGTGCAAAATTTCTTTGTGTAAAAACATTCTCTGCTTCTTTTTAAATCCTCTGTGAAAAACTGCATCATTCATTGTGCATAAGCAAAAGCATACCATTCATATTCTTTTTGAGTGAGCTTAATGATTGAATCAGTCTAATAAAGTCTCAGAGTGGAGCTCGGTTGGATCTTACTGCACCTAACTGCACTGGAACCTTATGGGAACTAGGTTTAAGGTACTTCAGGTCCAGTCAGACTTAATTCTTTGAGAAAGCAGGGCTGGGTTCAAGACACCTCAGTGGACTAACTAGAACTTTTCGAAACACACGCATGGCTCTTGTCGGCCGTGACCTAACTTGGACACTGGCACCTTTCACATAGCTCTCCATGGATGAGGTGGTGAGGAGGCAGTTTCCTTTGGCTTGGGGTAGCATATGAGGGTAGTACTTCTAGGCGGAACCTCTCTTCTTCTTATAGTGAAGGAAGTGCACCTCAACTTGGTCTAGTGGTGATGAAGGCTAAAGACAGAAGCTGAGGGTTGCAATAAAGCTTCAAAAGAGGGATAGTCTACTGGCTCAAGAGGAAATTTCTTGTATATATGCTGCACCATGTAGATATGTTGTACAGATGCAATTGAAAAAAAAAAAAAGAAAAAAGAAAAAAAATTTGCAAAAAGGAACTCCAAAAAAGTGGTGGGTCGGATTGAAAATTTAATAACCCCACTGGAGTGTATATAGTTCAATAAAGCAAAAGCTTATGGTATCCATGTTACATCTCATGAAGCTTGCAGCGGGAGACTTAGCTACACTGGCTGAGCTTCCAAAAGTCTATACTTCTTCCCCCTCTTCTTGAGCCGGTTGCACTTGAACTTAGAAGGGAATACCCCGCTTCTCGAGGAAAGAGTTGCTAGACCGAGGCCTTAGAGTTACCGAGTTGGGGGAGGTTGTTTCTTTGTCACTTCAGAGGTGGGGAGCTACATATCACTTACACTGTGCAAGTCAGCTTCATAGTCATAAGGGTTCGTGTATGGTGTAGGCTAGTTCTGACCAGGCTATTGAGGTGATTTGAACCAAGTTCTGTGACTATCGAAGGCTGTTGTGTTTTAAAGTTGGTTCCCGACTAGGTTCCACACACATCCACACCTAAGGTCTGACAGGAGCTCCAATCTCAGATTTTGTAAAGACATGCATTGCACTGAAAGCACCCCTATTCACTCTATCTTCCTTTCATTTTCCTTTTTCTTTCCTTTATTCTTTTTGTACTTATTGCATAATTATTTGCTAGGGACTAGCAACGGCAAGTATAGGGGGGTGATGAATCTCCATTTCATCACCTTTATTCTATCATTTTGGCCTTAAAAACCCCAGCAAATGCATGTAAATAGCATTAATTTGTTCATATTAGCATCTATTATTTATTGTATTAATTATACATAAAATAAGGTTTTTAATGCCAAAATTATAGAATAAAGAGAAGAAAAGAAAAAGGAATAAAATATTGCAAATATTTTATGACCCTAACCCCGAGACCAAGGCCAGAATGGAATTGGTCGACAAGGAATAAAGTAGGGGGAGATAAGGGCCAATTATACAATAAATACCTCATTTATTTATTCATTTATTTATGCATTTTTGACACCTATTTTGTACATAATTATTTATTCATCAAATCAAGAAACTTTGTACATAAAAGTTGCAGATAATAATGTAAATAAAAATACAAAATTGAGTTTGTGTAAAAATAATACTCACTGTACATTTTATACACAAAATAAAAAGCAAAAATCTCAACTTCACAGACCCATATCTTGCAAATAAAAACTCCAAGTCACCCAAACTCACCTTTAATTGTATATAGCATTCCATGAACTATTTTATAAAATTAGTTTCATAATTTTTGGAATCCATCTGTGAAAGTTAGGATTTTGACCCTCCTTGTATACAATACCTGATTAAAAATATTCATTTTATTCAATATTCATTATTTTTACAAATTCATATTTTTAGAATTTTGTAGATAATGTATATAATTCAGATACATATTGACATTAGAATAAAACCAAAAATAATTTGGAAAATAAAATAAAACTATGTAATATATATAGGCAAGATACCTATATGGAGTATATACACAAATAAAAGGGGAAAAACATTCTTTAATTATTCAAATCTCTTATATTTTTGTAATAAAGTATATAGTATATGTGTCCTATTAAAAATACAAATCCTTAATAAAAACACAAAAAATTAATTAAATAAATACAATGTGTATATATATAGGTAAAGTACCTATATATATACTTACAAATACATAGACCTATTTATTTAAAAATACAAATAAACTTATAAAAATCAAACAAAAATACCTTTATACTCACAAAAATAAGTTATAAATTTATATAATAAGCCAAGAAAATAATAAAAGAAAATAAATAAACTAAAAATAAAATATCCAAAAATACATGTAAATACATACATATACATATTACTAAAATAAAACTACAATAAAAACACCTCGAAAAATTCAATAAAAATCAGGAATAAATACTACACGAAATAATACACATTTTTTATTTTATAAGCAAAAATTAATAAAATCATTTCGGATGTCAAATAAATCAATCTTCCTTCAGTCTTGCTATTTTGTCTCGTAGCGGCTTACGTGGCCCAATAAGATGCCGGCCAACGTTGACCCCCTGGTCAACTGTCCCATCCCACGCCTGGCAGCTCTGAACAGTCCACTCCCCCATTTCCTCCCTTTTTCCCGGGCACACCATCCATCAATCGACAACGCTTCCTTCACAAGATTTGTTCCCTAATCTTCCATGATGCCCGCCGAAATCACAGATCAACCAAATACTTTCTAGATCATGAAATAATCGCCGGTCAATAAGGCTACTCGCCAATATTTATAAATAAAAAGCTCCGCTTCCTTCCTCGAATTTGGCCACTTTCATTCCAACCTAACGCCTAGATCTTGTGCCTGGATTGTTCCTCGTGACAGGGGGAGTAGCCCAGCATCGAGACTCGGCCGGAGGGAGGAGAATTTTGACGCGGCGGAGCTCCGGCGTCCGCCCTGCTCCTGGAGGCCCCCAGGTATAAGAGCTGTTCGTTTAATGCACTCTTAGGTAGTTTTTAATGTTAGCATTTCATTTCAGTAGTTAGTTTAGTTGTTAGTTGATCACATTAGCGTAAAAATCAAAAATCGAAGTTCGCCGGGAGCTCCGCTCCGGCGACTTCTTCATTATAACCCTCACTGTATCCGACCGCCCCGATCATCCCATCTCGTTCCTCGTCGCCTTCTCCATCCCTCACACCCATCAGATCAACCCAAGACCCTTGGTCTTGGCGAATCGGGTTCCAACTCCGCCGTTCGCCGGAGCCCCTCCGCCACCCTCCATCTTGCACCGCAGCTTCATAACCCCGGGTTGAGGAGATAGCCCTCTCGCCCGCGGTTCTTTCTGTGCAGGTACCACGAGTAATCGAGCCCTTCTGGGCTTGCTTTGACCAGGAAGAGGT
This sequence comes from Ottelia alismoides, assembly GCA_037367405.1. NCBI lineage: Eukaryota > Viridiplantae > Streptophyta > Magnoliopsida > Alismatales > Hydrocharitaceae > Ottelia > Ottelia alismoides. The sequence continues at coordinate 1,289,258 of JAZKJV010011346.1, read as the reverse complement.
TCCTGGGGGCCCCTTTCTTCTCCGACCTCGCTCCACCGACTCAGGCCCCCAGGAGCCATGAGACCACCGTCAGACGATGCGGAAACCTCCCAGCTACGATCAGAACGCTCCAGATGCGCGGGAGGTGCCCGGAGGAGCCCGAGCTACCCGATCGAAGCTCGCCGAGGGCGAGTTCCTTCCCAGTTCTTCAGGTGCCTTCTGCACCGTTGGATCGAGAGGGCTGGCCCAGATTGCACGCCAACCAGTTCGATGAAGAAGCACACCCACCGTCAGATCAGCTGGGATGTTCTAATCCCAGCCCTTCATCGCCGAAACGAAGTCCGCCGTCCGATGATCGCCACGTGTATAAGTGGCGCTTCCAGCGCCGCAGGATGCAAGGCCTTATTTAGGGGTAAATTTCATATCTCGCCCCTTACTCTTTGTATTTAGAGTTTACTCCCAAAAATAAATGTTTACGTTGTAAATAAGTAGTAAAAATTGCAGTGGACCCCCCTGATGTTTCCATATTTACATGTTAGTCCCTCCGCGCCTCACGTGCAGCAACCACGTGAGGCGCGGGACATTTTGCATCTAAACCCTGCCGGGTTCTTGTATTTATGAAATGGTCCTGAAAATAAAAGTTAAAGTGTATTTTTTGGTGTCATTCTTGCATGTATGCCCCTGCCAACTATTTTATTTGCAAAAATACCCCTGCCAGGCCATTTAATTTTTGAAGGCTTTGTCGATTTATTTCATGCTTCATATTTAATCGAAAAATCTTGCAAAAATAGACTTAAGCTCCTGTTTGGTCATGCTTGAACGCCATATTTTTAATTTTGCATTTTGTTGCATTTTTGCATTTATTAAAAATCAAAAACTTGTCTTTAAGTCCCTGTCTAACTCATAAAATCCCAAAAAAATATGAAAATGCCCTGAAAAATTCCAAAAAAATTATATGTAGTGTATTTTGTCCTATATTAGTGTCAGACCAAAAAATCCCTAAAAATCTCAAAAAGAAAACCTTAAAAATTCGAAAATACCCAAAACTTAAAAAAAATATAAAAAATCAAAGAAAAATCAGAAAAATATAAACTCAGGCCCTACTTATGCTATATTTCATTATTGTTGTTAGAAAATTAAAGGGGAACATTTTTGAGGCTGTTAGCTATTTTTCATCTCTATTTTTGTGACGGCCAGTACCCAGTCCACTGTTTGCTTTGATTTAGCTATTTTAAAATGCTAAAAGTACTTGCAAAAATACCCAAAAATTATAAAAACAGTAAAAAACCATGAAAATTCCAAAAAGATCTTTTTCCTGAATTTTTGACTATTTTTTTTGTATTTTTGTGAATATTATAACACCCCTTTTAGGTATATACATCTATATCTATATATATCCAAAAAAAAAAAGAAAATATATATATATATATATATATTATATACTTAGTAATATGAATTCTCTTTAATCTTAATAAGATATAACAAAAAAAAAGAAAAAAATAATGTATATATATATATTATATTATATTTAGATACACATATATATATATATTACATGTATTATAAGCTCTATGCTTAACCTCTATGTATATATATATAATGAATTTGTATTATATAAATATATATATCTATATGTATACATGATACTTAAGTATTATATTTTAATAATAATAAAAAAAAATAAAAAATATATAAAAAAAAACCCACACAAGGATGACTAAGATTGGCACGTAGGCTATGGTATTTTGTGTTGCTCTCTGTGGTTCGACCTCTACATATTTGTCACTATACATTTTATGGTAGAGTAAAATAAAGATTAATTCACATTTGTTTTGAGCTTGATTGTTGTATTCTTTGGATTGTGGGTTAATTGCTGATTGGCAGTGGTCTTCCATGAGTGGTCGCCTCGGCGACAACACTTCTTTTTTTTATGGTGACCCTCGTGGGGAAGTCCGCCCGTTATCACATATTAATGTAAATATTTATTTATTTTAAAATTTATTATTATTATTATTTATTTTGTATCTTATTTTATTCAGGTTTATTTTTTATTTATTATTTTATTTATTATTTTTTTAGTTTAATTTTTATTTTAAATCAGCTTGCCATGTGGCCACACCTTTGCACGACACATGGCCATTTCTCTCCCCTCATTACCTGTGCGCCCCTCTCTCTATCCCTCTCCCCGCGTGCGCTCTCCCTCTCTCTCCTCTCCTCTTCTCTCTCTCCCCTCCATCTTTCTCTCTTCCCCCTCATTTCTCTCTCTCTCTCTCTCCATTGTGCGGTCAACCATCATCCTCTCTTCTCCCGCACTCCCTCTCTTTCGTCGCCCTCGTGTTTCTCTCCCCAACGAATTACACTCGTGTCTGCCCCGCATTTCTCTTGCCCGCCAACTTGTCCAACCGCTCCCTCCTTCTCCTCCATCTCCTCAACCTCTCTCCTCTCTGCATCACCCTCACATCCCTGGTTCTCCCATGCAACGTGCGGCCCGTGTTCCACCGTGCGCGCAGCCAACCACCTTATCCACCACGCACGCCCCACTTCCTCCACCTTGTGTGTGTCTTCCCACTCTATCTCTCTCCGCCGATTACCATAATTGCTCGCATCTCTTGCGCATAACCCTCACATTCTCCGTCTTCCCATGCAGTCCCAACGTCTCCCCTCATATCTCTCTCTCTCTCTCTCTCATATCTCTCGTAATCGACCATAAATAGCTCACCCCCATCCCCTACGATCATCATTCGTAATTAATGCGAGCAGAGAGAAAGAGCTCTGGAATAAGGGTCGTAGGTGACAACGAAGGCCCTTCCATCGAGCGACGACATCTTCTCCTCAGGCGAGATCCAAGGGGCTTCTACCCTTGCTGTAGTTGCTTAATCACTACTCGAGCTCAACATTGCTGAGGTATTGAGCAAGGATCAAGGCCAACGCATGTGTTCCAACCATCTCCAGGTGATACCCGTCTCCTTCTTTCTTCCTTTTTCCTCCTTGCACTTCTTCCTTTGTGTCCCCCATTCTTCTTCCCTCTCTCTGTTTCTTCCCCTATTTCTTTATCACCTTACACTTCGCCCTTCATTCACCACATCCCCATCACGATCCTCCTACATCTCCCGTTGATCGCTTGTTCACTGCCGCCTTTCGGTCGCCACGATGATTACTTATTCCATCACCCGCTAGCATCACCTCTGCTTTGTGGCAGCTTTGCGCCGACTCCTCTGCCATCGCGCCCCTGCGCGACTACCTGCACCCTCACCTTGCTACTACCACCTCCTTCACCGCCAATGATGATAGCCAGTTCAAGCAGCCGCGAGCCTCCCAGTATACTGCCAGCACGAGCCGCAAGCCTCCCATCGCTCAGCCACACGCCTCGCCCCACACAGCACCTCGCGGACTCCGTTCCTCACCATGCAGGCCACCTGTGGTCATCCTTGGCTCTGCTGCACCAGCAGTTCGCTCCAACTGACCACGCCACCTAGCAGACAACCGCACGCGACCCCAGACCAGCTTCGCTTCTCTAGTTCCCTGCATCGTCGTACCCTCCTCCAAGCATTGCGTCACCTCTGCCTACGTCAGGAGATCTCTAGTCGCCTGTCAACCCAGGCCCAACCAGTGAGGTGCACGTGGGCCAGAGGTAAATTACGGACAAGGCCCTACAGATTCTAGAAACATCACGAAGACCCCCAGAAGGGCACGTGCAAGGCACGTGCCCCTTGAAGGATTTGTAGTGAGACCCCATGTAGTTGTTGCATATCACAGGGATACCCCCGCCAGTTGGAACCCACGTGCTACTCACGTGCAGCACTGGGAAAAGTGCAATAAGGCCCTCCGGAGTATAGGTAATCGCATCGAAGTCGCATATAGGCCCATGTGTTTGGACCATAAATTGAACCATCATTTGCATCATTTTATCGTTTTAAAAATTGCATTCTATAGAACAACTTTTGCTTTATCATGTGGATATTTATTTACAATTTTATGTATAGTGGTTGATTTAATATAATTAATATTGTGGAAAATACATATTTTACCCACTACGTGATCTTCAACTCATATTATTTACATTTAATTCATATTATGGAAAATAGCATATTTATTTACATTTAGTTTTTCATTTTTCTAGATGCGATATGTGGTCACTCCTGGAGCCACCACGTGTCACCCCATTTTATATTATTTTCATATTTTATTTTATTTTATTTATTATTTATTTATTATTTATTCATTTATTATTTTATTTTAATTACTTATTTATTTATACTTATTTATTTATTTTTCAATTTTTTAATTTAATTTTTATATTTTTCTTCTACTTTTATTTTCTTTTCTCTTCATTATTTTTAAAAGACTACTTATTTTACTTTATTTTTTCTCTTCTCCTTTTACTTGTTCTCTACTCCAACTTCCCACCCAAGCTACTTTCTCCATCTCTTTTCTAATTTTCCCCCTCCTCCTTTTTATTACCTTCTCCTCCTTCATTCATCCCCATCTGTCATTACGTGTTTCAATAGAAAAGAGAATGAGTTTGGAGTGTTTCCATTGGTGATAGTGGCCAAGCTTCCTCCTCGAGCAACGAGCTCCCCAAGGAGAGATCTGGGGTGGTCTCAACCACTTCGTCACAGCCATCCCTCGCAAGAAGCTGCTTCAGCTTTGAATGTTCATCTTTACCGACCTTCTTGAGGTGACGAAAGGGGTCCAGCGTAGCTGCTCCACAAATCCGGCGAACCACAGGTAAATTCTCTATCTTCACTTTCTAATTTTATTTTTATCTAATGTCGTCTATTTTTCTCGTTGTTCTTCATCACACGTACGTTGATGAATCTGTGATTCATCACTTCAAAAGTAAAAAATAGAGCCTTGTTCCCGAGAAAATAGATGCATATTTCCCTTTATATTGCATAAATAGCATTCATGCATACATACATAATTCATACATTTTAGCAGTCCATTTGCATTTAAGTAAGAAGCCAAAAATCCCTTGTAAAATATCCACTCACTAAAATAGCCTCTTCTTTATAAAATGTGCTCCTTAGTTAATAATGTAGGGAAGAAGGCCAAAAATTTCCCTTGTAATTTAGCCTTAGAACCCCTGTACATTAAAATGCACATAAAGCCCTCATACAAACTCTGAATTAGGTCTACTTACTCTTAGAATAATACACATTAAAAGACCTCTAAAATGAGATTAATTTCAACCAATTTGGAGCTCGTATGAGAAAGTTGGGTTTTTGGGCCACTTTGTGTACTACATATATGTATATTTGTATCTTTGTATTTATGTATAATATTTGACCTCATCTCCGTCTTTGGTCAACATGAAAGTTGAAGATCTCATCGAGATCTACAACTTTCATGTTTTGAGTTTTTCCAAATTCGGCCCCCTCTTCTCTCTACACATTCATTTTCTTCCAGCCATTCACAGCAGGCCACGTGGCGCCCTCTGATTGCGCCACGCGGCCCACTCCCCTTGCCCCAGTCGCCCGCAGCCACAGCCGTTGGATTACGCTATAGATCCAACAGCCTAGCTGCTTCCACGTACGCCTCAAATCAACACCGTCAGATCATCCCCCTTGCCTCATCTGATCCGCTCGTCCGCGCCTCTTCCAGAGCTCGCCACGTGGCGGCATGTACACCATCTGATCAAGCCCTTGATCCCTCCATCACAGCCGCTCTTCCGTTGGCGCCCCTCGTCCCTTCGATCATCTCCATCTCTTCATCCAGACCGCCCGCTCGCGCTTCGCCAGCTCACTCCACGTGGCGCCATCACGACCTCACATCAACTCGCCCCGTTCTAATCCTACCCGGCTGTTACCGCTTCGATCACCACCGTTGGATCACAAGATCCAACGGTGGAGACTTCGTCTCCTACCTCAGGGTGCCCCTCTCTCCCACGTTCCCTGCCTTGCGGGAGGGGCGCCCCTTTCTATTTCCGGCTGCACGTCAGCCACCTCCACCGTCCGCCAACACGCCCACGACCTTCCCCACTCGCAACTCATCCTCGCCAGCTACCCCACTCGCCACCCCCTCCACCATAGAAGCCCCACTACCTCCGTCAACCTCGCTCCATCACCAGGCCGCTCCTCTACTTCACCCTTTAAATACTCCACCACCGGCCAACTTCAGCCCCATCCGCCACTCCCGAGAGCTTCCCTGAGCTCAGATCCTCCAATTGGTGACAGCAATTTGACGATTCTTTGAGCGAAGAAGGGCTTCTTCTCCGGCGAGATCCACGGCACCTCCGCCGTGTCGCAGCCTCTCCTCCGCGACGCTGCACGAGCTCGGGACACCACCGGTCCCTCGAGCGACGACCTGGACCCCAAGAGGGAGGTCCAATCCCCAGGTGAACCCCTCCATTCCCCTCCGATCTTTTTCTTATTTTTTTCTTTGTCTTCTCTGATTTTATTACACGACCATGATCATCTTCGCGCTTCGCCTTCACTCCGCCGAGCTCCGTGACGGAGCTCTCATCCTCGCTGACCCCTCCGCACCTTCAGACACTCCACTCCACCATCCATCGATCTCCAGCTCCGCCACTTTGCCGGAGCACCATCACAGGAGCATCTCCCTCCGCTTTAGGCCTCGCCAACCATCATTCCACCTCCACAGGAGCATGCCCGAGCTTCGTCTAGTCTTCTGACCCTTGCAGGTACTTCTTTTGTCACTAATCGGAGCTTTGCCGGAGTCGTCCTTGAGATTCGTCGACAGCAACCTCCGACGGCCCTCTCCAGCTCCTGAGACCATCAGCGCCTTCGCCGCATCGCCACGCTCCTACTGGGATATCTCCGACACCTCGGAGAGCTTCACCGGCATCTGGATCAACGGGCGGAGCTAATGCCACTTCGTCGGAGCCCAGCCATCTCCTCCGCAGGCGGCGGAGGCCCGTTGAAGGAGAAGCACTAGCTGTCGTTCGATCACCTTGTTCGAACGGTAGATTTCGTGCCACGTTGCCACTCAGCCGCGCTTCACCAGTACCGTTGGATCTTTCCTGATCTAACGGCGCTTAGCCCTCCACGTCCTTTGGTATCCGGAGCAGCTAGGAGTCGTCAGATCAACGTAGATCTGACGATCTTTGATCGAGCCACGCGTCAGCACCGACAACCCTTGGATCAATCTTGATCCAAGGGCCTTCAGTACGCCACGTCAACACAGACCGAGTCTCGCCCCAACCCTAGGCTCGGACGACCCGAGGCTGCACCGAGCCTCATTCCAGACCTCCAGAAGCATCCGACCCGAGCCCCGAGCCTCCGCAGCCATCCGAGCCTAGGCCGCCCACGTGAGGAGCACGTGCGGACTGGGAAATTTACGCAGAGACCCCTGGAGCTTCCAATATTACAAAAAGGTCCCTGTGAAGCTGAGCCCACGTGAGGAGCACGTGCCTGTTGGAGAAATTGCACTTGAGTCCCCATCATTATAGGTAATTGCATTTTAGTCCCTGTCCGCATATTTGCTTATTGTATTTTTATTTTCCTGTATTGCATTTATACACTTGTGTTTGCACGCATCCCTAGGTTGCATTTTACATCATTTTGCGAATCTAAAAATTGCATTTTGTTGAGAAACTTGTCCTCTGTCTATTGGTCCACGTGTCACATTTTTGTAATTTCAGTGGAATTATTAATGAATTAATTGGTACATTTTTGTACTATTTTGCCCAGTGACACCTTTTAATTTGTAGTTAATTCTCTGTGGTTCCAAAAATCATCAAAAATTCATAATAGCTTAAGGACAGTATTCTTAACATGCCATAAAAATTTCATGCCATTTGCACACATATCGAGGCCTAAATAAATTGTTGAGTGATTTTTCTTATATTAATTTTAATTAATTCATTTCACATTAAAATTCATATCTTTCAATTTTCCTGGATCCCTTATCATTAGTGCTATCTAGGATAATTTTAGTTCTTGAAAAAATTGTGGTTTGTTATTTATTAAAAATTAAATATTGAAAATTACCCTGTCTGCATATTTAATTCCCAGTAAATCCATTTAGTGTCTGAAAAATCCAAAAAAAATAGGGTAACTCATTTTCATCATAGTTAATCATCTGGCCAATTTTTAGAATTTTTGGACTTCATTTGATATCTTAATTAAATTAAACGTTAAAATTGGCCTGCATTTTTGCATAAGTCTGCATAAAAATTGAAAAAGAAAAAAATATAATTCTCCGAAAATCGCACACTTGGATACTTGCTTAAATTCACCTAAGGAGATAGATGCCTCCCTGAGATCGACCTTGGACTTCACCAAGTAAAAAAAATCACCGCTTGAAATTGGCTCAAACCTTATTTAAGTGGTTTTTGACTAGCCTCTCGTATCCGACTACAACGAACGATTAACATTAATTTGGACATTAATTTAACTGAATTAACTTAGGGTGCGGGGCGGTTGTCTAAATGGCGCCGTTGCGGGGAGGCACGGCTTAGGTTAAATTTTAGCATATTTTTTAGTGTTTGATTTTCCTTCCCGGGTAGTCTGACCCCCGGTTTTCTTGTAATTATTTTTTCTCCTTTATTTCTTTGCATTATTTTATTTTTTGAGTCACTCTCTGACCTCAATTTGTTTCTGTGCGAGGAACGCGAGGAGTCGACGACGCTTCGAGGATCTAGCATTTTAACTTTATTGAGTGAAAGGGAGGCATTGTATTTTTTTTATTTATTTTATTTCTTTTTTTTGCATCATTTCCAGCGGTTCCCGTTTGGGTTCTCGCGTCTGTAAAGATAGTGGAACTGTGTCCCGTGTGCTGTGTGGGTGAATTGTAACTTAGCTTGCACTAGCGGCTCCCCGAGCCAATCTAGGAATTGCTTGTGCTCGTAATCAATAGGACCACACAATACACTTAAAAGACGCACCTAGACCGCAGTACTTAGTCAAATTAAACTGTTCTTCACGCTAATAGAACTGCCTGTCTAGGAGCGGCTTTCATCGCTTGCATTTGCATCTAGATTAAAAGTTTTCAATTCTGTACTGCATCCTGCATAAAAAGTGAAGGGATCATTGTAAGTATTCTTCACTCAGCATACGCATCATTGATTTTTACTTGCATTGGCTTTTCTCGATTTCCCCCTTTGATTGTCACATTTAAACTAAAAGGAAATTGGGACTGTCCGATAGGCGTGCTGTGTGGTGGACTTAATCAGTGATAACCTATCCTAAAACCGGGACTGCTAAACAGGATTGACCAAAAAAAAGGGAATAAAATTTGAAAATTGTTTGCGGGAGATTAATCCCCGACCTTGTATTCAGGCTGAGTGAGGGTACTTGAGTATGTGTGAACACCTTAAGGCAGAGCCCAAATCCCCGCCTTCCATATCACGTTCTAACCGATCCTAGCAAATATCACAAGTCGAATAAATTTCAGATTCTTTGACTAGTACCAAGTAGCCTCCGCCTGTCTCAGGTAGATAGGGGCGAAATTGCGGTACTTTGCGACAAGCTGCCAGTAACCCCCCGGGGTGAAGTTCCGGCCTTGTCAGCCTCCGCCTGCTTGCAGGTAGATAGGGGCGTGGTCATTGAATCCATCGGTTGGGATAGGAGCGAAGAAAGGAAGGAGTGGCGGTATCTTAGGCGACAGGTTACACAGGGAAGACGCATCCGGCTCTGAGCTGACTTCCCTATAGGCCGCGTAATCCTTGCTTATTTTGCTTGAAAATCACACTTAAAACTACAAAATTAATTGGACTCGATTTCGAGTCCTTCACTGTGTTGAGTGTGAACCCGGGGTCTTGGATTGATTTTTGCTTGCTTCAGGTAGGAGTAAAATCCTATCTTCTTCTCGCTTCATCAAGATGAGTGACTGGGGAGATCTCGACGCATTATTCACCAATCTCTCTATGAGTCCCCCAAGTAACTCATCTTCATCGGTCCAAGCGCACCTTAGACCACCCAGGACTCATGACCCTCTTGAGTCCTGGTTCCCTTATGCTCAGGGTGGTTACTCTCAAACCAACCCTTTCATCTCCTCCGAAATTACCGAGGAAGACCATTGCCTCGATAATCCCTTCCTTAATTTGCCCTCTAACACAGATCTTATTTCCCAATCCCCAGAATTAGAGGACAAGATGCCGCCAAGGATGCCACCGGATGAGGACCAGATACGACAGATTCTTGCTCGCCTTGCCAAAGCCGAACAGAAGAATGCAGATCTTACGGCACGAATGGGACAGATTATTGTAGCTGGAGGAATTGACCGACCAATGGTCGATACCTACAACCCGGCGGAGAACGAGATTCAGAACTGGTTAGCACCCGCAGTTCCCGCCCAAGCATTTGAGCTGAAGCCCCACTTCCTTTGTCTACTTCTGAAGTTCAACGGAAACCTCACTGAAGAACCATATACTTTCCTCCGTGACTTCGAACTGGTGTGCAATAATCTTAGCCATCCCAATGTTGGCCAAGATTATATCCGGCTGAAGGCCACCCCTTTGCCTTAGGTGACAAGGCTGCTCATTGGCTGAAGAACTTAGGGGTGGTATGTACTACCTGGATGCAGTTCAAGGACCTTTTCTTGAAAAAGTTCTACCCTCTCAGTAGGACTAACCAGATGAGAACGAAGATCGCCAGCTTCGCTCAAGGACCCAGTGAACCTTTCCATGAAGCTTGGGACAGGTTCAATGATTTAGTGCAGAAGTGCCCATGCCACGACATTTCGAAGGCGATCTTAGTCCAGACCTTGTTCTTCTGTCTAACCCCGGAGATGCAGGGGTTAGTCAGTGCCGCCTGTGGAGGAAGCTATCTGAACAAAAACGAGCATGCTGTATGGAAGATCCTAGAGTAGATGGCGGAAACCGGCAGGTCACAGGACACAAGGGCCTATCAGTTGTCTCCCTCAATCCTATCCAATGAGACAACTCGAAGGACTGTTGCAGATCTGACTGAGGACCTCATCCCCAGCATGGGGATGATTGCCGACAAGCTTACCATAGTCGAGCAGATCCACAAGAGAGTCGTGGAGATGGAGTCTCTTTAGAGCCTACCAAAGAAAGTGGAGGAACTCTCTGAAAAGGTAGCTAAGATCAAGCTACCTACCCCTTCTGCACCACCTGTACCTGTACATCGAGTACATCTTGTACAGGAACAGGCACCGGGGTCTCAGAGCAGCTGGGATCAGACTTACACCCAGCAGAACCATCATGCACCCCCACAAGTGGAGACGGAATACGAGGAGCCTCCGCCAGTATACGAGATCAACGGGCTTTGGTATAGCCGTGACCCGATTGTCCGGCAGATCGAAATGGGGAAGGATCAGCCACACCGCCCATCCTCAGACTACCAAGAAACCAGGCCCGCTCCCATACCGCGCTTTCAGTCCAGGCCAGAACAGGGGTACCAGCCGCAACAGCGCACCTACCAGCAGGGGCCAGCACCGTCCCATCAGCAGCAGCAATATCGGCATGGCCAGCAGGGCCAATACAGAACCGCATCTACCCAACAGCAAGCCCAGCCCACTGAGTTGGAGTCTCTCACCTTGGCAATCCAGACCCTGTCTGATAGGGTCCAACAGATGCAGAATGACTACATGGACATGAGAACCGACATCAATTGGGTCTCTCGTAACCAGGACCAACAAATGGCGCCAAGGACCCCAATTCCCGCACAGGTTCAGGCCAACCCGAACAGCTTACACCAGGGCCAGAACCGACCTCGAGATCAGGTATATTATTCAGATAATTATTTATCTGAACATGAGATCCTTTCGTACGATAATGTAAATCATATGTCCCTCAGGAGCGGAAGGACCATGACCATACCTGATCGGGCACGGGCGCAGAAGGAAGGAACCTCCGAGACTCTACCTGAGGAGAACTCGGAGGAAGAAGAGGAGGAGCATCACCACCACCATCGCCAGCAGAAGAAGAGGACATCTGAGTCCTCGAAGCAACATTCTCGCATTCGTATAGAGTCAGACGACACCGATGAAGAGCCCGCACCTCCATCTGAGGAGGATCGTCCAGCAGAAGCGGAAGAAGCATCACCGGTCTCGCCGCAGCATTTTCTTTTCAGTCAGAGTCAGAGTCTGAGTCTGTATCAGAGTCAGAGTCATGTTAAGAACTCAGTTCCCGAAGTTAATGAGAAAATTTCAGTTTCCGAACCTGAGTTGGAGTCAATAATCCCTTTCCCCCGAGCTCTCAAAGGTGGAAAGAAGAAAACCAAAAAAACCCAAAAAGATGACCATGAGATGGCTGAATTCTGCAATAAACACATCAAGGTCACAATCCCTTTTGACAAGTTCGTGGAAATGACCCCTGCTTTCCAAAAATACCTTAAGGTGAGATGCACACCTACTAGGGTTAGCAGGAAGACCAAAAGCCGTGTTGAGAAACACATTTTATCAGTAGCCACGACTTGTGCAATAAAGAACTCGTTTCCTCGGAAACGAAGAGACATGGGTGCACATTATGTAGTGAGTCATGTTGATGACATCGCGTTTGCACGCACTCTCCTGGACAATGGTTCCTCAATCAATTTAATGCCCACAGCCCTCTATGAGCGGCTTAATCTCGGACCTCTTAGGAAATCTAGAGCTCTTCTACAGTTCGCTGACAAATCAACTAAGAGGTCCCAAGGAGAGTTAAGGAACATTGTGATCAAAGTCGAGGGGCAAGAATACATGGTGGACTTCACTGTCCTAGATATGGAAACCCCTCGCAATTGGAGAGATTCCCAGATCATTCTAGGTAGGCCCTTCCTCAGAACAGCAGGGGCCTTATTTGATTATAAGAATGGGAAGATTCAGTTCCAAACTCCAGGCGGAGATGAGGAACTTGAAATGAAGCAGACAAGATGGCAAAGACCGAATTCCGAATCCAGCACTGAGTACTCTTCTACCGGAACAGACTGCGAGCATGTAGACTTAGTTGGGCCATGGAGACAGAACCCAGCCAGCACCGATGTGTCCATCTCCTTCGAAGATGATCCAGTGCATGAGTCAGTCTGCGAGATCCTCAGGAACGAGTACAGCTCTGAGCCTGCATCGCCCTACATCTTCGATGACGTAGAGGCCCAGTTGGGCCTGTTAGTCCTTACATCTTTAGGACAATCAGAAGATGAGGATGATGAGTCGGACGAGGCATTTGCCGATTGTATGGAGACTTTTGACGATCCGACTCCAGAGCCGAACTTGGTGGCAGCCATCACAGAAAGCGATCCAGCCACTTTCAACACTAAATCAGAGCAGATTGAGCCAGATTTCTTAGATGATCACACTATTCCTGAGCTCAAACCCCTACCCACAACCTTGAAATATGCCTTCCTTGCGGGCCATGACAAGAAATTTCCGGTCATCATCAGTTCGCAATTGACCGAGGAGCAGGAATCTCGCTTGCTAGAGATCCTGGAGAAAAACCGCAAGGCAATAGGCTGGAGCATTTCCGATCTCCACGGGATAAATCCCGCTCTGTGTTCGCACCATATTTACTTGGAGAATGAGGCCAAACTCTCTCGTGAATTCCAATGCCGGTTGAATCCAAATTTACGAGAGGTGGTGAAGAAGGAGATAGAAAAATGGTGCGGCGCGGGTTTCATTTACCCAATCTCCCACTCTAGGTGGGTGGCCCCGATCCATGTTGTCCCGAAGAAGTCGGGAATTCAGACGACCACCAATGAGGACGGAGAGGAGATCGTGACGAGAGTACCCACGTCGTGGCGCGTCTGTGTGGATTACAGACGCCTGAATGCCGCAACGAAGAAGGATCATTTCCCCCTACCGTTCATTGATCAGATTTTATAAAGACTAGCGGGGAAAGAATTCTTCTGCTTCCTAGATGGGTTCTCGGGCTACAATCAAGTAGCCATAGCTCCAGAGGACCAGGAAAAGACCACGTTTACATGCCCCTTTGGTACCTATGCTTTCAGGCGCATGCCTTTTGGGCTATGCAATGCTCCAGGTACTTTTCAAAGGTGCATGATTGCTGTATTCGCCGAAATGGTCGGCGAATTCCTGGAAGTCTTCATGGATGACTTCTCGGTCCACGGCGATTCTTTCGATTCCTGTCTTAGGAATCTGGACCGAGTCCTCAAGAGATGTTGTGAGGTTAATATGGTGCTCTCCTGGGAGAAAAGTCACTTCATGGTGACGGAGGGCATAGTGTTGGGGCATGTCATCTCCAAGAGAGTAATGGAGGTTGACCCTGCCAAGGTGGACGTGATCAGACGACTCCAGCCACCAACCAACGTAAGGCAGTTGCGGTCGTTCCTCGGGCATGTTGGATTTTATAGGAGATTTATTAAGGATTTTTCTATGATTTCCCGACCGCTAACTGAGCTTTTAGGCAAGGACATGGAGTTTATTGTAGATCACAAATGTCTTGAGGCCTTTAAGCTTTTACAAGGAATGATCATGGACGCACCCATCCTGCAAGCCCCAGATTGGTCTCTACCTTTTGAGATCATGACAGACGCCTCTGATTATGCTGTTGGGGTTGTGTTGGGACAAAGAAGAGATGGCGTCCCGTTTGCAATTCACTACGCAAGCAAAGTGCTTGATTCTGCTCAGCGTAACTATACAGTTACAGAAAAGGAAATGCTTGCAGTAGTGTTTGCCTTGGACAAATTCAGATCTCGCCTAATTGGATCCAAGGTAACTGTGTTCACGGACCACACGGCACTACGGTATTTGATGGAGAAGAAGGACGCAAAGGTGCGTCTTCTTCGTTGGATTTTACTTATCCAGGAGTTTGATTTGGACATCCGTGATAACCTGGAAAGAAGAATGTAGTGTCCGATCATCTTTCTCGTCTCGAAGATCTTAATACTTCCGAGGTTTCACCAATTCGAGACTCCTTCCCTGACGAGTCGATTTTTGTTATCGACTCACTCCCATGGTACGCCAATATCGTGAATTATTTTGTCTCCAAGAAAGTTCCTGAAGATTGGCCCAAGAGCCAAATCGACCGACTAAAGTCAGACTCAAGACACTACCATTGGGAGGATCCGATCCTTTTCTTTGAAGGACCGGATTATGTCTGGAGACGTTGTATTCCTCAGGAGGAATACCAGAGTGTCCTTTCTTTATGCCATAGCTTGGAGGCAGGAGGACACCACTCCGGGAAGAGGGCCGCATGGAAGGTACTTCAGTGTGGCTTCTACTGGCCGACTCTGTTTCGCGATGCCACCGCCTTCGCGATGTCGTGCCCAGTTTTCCATAGAATGGGAGGAACCGTTGGTTCTAAGGATGAGATGACAATGCAGCCGGTCATCATTTGTGATGTCTTTGACGCCTGGGGCATCGATTTCATGGGCCCATTCCCTGTCAGCCACGGGTTCGAATACATCCTTCTTGCGGTAGATTATCTGTCCAGATGGGTGGAGGCTATCCCAACCCGAGCCGCAGACAGCAGGATTGTCTGTAAATTCATCAGAGAGCATATAATCTCTAGGTTCGGGATCCCCAAAATGATGATATCAGACGGGGGTAGCCACTTTGTGAATCGGGAGGTGAAGAAAGTCCTGAAGGACTACGGCATCGAACACCGTGTCGCGAGTCCTTACCACCCACAAACCAATGGTATGGCTGATGTGTCAAATAGGGAGGTGAAAACTATATTGCAAAAGCTTGTCCGCCCGGACAGGAAGGACTGGTCTCAGATCTTGGATCAAGTCCTCTGGGTGTATAGGACGGCTTACAAGACACCGTTAGGCACCTCCCCGTTCCGAATGGTATTCGGAAAGCCGTGCCATTTGCCCGCAGAGTTAGTGCACAAATCTGAATGGGCAATCAAGAAGGTCAACTGGAACACACACCTGGGACAGAAGCAGAGAGACATGGATCTGAATGAGCTTGTGGAAGTCAGAAACCGCGCATATGACAATAGTTTGGTGTACAAGGACAAGGTGAAGCGTTGGCATGATAGATATATCAGACGAAAGACCTTTGTTCCTGGACAGAAGGTATGGTTGTTCAATGCTAGGCTGAAGATTTTCCAAGGCAAGTTGAAGTCTAAGTGGACGGGTCCATTTGTCGTCCGTACGGTGCATGATAGTGGATGTGTCGAGATCTCAGATCTCGCAGATGACGCACCGACATTCCTAGTGAATGGACAGCTGTTGAAGCACTTCGTCGAATCCAATGAGCAGTTAGTCCATGTCGAGGAGATTGTATTCATGCGCGAGATAGATACAACAGATTCACAATCAAACCGCGTATGAGACCTTGCAGCAGTGAACTCCAGCCATTCGCAGCATCTCGAAAGATTCAAATCGACTCATCTGTATATATCATTCTTCCTGTACATCCTATCCTCCCTCTTACGCGACTTTAGTAACCCATCCCCGCCTCATTAGATCACTATCCTGGACTATACTTAGGATAACCAGATCCTAAGTATAGGGGGGAGGGGTCACCTGAGTCAGTTCACTGTAAATTCTCCAGATCACATTGGTCCTCATACTTATTTCCTACCGATAATTAGGCTGACCTGAGCCTAAGTATAGGGGGGACCGATGCCCGCATTGTATCTCTCATCCACTTCTCATCTTTCCCTCGTCTGCCCCATTTTTCTGATCTTCTGCTACACTTAGGCTGCCAAGGCCTAAGTCTAGGGGGGCAGGACGACTTCTATACTCTTGTAATTTTAGCTCTCCTACGCTTAGCCCGAGCTATGTCTTTTTAGTCGCCTTCGTGCTCTGAGGACATAGCACACGCTAAGTATAGGGGGGCGTGTATATATTACATATATACTTTACCCATAGCTCGTACTTTCGCGTTTTTTCGCGTATTTTTGTATATTTTACAATAATTATGGGTGGGTAAAAATCGAAAAAAAAACATATATATATATAATAAAAAGAAAAATAGGCTTCTTATTTACTCTTGCATATCATCTCTGCATCTAAAAAGAAAATAAAAAGAGTCTCGCATTTTCATTCATCTTCATAGCATGACATCTCATCTGCATACTTTACATATGCAAAGTGAAAAGCTAGTGGGTTCTGGACCAAGTTATGAGTAGATATTGAGGATGGACTTGATTTGACCTTAATCCACCTAATTTCAGAGGAACCTTAGAGGAACTGGAGTTAAGATTTCTCAGGTCAAGTGACTTAATTCTTTGAGTCCGCAAGTCTATGTTCACATGTCATCTTGATTAGTCTAAGTAGAATATCTCGTGCATACGCAGGATTCTTTTAGATAATGACCTAACTTGGACAAGCACTATGCACGTAGCTCTTCATTGATGAGGTGGTGAGGAGGTAGAATGCTTTAGCTTGGAGTAGCACACGGGTGGAAACATCCGTCCACCTCTAGGGAGGGTAGTGCATCTCAACCTAGTCTGGTGGTGTTGACATCTAAGGACATGATGCTGTGGGTTGCAATAATGCTTCAAAAGAGGGATAGTCTACTGACTCAAGAGGAAAAACTCCTGATGTACATGCTGCACTTTGTTGAAAAAAATTGCAAAAACTCCAAAAAAAATCAGACAGGTCCAAGAGAAAATAAAATACCTGTCGGAGTCTGTATACTAGTAAAGAAATGCAGCTAGATGACTTGGCTACACTGGTCGGGCATCCCGGGATAGGTAGCTACACTGGCTACCGTCCATTCTTTTCTCTACCCCCTCCTCTTGAGTTGGTCGCACTTGAACTTAGAAGGGAATTACCCCGCTCCTCGAGGAAAGAGTTACTGGACTGGGTTATTGAGTTACCTTGTTAGAGGAGGCTGCTTCCGAGCCATTTCTGATATGGAGAGTTACATATCACTTACACAGTACAAGTAAGAATCATAGTCATCAGAAATTTGCGTTTGAGGATTTGTTCTGACCTGACTGTTAAGGCGTCTTGAATAGAAGACTTGTGGAACTTGAAGTCTGTTAGGTCTTAAGTTCAGGTCTAAATAAGGTTCCGCCACACAATTAATCCAAAGGTTGAGTCAAGCTCCGTTTTTAACTTTTGTTCATGACCTTGGTATGGAACCCAAAATCATTTCACTCTTGCATTTCATTTAGTTGCTCAGGGACGAGCAAGGTTTAAGTATAGGGGGTTGATGAATTTGTGATTCATCACTTCAAAAGTCAAAAATAGAGCCTTGTTCCCGAGAAAATATATGCATATTTCCCTTTATATTGCATAAATAGCATTCATGCATACATACATAATTCATACATTTTAGCAGTCCATTTGCATTTAAGTAAGAAGCCAAAAATCCCTTGTAAAATATCCACTCACTAAAATAGCCTCTTCTTTATAAAATGTACTCCTTAGTTAATAATGTAGGGAAGAAGGCCAAAAATTTCCCTTGTAATTTAGCCTTAGAACCCCTGTACATTAAAATGCACATAAAGCCCTCATACAAACTCCGAATTAGGTCTACTTACTCTTAGAATACTACACATTAAAAGACCTTTAAAATGAGATTAATTTCATCCAATTTGGAGCTCGTATGAGAAAGTTGGGTTTTTGGGCCACTTTGTGTACTACATATATGTATATTTGTATCTTTGTATTTATGTATAATATTTGACATCATCTCCGTCTTTGGTCAACATGAAAGTTGAAGGTCTCATCGAGATCTACAACTTTCATGTTTTGAGTTTTTCCAAATTCGGCCCCCTCTTCTCTCTACACATTCATTTTCTTCCAGCCATTCACAGTAGGCCACGTGGCTCCCTCTGATTGCGCCATGCGGCCCGCTCCCCTTGCCCCAGTCGCCCGCAGCCACAACAGTTGGATTACGCTATAGATCCAATGGCCTAGCTGCTTCCACGTACGCCTCAAATCAACACCGTCAGATCATCCCCCTTGCCTCATCTGATCCGCTCGTCCGCGCCTCTTCCAGAGCTCACCACGTGGCGGCATGTACACCATCTGATCAAGCCCTTGATCCCTCCATCACAGCCGCTCTTCCGTTGGCACCCCTCGTCCCTTCGATCATCTCCATCTCTTCATCCAGACCGCCCGCTCGCGCTTCACCAGCTCACTCCACGTGGCGCCATCACGGCCTCACATCAACTCGCCCCGATCTAATCCTACCCGGCTGTTACCGCTTCGATCACCACCGTTGGATCACAAGATCCAACGGTGGAGACTTCGTCTCCTACCTCAGGGTGCCCCTCTCTCCCACGTTCCCTGCCTTGCGGGAGGGGCGCCCCCTTTCTATTTCCGGCTGCATGTCAGCCACCTCCACCGTCCGCCAACACGCCCACGACCTTCCCCACTCGCAACTCATCCTCGCCAGCTACCCCACTCACCACCACCTCCACCATAGAAGCCCCACTACCTCTGTCAACCTCGCTCCATCACCAGGCCGCTCCTCTACTTCACCCTTTAAATACTCCACCACCGGCCAACTTCAGCCCCATCCGCCACTCCCGAGAGCTTCCCTGAGCTCAGATCCTCCAATTGGTGACAGCAATTTGACGATTCTTTGAGCGAAGAAGGGCTTCTTCTCCGACGAGATCCACGACACCTCCGCCGTGTCGCAGCCGCTCCTCCGCGACGCTGCACGAGCTCGGGACACCACCGGTCCCTCGAGCGACGACCTGGACCCCAAGAGGGAGGTCCAATCCCCAGGTGAACCCCCTCCATTCCCCCTCCGATCTTTTTCTTATTTTTTTCTTTGTCTTCTCCGATTTTATTACACGACCACGATCATCTTCACGCTTCGCCTTCACTCCGCCAAGCTCCGTGACGGAGCTCTCATCCTCGCTGACCCCTCCGCACCTTCAGACACTCCACTCCACCATCCATCGATCTCCAGCTCCGCCACTTGGCCGGAGCACCATCACAGGAGCATCTCCCTCCGCTTTAGGCCTCGCCAACCATCATTCCACCTCCACAGGAGCACGCCCGAGCTTCGGCTAGTCTTCTGACCCTTACAGGTACTTCTTTTGTCACTGATCGGAGCTTTGCCGGAGTCGTCCTTGAGCTTCGTCGCCAGCAACCTCCGACGACCCTCTCCAGCTCCTGAGACCATCAGTGCCTTCGCCGCATCGCCACGCTCCTACTGGGATATCTCCGACACCTCGGAGAGCTTCACCGGCATCTGGATCAACGGGCGGAGCTAACACCACTTCGTCGGAGCCCAGCCATCTCCTCCGCAGGCGGCGGAGGCCCGTTGAAGGAGAAGCACTAGCTGTCGTTCGATCACCTTGATCGAACGGTAGATTTCGTGCCACGTTGCCACTCAGTCGCGCTTCAACAGTACCGTTGGATCTTTCCTGATCTTACGGCGCTTAGCCCTCCACGTCCTTTGGTATCCGGAGCAGCCAGGAGTCGTCTGATCAACGTAGATCTGACGATCTTTGATCGAGCCACGCGACAGCACCGACAACCCTTGGATCAATCTTGATCCAAGGGCCTTCAGTACGCCACGTCAACACAGACCGAGTCTCGCCACAACCCTAGGCTCGGACGACCCGAGGCTGCATCGAGCCTCATTCCAGACCTCCAGAAGCATCCGACCCGAGCCCCGAGCCTCCGCAGCCATCCGAGCCTAGGCCGCCCACGTGAGGAGCACGTGCGGATTGGGAAATTTATGCAGAGACCCCTGGAGCTTTCCAATATTGCAAAAAGGTCCCTGTGAAGCTGAGCCCACGTGAGGAGCACGTGCCTGTTGGAGAAATTGCACTTGAGTCCCCAGCATTATAGGTAATTGCATTTTAGTCCATGTCCGCATATTTGCTTATTGTATTTTTATTTTCCTGTATTGCATTTATACCCTTGTGTTTGCACGCATCCCTAGGTTGCATTTTACATCATTTTGCGAATCTAAAAATTGCATTTTGTTGAGAAACTTGTCCTCTGTCTATTGGTCCACGTGTCACATTTTTGTAATTTCAGTGGAATTATTAATGAATTAATTGGTACATTTTTGAAATATTTTGCCCAGTGACACCTTTTAATTTGTAGTTAATTCTCTGTGGTTCCAAAAATCATCAAAAATTCACAGTAGCTTAAGGACAGTATTCTTAACATGCCATAAAAATTTCATGCCATTTGCACACATATCGAGGCCTAAATAAATTGTTGAGTGATTTTCTTATATTAATTTTAATTAATTCATTTCACATTGAAATTCAGATCTTTCAATTTTCCTGGATCCCTTATCATTAGTGTTATCTAGGATAATTTTAGTTCTTGAAAAAATTGTGGTTTGTTATTTATTAAAAATTAAATATTGAAAATCACCCTGTCTGCATATTTAATTCCCAGTAAATCCATTTAGTGTCTGAAAAATCCAAAAAAATAGGGTAACTCATTTTCATCATAATTAATCATCTGGCCAATTTTTAGAATTTTTGGACTTCATTTGATATCTTAATTAAATTAAACGTGAAAATTGGCCTGCATTTTTGCATAAGTCTACATAAAAATTGAAAAAGAAAAAAAATATAATTCTCCGAAAATCACTCACTTGGATACTTGCTTAAATTCACCTAAGGAGACAGATGCCTCCCTGAGATCGACCTTGGACTTCACCAAGTAAAAAAAATCACCGCTTGAAATTGGCTCAAACCTTATTTAAGTGGTTTTTGACTAGCCTCTCGTATCTGACTACAACGAACGATTAACATTAATTTGGACATTAATTTAACTGAATTAACTTAGGGTGAGGGGCGGTTGTCAACCACCTCATATTCAATTTTTTTGTACATCATCATATCATCTCCATTCACCACATCACTACATTCTCATCTTTTCAGTGTTCCTTGTTAGAGAAAAATAAAAAAAAATAATAATAAATTGCAGTCAGGGTACTCGCACGTGCCTCCTGCCCACCCCCGCGACCCTTTCTTTCATGCACGAGCCACGTCTCCTGCGGTCTGCAGCTTGTGTTTTGTTGCACGCCTCCTGCTCACGTCCAGTCGCCCTCCTCTACGGTCGTGTTCCCCGCACAGCCACCCCATGTGTCTGTGGCACCTCTTCCCGCACCTCACGCGACCTTCATCTCCAGGCCCAACCGTTAGCCGCACAGCTACACTCGCTCGCCACCTCCGCCTTCGCTCACATCCACCTGAAGCCGTAAGCATGCAAAGTTGCCCGCAACCTCAAGTGCCCTCCCTTAGAGCCGTCGGTGACCCCAGTCATCATTGTCTCTACGCGCCCTTCCCCTTCCATCCAACTAGCCACTGTGCTCCCCTACGCCATCGGCGGCTGCGAGCAACCTCAACTGCGCCACCGTGTGCATCCCCCCAGCCCCCCAAGACCCCGGGCCACACCGCCGACCTCCAGCTTCTCCCAGTGTGCGGCCCTCGACCGCCCCCATGAGCCACGTGCCCTCCTCTACACTGTCAGCCCCCGTTGCATCATCCTTTCACCATATCCACCTGTGGCCCACCCACAATGCAGTCGCGCAGCCCTAGAGCAGCTTCGCACCTCCAATCACCCGTTGAGCATGCCCCGCACAACCGCCACTCCCTAGCCACCCCCCTCCAGATCATGCCGTAGTGGGTTCCATTTTGGAACCCACGGTATTCAAAGGTTCATTTTTATTTTTTTATTTTTTAGTAAAAATTACAGTTTCTTCCCATCATATTTATTAGTTACAAAAGTGCCCTTGTACACATTTCAGTTTGTTTGTTTATTTATATTTGTATTACACAGACACCCATGCATATAGGCATCATTATGGACATCAATTCGGTATCATTTCTTTAATTAAAAAATAGCATTTTGTTGAGTTAATAATTCTCTATCATTTGGCTATTTATTTAAATTTTTTTGAGCTTTGGGTAATTAATTAAAATTGTATTTGTGAAAAAAATACTTATTTTACCCAATGTGAGGTCTTAAAGTCATATTTATTTCACGGATGTTTTAAAAATTCCCCATAAATCAGAAATGATGTCTTGAAAATGTGTTTTAATTATTGTCCAAGTTTCATCTAAATTGGAGTTGTCATGTACCTTAAATATATTGGTGACTGATTTTAGTAAATGATTATTAATTAAATCAACCCATATTATTTTTCAAAATTCTAACTCCCCTGGATTGATTATTAAAATACCTTTTTGAGATAATTTTACTTTTGAATGATTTAAATTTTGGATTTATTAAATATTAAATACTCGCAGATACTATATTTATATTAAAATTTCATAAAAAATCATATATTGTCAGAAAATTCCAAAAAATAGTGTAGCTTCATTTCATAATAATTCACTTCTAGGTAAACAAATTCATAGTTTTTACGTTCTGTTTGTGTGAAGAATTGCATAAAAACCCATAAAAAGTGTGCATTTTTTACTGTTGCATTTTAACCCCAAAAATTCCAAAAAAATACATTTAGCATTCATCATTGGATTAGATTTCTCGGGAAAATAAATTAGGAGAGATTGGGTTAATTTTGCCTTAAAAACAATTTGGCTTTGAATGATTCCTTAATAACCTAGTTCATCCGCATTATTTGCATTTGCATTTTTATTGCATAAAAAAATTACAAAAAAATACGCTTGGAAAATTGTGAGCTACTTCATCTAAGTTGATCCGACGTTGTTCCTTTTCCTCCTTGAGTCAACTCTAGAGCTTGCCCATGCAAAATAAACACAAAACCGCACATTAAATAATTCGTTAATTCATCGATTCGTGTGGTTAATTTTTGATCAACCTTGATTGCCCGACTACAACGAAATGACACAATTAACATAGGGTGATTAGTGGTCTATCATATGGCATCGTTTCCGGGGAGGCAAACGGTTTAGTATCATATTAGAAAATTAGAATTAGATTTTCCAATCATTCAGGTAGTCTGACACCCGAACCACTTTGTAATTATTCCATTTTTTATTTAATTATTTCTCTGTTTATTTTTTCTTATATTTTGATATTTCTTTGACATAAATTTTATCTTTTTGTGTGAGAGTAGGTGGACTTGTGCAGCTTTCTTGAAGTCAATGCATCTTGAAGTGCGTTGAAGGCTAATTCGTGGAGCAAGCCAGTTGTTGAGATGCCAAGAAGATTTTTGGAGAGAGATTTCAGTTTTTATTTTTGAAAAAAATATTTCGTAATAATGCTTGATTTCTAGTGGATTCTATTTGGAATCTCGTGCGTGTATCAGGACTGGACATTGGAACCTTTTTGGTTGTGTGGTTGATTGGCGTAGACTAGGACCTGCACTTGTGTCTCTTAGAGCATTTCCTTAGATTATTTTATTGCATGTCCTAGTACTTTATATGACCACACATCACATTTAACGAGATGCATGTAGACCGCGGATATGTTAGTCCAAATAAAGTTGCTCATCACTCGCTAATAGAACTGCCTGTCTAGGCAAGATTTTCTCATGTGCATTTCATATATTGTAAAATTTCAATTCTATAGTGCATACCGCATGTAGAGAGCTGGAGGCACTGTAAGTATTCTTACGCAAGCATTTATCATCATTTTCTCGATTGCATCAGCTTTTTCTGGTTCCATCTCTCAGTTTTTCTAACCTAGGATAAAGGAATTGGGACTAGACGATAGGCATGATTGCTTGTGTGGATTAATTATAGTGACAACTATACTCTAGAATTAGAACTGCTAATTGAATTGGACAAAAATTTTGACTAAAATTTACCCTTGTTTACGGAAGAGCAACCCCGTCATTTTTTGAATTTACTTGCAAGTGAGAGAGATGACACTAGGATAGACCAAGCCAGGATTTTCATATAGACTACTGGTTTTACAAAATGATTAGCTACTTCTTAGTGAGGATTTACGGTAGTCAGTAAACGGTCGGATTTCCTTAGCAAAGTGGGTGGTTTAGAGGACACTTTATATGGCTCTGTCCTCAAGTAACGGTTAGTCGTATTTTTATGGTTCGTACTTACTCCCATACTGGCTGAAAGTGGGTGCAACTAGTCGTAAGAATCAGGCCAGTATATAGGGAAATACATGCACCTAACAGCTTGTTAAACTTTCAAGACTTGCATTTGTCACCAACTAAAAGTGACAAGATAGTTCGGTCGAACCTTTACGACCCTTACATGTTGAGTTGCTATGTGGGGTTTGCTATTGCGTTTGTTTTGTGTCCGTCTGTGTGTGTTATTCTTTGTACTTACATGTTTTCTACCTCGATTCATTTACATTCATCCATTCCTCTTCAAGATGTCATGATATTGGTCCCCATATCCTGACCCCTCTGGTCACTCCCCCTCGACCATATACCATTCATCTTTGTCTTCTCCTTCTTCCATGTATCCTCCACCATCCACAGGAGACCCTTACCTGTGGTCGGTTCCACCTCGATCCAATTATGAAGTCAGACATTCAACTGACTTTTCCACTTCTTTGTATTTCTCACCTACCCTGCCTCCTTACACCCCGGATCCACTTCCTCCCTGGCTTGGTTCACCTTATAATCGGACGCTTGTTGGAATCCACGAGTCATATGAAGAATAAGATACTATTGAGACGAATAAATGGCATAATTCCCTACCCCCACATACCTCATTCACTCATCACATGACTATTGGGACAGGTCAGCAATTTACATGTCCACATCTTGACTTGACCTAGGACACAACTTGGTCGATCAAACAAGCCGAATGGAGAGGCCTGCACCATTTGATCTTCCTAACTTGATTGACCCTAGTAATCAAGCCTACCTTGACCAGCCTTCATATCACACATTCGGAGAGCCTACGCATGCACGGGCTAGGACTCATGATCTAGACTTACCAGCCCCCGTTCATTGACTCCATTATTCGAGGCTCTGACCAATATCTGTCATTCAGATGGTCCATACTCGACCCAGCATTACATGCCAAAGTCTAGGTATATTGAGTACGAGACTTCATGGTCCCAATAGTATCCTCCGAGTAAACAAACTACTTCCATGATTTGCTATGAGGAATCTTTGAAGGATAACTTTTCTCGGATGATGAGGAGATATGAATTAATTGAGGATAAATATAAAAATGTCATTGACCGACTAATTTCAATTTATTCCAGCTCATGTATGGAAGATGAGAATGGAATAAGCTGATTCAATGTTGCTACCTCCCTCTTCTACTGACCACTTACCTTCTAATATAGAGTCTATACATCCTCCCAGTCCTCCTTCACCTATTCAAAATAATAAAAAAATCAAAAATCCCAAAAAGACCAAAAAAAATCAAAAAATCTTTTAAAAATAAAAAAATGAAAAGGATATAAAAAAATGGAATCCTGCCATGAGGGAAGCATTTGATGAGGAATTGATTTTTAAGCTTCCCTTGATAAAGGCCATAGATCACTTCTCTGACCTCAAACGATTTTTGAGAAGTAAATTGATGCCCAAGTGGTCGGGCAATAAGAGGACAAGGATTGAGAAACGTCTAGTGTCTATGGACACCTCCTTGGTGATGGTGAGAAAGATTAAGAGTCGCAGAGTGAAGCGGTTGCCTAGGGTTGAATGTGAAATCAAATACACTACCTTCACCCATGCTAGAATCGATGATGACTCATCAATAAATATCCTCCCGACCTTCGTGATTGATAAGCTCAAACTCAGGCCAATCAGAAAATCGAGAGAGATCGTTCAGCTGGTTGATCGATCTGTTAAACGGTCGAGAGGAACCATTCCAGTCATCATTGTGTTACAAGGTGCTCTACTCCAGTTAGCCTTCACGACCATTGACAATGAAAACCATGGAGAGTTTATCCAGTCTCCAATTATCCTCAGGAAGTCGTTCTTAGCCTTGGCTAAGGTGACTATAGATTTTGAAACTCGGGAGATCGATTTTTTAGCATTGGGAGCACTCCGACCGCACTCATTCTTTGACACACTCTACTATAAGGTAACCCACAAAACTGTTGTCAGTCAAGGCCATCGAAAGGTTGATGATTCCCACCTCTCTGCTTCACCTGAGATACCGACTGTCGAGCCGATCACTGTATCCAAGACTCCCCACGCATCATTTACTCCCAATGCTTGCATCACTCCTAATGTCAATCCAACTGAGATCTCTAGAACCTCTCTGAGATGTGTGCTAACCCTTCAGGAATATTACAATCTTTATGGTGACTCATCTGATGATGAACTCATGGTCAGCACAACACAACAACCCGGATCCTCAACAAAGGAGACAACCAAATTGACGCCACCCAAAAACACGGTTGCTCCATCCTCTAGTCGACTATCCAGTGAGAGGAAGTCGAGAATTGATTCTTCGAGGCGTTCCCCCGATCCCTCAAGGTGTGTCACTCTCCTCTCCCTCTTAATGCTTCGGGTTTTAGAAAATCGACTAGGAAAATTTCCTTCAACATACCGGAGAAGGAATTTTCTGAGGAGTCCTCATCGGGTCTGGATGAGGAGATTTATATGAGTAAGCTCAGTTTAGTTGTTCTTAAATCATATCTGAGCAAGCAGCCATGTGTCGACCCTCATTGGATGATCCCTACACCTCACTATTATTCATCTGAGGATGATTCCGACAGCAACACATATGTATATTACCCACCTCCTCACTCTCGAAAGAAGGTCCATCACAAACCTTCTTGATCCTTGTATATTCTCACTCCTCCTTGTATATATTTTCTTTATTTTGTTTCCCTCCCTCCCCAGTGATTTGTATCACTCGCTCCAGCTCCATATCTCTTCATTTCATGACTATACTTAGGGTGACCTGATCCTAAGTATAGGGGGGAGTGACCCAAGTTTCTTCTCCTCTTCTTCACCATTCTCTGTATATTCTCTATATATTCTCTAGATATCATCGATTCTCATAAAAATATTGTCCTAGACTTAAGTTGGCCAGAGCCTAAGTATAGGGGAGACCGATACCCACCATGTGTATATGCTCATCCATTTCTCCTCTTGACATCATCCTCCCCATTTTCGCTCTTCTTCTACACTTAGGCTGCCAGAGCCTAAGGGCCTGTTTGGTTGCAGGGTTGGGTTGGGCTGGGTTGGGTTGGGTGAATAGTAATCTGTGAGGAGGAAGTAACCTTGTGAATAGTAACCAGGGTTGGGCCAACCCTGCCCAACCCTGCAACCAAACAGGAGTATAGGGGGCGAATCGACTTCTATACTTTTTGTTATTTAATTCTCCTATGCTTAGCACGAGTTATGTCTTTTCCTCGCTTCTTGTGCTCTGAGGACACAACACATGCTAAGTATAGGGGGATGTATATATATTACATATATACTTTACCCATAGCTCATACTTTCGTGTATTTTGTATATAGTATACAATAATTACGGGGTGGGTAAAAATTGAAAATTAAAAAAAAAACTTTTTTACAAATACTTGTATAGTATATTAAATAATTTGTATAATACTTGTAAAATTCTTATAAACAATAAATTTGTTGTAAAATAGGAGGTATACCAGATTTTTGAAAAAAATAGGCTTCTTATTTCTTTCACATCATCCTTGCATTCAAAAATGTGTACTGCACTTCATTCATCTATATTGAATGCCATATGCATTTCATCTACATATCTAGCCTATGCTAAGTGAAAAGTTAGTGGGTTCTAAACTGAGTTACGAATATATGTCGAGGATGGATTTGATTTGACCTTAATCTACCTAATTTCAGAGGAACCTTATAGGAACTGGAGTTATGATTTTTCAGGTCGAGCGACTTATTCTTTGAGTTCGCAAGTCTATATTCACATGTCATCTTGATTGGTCTAAGTAGAAGATTTCATACACATGCACGACTCTTTTAGATAGTGACCTAACTTGGACAAGCACGATGCACATAGTTCTTCATTGATGAGGTGGTAAGGAGGTAGAACCTTTGGCTTGAAGTAGCACACGGGTGGAAACATCCATCCTCCTCTAGGGAGGGTAGTGCATCTCAACCTAGTGTAGGGGCATCGACGTCTTACGAAGGAATGTTGTAGGTTGCAATAATGCTTCAAAAGAAGGATAGTCTACTAGCTCAAGAAGAAAAACTCCTGATGTACATGTTGCACCTTGTATATAGCAAAAAAGAGGAAAAAGAACTCCAGAAAAGGGGACATGCCTAATTGAAAATAAAATTCATGCCGGAGTATGTATATAGTCAAGGCATATGCTTCAATATCTCATTCCAAGGAAGCATGCAGCTAGAGACTTGGCTACACTGGTCAAGCTCCACAGGATACGTGACTACACTTGTCACAGTCCATTCTCTTCTCTACCCCCTCTACTTGAGCCGGTTGCACTTCAACTTAGAAGGGAATACCCGCCTCCTCGAGGAAAGAGTTGCTAGATCGGAGAATTAGAGTTACCTTGTTATAGGAGGTTGCTTCTTTGTCATTTCTGATGTGGAGAGTTATATTTCACTTACATAGTACAAGGAAGATTCATAGTCATCAGAATTTGCGTATGAGGATATGTTCTGACCCGACTATTGAGGCGACTTGAATAGAGACTTGTGGAACTTGAAGGTTGTTAGGTTTTAAATCCAGATCCCAATAAGGTTCCGACACATTATTAATCCAAAGGTCGACTCGAGCTCCATTTTCACATTTTGTTCATGACCTTGGTATGGAACCCAAAATCATTTCACTTCTGCATTCCATTTTAGTTGCTCGGGGACGAGCAAAGTTTAAGTATAGGCGTTGATGAATCTGTGATTCATCTCTCTAAAAGTTGAAAATAGAGCTTTGTTCCCAAACAATTAGCCTCATATCTCCATTTATTTTGCAATCGCATTCATGCATTTAGAATTATGTCTACATTTTAGCATTCATATTTGCAGTAAATAAGAAGCCAAATCCACTTGTAAATATCTCCTGTATATTATCATATTGCCCCCCATTTTTT
The DNA here is from genome assembly GCA_037367405.1 of Ottelia alismoides. NCBI lineage: Eukaryota > Viridiplantae > Streptophyta > Magnoliopsida > Alismatales > Hydrocharitaceae > Ottelia > Ottelia alismoides. Next base: position 1,259,626 of record JAZKJV010011346.1, on the reverse strand, counting down.
ATTTATTTATTTTTCACTAATTCAGAATTGAATAAAATCAACTCTATAATGTATATTATTAACGCTAATAAAGGAAAAATATCAAAAAATACTAACTTGTAAAATAGACCAATAAAACCGAAACCCTAGTTTGAGACTAAGAACCTAAAAATGTGAATATTTCTCATACAATCTCCTATGGACCCCTACTCACTTTTAAATTAATGAACATTCAATTACCTTCAAAATAAGAACAAATTCAAAAGAATCGGTGTTCGTATGTGAAACTTGGGTTTTGGGCCCCTATCATATATCATACATATTGACCAAACTACCCTTTACTTTAAATCCAAAAAACAGATTAAGTTGTAAATATTCCTTTCATATTTTCCTAATTTTATTTTGATTTTTCACTTATTTAAAAATGACAAAAAATCTGCAAAAGATAAAATGTGGTATTTTATACATATAAGGTACTCCCAAAAATACTTTTTGTACAGATGAATTCTTTTGATTTTTGGTCCTTCACAAAAGTTGTAGATCTCGTCGAGACGAGCAACTTTTATGGTCATCACTTTTTGATTTCGAACCCTTTTGTTATTTCTTTTTTATTTTTCTTTTGATTTAATTTTCGATTTTTCTGGGAGCGACATGTGACAGCTCCTAGAGCTGCCACGTGTCACCCAGATCTAACAGTAAAATTGTTCTTGTTGTTGCATCATCTAGTATAGCTCCTTTGCTTTTGCCAGATGGAAGAACATCTCACTCAAGGTTCAAAATCCCTTAAATATAGATGATTTCTCAACATGTGATATAATGAAAGCGATCTTGCAAAATTAGTACAGAAAACAAGTTTAATTATATGGGATGAAGCACCTATGAATCACAGAAATTGCTTTGAAGCTCTTGATAGAATACTAAAAGATATATTACAGTTAAATTCTAAATTCAATAGAAACATGCCATTTGGTGGTTTAACAGTTGTTTTGAGAGGCGATTTTAAACAGATTTTACCGATTGTTAAAAATGGTAGCAGACAAGATATAGTTGGTGCATCCATTAATAAGTCAAAATTATGGGAGTTTTGTAAAAAGTTTACATTAACAAAAAATATGAGGTTATCAAATTGTCGTTGCAATGAAACAACACTTAGCAAGTTACACGAATTTGAGAAATGGATTTTGGATATTGGTCGTGGTGTTATACCCATGGTTAAATGCAATGATGAGGAGGAACAATCTTGGGTGAAAATACCGGAAGATTTATTAGTGGAAGAAAATAAATAAAGTTTGGAAGATTTCTCGTTGATTATGTATGATAATTTTAAAGTCATTTTTAACAATCATATATATTTAAGTAAAAGATCAATTGTTACTCCAACAAATAGCCCAGTCGATGTTATCAATAATTATATGTTGTCATTACTGCCAAATGAAGAAAAAAATTACTTCAATCTGATTCTTTATGTAAATTATCTTCGAATAAAAATGATGAAGATTTACTTTATCCAACAGAACTCCTTAATATTTGACATTCAATGGAGTCCCCAACCATGTACTGAAATTAAAGATTAACTCCACTATGACGTTGTTAGGAAATTTGGATCAAAGTAATGGACTTTGTAATGGAACACGATTAGTTATAAGTCAAATGACTCCAAAAGTTATCGAAGGAATAGTGATTATTGGACATAAAAAAGGAAGTAAAGTTTATATTCCGTGGATTATATTTGAGATTAAAGAAACAAAATGGCCATTTATTTTGGAAAGAAAGCAATTCCCAATTAGATTATGTTATGCAATGACAATTAATAAAAGTCAGGGACGAACTTTGGAAAAAGTTGGTGTGCACTTACCAATACATGTATTTACACATAGACAATTATATGTTGCAATATCACGTATGACATCAAGGAATGGTTTGAAATTTTTTGTTGTTAATGATGACATAGAATTTTCTGGATACACAAAGAATATTGTATACAAAGAAGGTTTTGATAATCTTCCTCCATCTATAATTTAATCTGTTGATTCAACAAGAACATATTTTGTGATTTTCTCAAAAATCATTTCGCAGATTTTTTCTTAATTAGGAATTAAATATTTCTAGAAGAAATTTACTATGTCATTAGATTGAAGGTTCTGTTTTTTTATTAAATTAGGTTGTTATTTCAATTTTATTATTTTCCCATGTTATGTAATAGTTTGAAGTTTTGTAAACATGAAACATTTTTCCTTCTAATTTTTTTGCAGATCTATCTGTGAAAAATGGATTATCAACCATTTTCAAAAAATGACTCTATCGAAAGGTTGTTATAAAATTTTGGTGTGCATAGCAAGGATATGGGAGTCAACAAATCCTCATTCTAATGAAGAATTGATAAGCATAGGTTTTGTTATGGTTGATGAAACAGTGAGATTAAAATGTTTAGATTATATTGATTGTTTGTTGATTATACACTTTTACTTCATTATAGGATCAAGACAAATAGGGAACTATAAGGGCACTTGATGCTATAAACTACAAGAATGTTTTGATGAAAGATTACAAGATGTATAGGTGAATAATATATAAATTTTGTTGTTGTTGTTGAGGTTGGGGCCAAACCAAAATATGAGCATGAGGCAATCCTCTATTTTGAAATTCTATAGTATATAAGATTGCAATGACCTTTCCGAATTGCTCTGTGTCCTTGATATAAGATATAAGATCATTTAGTTTCATTTTAAAAACTCTACTAACTAAATCAGGTCTATCCTCAGGTTTCTGTCCAGGTATAAACTTAAGGAACTTTGTATTTCTTTCCATTTTGCATTGCAAGTGAAAGTTAAAAATAATTGAGGATGTCCATATACTCTACAAATACCCATAGCATCTTGATAATTCTGAACCATATACCTCAGATCCCCTGTGAAACTTGCCGGTAATATTATACGTTTTTCAATAATATTTCCATCAGTATCCCCTCTATCCACAGCATCTCAAATACCTTTATAAATCTCTAAACGCAACTCTTTTTTGTCGTTCCTAATGAAATGAAGCATATCTTACTCAATACAACAAAAAGCATCAACAATGTATTGTTGAAACCAACCTCCTTCCCTCAAGAGTGTTTGTCCATCTTGCTCTCTCTGTTGTAACATATAAGAATAAAATTCTCTCATTGAAACACATGTTCATTTTGCTTGATTTCTACAATTTGCAATCGAGTGTTTCAATCCTAAATTGTATCCATCTTCTCCATATGGAAATAACAATGGATATTGCATTGCCATAATCAGAGGGTGCAAATCACTAATTCTTTTCAATCATTCACATTTATGTTCAACAATAATGTCACGATTTCTTCCTGAGCAACCAAAATCTCTAGCTACTAACCCATCAATCTTAGAAGTTGATGGCATATTACATTGTTTGTCACTTTCAACCCTACTTTCACTCAATCTTAATCGAATAGAATCACATGTGGAGCTATTCAACCTATTTCTATCCATTCTGAATGATTTAACTATCTCATTTGTTTCATCTAACATTTCCTTCAGATTCTTGACAATATCACAATCAATTTCATGATTACCATCTTCAGTGCCCAGTACTTTGATCCTATTTGACACTTCATTCTCAGTATCAAATATATATACAACTGACAATATTTTGGTGTCGTTCTAGGAATAGGGAGTAAGGATCCAATTGGATGATAATTTTCATCACATATTTGAAACACATATGGACCACGTTGATTGTTTATATGTTGGTCAACTTTTATGCCCATGGATGTCAATGCAAACATCGAATTATATATCCTGATTTTTCTCATGAAAATTCTCAGATAAATTTTGATTTTTACAATCAAGTAAAAATCCAAATAAGAAGGTGTAGAGGGCCGAAGATCTAATCTTATCTTCCCTCCACTGCAACAAAGGGTGAACTTAGGATTATCATTGTTTCTTTTCTTTTTTAAGCATTCTCTTTCTAAGAACATTGCTCCACAATATTCACATCTATGCTCCAAAATCCCAAAGTCGCAAGCTTCTTAATGTATACACTAAACCAAGTAAATCATATACTTAAATAAGCTAATATAACATAATAAAAATTAAATCTCAATCCATTTTTACCTTCACATATTTCTTTTAGTTGTGTTTCTTCGCCCATAACCAAATTTTGATCGAATCTAAATCCAAATGCTTGATCATCCAATATGAAACCACTATATGTATTCATTTTCTTTTTTTTCCGTTGAGTCTTTTGCGACGATAACATCTTCGTTCCCTTGAAATTTGCATATGAGAATATTCATAATTGTTATAGATATTTGGATCACTAACAAATTCTTCCCTTTTCTTCTGTTGTTCTTGTGAAACAATTTGTTCTATTTTTTCCTTGTGTTCTCTCAGAACATGTTGTCAATAATATCTAGCTTGTTTTGATAATTACCTTTTATCCATTTTACTGCAAAATAATATCATGGATTTAGGGAAATATATTTCAGCTTATACTCCCTTATAAATCTTGAACAAATACACATAAAACAAACATATACAATCTAAACATGGACAAATTAGTTTAAAAAATAACACCACGATATCTCATATTCTACAATTAACTGCACAACTTTAAAGCAAATAGTAAAAAAATAATATGCAATTGATGGGATTCAATGTTATATGGGAACGTTGTAAATAACTATAACACTGCGTGTATTTTTTTTAATATTAAACACATTGGGAAAAAGGGGACGACACATAGGAAACGAAACATGTAAAATAATTAAGAAAATTCAAGAACACCTTGGCAATCAATTAGATAGGCATGCAAAATATTTTCTAATAGCATAGCAACAATGTTTTTCACATTAAACCATCCATTAAGTGTTGGTGTAAATTTAAAGTAAAAAATGAAAAAAAATACAATGAGCAAACAAATAACAGACTTAAATTAAAACCTAATACACTGATAGGCTTCATTTGACGTTTAACATTATTGACATAAAAAATCAGTTGAAACTTTATCAGAAATTCCAACCAAACAAAGGGAAAAATGAATACCCCAAAAAAATAACCACATCATTCATAAAAGAACATTGGACTCACATCAAACCATGAACCAAGTGTCGGTGGAGTGTTTCAATTAAATGAGGGGAGAAAACAATAAGCAACAGAACGATGATACCTAATTTTCTAAATTTCTACCCTTTAAAATCCACCCTCCTTCAAATGTATAACGAACTTCCAAAATTATTGAGAGAGACAGAATGGACACAATGCATGTTGAAGTAGAAGAAGGCAAAGGCAAACCAAACTAAATTCCTAATTTTCTCCCCTATTTATACCCACTAACGCCATCCCTAATCAGCAAAAGATTTCTGGTTTTCTTTCTTTCTCTTAGGACGACGAACATCCTGATTTCTAATTTTAAAATGTTCGTTCATTACGTAATGGTTAACATTATTGACACCCAAAGATGCATTGAACTATTATTAAAAAATCCTATCAAGGAGAAAATGAATACCTAAGAAAAAATTAAACTCGCGATTAACAAAAGAACAGTGGCAATTCACCTGATGATAACCAACAAAAGATTGAAGGAAGGGAACCTCTGATCATCGTCTCTGTGGATCGAAACGAACAGCGAAGCAAGACAATCCCATTCCGGAAGAAAGGAGCAGAGATTGTGGGAAGAGGAAGAGATGAGCGAGGAAATGCGAGGAGAAATAAAGCAAAGGAAAAAATAAAAGAAATCACCTCCGAGCGGTGTCTTTGTGCAGCAGAACGAAGAGAAAAGCATGGCAGATACGTTCTGGAAGGAAAGCATAGAGATAATGGTAAGGTGAAGAAACATGAGAGGAAATGCGAGATGGATAGAAGAAACACAAAGGAAGACACAATTGATGTCCTGCTTACACCTGGACGCACAGAGTATTGTTTGGGGGTACAGTTGTAACAGGTCACGTGTAGGGAAAAAGTTAACATTGGGAAGGAGAATAATGGAAAGGTGAAGAGATGTCAAAGGAAACACAGAAGTACATAAGGCAGAAACATGGAGATAAAATTAATGGTCTGCATGTCGACCATAAGAAAGAAATGACGCATAAACCAAGCGACATCACAGGGAAAGAGCCACATAGGTTGGGGGGAAGGGGGATGCATGTGAAGGACAAGCTAGGACGGGTCACGTGTAGGAAAAGAAGGCTAACATTGGAAAGGCGACAATGGAAAGGCGAAGAGACGGGAAAGTAAATGCAGAAGGCACAAATGGAAAGATAAAACTGACGGTCTGTATATCGGCCATGCGCAGTAAATGACGTTGAAACTAAGGGTCTGTTTGGTTGATGGGTTGGACTGGGTTGGGTTGGGCTGGGTTGGGGTGGGTGAATAGTAATCTGTGAGGAGGAAGCACCCTTGTGAATAGTAACCAGGGTTGGGCCAATCCTGTAACCAAACAGGCCATCTGGATGGGTAAAGAGCCACAAATGCAGACTAAGCGAAATCTGGACAGGTAAAGAGCTACAAATGCAGGGGAACGAGCAACAGCGAGGAGAGCCACGTGCAGCAAAGATAAGAAAGGATGGGAAGAACTGAGCTTTAGTTAATATATAGATTATTTATTTTATTATTATTTACTTATTTTATTTATTTATTACTTTAAATATTTATTTATTTTAATAATTATTATCATTATTTATTTTAATTATTTTTATTTATCTTATTTTATTTATATTTATTTTTATTATTTATTTTATTTATTACTTTTTTTAATTTTTATTTTAAATCAGTCTGCCACGTGGTCGCACCTTTGCATGCCATGTGGCCATCTCTCTCCCATCATTACCCATGCGCCCCTCTCTCTATCTCTCTCCCTCGAGCATGCTCTCTCTTCTCCTCTTCTCTCTCTCTCCCCTCCATCTTTCTCTCTTCCCTCTTGTTTCTCTCTCTCTCTCTCTGCATTGCACGGTCAACCATCAACCTCTCACCTCTCGCGCTCTCTCTCTTCCATCGCCCATGTGTTTCTCTCCCCAACCAACTACACCCATGTCTTCCCCGTGTTTCTCTCGCCCACCAACTCGTCCAACCACTCCCTCTTTCTCTTCCATCTCCTCAACCTCTCTCCTCTCGCGCACCACCCTCATGTCCCCTGTTCTCCCATGCAGCGTGCGGCCCATTCCACCGCGTGCGCAGCCAACCACCTCATGCACCACGCACACTCCACTTCCTCCACCTTACGTGTGTCTTCCCACTCTATTTCTCTCCCTCGATCACCATAATCACCCACGTCTCTCGCGCATAACCCTCATAATCTCCTTCTTCCCATGCAGAACCCGTGTCTCCCCTCATCTTTCTCTCATATCTCTCTCTCATCTCTCTCGTAACAGACCATAAATAGCTTGCCTTGTCCCCTACGATCATCATCCGCTACTAACGTGAGCCGAGAGAAAGAGCTCTAGAATAAGGGTCATTGGTGACAGCGAAGGCCCTTCCATTTAAGCGACAACATCTTCTCCTCAGGTGAGATCCAAGGGGCTTCTACCCTTCCTACAGTTTCTCAATCACTGCTCAAGCTCGAACTTGCTGAGGTCTTGAGCGAAGATCCAGGCCAACACTCGTGTTCCGACCATCTCCAAGTGATACATGTCTCCTTCTTTCTTTGCATTCTTTCATTCATCTCCCCCATTTTTCTTCTCTTTATCTGTTTCTTCCCTTTTTTCTCGATCAATTTCGACACTTAGCCCTTCATTCAACGCATCCCCATCACGATCCGCATACATCTCCCGTCGATCGCTTGTTCACCGCCACCTTTCAGCCACCATGTTGATTGCTCGTTCCATCACCCGCGAGCATCACCCCAGCATTGTGGTAGCTTTATGACGACTCCTCTGCCATCGTGCCCCCGCATGACTGCCTGCGCCCTCGCCTTGCTGCTTCCACCTCTTTTACCGCGAGCAGCCGTTAGCCACCCAGCAGGCCGCCAACATGATCTGTAATCCTCCCATTGCTCAGCCATGCGTCTCGCTTCACGCAACACCTCGTGAATCCTGCTCCTCGCACGCAGGCCACATGTGGCCGTCCTTGGAGTTGTTGCACCAGCAACTCGCACCACCTTAGTGGGTCACCTAGCAGACAACCCCGCGTGGCCCCAGACCAGCTTCACGCCTCTAGTTCCCCATGATGTTTCACCCTCCTCTGAGCGTCGCTTCACCTCCACCTATGCCAGGAGATCTCCAGTTGCCTCTTAACACTGGCCCCTCATGTGAGATGCACGTGGTCCTGGGGTAAATTGCAGACAAGTCCCTACAGATTCTAGAAATATCATGAAGACCCCCCTTGCATGTGCCCCTTCAAGGATTTGCAGTGAGACCCCCCGTAGTTCCTGCATATCACAGGGATACCCCCGCTAGCTGGAACCCACGTGCTACTCACGTGCAGCACTAGAAAAAGTGCAATAAGGCCCTCCTGATTATAGGTAGTCGCATCTAAGTCCTGTCAGCATAATTTTTTATTATCAATTTTATTTTTGAAATTGCATATAGACTCATGTGTTTGGACCTTAATTTGAACCATCATTTGCATCATTTTATCATTTTAAAAGTTGCATTTTGTAGAATAACTTTTGCTTTATCATGTGGATATTTATTTGCAATTTTATGTGCAGTGGTTGTTTTAATATAATTAATATTGTGGAAAATAGCATATTTTACCCTCTGCGTGATCTTTAATTCATATTAAATAATCTGTTGCTCCAAAAATTTCTAAAAAAATCACAATAGGTAGATTTTAGGTTGTTTTACATGTGCCCAAGTTTGGTCTCATTTGCACGCATGTCTAGGCCACAATAAATGAAATGGTGATTCAATTGATTTTTAATTAATTCCACCTTAGTATTTTTATGAATTAAAATTTATTCTGGATATCTCTCACATAGACCTATTTAGGATAAATTAATTTCTGAAAAATATTAGCGTTTGGCATTTATTAAAATTAATTTTCTCAAAATCAACTAGTCTGCATTATTTAATTCATAATTAATTCATAGTTCATCTAAAAATTCCAAAAAAATACAGTAGCTTAATTTTATCATATTTCACATTGTGGCTAAGTTTCATAATTTTCGGGTATTGTTTGAATGAAATTTTCATTTTAGTCCCTAAACTACGCTAAAATTGCATGTCACTCACTAATTGCATTTAAAAATAAATAAACCTAAGATGATAGTGGCCTCCTTGAGTTCAACCTTGGTTTTGCTCAAAAAAAATTGTTCGCTCGCTTTAGTTGGAAAAATAATTAATATAATGGTTTTTGATTAATCTGAATTTGCCCAACTGCAACGAACAAATCAACGTTAATTCTACATAATTAACTAGGGTAAATATGGGCCCTTCAGAGGGCGGGCAAGGTCGGTAGGAACAAAGACAAATTTATCCTAAATCGGACTAGAGATCTAGTGATATGGGTGAGAAGGAAGCTGCAAGATCAGGCTGCCAAAGTGAAGGTCAAAACCCGATATCACGACATCGATAAAAAGAAAAAGGACTCAAAAAAAACAAAAAGAAGAAAAGAAGAAAAGAATCGGACACTAATAACTCAAAGAGAAGATGAACGCAAATGGATGCAAACAATGTACAAAGCAAACTCCATTTTCACCTACTCAACCCAATGAAGACAGAAGATGGCAGTCATTTTAGCTTTTCATTTTTAGAGTTAGGTGATTTTCAAACAGTTATACAAGCTCACGGGTGTAGTCTCCTATAGTAATTGTGCCCAAGTCGACAAAACATACCTTCTTGAACACGAATCACTTCGTCTATGGTCAGAGGTAAGTGCTTGCAGCAAGTAACATGGCCCAAGGGCCGACCCAAGTACTTAGGGCACAAGTTTAGGGTTGGGGGCTATAGTCCTTACGCGCCCCACTCAGTCAGAATACAACCTGCATCCAATTTCGGAGTTGCTCTTCCGCAAACAATGAATCCATTATGTTTATTGTAAAAGTCATGTAAAGTTAGCAGTCCCAATTTTATTTAAGGTTATCACTTTTTTTGGTATTTTTTAATGCAATCGTCTAATGAGTTTCCAATCCCATTAACAGCCTAGGTGATGAAAATCAGAGGGACAAGATCGAAAAAGCAACGCAAGTCGAGAATCGATGATGCATGCATAGTCAGAAGATTTACAGTTCTTCCCCGCTCTCTCTTGTGGGATGCATAACAGAATTGAAAACTACCCTATATGAAATGTAGGCTGATGAAATCATCCTAGAATAGAATATGTTATTATAATGAAATGCTAGATGTCAATTATTCAGAAATGAACTCAAGAGTCAGGTCTTGGAGACTCCTCGGTGCCCGCCACAATGGGTCCTACTAGTGATGTGCGATGCCTCGATGCATGGGTTCAAGTCTAAATAGTTGACAACTAGATTTGACTAAGTCCAAGCATTAACTATGGGTACATGTAATTATAATTAGGGCTTTGGTCCTAATCTATTGAACAAGCAAATCCTAATGCTAGGGCTCAATCATAAAAAACATTAAAAGAAATGCGAAAAAATCAAAACTCGTGAAATAAAATAAAAGAAAGGTGGAAAACTGCGAGAAAGCCAACGAGTCTCCCAAGTGATGGGCAATGGACCTCATGAAATGTTTAAGTGTTTTGAGGGTATAATTATTACAAATAAATGTCTCTCTCTCACTTAAATCACAAATCAAAATACAAACTTCTACTATCTCAAAAATTCTCCTAATCTTCACTTGGTGCTCTCATGTCAGCTTTGTGTAAAAAACCGACTCCACCTTGCTTTGGTGCATAGATTCTCCTAAGAAGTCCTCCCTCGTGTAGCGGTCCCTTGCAACAAATTCAAACAAGGAGGAGTGTTAGATAGTTCACAAACAATATCAAATGAAAATAAATAAATGAGAAATCTAGACAAGTGAGAACAAACAAATAAATACAATCTATGCTGAGTTGCTCCCCAGCAATGGCACCATTTAAGAACTTGGGTCTTACGGGGGTCTTGTCAATCCACAAGGCAGATCAAAATTCTTCAAAGCGACCGTTCAAGAAACCCGAATAATTCAATAATTGACCCACAATCAATGAAAAAAGAAATGCAAAGTGTGTGTAGTTTGATTTTATTTTATTTAACTCTACAAAATACGTGTATAGTGCAAGTATGTAGAGTGACGAACACAGGGAGAAAACGTGATAGAATGAAAAATTGAATTCCAAAATTGTTACTTTTCTCTTGTCTAATTATTGCATCTTTGTGTGCGTTTTAATTACAAAATTTTACAGATTTTAATTTCTATAATTTTTTATTTGTTTTAAATTTTATATTTTTATTTTCTTTTTATAAATTTTCTAATTTTTTATTTCCTTTTTCTCTTTTGTATATATAAAATAAAGGCTTATATATAGAACTATATATATATAATATGTAGTAATATAATTATAAGTACAACTAAAAATAAACAAAAAATTATAGAATAAAATGTTTCGTGTTTTTTAAAAATTTATACTATTTATGCAATTTTTTAGTATTTTTGCTAATTTTTAGGTATTTTTAAAGTCCAAAAACCTTCCAAAATAAGGATTAAATAAATAGGCTGAATTGATTTTAGATTTAAAAATCGCAAAAATTCTCAAAATTTCTCAAAATCAATTTTAATATATTCTAATATGTATAAATAAAAATACAGAATAGAAAGAAATATTTTTAGATTTTTTATGATTTTTTATATTTTTTAAAAGATTTTGGAGTTTTTTTATTTTTATTCATTTTCTTTTTCTATTTTTAGGGGTTTTTGTTCTAGATTTGTAAAATACCATAATATACAAAATAAATTTTTTAAATTTTACAAAAAAGGTATCATAATTTTTTTGGAATTTTTAGGTCAAATAGGGTAAAAGATTCTCTTTTTGATTTTTAGAAAATAGCAAAAATGCTTAAATGAAAAACTAACAATATAGCATGAAAGAGTATGCTAGCATGCACTTAACCCTAATTTTTAATAATTGTTGGAGCACGGATGATATAAAAATTAAATAAACATGCACAAAAATTATTGGACTAGCAGGGGTATATTTTCAATTAAAATAAAAGATAAGGGGCAAGTGCCAATATTCTACAAATATAACACTTATTTACAAAATTTATGTACTAAGATATAATTAAAAAAAGTAAAGGGATACCCCTGAATGCACACTCACATGGTCACCCACGTGAGGTGAGCTGGCACGGACCCGAATGCAATTATCAATAAACGAAGGGGGGTCTCTTACAATTTTCATATGTTTATTTATACTACAAACAAAATTACCATACTAAATTAAAAGAAACTATAGCGAGGGTGTCTGTACGATATACCCCTTCTTCTGTGCGATCCAACGGTTGGAGATGATCCACTTAGATGCATCGGATGGTGGAGGATCCACCATACCACTTCACCGTCGGACACTCGCGATCAGATCTGGCCTCTGAATAGACGGTGGTCGAGGCCCAATATCCAATGGTTGTTGTACAAACTGGGGCGAACCCCCATTAGATGGCTACATCTTCATTCCCGAGAATAGGGAAGAACACACAAAGTGTCATCCATTGTTCTTCAATTTCTCATGCCCAAAGACTCAAATCTGGCTGTTTAAGTGCTATTAAGGGTCATGGTGATGCTCCGCAGTGAGTGGTACCCATCGGGAAGATCCAGAACCCATCAGTGGGGTCATGGCAGGTTGATGCAGCAAAGGGACCTACAGACCGGGTTCTTAGGGGCGTTTAGCCCCAGTTAGGGTTGACTCCTTCAGGGACCTGCATGGTTAAGCAAGGCAAGCACGGGAAACGGCTCCTGGGACTTTATTGGGTGAAACAATCGAAGGGCAAGGCGTGGCGACGATGCTCCAACGATTGATGGAGATGGAGCATCAATCCGCTAATCTGCGAAGGATCAGGTTGGATTGATGAGTCGGGTATGCAGAGAAATGAATGGGAAGTGTGGTGAGGTGGTTGTCGAACATGGGGGGATATGTTGTCTAGACAGTGGCCAGAGCTCTAAATCTCCGGAGTACTTTAACAATAGATCCTAATCTACAGCTACGGTAAAAAAATGAAATAAAAAGCAGAATTGAAAAGCTGGAAGAGAAATCTACCTAAAAAGCAGGAAACATAACCTCAAAAGGGCTTTAGGAGTCCTGGAGATGCCGTCGTCGGAGCAGTCTTTGAGCGGTGAGGATCACACCATTCAAGCACCTCGTGCGCGCTGCAGACTGGCTGCAGAGTGAGCTGTCACCAAGCTCTACGCGGTCGTGCAATGGTCTAAGGGTTTCAGTGGATTAAGATGGATCAAAGAGAAAAAAATGCCAACCAGGTCTTATTTATGGACATGATTAAAGGGGTTGCTAGGTCACGAGATTACAGACGAAGGGGCTTCGGTTGATGATGAAGAAGAGTGGGCGAAATGACAGATCGAAAGAAAAGAGTTTCGATGAAGATATCGATTCTCCTCGATCAACCGATCAAATGTGAGAACTCGAAGAAGTTAGAGGGTTATCCAGAATAGTGTTTGTCAGAAGAGGGAGGTGGGGTAGGCTGTACAGTTGACCTAGGTCAACGAAGGAAAAGGCCATGGTTGGTCCATGTGGACCAACTAGGAAAAAGATAGTCAAATTTTGTTTGTAAATTTAGTAAAAAATATTAAATTGATTAATTAATTTTTTGTTAAAAATAAAAAATGATTTTTATTTTATGTAGTATTCAATGCATATTTTTATTTATTTTTATGTGGTTATTTATTACAAGTTATCATTTACATGTATAATCAAGGTATATTTACCTATGTATTGTACATTTTATTTTTTTTGTATTTTACATTTTATTATTTGCATACATAATTTATATATATTTATAACTTATTAAAATACATATAAATGTATTTTTATTATATTTTTTTGAAGTTATTTGAACACTTAAATAAATAAGTATATTTGTTATGTAGGTATATGTATAGGTAATCCATCTATGTATTTATGTATATTTATTTATTTTAAAATATTATTTATGGTTTTATCTTATTTTAATTTAGTACATATAATAAAAATAGTATTTACAAAATTATAAAAATATAAAAAAATAAAAATGTAAAGAATAAATAAAATGAATATTTTATTCATGTATATAGTATAATAGGGTCCAAAACCTAACTTTTGCATCTTAACTCCAAATTAAAAAACCACTTCATTAAATAGCTAATAAAAAGTTATATACAACCGAAAGTGATTTTGATGCATTTTGATTTCTTTATTCTTTTATTTTGGCTTTAAATAATATATTTATACAGTATTTGATCAAGAATGAATGTTAGTTTATGCAAAATAATGATATATACATGTATTTAGCTAGCGTGTAAAGGTCAAAATGAAAGAATAAAGGTGATGAAATGAAGATTCATCAAGGAGATCGGCGACGGGTAGAGAGAACTGCTAAAAGCAAAAGATTAGATCGACAAGCAGCCCTAAAAGCCATAATCAAATACGAGTTGAACTGGTATATTTTAATAATATTACACAAAAAATTCAATGTCCATTTCTGACATATGCAATACTTTTTATTATATACATTTTTATTTTTCAGGCTGCTAAGTTGGAAGGGAACCATCTGCTGATGAATAGTAGGCTAAAATTCATAAGCGGGGGAAATATGGTGATTCCCAGTGGTCTACTCCTGAGGTGGGAGAAGTGATGGTTAGCATTTTTTATTTGTTGTAAGTGATTAGCAGAATTAAAAATAGCCTTAGATATTTAATTTTTTATAATTAATTTCAATTTCAGGAATAATATATGGCCCTTAATGCTGAAAAGTAGGAAAGCACTCATGAAGACCAATGATCCCCATTTGATAAAATCTTATGGAAACAGGTATATCAAAATAATATTTAAGTGATTAAATGAGTATACGTTGCACTCTCTATGGTTATAAAATTATGACTATTGGTTTAGGAGGAGAGGGATGTTGGTTTCGCCAACAAGCACCAGACATTTGGTTGTCTTCCTCCATATTATGTGGAGGAACATCGACACTCTTACTCTGCTTATGGCCAACCATCATATTCCCATCCTCAGTCATCACAGCAACCATCCCCATCTATGGAGTCTCAGATGAAAATGATGGTGGACCAAGTGACCAAGCTCCAGAAAGATTTCATTGCATACATGTAAGCATTAATATGTGTAATCCAAGTATATTTTATATAGTCAATTTTCTTTTTTACTTGCTTATATTTATTAAATTTTGATAGGTCACAAAGACCATAGGTGCATCAAGAGGAGAATGAAGAAGAAGAGAGAGGGGGGAGGAGGAAGAAATTGATCCAGAAGAAGAAGCATGAATATATGTAATATCTCAAGAAATATAATAAGAGAAAAAGAAATCGAAGAGGGGTTTGATCTCAAAGGTCTTTCAGGTGAAGAAGTAGTGATTAGGCTTATATTAATAATAGAATAGAAAATGTCTTTAGATTTATATGAACTTCTAAATGGTGTTTAATGTGTTTTGTCTAGGTACAACATGTGTATGCTTTTCATTAGAATTTTTATATGTTTCGTTTAAGATAATATATTTGATTGTTCAATCTTTATTAATTAACTTCGATGTAGAAGATAGAATATATATATATACAGGGACTATCCATCACTGAATATTTAATCAGTATCTCTGGAATGACCTTCGATAAATTATTCAAACACCTACAGTGGTTTAAAGCAGGTAGTACAAGTTTGATGGGGTTTCAAAACCCGAACGAGCATGTACAATTTGTTGGCAGTTCTGTCATAGGCGAGCATGAATGCTTTCCCACTTCAAGATCATGCATTCATCCAATGGTCATTAAGTTCGAGTAAGATGTGATTTGGGTGAGCACATGAGCGAGCACATAGTGCTCGTCCGCATTTTCAGGAGATGACAGAGTGCATGAGTGCTCGCACATTTGAACTTGCATCTAGTCTTATAGCGTGTACAAGTTGGGCGAGCACATGTGCTTACCCATGCTTTGAACGAGCACATTGTGATTACTCGGTGAGCACTTGGCGTACATATATGTGCTCGCCGATAATGTATTTTTTATAGTGAATAAAATGAAATCAAAGGGTAAGATCCAGAAAAAGATAAAGAATAAACATTGTTGGCACTATAATCAAGTTGGCTATTGGAAGAAGGATTGTCCATCCTTGAATGTTCAACCAAAGACTATAGATGGGAGTCCTTAAATGAATATGATCACTACGGGACTTGGGGCTATTGATGGGTATGTCTTGTAAAACCTGAATTATACCATATCTGTGATTCAAATGAGTGGCTTGTGGTTACGGTAGCCAATGTACATTCTATTCTGATAGAACCTTATTTTTTCTTATCATACATGCAGTGGTGGGACTCTAAAGATGGGGAACAATTCTACAACCAGGATGCTAGGGTCAAGACAAGTCAACTTGAGTTATCCTCTAGATGTTCTGAATTTTCACAGGGTGTTGCATGTCCCTGACATGAAGGAGAATGTCCTATTTGGCTACACCTTAGTTAGAAATGGTTTTGAGTTGAATTTTAAATGTAATAAAGTTGTCATTCTGAGACATGGTATTTTTTATGGAAAATGCTATTTGGCATGTTTTGATTTGTTGTTTATAATTAGATATGATTCAGTTAACATTGAATCGGTGAAAGTTTTGAATTCTGAATGTTCTAATTTGGTATCTCATATTGTTAATAATCTAGAATCTTGTGATCAGTGGCATGGTAGATTGCGATATGTAAACATGAATTCGATTAAAAGAATGGTGATCTTGGATTGTGGATATCTGTGAGTTTAATAGTGTGTTGACCAGAGACAATAAGAAATACTTTATTACCTTTATAGATGATGTCAGTAGATACTGTTATGTGTATCTAATAAAAACCAAGGACGAAGCCTTAGAGAAATTTCTTAATTTTAAGAATCAAGTTGACACACAAACATTTGCAAAAATCTTTTCAAAAATTGCATAAAAATTTGCAAACCATTTTCAAAATTTCATAAAAAAATTCAAAAAAAGAAAACTGCACACAAAAATATTTTCCTTGCATTGTACATAGCATTTACATTTTTCGGATTGATGTTGATAATTGAACTAGTCTAAGTAAAATCCGAAGATTGGAGCTTGGTTGGACCTTAATATACTTAATCACAGGAACCTTATAGGAACTATAATTGAGATACTTCAGGTCTGTTAGACTTTATTCTTTGAGACCACAAGAGTTGGTTCAGTGTCATCTCAATTGCCTAAATAGAATATTTCAGAGCACACGCATGACTTGTTGATAATGACCTGGATTGCACACCTACACCTTACACTTTGCTCACCTCAGTTGAAGTTGTAGAGGGATGGATTTGCTGGCATGAGACACAAGCCAATGGAAACATCAGAAGTCACACATTTGTGGCCATTGTACCCCAACCTGATCCAGTGGCGACGAGGTCCAATGATGGAATGTTGTGGGTTGCAATAAAGCTTCATAAGAGGGACAGTCTACTTGCTCAAGAGGAAAAGTCCATACGTAAATGTTGTTGTATATAGTATTCAAAAAAATGCAAAACCAAAAAAACTCCCAAAAAAAGACGGGCAAAAATTCCAAGAAAAATTAATTCCCATCGGAGAATGTATATATTCAATAAGCAAGCTTGTGCTTCAAAGTCAAATATATGTGAGCATGCAGTCAAGTGACTTGGCTATCATGGGCAAGCATCCTAGGATAGGTAGCTACACTGGATACCGTCCATTCTTCTCTCCATATCATCTTCTTGAGTTGGTTGTACTTGAACTTAGAAGGAAATACCCCGCTTCTTGAGGAAAGAGTTGATGGATTGGGGAATTATGGTAACCACGTTGGAGAAGACTGACTTAAACTACTTCAGCCAAGGAGAGATACATATTACACACACTGTACAAGATAGATTCATAGTCATAAGGGTTTGTGTATGAGTCGACTCGTTCTGACATGGCTACCGAGGAGACTTGAGCAGAGTTGTGTAGTTCTTATAGGATGTGGTGTTTCAAGTCTGGTTCTCAATACAGTTCCGAATAAACCTAGTTGTCCAATGATCTAACTAAGATCCAATCTTTGATTTTGTAAAGGAAGTTTAAAAGTTAAAATCAATCCAAATTCTTCCTTTTTCTTTTCTCTATATTTTCTCCACTTATAGGCATAAGTATTTGCTAGGGACTAGCAAAGGCAAGTATAAGGGGTGATGAATCTCCATTTCATCACCTTTATTCTTTCATTTTGGCCTTCATTCCCTATGTAAATGTGTGTATATATCATTAATTTGCCAAAATAAATACTATGCATACTATACAAAATATTGTATAAATTAATGTATAAATATTGTATTTATTGTTAAAATATAAGAATAAAGACAAGAAAAGAAAAGGAGTGAAGTATCAAGGACACTGAATGACCCTAACCCCCGAGACTCAGTCATCATGATGACTTAGTCGACAATGAATAAAGTAGGGGGAGATAGGGCAGATGAATTCTAAAGAAATCGCATCACAAGTCTCATTTATCGTTCATCAATAATCACTTTTTGGCACCCATTTTCTACAATTAATTTTGCACCTCAAATTAATAAACTACATGAAAGTAGTAAATAAAAATACATAGAAAAATATAAAATTTATTTCACATAAAAATAATACAAAATCTATTCTACATTCAGAATAAAGTTCCAAAATCCCAACTTCACAGACTTGTATCTCCTTCATACAAACTCAAAATGCATTAAAATCATATTTAATTGTATATAACTTTTAATAATATATTTAATGAAGGTGGTTTTATTTAATTTGGAGTTAAGATGCAAAAGTTAGGTTTTGGATCCCTATTGTACATTGTGCCTGAATAAAATATTCATTTTATTTATTCTTTATATTTTTTACAACTTTATATTTTTTACAACTTTATATTTTTATAATTTTGTTAATATAATTTATAGTATATGTACATATTTAAACTAAAATAAAACCATTAAAATATACTAAAATAAGTAATTGTATTGAGCACATAAATGAATATACTATACATATACTTATATAATTAATAAATATATTTATTTAAGTGTACACATAACTTCAGAAAATAAAGTAAAGATATATTTATGTGTACTTAAATAAAGTATAAATATATAAATCATGTCTATAAAATAATAAAATCTGAAATACAAAATGAAAATAAAATATATAGAATGTAGGTAAGTATACTTATATTTATACATGTAAAAATTAAAATGTTATAAATGACCTCTAAAAATAAATAAAATAGAAAATAAATAGTACATAAAATAATAAATACTTTTTATTTTATAACCTAAAATTGATAAATTTATTTACTATTATTTATTGATTTTATAATATTTTGTGGATCTCCTTTTTTGTTGGTCCACGTAGACCAACTAGAGAGCTTTCTTTGTTGACATGGGTCAACTCTTCAACCTAGACCACCTACCCTTGTCAGACCTGTCAACCACCCATCTTCTCCCCTTTTTCTGGGCGTTTAATCACTCCA
This sequence comes from Ottelia alismoides, assembly GCA_037367405.1. Taxonomy (NCBI): domain Eukaryota; kingdom Viridiplantae; phylum Streptophyta; class Magnoliopsida; order Alismatales; family Hydrocharitaceae; genus Ottelia; species Ottelia alismoides. The sequence goes on along the minus strand of JAZKJV010011346.1, from coordinate 1,240,072 downwards.
TTCAATCTGAACACTCATGCATATAAATGGTCGATCGATTGTATTACATGCCAAATCCTAAGACCCTTGTACATAACCCCCATCTTCCAAAAATCAATGGTCAATGAGCCCCTCCTCCTTGTCTATAAATGATGGCCCTCTGCCGTCAGCCGATGTTTGATCTCTCTTAGCTCAATTTCGACCCCTCAGATCTGCCCTGATAGTTGCACCCCTGGTAACAGCAAGACGTTGTTAGTGTTCTGCAGTGAGGAGAATGAAGGAGGAGGTGCATCCAACCACCACTAGATCTCTGCCCAGAGGTTCTGTCTCCTGGTGTTTCAGCTAATCAAGACCCCATCTTCCGTTTTCAGGTAACTTCCTTAGCTTAGATTTCAATTCCATAGTTAGTTTTAGGTTTAGTCAATTAGTTTAGGGTTAAATCCAATTTTAGCGTATGCCTAGAGCTCGAGTTTTTGGAAGGGAGATGCAATTGGATTATGTGCGACATGATTTGATCAATGATGAATCTTAGCATAATTACCTCTTAGTTTCCAAGGTATATATCTTGTAGAGACTACAATATATATCCTTAATAAGGTTCCATGCAAGTTAGCTGGAATCTAGCACCTGAGAATGCTACTTCATTAGGTTAATAAAGGATGGTATTGGATACCTACTTTATGACCTTGAGACTCTTAAAAGATCTCATCTATAAGGATATGATTCTTATAGGATGACTCTCTTGAGAATAAGAAGAAAATGTAGTTAAGGATCTCATTGAATCTTGAGAAGATAATGAGGCTCCTGAAATTGGAAACTAAAAGAACAATTAAAGATAAAACACTCATACCTCTTCAAATGAGTTTGAGGATTGATTCCATGTATCAGTTAAGTTTGTCAATGATCAAACTCATATGATGAAGCTTCCAAGGATCGTGACATGGAGAGATGGATGTTAGCAATAAAGTCTAAAGTAGACTTCATATACAAGTGTTGTATATGGACCCTCGAGGATCCACCTATAAGGGTAAGTTCCATTAGGTGTAAATGGATCCTTAAGAGAAAGAGGAAACCTGATGAGAAGGTAGAGACCTTTAAAGCACGTCTCGTATCCACAAGATACACACGAAGAGAAGACGTCGCTTGCGATGAGACTTGCTCTCCAGTGACCATGCTTAAACCCATCAGAATATTGCTAACTATAGCTACACAACTTGACTATGAAATCTGATGGAAGTCAAGATTGCATTCCTCTATGAATACCTCTCTGAGGATATTCATATGAAGTAGCCCCAAGGCTTCATAGTTGAGGAACATAAAATGTGTAAAAGTAATTCCATCTATGGACTCAAATAAGCTTCTTGTAGTTGGAATGCTATGTTTTACGAAATTATAAATGTTATGATTTCAGATAGAATCTTTATGAGCCATGTGAAGCTTAGTGGGAGTGTCATTGTGTTCATCATGCTAAATGTAGAGAATATCGTAATCATTTGGAATGATATAAGGATGGTAATAAGTGTTTTATAATTTGGTTGTTCCATACCTTGAGATGAAATATCTCAAGGATACCTCTTATATCTTAGTTCTAAAGATGTTCAGAAGCAAAGAGAAGAAGGTATTGGGACCATAACATTAGTGGTACTCATGGGACACATTCCATTTTTTTGGAAAACCCCAAGGAAGGCTTCCTTCACTTAAGATATAGTATTGTCCTACATAAAGGGATAGCACCACAAAGAGTTGAGGGAGTAAATGCTAAAACTACTTGACTTTGCGCATCAGTTATGAGAAGCCAAGTGTATGCTAAATATGTACAAAAACTAGATGTCTACCATGCAATGGGAGTGGTAAACTGTTACTAATCCTACTAAGGAGATAAAACACTTGATTGTAGTAATAACAATATGATAAGACTTTTGAGATAGTGATCTCAAAGACTTATCTTCAAGAACTTAAGACTTTGTAGATAGTGATCTAAAAGGTCTTAACTGTAGATGCCTTATAAGACTTAAGAATTGGTCTTGGTCATAGGAGATAGAGATCTTCGGGAACAAGGGTATTCTGATAAGGATAATAGGAATTACAAACTGTTTATAATGATTATTGAGTTGTAATATCAAATACACTATAATTTCTTTAACAAGATTGAGTATTGGTTTCATAAGATGCAACATTCGCATTGGATGCGAGCATTGTTACTAGGAGATATGCAAGTACCGTAAAAGGACTTCGCATAGTCTCTCGGGATTAGAGTTACTAGTCAGTGTACCAAGCTATTTTTAGCTTATGATTATCACATAAGTGTAGGTTTAAAGATTAGCCCATTAGTGGCTCTTTTGGCTAGTGGGAGATTGTTGGACATGCGAGCCCACAGTGTCCATTATGCAATAAGTGTTATTGTAAATATCATACCCTGATTTAAAATGAAGAATAATTAATTTGCATAATAGGTCCCCTAGTACAATTAGGGTTACGTACCATGGCCATCTTGATGATCATACAGTTGTTGATTCAATTGTTGAATCATAGAGGATGGTGCTTGGATGAATATATAAAGAGTTAGATTAAGGAACCATCAAGCATCGTCAAATGATTATTAAGAGATGATCTCCGGTCTGAGTAGGAGATGGCAATCCTTTCTCTAATGGGTTGATATCTAACCAACCTCTTGATGCAGGTCCTCTATGTAGGAATAGAGATTCAGAGGTGTTAGAGAAGTTAGGTCAAAGAGTTGACCTAACGAGATCGAGATAACCAAGACCTATGTCATGTACTTTCACGATATAGGCACGCATCCTCTGACCGAAGGCAGATGTGTTATTATATATTTGAGTATGTACATTTGGCAGATCGATAGGTTGATGATCTAATCAAGGTTTATACACCGGTGTTCTAGTGTGCGTACAAGGGCGTATGAGATGGATTATACATGCTCATTACAAGACCGGAAGACATGAGCTCACTCATGAGATATTGGGATCAAATTCCTGCACGGTCGTCCCTGAGATTTGTATTTGAGATTTGATCTCAATATCCGAGTCACATACATTGAACGTATAATCGCCATGTCCTTATCTCCAAGTATACACGGAGAAAGCGCATTATTCTTGAAAGAGTTCGAGGATAATCTCATTATTTATAATGTGTCTGAGCATTGAGGAAAATTGATAGTTAAATGTTATTTAATTATCATGGATAAAATGAATTTGATTCATAATATTTGGCTATATAAGAAGAGTAATCTGTGATAATTAAATTTGATTTAATTATCAAAGACGTGAATAATGTGAATGGGATTCATGTTATTTGGGAATATTAGAAGAGTCGTCTTGGATAATTAAATGTAATTTAATTATCAAAAATATGATTAGTGTGGATATTTATATCCATAATAATCATGTATATTATAAATATGATTTATAATATGTTGGACATATTTAATTGTATATAGAATTACAAATTATATGTCTTTGTGAATTGAATTCACAATAAACAATTAATTGTAAATCTGATTTACATATTATGTTGGATATATGAATACGATTCATATTTATGAATGACATGATTGTTGTTTTCATAAATTTAATTTGGAATAATTTTTGTGAATAGGAATGCAATAATAGTTGTTGTATTTTAATATATATAATAAATATATATATATATTAAGGAAGGCAAAACCACCAACAAAGGTGGTCGTCCACCTTGACCAATTCAAAGGAGGGACGACCTCCCTTTTTGGGGGGGGGGTAGTTACCTCTATTATTATCTATTTATTATATTTAATATTAAAATGAATTAATTTTATCTTGATAAAGGGGTATAATTAATTTATTTTAATTAAATTAGTTGTTGCAAATTTATAGCAACAAATCATGGTCATCGATTAATAACTTCTTAATCTAAACCGGTGGATTAAGAGGGCACAAGGATTGAGATCCATATGCATCCAACTAATATAAAAGGAAGGGTAGCCCTTGCCTTTTAGACTATGATCATTCCAAGAGGAATTAAACTCCCTCCATATCTCTCTCTCATAGCCCACCCCCCTCTATCAATATTGTGGTTGTCCTCATATTGACTTAGAGAAACTCGTAGTCATCACGACGTTGTTGTGTTGTCGGATTAACTACTCGTGGATATCCATCTCCTTCGATGCACCTCGCTTGTGGAGAAGACGTCGGATCTTGTGAGATGAGATCAGGAGATTTGTTGCTTGTATCATCAACTTGGATTGTGAGGATCACGCATTTCATCAACGCGCTCGCAAGCGTCTACTCCGCTGGATCAAACTTGAGACAGAAGGTCTCTTTGTTTAGAGACTCGATCACAACCACGCTTAAAGAGGTAACCCTAATACATATTTGTGGTTTAGATGAAATGATCCGAGAAGTGTTCCTATATCATTTGGTTTCATCGTTCAATTTTTTTTAAATTCCGTTGCTCCGAGCAACTATTGCGACTAATCGCTCCCGATCGCATATGATGCGGTCTTCACGCTTCCGTGATGTACTTAAGATTTTTCGCACAACCTTCAATTATACAAAAAATAATTCAGCCTAGTTATATATTACATATTTTATTATTTTAAAACCCATAAAAATTATCAAAAATACCCAAATTCATAAAAACAGTAGAAAAAGATAAAAAATACAAAAACATTTTATTCTGCATTTTTTGTATATTTTTAATTATATGTATAATTATAATATCCTGTATTGAATTATATGTAGTTTATATATATTATATATTAAAAAGAAAAAGAAAATTAAAAATCGGAAATATAAAAAGAAAATCAGAAAAATTATAAAATTAAAAATTAAAAAATGCTATACAAAAGAAAAATAAAAATTTGAAAATTGAAAACTCACAAAAACATAGAGTAAATAGTATGCATATTATATACATTCATAAATTGTATTTATTTATAAATAAAACATCTTGCTACCACATTTTGCATCCCTGTTTGACCCATACATGCTTGCCATTGTATGCATCTCTCTATTGTGTGGGTTGATTTTTGTCCAGCCTAGAGATCTTTGAGTTGAGTCACTTCGACGACTTTGTTCCCGCATTGTGTCGAGCGTACGACTCTCTCCTCAGATTTTTGGCCCGAACAGACTTCGGATAGCCAAGGATCTACGTAGTGAATTTGTTGTCTATAAGATCGAGGGAGATCTACCAAGTTGCAAGGAAGCCATGGCTTCATTTGAAGCAGAACAATGGAAGGAAGCCGTCAAATCTGATATGGATTCCATTATGGCTATTGGAACTTGGGAACTTGTTGGTTTTCCTAAAGAGAGTTCCACCAATGAGTGTAAGTGTGTATTTAAGAGAAAGCTTAGAGATGATGGATCTATTGAAAGGTATAAATCTGATTAGTCGCTAAGATCTTTAGGCATAAGGAAGGTATCGATTATTTTGATACTTATTCTCATGTGACTAGGATTACCACAATCCAGATACTTATAGCATTGGCATTTGTATATGATCTCTCTATCCACTAGATGGATGTTAAGACCGCCTTATTGCATGACGACCTTGAGGAGGAGATCTATATGGACCAACCTGATGGGCTTGTAACCCCTGGGAATGAGGGAAAGGTTTGCAAGCTTGTTAAATCCCTTTACAGATTGAAACAAGCACTAAAGCAGTGACGTGAAAATTTTGACAAAACTATTTTATCATGTGGCTTTAAGGTTCCAAAATCTGATAAATGTGTCTATTCCAATGTGAACAGTGATGAGTGTATTATCTTGTGCATGTATATTGATGATATATTATTGTTTGGATCACATGTGAGGACTATTATATAGGCTAAGCATTCCTAAGTAGCAAGTTTAAGATGAAGGACATGGGTGTTGCTGATGTGATCTTGGGACTCAAACTGACAAGATCAGTTGATGGGATTGTAGTTTCTCAATCTTACTATGTTGAGAAGGTACTTGAGAAATTTGGATATCAAGATTGCACAGTTGTAAGCACTCCTTTTGATTCATCTAAAATGCTTTTTAAGAACAAGAGTAGAGTACATTTAGCTCAGATGAGGTATTCACAAGTGATTGGAAGCTTATTGTATCTTGCAAATTGCACGAGACATGATATTTCATTCTCGATTGCAAAGCTGAGTAGATACACCAGCAGTCTTGACGGTACTCACTAGGAGGATTTGGATCGAGTATTGAAGTACTTGAAGGGAACTATTTCTCTTAGTTTGCATTTTTGTAGACATCCATTCATACTAGAAGAATATAATTATGCATGTTGGATAGGGAAAATAGAGGAGTCTGGGAGTGATGGTTTTACTAGGTATGTCTTTACTCGTGGAGACGGTGCAGTCTCCTGGAGGTCTTTGAAGCAGATCATTCTATCTCGATCTACCTTTGAGGTTGAGCCGTGTGCTTTAGACACCACTAGAATTTAGGTTGGATGACTAAGGGAACTTCTTTCTGAAATTTTTGTGGTAAGTCAGACAATTCTTGTGATCTTAATACATTGTGACAACACGACCACAATTGCCAAGATCAAGAGTTCAAAGTTCAATCAGAAAACAAGGAGATACATACAAATCAGATTTAAGACGTTAAGGGACTTTGTGTCTCGAGGAGTGTTAGTTGTGGATTTTATTGGATCCAAAGATAACAAGGCAGATCTGTTGGCTAAGGGACTTGATAGATCTCTAGTCCTAAAGTCTGGGCTTGGGATGGGACTGAGACCCATTGGGTGTTCTTCTACAGTAGCAACGTAACCTATTTGAATGGAGATCCCATAAAGTAGGTTCAATGTGGTAATAACAAGTTGTTTAGAGAATTTATTTGCACTCTTATTTTAATTCTTACGTTTGAGTGTCTTATCCCTGGAAGCATGAGTACCATTTAAGATAGAAGCTTAGGAAGAGCGTAGGATCTGAATGGTTTCACGCCTTTGGGCAGGATTCGGTGCATTCTTGGATAACGTCACCTATATGAGTGTTGTTGTGGGCCACAGTTAAAGGAAGAGGATCTTTCCTGAATACATTCATGAACATGATAATGGTGCATGGACTTTAAGAACATCAACCCTAAATATTGTACCAAGAACACTTTTTTGATTCTACTGTATATTTAACATCGTGGTCTAGAGTTCAAGATGTAGTTCACCAACCCCTAGCATGAATATCCTCTACAACTTTTATAGAATCATCTTCCCCCAATTCCTTGATTAAAGGGTCTTCTACGTTGGTGGTGAGACCTACTGCAACCTTGGTGGTACTATCCTCTACTGACTCCTTAGAGTCTGCTCTATCGGTAGAACATCGAGACTCACATTGTCAGCCTCTCCTGCGAGTTGTGCAATGTCTTTCTCATGGCATGTAAGTGTGAGTGCTTTGAGTAAGACACCTCTTCTGTAAACGATGCCTCTTACGAGATCAACCACGATGTCAGACCAATCGATTGTGGCTCCGATTAAAATGAAACCATGAGCTCTTTTTTTCCTTATATTATATATGTAAATGTTACCTTAATTCTCGATTTGTCCCTTCTCCACAAATATTTCAGCAAGCCCTAGGAAATTCCATGTATTATTGAAAGTTGTTCTTTCATGTCTGTAACTTGTCTTCAAGGCTTGTGGGATCCAAATACAGTAATGAATCACGAAAAAATCCGAGTCTTTTGTGTCCTGAGAGATAGAAAAATAGTGTCTTCCTCTTGCCATTGATTCATATGCTTGCATTTGTTTTCATTAATAAAATTGTGTTGATCTTCAACATGATCTGGTGAAAGGTAGAGATCTATCGAGGACACCCACATCAAATCTCCCATGTAGCTGCTCTCCTTAATTTTCTCCTTCTCTCTAACATTTTGAAGTGAAGAGGAGTAGTTCAAGTAAGAGGAAAGGAGAGGAGAAGATGGCGAGAAGAAGGACGAGGAGCAAATGCATCGGGTTACATCCCCTTGGCAATCATTTCTATTGGCACATGCATCCACATCTAGGGTTCGGATCATCTGCAGTAAGTAAATTATAGTAGACTCTGGTGTAACAGGTCAGATGCATGACATGTGTGAAGAGGGTATCCAACGGTTGGGGTACTACCAAATGAAAATTCTTCGATGAGGTTCCTAATGCCCGGTCTTGGAGGGAGTGTAGTGTCCGACAAGTCATATCCGACAATCGTTTTATCGGTGCCTCTCTCGGCTCTCAGATCTCAACCGAAGTGAATCAATCAATAATTAACCCTCACCAATGATTAATCAATAAATGTCGGTGAGCTAAATTTATTATATCCTACAAAGAATGTGTATAGTATGCCATCAGTAGGGGAATCACAAAGGAGCACACGAGGTAGAGTAAAAAATGAGTAGGCAACACATGATATTTTCTCATTTCTTATTTTGTGATTTAATTTTTAAATGTTTTTGGGGGGGTTTAATTTATATTTCTCTTTTTTATGTTTTTTAGATTTTGTAAATTTTTAATTTTAATTGAAATATGAAGTATGTATATATTAATTTCTAATATATAATTATATATATATATAAAGAAAAGGATAAAAGAGATTTTTTGGATTTTCCAAATATAGAAAATAAACTCAAAAAAACTGAAATAAAATATTTCGGGCTTTTGTACATTTTTCACTATTTTTGAATTTTTTTGGGTAATTTTTAAATATTTAAAGGATTTTTAAATAAATAAATACACAAAATAAACAAAATAGAAAATCAAGGAACTTGAAATAGGCTTAATAAATATCTATCAAATCAAATTGACATCATTATCAATTTTCCTGAATACTAGAAAATCTAAAGAAAATTCACAAACTTAGAAAATATTTTTGTGATTTTTATGTGAATTTTTAGAATTTTTATCTGACTTTACAATTTTTTGGAGTTTAATTAATATTTGTAATAAAATTTGGTCAGAAAATCAAATATGAATAAATAAACATAGAGGAATTTTTTTGGAATTTTTCAAAACATTTTGAATTTAATGGATTTTTAAATTCTAAATAGGATAAAATATGATGTTCTTATATTTTTATAAATAGGGAAATAATTTTAGTTGCTAAAGAAAAATATATGTGATATAATATGGTTCCAAGCACTTAAGATAATTTTCCCATAATTGTTGGATGCAAAATGTTAATTTTAATAAGTAAAATATACATATAAATTTAAATCTGCAAAATAGGGGACTAGTTGCAATTTCCAAGAAGTATTGGTGAATTTATTAATATTTTAGAGAAATCCAAGGGTATACATGTAATTTTTCCCTCATTTTAAAATATTATCTGTACTAGCACGAGTATAATTGCAAATATTCTAAACAACAGAGCCCAATAAGCAAATTTACTAAAAAATATTACACTAATATTCAAAATTCTTGGACCAATGATAAATACACAAACCCACAAGGTTATAGGAGCAAAATATCCAGAAACCTCGCATGTAGAGACACTTGAGGTGACCTAGATTGGACCTAAATGCAAACCCTTGAAAGCTTTGGGTTCAAAATGTAAATATTACAGAACTTTTTATAACTATATATGAAAGTTTACGAACTACTTAATAAATACAAAAGGTCGTGGGGAAGAATGTAAAATATACCTACTCATGCATGATATCCAACGGTGGAGAGCGGTTCACATATACATGTGGCATGCCCTTGTCACTGGATACCCTTCGACTAGCATCAAAAATGGAACGCCAAAAGGATTAATCAGTGATTGCTTTGCTGGAACAACAGGGATGAAGGTCGAGCTTGTCCTCCTTCAATCGGGTGTTTCTACATCGTCCAACCACCTGGGAAGCTCCTAGGTGGCTCAACATGTAAAAGAAGCACCTCCACACCTGCTAGTGTGCTCAAATATGTCTGGTGCCCATCGATGGGGTATTGGGGAGGCTGTGAAGTCGAAGCACATGTAATACCTTTAGATGGACAAAAATCGACCCAAATAGGGTCTTCAAGCTCTAGGTGTTGCATGGTTAGCTCACAGACAAAGCAAGTACAACTCCTGGGTTGATTTGGAGTGAAATGGGATGGAGATGTGTCGTAGCGGAGTAGCTCCAACGGTAGACGAAGGAGGAGCACTGACCTCTGAGCGAGATCTGTGGAAATGAGTCATGGTGACAGAAGATGAGGTGGGCAAGAAGTGGAGGTGTTCAGCGAATCGGTCAACGGTCATGATCACGTGAATAGAGGCCAGAGTCTATAGCTCCGGTGAACTAAAAATTTTTAATTTCTAGGATAAACTAGAAGAAATTAAACAAAATGAGATACACGACTACACTATTGTTACTGCTAGGAATAGAAAGAGCAGAAGAAAAAGGAGATAACCTTCCTGATGTGGCTGGGAGAAAGGTACCATCGAAGAAGCTCTGGTGATGGTTTGAATCACCTCAAACTCGCCTCCTACTCATTGTGGTTCGATGGGAACCTCTTCCTATCACAAAGGGTCGCTCCAAGCTTCAATCCAAGGGGTCAGAGATGGGTCAAGAGGGATTAAAAACTGAATCGAAGTCTGGGGTTTTCATTTATACCAGTGACGTAGAGGCTTGAAAAATTTAGGATTTCTAAGTGGATCGATGGAAAATTGACCCAAGAATCGGTCTGGCATTGAAAAGCAAGGATCAAGGAGAAAATTTCATGAATTGGGATAGGCGAACGGTTCAATGTAGCGAGAGCTAAAATAGAGAGAAGAAGGGGGCCAGCGTTCTGACAGGCTACAAGGCTAGGAGACTAGGGAGTTGACTAAGGTCAACTCGGGCTCTTCTCCCATTGGTCCACATAGGCCTGAAGAAGACAAAACAAAAAATGGGTATAAAAGAGAAATAAAATAGCAAATGATTTTATTTAATTTTCCTTAAAACATGAAAGTTGATTCTTGTTTAATATATTTTTTTTAGGTAATTTTTATTTATTTTTATCGACTTATTTATTAGGTGTTATTTCTGTAAGTATAATTATAGGTATAAATACATATATATGATGTATTTTATTTTACTATGAAGGTTCCATGCTGAGAAAGTGATGAAATAGGTTTGGATTTTAGTGACTCCACTCAGTAGATTAATTATCTAATCTTAGTCCAATTGTTGGACACTAATCTGAATATGATTCGTATACAATAAGAAGATTAGATATTCTATCTAACTAGATTAGACAACTTTGAGAGGTCTCTAGATCAGAATATGAGATTAGAGCTCATACATGGCATATGCAATCGCCCTGACTTATCTCCAAGTATCTAAAGAGAAGGCACACAATTCTTAAAAGAGTTTAAGAACTGTTTCATGAACGACATTATCAAAGCATTTGGAAATGTATAATTAAATGAGATTTAATAATCACAATTAATGTGTCGATAGAGATATCCAAGCTGATTAAATTGGATTTAATTATCATGGATAGTATTAATGTAGATAACACTATCCACAATAATTACGGATAATTTGGATATGATCCATAATATCTTGGAGAGAGAAAATAGTGAATGAGATTCACAATTTATATGTTAATGTGAATAGGATTCATATTACATAATTTAATGAAAATATGGTTTACATTAAATATTAGATGGAAGTAACTAATTCTTATTATCAATGGTTTTGTTGCAATTATTACAGATATGGTTATTTGGTGATAAATAAACTAATTCAAATATTTAAGTTAATAATAAATAAATAATGTTGACTCATTCCATTCTCAAGGCAGGACGTCCATGGTGAGGTGTCACCATGGTAGGCATCCAGCCTATTTTTAGAATGTGGAGTGTTTCTTTATTTTAAATTATTTTTTAATTAGTTGATGTTTGATTTAATTGAAAGAGATAATTTTGGATATTGTTATTCAAAATTATTATTTTAACATTTATTTGTGCTTTTTGAGAAACACGAATGAATATATATTGTTGATCTCAAGAGCACATGGATTGGGTTCCATGTACTTCCAAAAGCTTATAAAAAGAGGACTACACTTAGACCTCTAATAGACAACACACAAGTCATGTGCAATCGTTGCATAGATGAAACACACACACACACTCTCTCTTTATCCCTATACACGCTCAGCCTCTGCCTCTCCACAACCTAGGTCGTCCCTTGCCCAAGGTTGGTGGAGATCGTGATCATCATTGTGTTATTGTCGTGTTGCCGGATCGGTCGCTTGAGGAACTCCATCCTCTTCTATCATCCATGCTCATGAAGAAGACAACTGACTTTGTGAAACAAAATCGCTTGCTTGGATCGTCGCTTAGGATTGCAGGAACCATGTGATTCATCATCAGGCCTGCAAGTGCACTCTCTTTGGATGAAACTTGAGTTAAGAGGCTTCTTACTTTAGAAGCATCGAGGATTACAGCCACGCTTCAAGAGGCAACCTTAATAGTCGTGTGGTATCAATGAAATGTATGGGAAAGGTTCCCGTGCCATGTGATTTCATCTTAAATAAATTTTTTCCATTGTTATGTCAACTAGTGTGACTAGTTGACCTAGATCGCATATGATGTGATTTACATGCTTTCATGATATGTGAGGGCAAACACCCCTCCATCATAGTGGTATCAGATCTGCATTTAGGGTCTTGGATATGATCCAAAACCAAGAGAATAAGGCTTTGGATATTAGATGCAAGGGACTCATAGTTTATGCATAAGATGCATATTTCGAATCGTTTTTTGTGAAAATGAAAAGCAACTATTTGTGCATTATTTAAACGAAATTTCAGGATATTTAAATGTATTTAGAATATCTAAATATGTCTCAAAAGTATTCGCCAAAGTTTGGCATCAAAGGTGCATTGATTTAGATTCGAAAAGTTTATGTGGTGAAATTATTTTTTTCATGTAAATATGGATCTATAACAAATTATTTTTTGGTTACTATTTTCTTTTCATGAAACATGTCAAAAGCACACTAATTAAGTAGAGAAATAAATCAGCAAAACCACTTAAAATTATTTCGTGCGATTCCAACTCTATTTTCCTTAGATATTCCATATTTAGTAGAGATGGGTCGGAAGATGATTAGATCAATGCCTTAACTTTTTTAATATATATTTATTATTCAATAAAAATATGAAAATTTGGAATTTTGAGAAACAATAACCTTGAATGATTATTTCAGGACATGAACCCACAATAGTTGTGGGATAATTTTAACATGCAAAACCAAACTTGTTTGCTTGATATGACTAAAAATTTAGGATCTTTAAAAATATTTTAAGATGCCTAAATCTATGTGTATATTTTATAGTATCATGTCGGTCATCAAAGTTGATCGATACAACCGCAAGTACATTGATCCAATCTATTATCTGAATCGAGATGGTCAAGGTGCCTAGATCGTGTTATGTTGGCTTGGTTACCTAATTAGCACCTTACATGTCAAGAAAATGCTACCTTCCAGCATATATTCGAGCTTATGGCCAGATCCAGTTTTGAGGAGGGGAAATATAATAAGTAAAGTTGTACTCTTTTAACTAAAAAATCATAATAATATGTACGTATGAGAGCTAATACTATATTGTAATATCAAGAAAACCCTAATTATTTGTTGGTTGCATTGGACTAATAATTAATTTAATATGATTAAATTAATTTGATCCAATTAAAAATCACAATCTATATTCAATATATAGTGGGTTTCCCTTGGAAGAATTAATCATAATTAAGGATCATATAAACAACATCCATGGCCTCTCGTCAAGGCGAAGGGTTCTGTCGCCATGGATTTTATATTGGAGACGCATATGCGAAGTCATATCTCCGATATACAAGCACACATGGATCGGGGATCTTTACTTATCAAAAGAGTGAGACCGTAAGCGTAGTGACCACAATGTTGTTCCCCATATAATTGAGGCAACAATGGATTGTGTATAGAGAAAACTATTCATGTTGACAGTTAGTTAAATAAACAATGAGACAACATCAGCTTAGGAGTGGTGAGCATGGGTTCTAAACATCGAATTGGGAAATGCAAATTGGATTTACAAGGCAGAATGAGTTCTCGTTTCCTTCACCTGAGTTGCATATTCTCATATTATTGGGATGTGAGAAAGGTGGAAGGGAGATTGATTAACAGCAAAATTACCCTTCGTTACTTGTGTGGAATTAATGTTAATGTCCATTGTAGGCGGGAAAATCAAATTAATAGAAAAAAAACAACTAAAACTAATTTTTAATTAAAGCGAGCGGTCAGATTTATTTTACATGGGCAAGCCCAAGGTCAAACTCAAAGAGGTCGTTGTCCCATAGGTTATTTAATAGATGATCTAGATGGTAGGTTTTCAGAGAAACTTTTATTATATTTTTTATGAAATTAATTATGAAATGCAATTTTGGCAAGTTTAGGGAATAAAATGTAAATTTTAGATAAATTAAGTCCAAAAATCCTAAAACTTGGCAAGAATGTGAAAATATGCAAAAATATGCTACTATGATTTTTAGGAAATTTTTTGATAAGAAATGAATTTATTATGAATTAAATATATAGGTAGAGTGATTTATAGTAAAATAATTTTAATAATAGCAAGCCTAATTACTTCTCGGAAATAAAATTATCCAAGCTAATGAAGATGTTTAAGAAAATTAATAGCTTCTAAAAATATCAGGTCTACAGCCTATTAAAAATTAATTGCTATAATCACCACTAAAGTTATTCTAGTCTAGATATGTGTGCAAATTAAATAATTTTTGGGCACAATTTCATATACGGTTAATTCTACGTACTATGAATTTTTGGGGACTTTTAGATAATAATTTAGTATTATGAATTTCAGAGCACGCAGTGGGTGAAATATGTATACTTTACCAAATTATTTATATTAAATCAACCACAGTTCACAAAAATACCAATAAACATCCATATGTCATTTTTAGAATAAAATTGGATAGGAAATGATTGTTTAAATAAACAAGCATATGCAGGGTCCTCTATGCAATATAGAAAAATGAAATAGATAAAAAAATATGCTGACAAGGATGACAAAGTAATTACCAAAACTAGAGGGGTCTTCATGCAAATTCACTAGGGTGGCACGTGCAAGGCACATGTAATCTGTCTAGGGGGAGCCCCTTGTTATTTCCTGAGGTCGCAGGGGCCTCCACGAAAACTCTCCTCTGCCCCACGTGCACCTCATGTGAGGTGGAAAGATGGGGTTGCGAGCAGATGAGGGCGTAAGATGCTCCAATCGAGGTAGGGTACATTGATCGAGGCGAGGCACTAATGCCGAGTTTGGGCAGAGTTCGGTGAGACTGGAGGAGATGCAGGTGAGGCGGGGCTTCTCTGGTCGGCGATGAGGTCAAGGCAGAGCGGGCGGCACAAAGGGGCACTGGTGTTGCGGCTTGAGGGTCGAGGTGGAAGCTTCCGTGATCGATGATGCAGTGGGGAGACAACAAGGATAGAACAAGCGGGTTTTGCATGCATGGTAGAGTGTTGAGGGTGGTGGCGAGGCACGAGGGCTGAGGTGGTCGACCTAGGAGTGAGGTGGTGCAGGAAGGTGAATGGGTGGAGGTGGGTCACGATGGGGAAGACGAAGATGCGGGCAACGATGAAGAAGAAGAACAAGGAACCAGAGGAAGAATAAAGAAAAATACGAAGAGGATAAAAGGGGAAGGAAGAAGGACAAGGGAGAAGATCGATGTTACCTACAGTTCTTCGGAATGGTGGAGGAGTTTTCCTTTGTCGTCGCCTCGATGGAGTCGACGAGCTCCAAAAGCTTGTGCAGTGGAGGAGTGGTTGCAACGTGGACTAGAGTACCATAGTTCTTGCCAGAGAGGGAAGAAGTCATCCTCTCTCAAGGTCCTTCTCCCTATCTTGTCATTACTCGAGGAGGGAGAGTTGGACCTCTCTCTGTTGATCTCTAGATCGGTGGATGATTCGTACAGTGGGGTCGGCGATGAGGATTTAAGGTCCTTCTCCCTATCTTGTCATTACTCGAGGAGGGAGAGTTGGACCTCTCTCTGTTGATCTCTAGATCGGTGGATGATTCGTACAGTGGGGTCGGCGATGAGGATTTAATGAGAGTATGGGGGTGCCGAGATGGAAGGGGAAATCGGGAGGGAATCGTGGTGGAGGGAGTCGGTCAGGGCTGTCGTGTTATGTGGCATGTGGGGAGGTGGGAGTGAAGGGGTTAAACGAGGTGGAGATGGAGGGCAGTCGCAGCGACAGTTGCGAGGAGGCGAAAGCACCCCGCTGATAAATCTCATATTTATCATCATTATTCAATAATATTATCTCTCTTGCTTATAATATCACTAAGATTCATTAAAAATTAACATTAATTATTATATTATGTGTTGTATATATAATAACCCTAACTATATTATATTATATTATATTATATATTATTGTGTTATTATTTTATATGTTTTTCTCTATTAAAAATCAAATAAAAATTAAGATAAAATTGTACATAATTAATATAACATAAAATATAATTTGAAAATCCAAAAATGAGAAAATAAAATAAAAGAAAATGTTTTTATTGTTTTATATTACTTATTTGATTTTTATTTATGCATATATGATAGTATTTCTCTTTGATCTTTACATGAAACTCATCGAGATCTACAACATTCATGTTTACCATTTTTCTAATTCCCCCTTTAACTAATTCTTTTGGATTTTTCTTTGAAATTCTTATTTATCATAATTCTGATTGGGCCACATGGCGCCTCCATAGCCTTCCACGTGGCCCATTCCTTTCGCGCCACCCGTTGTCGCTTATGACCGTATGATCAAACTCTAATCAGGAGCATCTCAGTCACATGTTTGTGCCTTGTTCTGAACCGCTTGATCATCCATATCATGTCGATCCAAGCCATCCATGTGCGCCTCTTTGGCAACTATTGGATCGCGTGATCCAGTAGCTATTGTACGTCATCTTCCTCCAGCCATTGTCTCCCCTCATTTCAACCGCTCAACTTCACATAATTTCATCAACCTCCTCAGCCATTCCTCTGAGCAACTGCCACCACCCTTGTCTTCTCCTCACTTCCCTCTCCCATGCTGACATTTTTACAACTCCAAGCCCTAACTTTCCTAATTGCTAAGAGTTATTGAAACCTCCTCAAGAACCACCCAAACCGTCGCCTACTTCTTCTTCAAAAACCCCATCGCCACTATGAGCAGCAGTTGTCCACCCCTGAGTGAAGTTCATCCTAGCCCTTCTACCTCTTTCGTGACAGGATTGAGGGAAAATGGAAGGATAAATCATGGAGTGTACACTTTCGGTGAGACCCATGACTTTCAGGTCATGCCACGGTCGTCTCCGGTCGTTCGAGATTCTTCCAAAGGCTGGGGAAGTTAAGAGACAACCCTGAGGCAGATGAAGGCTCAAACCCAAGCCAAAACCCCTCATCTCCGATGCACTTTATTCTTCAAGCTTCATATAAGATTCTTTCCCTTGTTTTATACTTATTTTAATGATTTATTTATCTTTCACATGTTAACAAATCCTCAAATAAAAGTGTCTCTTATCTTAGACGGAGGTTCTGAATCTTTGTTGAAGTGTCCGCACCATCTTTCCCCTTCTCCACAACCTGTCCACCCCCATTCCCTTCCTCTCATGTTAATCGGAGAAGAACCTGCCATGTCCTTCTTCTCTTTGCACGTACAGGGCTCCATCCCACTTTACCTTCACACGCACACACTTACTTGTTTTGTCCCTAACATTTGTAGGTAGAGATTTCTTCAATGGACGGAGTTTTGATGACGTATCTGATCTAGAGATTTATCGTCAACATACTTTCATTGACTTGTTCTCTCTGATACACGCGAGACTTTGTGACACAATCAGGACCTTCACTTGGATCCTAAGAAGGTCGAATGATCTTCAGTGGTGCCGGATGTGGACGAAGGAGAACAATGGAGGTCGTCGGAGGTCTAATAATGCCACCAGTTCAGACTTAAAGAAGGAGGAGTGCTAGAGCCGATGCCGTCGGATCATTCTTGATCCTTCAATTCAGAGTTTCCTTCAGCCTCAACTCCAAGGCGAGAACCTTGATGGATTCGAAGCATCATCAAAGCACGGAGGATGTTCCACGTGTCACCCGAACCTACACCAGGCGAACCAATATCTAAGTTAGGTCGCGTGTGTTAAACACATGTGGTCTGACCAAATTGCATCCAAGCACCACTGGAATTCAATAATTGCGAAAATACCCCCACGCATGGGTATTCAGTAAATTTCGTCACCGATTTTTCATATTACATTATAGTCCCTACAGGGAACTATGTATAAGACTTTTATTATTTTTAATTCGTGTTTATGCTCCTGGTTTCACTATGAGCATACAATGTCCAATTGATGTGATCTCAATTTCATTATTAAGTTAATTTAAATCTCTTTCATATGGCTTTATTAAATATCAGATTTGGTGTATAATTATTTGATAATTAATCAGAGATGAGTTAGATGTTTTTATCCATATTAAATGAAGCTTGGCTTTGAATTAATTGCTCAATTAGATATCTATTTCATTTTGAATTTTTCTTAAGTAGATTGATTCGCTTTGGGGAATAATTATGTATTTATGTGCATGTGATTCTTTCATATCATTCCATTCATTTTGTTCTGTTTCTAATTTGCATAAAAAATGTCTTGAAAATACATTCTGACTTCACATTCATTTTGTGATGTATTTTTATTGTGCAATGTTTGTTGTTGACCTAGATGATTATCTAATCACTTAACGTATATATTTAATCATGAATAATTGTACTACGGATCGTGTCCTTGTGTTCGACCCTGGACTTCCTGGGTATAAATTAAAATCGAGAAACTCTTCGTAGAGATACTTCTCTCGGTTCTGTATGGTTTGCTAAGTGCTCGTGCTACAACAGATATTTATTATACTATGCACTTAGCATTTCATCACCTATCGTGGAAGGCAGAGCGGCAGGTGTGGGAGAGGCGTGCAGAAGGGGAAAGAGGAAGGGTCACGTGGTAGGCTCTAGGGGCTGCCACGTGGCAAGGGAAAAAATAAAATTAATAATAATAAATAAATAAATAATAATAAAATAAACAAATAAAAACAAATAATGAGAAAATAAAAATGAAAGATAAAAATGGGGTGACACATGGTAGCTCCAGGAGTTGCTACGTGTCGATCCCAGAAGAATAAAAAATTAAATCAATAGAAAAATCAAAAATAGATAGTAAACGAAGTAACTCTAAGGGCCAGTTTGGTAACTGGATTGGGTTGGGTTGGGATACCCCTGTGAATAATAAACTATTTGGAGGGTTGGGAGGGTTGGAACGAGGGGTACACCGGTGTACACCAACAACCAAACTGGCCCTAAAACTGGTCTATATGAAAGTTGTTCATCTCAATGAGTTCTACAACTTTCATGAAGAACCCAAAATCAAAAGAAACTGTATATACAAAAAATATTTCTGGTGGTACACTATAGATATAAAAACCATATTTTTGTATTTTGCATTTTTTTAAATTTTTAAATAATAGAAAAATAAAAATATAAATATAGAAAATATAGATTAAATATGTACACCTTGGGCTAATTTTTATTTTTAATAGTTATGAAAATAAAGAAATAAAATAAATGGGACATATGTGTAGATTATATATACAGACTTAGGGTTATTTATTTTCTTTGATTTTTTCTTCAATTTTTATTTGGATTTTACGCAACTTATCAAAAAATAAATTAAAGAAAATAACTGAAAAAGAAATAAGTCAAAAAAGCATTATTATTGTACATAAAATAATGATGTCCAATTAGTCAATTTGTATAATACATAATTAGGCTCCAAAACCCAAGTTTCCCATATGACCTCCGATTTTTTGGAATTTGGTCTTGTTTTGTAGATAATTAAACATACATTAATCAAAAGTGAGTAGGGGTCCATAGGAGAATGTATGAGAGCTATAATCACTTTTACAGCTTTTAGTCTCAAAACTAAATTGTGGGTTTTATTGGGAAAATATACAAGTTAGTATTTTTTTGTTTTTTTGTTTTTGTTAATGTTAGTGATATATACACTATAGATTGATTTTGTTTGATTTAGAGTTAGTGAAAAACAAATAAAAAAGGAGAAGTTAGGGTAATTACTTGTGATAATTTACAAAGGATTTTTTGGCTCCTTATTTAATGCAATTATGCATGCTAAAATCTGAATCTTATTAACAAGTGCATGAATAATAATAATACACTATAGATGATTAAATGCAGCTAATTTCTTGGGAACGGAACTCTATTTTCAAATTTTAGAGTGATAAATCACATATTCATCAACCCTCTATACTTAAACCTTGCTTATCCCCGAGCAACTAAAACAAAATACAAAAGTGAAATGATATTGGGTTCCACACCAAGGTCATGAACAAAGGGTGAAAATGGAGATCGACTCGACCTTTAGATTAATAATGTGGCGGAACTCCTTATGAGAATTAGGGTTTTAATAACAACATTCTCCAAGTTGTACAAGTCAACATCCCGACCCGACTTAGAAGTCATCTTAGAATAACCCCTTCCCAAAGCATCCCACATGAACACTAAATAACTGTCTCTAGTGAGTAAAGGGTGTTAGCTCTTCCCATCCAAGATGTCAAACTATCATGCAATCTCCTCCTATAGTAACTCGTCCTCGGGGAGTTCGGTATTTCCTTCTAAGTCCAGGAACGTGCTAGTTCACAACAAGTGAGGGAGAAGTATAAAAGAAAGGGAAAGAAGTGGAGAGTGATCAGTGTAGTCAACTCTCCTGAGAAGCTTGGCCAGTGTAGCCAAGTCTCCACTAGATATTCAGGCTATCTGAAGCTTGAATTTTTTTAGTATTAGCTTCTTTTTGGTAGAAATTGCAGTTGCTCTACATTGATCTCGTATGCCCCGATGGATATAGAATCATTTGGTTCGCCCATGTTTTACGGTCTTAGAAAGAATTGTGCTAGCAGTCCATCCCTCATCCGAAGCTTTATTTCAACCCAGCACTCCAGTCTTTAGATGTTCATGCTACCAAAGAAAGAGACACACACGGCCTTCCAAGACCTCGGCTGAGTTGAGCTAAGTGTGCAGTGTAGAGTATAGAATAATTCCTTATCCAAGAGTCTACTCAGAATGAAGTGACCAGGTTAGACACTAATAATCAAGTCTAGACATTGTCTTGTGAACTTGGAGAATTGAGCCTAAGACATGAAGTTTCTAAAATCCTGCTTCTTAATGAAGTTCCTCTAAAATTTAAGTAGATTAAGGTCAGGCCAAGTTCATCCTTAATTTCTATTCATAACCTGGTTCAGAACCCATTGACTTTCCACTTTGCATATGCATAATATGCAAATGAAATGTAGATGGTATGAAATGCAAGTGGATGAAGTGCAAAATGACTTTTTTTTTGTTTTGTGATAGAATGATATGCAAGAATGAATAAAAAGCCCTTTTTATTAGATGGAAGTTTTTTGTATTTTTTTCCTATTTTACAATAATTTTACAAATGAGTTATTTGAAGAAATTTTACAAGAATTTTACAATACTTACATGGAGAGTATATTTTACATTATACATATTTTACAGCTTGTATACAATATACACATTATACAATTTTACAAAAATGCAATTTTCTACCAATTTTACCCATCTCGTATTTATTAAATATTATATATAAAAAAATACATGGAAGTACAAGATATGGGTAAAGTATATATGTAATGTATACACACCTCCATGTACTTAGTGTGTGTTATGTCCTCAGAGCACAAGAAGCTAGGAAAAGACATAGCATGTGCTAGGCGTAAGAGAGTGAAAATAATAAAAGTATAAAAGTTGACCCACCCCTCTATACTTAGGCTCTGGTCAGCATAAGTGTAGAAGAAGAGAAAAAATGGGGCGGTCAAGGTCAAGAGGAAAAATGAATGAATATATATATATAGGGCAGGCATCGTTCCCCATGTACTTAGGCTCTGATCAGCCTAAGTATAGGAAAGGAGTAAGTATGAGAACTGATGGGGTTGGGGAATGTACAAAGAAAAAGAAAAGGAAAAGAAGGAGTGACTCGAGTCAGTCTCCTCCCTATACTTAGGATATGGCCATCCTACGTATAGCTACAAAATGACAACGATATGGAGCTGAGGCGAGTGATACGGTCATTGGGGAGGAAGGTAACAAAAAGAAGAAAAACTATACAAGATGGAATAAGAATGTATAAGGATCAAGAAGGTTTGTAACGAACCTTCTTGCATGTGTGAGGTGGACGAGAATATGGAGGTGGAGTGGGTGGAAGGGACGAAGAAGAAGCGGAAACCCAGCCATCATCAGATTCATCCTCAGAAGAGTAGTAGTGTATGGTGGAGGCTCTCCAATTAATTTTGTGCTTTAGTTGCCCACTCATGTGGTTGTCCAACTTGACCTAAAATGAAAATATTTTCGTGAGGAAGTATCTGACTGGTCATAACGAATTATCCTTATGCATCTATGGGACCAGGAGAGTCATCCTTGTCATGTCTATCGTGATATACTTGGTTATTTGCTAGATTCTGAAGCAAGGAGAGGAGAAGGAGCGGGATGCTTCTTCCCTTCACTAGCAACCAGACTCGAGGATGTGGTCAATCTATATTGAGCCTGAGAGGTGCAGGCCATGGGTTCCTCATCAGATGAGTCACCATATATGTCATATATCTCCTGTAGGGTCAACACACATCTCAGGAACGTGGTAGTGCTCGCAGTTGGCACGGATTTGGTGGGCTCATTCTTCACCTTTTGGGCAGCACTAATGATGGCTGGGAGGATTGATGCCACCTGAGTCTGGGTGACACTTGAGGATTCCAAGAGGGGATGTGGATGACTTCTAAACGCGGTAACATCTTCCCTTCTTGGATGTGAAGACTCCTTGGCAGTGTTGGGCTTGGTCAACGTGACAGTCGATGTCTTAGGTGTATCAAAGAGGTGGGACTCATCAACCTCTCGTTGGTCATGGCTATCTGCGGCTATGTAGGTTGTTTCGATTTGGAGTGTGTTCTCAAAGGTCACTTGTGGTCGGTGTGTACCCAATGTAGGGAAATCGATC
Source organism: Ottelia alismoides (assembly GCA_037367405.1). NCBI lineage: Eukaryota > Viridiplantae > Streptophyta > Magnoliopsida > Alismatales > Hydrocharitaceae > Ottelia > Ottelia alismoides. The sequence continues at coordinate 1,217,095 of JAZKJV010011346.1, read as the reverse complement.
TCCCAAGTCTCGCAATCTATTGTCACCTTAGCCAAGTTAAGAATAGCTTTCCGAGAATAATCAGAGACAGGGTGGACTCTCATCGGTGCTCAATATCAATGATCGTAAAGTTCACTCTAAGTAGAGCATCTCGGAAAGTAATGATGACTGAAATGGTTCCTCTCGATCGTTTTATGGATCGATCAGCCAGTTGAACAATCACTCTGGACTTCCTAAATGGTTCGAATTTGAGCTTGTTAAACACGAAGGTCGAGAAGATGTTCATAGATGAGTCGTCATCGATTCTAGCATGGGTAATGATGGTGTCTTTGATTTCACAATCAACCCTATGCAACTGCTTCACTCTGCAACTCTTTGTCTTTCTCCCCATCACCAAGGAGGTGTCCATAGGCATTGAGTGTCTCTCTATCCACATTCTCTTATTGTCGGGCCTCTTAGGCATCAAATTCTTTTACAAATCTTTTGAGGTCGAGAAAGTGTTCTATGGTCTTTATTAAGGGAAGCTTAAAAATCGTTTCCTTAGCAATGACTTCCCTACGTGTAGGATCCAATTTTTAAAATCATTTCCATTTTTTATTTTTATGAGATTTTCTGGTTTTTCATATTTTTTGAAATTTTCATTTTTTTGTGTTTTTGATAGGTGAAGGAGGAGTAAGAGAATGGTCATACTCTAGATTGGAAGGCAGGTGGTTAGTAGAAGAGGGAAATAGAATGGAGTCCATGTTTACAGAGTATGTGGTTTCCCTAGTGTCTTCAAGATTTTCAGTATCAAATCTGCTCATATCGTTCTCCACTTTCATACCCAAGTTGGTAGCAAATGAATTCAATATGTCAGTGACACTTCTCAAGTTGTCACCCAATGATTCATATCTCTCGATAAGTCTAGAAATGTCATCCTTCAAAAATTTCTCATGACAAATCATGGGAGAATTCTGCTCAATTAGAGGATATTGCTGAGAACTTGGAGTCTCATACTCAACATACCTAGACTCTGGCATGTAATGCTGGGATGAGTGCAGACCATCAGTGTGGCATATATTGGTCGGAACCTCATATAATGGATTTGATATTCAGGGTGCTTGTAGATCAAGCTCATGAGTCCAATCCCCTATCTGTGTAGGATCTCCGAATGTGCGGTATGAGGGCTGATCAATGTGAGCTTGACCATTGAAGTCAATCAAGTCTGGAAATTCATAAGCTGCAGGCCTCTCCATTCACTTTATTCTTTCGACCATGTTATATCCCAAGGTCAAATTAGAGGGTGAGTGTGTGAATCGTTGGCAAGTCCCAACATTTATATGAGGAGTGTGTTGTATAATCGATCCCATGGTGAGTCATTATACAATAAATGTTATTGCAAAATGTCATTCCCTAATCTGAACTGAAGAATAAAAATTTACAAAATAGGTCCCTTAATACAATTAGGGTTACATACCATGGCCATCTTGATGATCATACAGTTGTTGATTCAATAGTTGAACCATAGAGGCCAGCACTTGGATGAATATCTAAAGAGTTAGATTGAGGACTCATCAAGCACCGTCAAAAGATTATTAAGAGATGATCTCCAACCTAAGTAGAAGATGGCAATCCTTTATCTAATGGGTTGATATCTACTCGACCTCTTTTATGCAAGTCCGCTACATAGGAATAGATATTCGAAGGTGTTAAATATGTTAGGTCAAAGAGTTGACTTAACGAGATCGAGATAACCAAAGACATATGTCGTATGCTTTCACAATATAGGCGCGCACCCTCTGACCGGAGACAGATGTGTTACTATATGTTTGAGTATGTACATTTAGCAGACTGATAGGTTAATGGCCCAATCAAGGTCTATACACCGACACGTTGGCGTGCATATAAGGGCATAAGAGTATACGATCTCTCAAAGGGATCATACAGGTTCATTGATTGAACCGGAATACATGAGCTCACTCATGAGATATTGGGATCAAATTCCATGCGTGGTCGTCTCACTTTGGAAGCTTGATAGAATTTGTATGTTTGATATATGCTTCTGAAAAATATATGATCAATACCTGGTTACTATGCTTTTGGAAAGTATAAGATCGATACCAACTTCCAGTGATCAAATGAGAAACTTAATGATAAAACCCTGAAGGAGGCAGTCTAAATAAGATCTAAAACTTTGGGTTTATTCTAGGTCTTCTAGTATGCAAGATGTACATGTCTTAGAAATACATATGGGTGATGTGATCAATAAATGATGTTATAATCATGATGCTTCCATTCTAAGGGAGTGATGAAACAGGTTTCGATTTTAGTGACTCCTCTCAATAGAGAAGTAATATAATATTGGTCCAAATGTTGGACATTGATCTGAATACGATTTAGATACAATAAGAAGATTATATTTACGGTTTTGATTTAATGAAATATCTATGGGAGGTTCCTGAGATCTGGATTTGAGATATGATCTCAATATCCAAGTCACTCTATGTAGAACATACAATCGCACTGTCCTTGTCTCCAAATATCCGTGGAGAAAGCGCATTATCCTTAAAAGAGTTCAAGGATAATTTCATTATTGATAATGTGTCTGAGCATTGAAGAAAATTGATAATTAAATGTTATTTAATTTCATGAATAATATGAATTTGATTCGTATTCTTTGGCCATATAAGGACAGTTATCTAAGATAATTAAATGTGATTTAGTTATCAAAGATGTTAATAATGTGAATGTGATTCATATTATTTGGACACATTAGAATAAATATCTAAGATAATTAAATATGATTTAATTATCATGGATATGAATAATGTGGATAGCATTATCCATATTAATCATATATATTATAAATGTGATTTATAATATATAAGAGAGAGTTATTTGTAAATGACATTTACAATTTAAATATTGATGTGAATTGGATTCACATTGGACAATTAATTGAAAATGTAATTTACATTTTATTTTGGATTGTGAATGTGATTCATAAATTTCCAATGGCATGATTTATATTTCACAAAATATTTTGGAATTATTTTTGTGAGATAATTTGCAATAAAATTTGTTGCAAATTTTGGAGATTCTCATGAGATATGCAATTTCATGAAATAGGAAAAGCAGGCTCCCCTTCCTATTTGGGAGAGGGGACTGCCACCAAGTCCTATTAGGATTTGTGGTCGTCCACCCCCCTTATGGAAGGTGGCTAGCCTCCTTCTTATTTCTCCGAGGTAAATTAATTTAATGAAAATAATTTATATTGATTATTATTCAATATAACTAATTATAGTAATTGTTGTTGTATTTTTATCAACAAAATCATGGCCGTTGAAAGAAACACAAATCAATCTCCACAGTTGGATTTGTGTTGTCCATGGATTGAGATCCATGAACTCCAAAAATATTATAAAAGAAGAGGCTACCTGGCTCTTCTTTCAAGGAGACAACATAAATCAATATTTCTCTCTCTCTCTCATTCTCTACATGCCTCCTCTCTCTCTCCTTAGAGTAATCGTCCACTCTAAATCCTAGAGAGGGTCTTTGTCGTCACCACGCCCTTGTGCCACCACTTCGACCATTCGTGGATCTACGTCTCCTTCGGTACATCTTGCTCATGAAGAAGATGTCAGATCTTGTGAGACAAGATCGGAAAATTCGTCGCTTGGATCATCAACATGGATTGAGAAGAGCGCGTGCTCATCAACGCACTTGCAAGCATCTCCTCTTTTACATCAGATATGAAATAGAAGGTCTCTTACTTTAGAGACTCGATCGCAACCATGCTTCAAGAGGTAAATCTAATACTTGTTTGTGATTTAGATGAATTGATCCGAGAAGTGTTCTTGGATCATGTTGTTTCATCGTGTAAATTTTTTAGATTCCACTACCTCGAGCAAGTAGTGTGACTAGTTACTCCCGATCACATATGATGTGATCTTCATGCTTCCGTGATACTCTTAAGGTTTTCTCCATAACCTTCAAGTGGTATTAGAGTCAGGTTGGAGGTTTCAGATATGATCCATAAACCTATGATGACATGGGCATTTTTTTGTTGTGCGGATTTTCATTGCATTTTTTTTCACGCATACCTATTTGTGAGAATTGTTTGCCCTATTTAAGTGCTTTAAAAAATTAGTTTATCATTGTATTATATTTCTCATCTTAATAGCAATTCGTATGACTTGAGTTTGCGTGATTTAGAATCTATTTTCTCATGTTATGACCGTTTTAGTAGAGATGTGTCCGCTATTACGGGAATGGTATTTTAGATCGTAATCAAGAGATAACCATGATTTTAAAATGCCTATAAATGTGTGTCTATCACTTGGATGTTGTTTCAAATAAAATTAGCAAACCAAGAAAAATTAGTTTGCATGATTTGTAGTTTATGCTCAAGATTTGTTAGTTTTAGTAAACATGTGTCACTGTTGGAAACTTAACAAATTTGAACAAGAATCTTGTGATTGTCATTCAGTTAGTTCATGGAAATTAATGGTAATACCATGGAATAATTAGGTGTTAAATATTTATGAAATATTTAATAATGATAATTTATTTTGAATGACATAGACAACATGATAAGACAATGTATCTTGATTGATTTGGTTATAATGAACTTTCCAACAAACATTGATACCTGAATAGTATTGGGGATTTATTTAGCAAATCTCCTTATAATATTAATCAAAATAGTTTTGATAAATATTATATGGTATAACTTCGGTTGAAATACCGAATATCATCTCAAATACAATATGATCAAATCACATTATCCTCACCTAAGGCAGATATGGTGTCTAGTCAGGGATCGTTGTGTAGCAGGTTGCTCCGTGAACAGTCTGTCCCACATCCTGTGCATACTTTCCGTGACAGAGGGTAAGGAAAGATAATGCTTAAAATGATCATGAGGTATCTTTCTAATTATTAAAATTTGAATAATATATATTTTGACATTATACCATCCTTCAAGTAACAATCAAGATTATTTGTTGGTTGTTTGAATTGGATTGACAATTGATTTAGTTTGATTAAATTAATTATATCTAATTAAACACTTTACTATGAATAGATTAGTATTTCCCTTGGAAGAATTAATTATGTGAATATGATTCATAATAATTAATTAGAATTTAAACATGATATGGAGGATCACATAAGTGACATTCATGGTCTTCCGTCAAGGCGAAGGGTTCCGTCGTCGGGGATTGTATGTAGGAGGCGCATGTCTAAAGTGACACCTCCTGCATATAAGCGCATATGGATTAGGCTCTTTGCTTCTTGAAAGAGTAAGGTCGTATGCGTAGAGGCCCCAAGATCAGTTCCTCATATTATTGGGGCAATATTGGATTGTGCATAGCGAGTGATATTCCTAATGACGGTTGGTTCAATTAACAACGGGTCAACATCACCTTAGGAGTGGTGGGACCAGGTGTTAAAGACCGAATTAGGAGGTGCAAGTTGGACTTGCAAGGTGAAATGAGTTCCTGTTTCTTTTTATCCGAGTTACAGGTTTCATATTATTGGGATGTAACAAATATAAGAAAGGAGATCCCATATCTTGCTTGAGATATAATGGTAAGTATATCTCTTACTTTGAAAGTGAATAAGTGAATGAACTTTCAAAGTTGACAAGGCATGACAACTTTGAAATAAAAAATAGTAAAATATGTATTTGCATACATTATTTTATTTTAGATAACTAACATTAAACCAACTAGAAACTATACTCAATAATAACCAGTAAAATATCATGGATTGGATCCACCATGATCAAGATATTGTACTTGTTGTTCGACACATAATGTGTGTGGTTACAATGTGCAAGTTTCCTCATAAAAATGAGGAATGACAATTAAATAGATAATAGGACAACAACCTTAGATTTTTATGTCTCTATAGTCCTAATCTCTCGTCGAATGTGCTTTGGAAGTATCATGTCGATGATGATCATAATTATCTAAAATCCTTATAAAATCTAAGAAGATGTTTTGGCAGACATATGCGCTCTCAATATTTAGTCATGAATGACATGGTTTATTGCATTATGCAGAATAGTGGCTCGATAAGAGAAGGTGCACTCAAAATGTTTGAGTACCTTCCTGAACCAAAGTCTTTGGGAGTTAAGATGGATGTAGATATGATGAGTGTCATCATTCTGCTATTTATAATATAATCACTCATGAAGCTTCATAATATTCATATTGTATGAAATGAATGAAGCATGTATAAGTGTTTAAATACTCTTATATTGAAATCTTTTGAATTCAACAAAAGAGATCTTTTGTCTTAAGCAATACTTGTTTATAGATGATGGAAGTGAAGTGGAAGCATGGGTCTGACCCAAGTTAGAAGGAAATTCAAAGAGTTGATTGTACTTCTATAGTTTCCATACATATAACATCCAAATATTTAGATGAATGCCAATACTGCAACAAGTTGATGTATTGATAGTATGACTACCTAGACTATCTAAGATCCTCAGAGAAGGATCCAGATAGTGCATTGGAATATTATGAATCGACATATAATCATTGAAATTGACTTGCTTATTGGATAAGATCAAAGTCTGATAATTGTATCTCACTCTTCTACTAACACTTGCAATTGGTTGCATAAGTTTTAGAATATTAGAAAATTTAATCTTAATGTTTAATAATCATCTATATGAGAGTTGATGTAATTGTTGCAGCAATCTCCATTGGATAGATGGACTACATATCTTTTGTGGGAGAGCCCTTAGTCTTAGAGAATGTATCTATGACCTAGATATTAGAATACATTCATTGTTAATTTCTAAATGTTGGAAATGAACATGTATTCTAGAATAGACCTATCATAAAGAGTTACGGTGGATATATTTCAGATAGTAACCTAATATCTAGTAGACTCTACTAAATTAGAAAATTAATGGGTTCATTAACATTTCTAGATACTGAAAAATTAAACTTTACAAGATCAATAGGAGGATGAAGATCATCTGACAATGATCTGACATGTAGCCTTGGACATATGTGTGTTGATGAGATCAATAGACTGCTAAGAGATGAAACTTTAGACTGTCTGAAATTTCAAATCTTACATACTTGTGAATATTGTATTCAAAGTAAAAATGTCCAATGCACCCTTCTCTGGGAATGGTGTTGGATTCCAAGGTATTCAAGATCTCATACATATTGATGTATGTAGATCATCGATATCATAATAAACATTAATGATATGTGATATCGACTGATGATTATTTGTGATATGAGATTTCTTCCCTTCGCCTTAGAAACCTTTGAAATGTTCAAAGATTTCATAATTTTGGTTTACAACCAAAGTTTGAAGGGAGATGAGATGAATTTGATCTAACCTAGGTAGTAAGTACCTATTAGATGAATTCAAGGAATACCTTATGGAGATATGAATATCATTCCTATCTCACTGCTCCAGATACACCTAAACTCAATAGAGATGTAGGGAGATGCAATTGGATCATGTGGGATATGATCTGATCAATGATTAATATTAGCATAGTTACCTCTTAGTTTCCAGGTATATATATAGTAGAGACTACAATGTATATTCTTAATAAGATTACATTCAAATCTAAACCCGAAAACCCTCATAAGCTATAGTTTGGAACTTAGCCTAGTGTTGGACACTTGAGGATTTAGGGTTGCTTGATCCATGACCATGTCATCGATGTAAGTAAGCTAGAATCTAGCATCAGAGAGTGCTACTTCATTAGGATTATAAAGGATGGTACTAGATACCTACTTTATGACCTTAAGATTCTTAAAAGATTTCATCTCTAATAATATGATTCTAAGAGGATGACTTTTCTTGAGAATCGAGATAAGAATAAAAAGGGACTCATTAACTTCTGAGAAGATATTGAGACTCCTAAAATCAGAAACTAAACAGACAATTAAAGATGAAACACTCATACTTCTTCAAATAAGTTTGAGGATGGATTCCATGTGTCAGTTAAGTCTAACAATGATCTGACTTCATACGATGAAGCCTCTGAGGATCATGACATGGAAAGGTGGATGTTAGCTGTAAAGTCTAAAGTGGACTTCATGTACAAGTGTTGTATATGGACCCTCGAGGATCCAACTATAAGGGTAAGACCTGTTAATGTGCAAATGGATCTTCAAGAGAAACGGGAAACCTGATGAGAAAGTAGAGACCTTCAAAACACGGTTCGTAGCCAAAATCTACACACGGAGAGAAGACATCACTTGCGATGAGACTTGCTCTTCAGTGACCATACTTAAACTCATTAGAATATTACTAACTATGACTACACAACTTGAGTTCGACATCCACAAGATAGAAGTCAATATTACGTTTCTCTGTGAATACCTCAGCGAGGATATTCATATGAAGTAGACACATGGCTTCATAGTTTAGGAAGGCAAGATGTGACAGCTAAAGGAATTCCATCTATATACTCAAATAAGCTTCTAGTTGTCAGAACATCAGATTCAGTGAAATTATAAAGATTATGATTTCATACAAAATCTTGATTAATCATGTGAAGCTTAGTGGGAGTGCCATTGTGTTCATCATGCTAAATGTAGATAATATCTTAAACATTTGGAATGATTTAAGGATGATGATAAGTGTTTTATAATATGGTTGTTCCATACCTTTAGATGAAAGATCTCAAGAATACCTCTTAGATCTTAGTTCTGAAGATGTTCAGAAGTAAAGAAAATAGGGCATTGGGACCGTCACATTAGTGGCACGCCTTGGAAATATTTCATTTTTTAGGGAAAAATCCAAGGAAGGCTTCTTTCCCATAAGATATGGTACTGACCTATCTAAAGGAATAGCACCTCAAAGAGTTGAGGATGTGAATGCCAAAACTACATGCTCTAGTGCATCAGCTTTGGAAAGCTCAGTGTATACTAGATGTGTACAAAAGCCGGATGCCTGCCATGTTGTGGGAGTAGTAAACTGTTACTAATCGTACTATGAAGATAAAACACTTGATTGTAGTAATAATAAAACACCATCAAAGATGAAAATATTTTTGATGTAGTGATCTCAAAAGGTCTTATCTTCAGGAAATTCAGACTTTATAGATAGTAATCTAAAATGTCTTCACTGTAGATACCTTAGGAGATAGAGATCTCAGGGAATAAGGGCATTCTGATAAAGATGAAAGAAATTATGTACTGGTTATAATAATTATTGAGTTGTAGTGTCAAAGACACTAAAACTGCTTCAAGATTGAGCATTGGTTGCATAAGATGCAACATTCGCATTGGATGCGAACATTGTTACTAGGAGATATGCAAGTACCGTAAAAGGACATGGTGTAGTCTCTCGGAAACAGAGTGACTAGCCAGCTTACCTAGCTATTTTTCTAAATGTCTTATGATTAGCACATGAGTGTGGATTCAAAAATAAGCCCATTGATGGCTCTTTGGGCTAGTGGGAGATTCTTGGACATGCGAGCCCACTACGAGCCATTATGAAATAAATGCTATTGCAAAATATCATTCACAATCTGAAATGAAGAATAACTAATTTGCATAATAGGTCCTTTACTACAATTAGGGTTATATGCCATGGCTATCTTGATGATCATACAGCTGTTGATTCAAATGTTGAATCATAGAGGTTGGTGCTTGGATGAATATCTAAAAAGTTAAATTGAGGACTCATCAAGCATCGTCAAATGATTATTAAGAGAAGATCTTTAGCCTGAGTAGGGGATGGCTATCCTTTATCTAATGGGTTAATATTTAATTGATCTCTTTATGCAGGTCATATGCATGGGAATAGAGATTCGGAGGTGTTAGATAAGCTAGGTCAAAGAGTTGATGTAACGAGATTGAGATAACCAAAGACCTATTTCGTATGATGTCACGATATAAGCACACATCCTCTGATCGCAGACAGATGTGTTACTATATGTTTGAGTATGTACATTTGGCAGACTAATAGGTTGATTGCTTAATCAAAGTCTATACAGCGGTGATGAATATGTGATTCATCACTCTAAAAGTTGAAAATAGAGCTTTGTTCCCCAAGTAATTAGATGCATATTTCCTCCTATATTGCATAATTAGCATTCATGCATGCACAGATAACATCTGCATTTTAGCATTTACATCTGCATTAAATAGGAAGCCAACTTCACTTGTAAAAATCACATATTTGTGTGTACTTTATACTAACTGCAAACTCCATAAATTGAACTCTATAGTGTATATTTACTAACACTAATACAAGAAAAATACCAAAAAATGCTAACTTGTTTTGACCAATAAAACCCTAGTCCAAGTTTGAGACCATAGACCTTAAAATGTACATATCTCTCTCATACAACATCTAATCTAGGTCTACTCACTTTTAAAATAATATACATTCAGAGACCTTCAAAATGAGATCAATTTCATTAAAACCGGAGCTCTTATGCAGAACTTGGGTTTTTGGGCCCCCATTGTATATTGTATGTATTTGTATTTGTAGCCTTTTATTTTATCACTTCATTTGACCTCATCTCCATTTTTGGTCAACATGAACTTGTAGATCTCATTGAGATCTACAACTTTCATGTTTTGAGTTTTTCCAAATTCGACAATTTTCCCCCTCTTATTTCACCTTCTTCTTCGTAATAATCTGATTGGGCCATGTGGCGCCCTCTGGTTGCGCCATGAGGCCTACTCCATTGCGTACCATGTGCCCTCCTTCCTCTGCCATCTGATCAGCTCTTACATCTCTCCATCCAAGCCGTCCAATCCCGCCTGAACCCCAACCCTTGGATCAGATCCACAGATCACATCACGGCCATTCATCTCCGCCTCACTCTCCTTGCACCACGTGGCTCATCATGTGACGCTATATACCCTCCAGGATGCCTCCATCCGCACTGTCCATACCTGCTCCATCCATAACCATCCGATCTTATCCCAGATATGATCTCCGTTGCCCATTACGCTTAACCCTTTGTCGGCCACGTGTCACGCCCATAGCCTCCCGATCATCCTCTACATCCACAGATCATGGCAGTTAATTCCCTCTCAATCCATCACCCTCTGATCCTTACTTCTAATTCAATCTTCACAGTTCGTCAGCGTCGTGCCTAGATCCCGCCACGTGGCACCCTCCATCGCCCCCCGATCTTGCCTGCCTGATCTAATCCTAACCGCTCCCTAGAGCCCCTATCGTGGCTGTTAGATCACTAGATCCAAGGGTCAAGAGTTCGTCTTCTACCTCCAAAAGGCCTCGCCCACGTCGCCCCACCTCGCCAACCCGTCGGTCCCTTTCTACTTCCATCGCCATTACCGCCACCATCTCCACTCGATGAGCATCCCACAATGATGCCCATACTCCCCTCATCCTCGCCAGAGACCACCTCGACCATGATTCCCTCTCTCGCGCGCCATAATCGCCACGAACACCTCACCCCCCATCACCCGGACCTTCACCTTCTCTCTATAAATACAGCACCTCCGGCCATCGTAATCCCTATCCGCCCTTGCAAGAGATGCCCTAGAGACTATCTGTAACAGAATCAGGCGTGAAATCGAGCGACGACAGCGATCCATCTCCGATGAGATCCACGGCGAGCTTCGTCGTGCAACTCCTCCATCGAGCTGCTAGAGCGCGGGCTTCTACCGACCCTTGAGCGAAGACTGGAGACTCCTCTCCGAGCCTCTATTCCCAGGTAGCATCCTCCATCTTCCTCTCCAATCTTAATCTTCTTCCCTCTTGAGCTTCTCCTAATTTATTAAACTTCTCCGCTCGATACCACCGTCCACCAACCATCGCTTGAGCTCCGCCTTGGAGATGCCATCTTCGTGCACCCCTTCATTCCTCTTCACGACTCATCGAAGCACTTCCGACCACCGCTCCACCCCTCCCAGCGGAGGAGCATGCCGACCACTCCTCCACTTCGCCCCACAGGCCTCACATCACTTGCTTTACGCGAACACGAGCACCAGGTACCATCTTCGACACTGGCCGGACCTTCGTTGGAGCTGCTTCGAGCTTCTTCTCCTTCGGCCTACGAACCATAGCCGTCGCTTCCAGAACCTCCGCCGACTCCGCTGCACCTCCACGATCACTTCCAGCTGCATAGGAGCCCCCAGGGATCAGCACCGAGCAAGAACCAAGGGGGCGGAGCTAACCACCCTTCGCTGGAGCACAGCCAAGGCTGTCGTAGGAGGCGACAACAATGAGGAACGTGAAGCATAGTTGCTATCCGATCATCTAGAATGGATGGTTCACATCAAGCCACGTCGCCTCTTCCAGGAGTAACAAATTTCGTCGGATCGATTGCGATCGAACGATCCATCTTTCGCTGCGTCGCCTCCTCCGAGCCTCTTCCCCACCCCTTAGGCTCGGAGCTCTCGAGCCAACTTCGAAGCATGTCTGAGCCTGCAGCGCACCCGAGCCACTGTCCGAGCCTCCATCGTCGTCCAAGCCTAGCAACTCACGTGGTCCTCACGTGTCTGGGTAATTTACACCGAGGCCCCTACAAGTTTTCCAAATTGCATTTAAGTCCTTGTCAGGCACGTCACGTGAGGCGTACGTGTTCCTGTGGACAAATTACATGCATATCCTCTGCATTATAGGTAATTGCATTTTAGTCCATGTACGCATATTTTGATTTAATCAATTCTAATTCATGTTTGCATTTTGGTCCCTGTGTTTGCACGTTTATTTAGGCATTCGTTTAGCCCCATTTTTAAATTCCAAAAATTGTATGTTGTAGAGAACTTGTGATTTATCATTGTGGATGCTTATCATATTTTTGAGAGCTTCGAGGAATTTATTATTATTATTTTTGTGGAAATTTACATAGTTTTGCCACTGTATGCTTTAAATTCCATATTAAATTATTTATAGCCCCAAAAATAGCCAAAAAATCACAATAGGTTTAATTTAAGTTATTCTACTTCAAGCCCAAAAATCACATCATTTGCACGCATAACGAGGCCTTGATACATTAATTAGTCTTTTGCTTAATTGATTTTTAATAGGTCCAATATTCATCATTTTTTAGGTCTATTAATTTTCCTCGATACATCTCGCATAGAAGTGTCTAGGATAATTTTTGTATCTGAAAATGAGTTGATTTGGTATTTATTAAAATTGCTTTTGCAAAAACTACCCTGCATTCATTTTTAATTCATATTTAATTTATTTAGAGTCGAAAAATTCCAAAAAAAATGCAGTAGTTTAATTTCATTGCATTTCATATTATGGCTAAGTTTCATAACTTTTGGACTTAATTTGCCCATACTTCAAATTTAACTTCAAATTTGGCTTGAATCGCAACGCATTATCTTTAATTGCATAAAAAAAGACCTAAAAATATTCTCTTGAAAATCTAAAATTGAAATTGACTTCAAATTAATCTAAGGAAAAAGATGCCTCCCTGAGTTCGACCTTGGCTTGCCCAAGTAAAATAAAAAAATTGCTGCTTGTGTTTAATTCGATATTAATCTAAGTGATTTTTAATTAGTCTTGATTTACCCGACTACAACAAACGAAACATTAAATTTGATCGATAACTCGATTAAATTAGGTAAGGGTAGCTCGAGGCTCTTCAAAATGGCGTCGTTGTTAGGGAGGTACGACTTAGGTTAATTTTTAGAAAATTTGGATTTTAGGTTTTCCATCCCCGGGTAGTATGATTCCTAGCTTTTCTTATGAATATTTTCTGTTCAATTTGTTTTTTTATTTTGTGTCGTCCTTTATCTGATCATCAATTATTTTCATGCAAGGAATACGAGGAGTCGAAGGCATTTCTCCAAGTGAGGCGAGGAACCTGCATCAAAATAAATTGAGTGTTTTTTAGAGGACTTGTAAAATTTTTTCTTTTTATTTTTTTTTTTGCATTTTCCAGTTGTTACCATTTGGGTTCTCGCGTGTGTAAGTCATAATAAAACGAGTCCCCGTGTGTTGTGTGGTTGCTTAACGTAGAATAAGACCTGCACCTGCAGCTCTTAGAGCTCTCTTAGGATTGTTTATGCTCTTAACATTTAGGACTACACTTCACACTTAAAAGACGCACTTAGATCGCAGGACTTAGCCAAATCTAATTGGTTCTTCACTCACTAATAGAACTGCTTGTCTAGGAGCGGCTTTCTCTTTTGCATCCATATAGTGTAAAATTCAATTCTGTTTTACATCCCACATGTAGAGCGTGAGGATCATTGTAAGTCTTCTGAACTTGGCATACATCATTATTTTATCATGCATTTACTTTTCTCGACTCCTTCTCCCTTGGTTTTTCAAACTTAATTTAAAGGAAATTGGGATTGGATGATAGGCGTGCCTTGTGGTTGGACTAATGAATTGATCATCTAAACTTAAAATTGGGACTGCTAAACAAATTGACTAAAAAATCAATAAAATTAGAAATTCTATTTGTGGGAGATTAACCCCGACCTTGGTTTCAAGCTGAGTGAGGGTACAGGAGTGTGTGTGTGTGTGTGTGTGTGTGCACACCCTAAGGCAGAGCCAAAAATCCCCGCCTTCCATATCGCGTACCCCGATCCGAGCAAATATCACAGGCTGAACTATGGGTTCAATTGACCAGCACCAAGTAGCCGCTGCCTACTCCTGTAGGTAGATAGGGGCAAAATTGTGGTGCACCGTGACAAGTTGCTAGTAGCCTCCGCCTGCTCCGACAGGTAGATAGAGGTGAAGTTAAAGCCTTGTCAGCCTCCGCCTACTTCGGTAGGTAGATTGGGGCAGGTCCTTGAATTCTCGGCTGGTGATAGGAGCGAAGAAAGGAAGGGTGTTGGTATCTTAAAAAACAGGTTAAACAGGGAAGACGCATCCGGCTTTGAGCCGATTTCCCTATAGGTCACGTAACCTTTGCTACTTGCTTGAAAAAACACACTTAAAACCAACCGGACTAATTAGACTCGGTTTTGGTCCTTCACCGTGCTGAGTGTGAAAATTAGGGTTTGTGATTCACTTGCTTGCTTCAGGTAGGAGTAAAATCCTATCTTTACACTTATACTCTCGACTCTTCTTCTTGCCATCCAAGATGATTGACTGGGGGATATCCACTCACGCTTCGCAAATCTCTCCTTGATCCCCTCACGAAGTTCGTCTTCACTGGCCCAAGCACAACTTGGGCCAACCTGAGCTCATGACCCTCTTGAATTCGGGATCCATCACCCTCGGGATGGTTACCCTCAAACCATCCCTTTTCTCTCCTCTCATCTCACCAAGGAAAACCATTGCCTAGGTGAGAATGTCTTCATTAATACGTCTTATAACTTAGACCAATTTCTTTACCCAGATAAAGAGGACAAGATGCCTCCTAAGAAACCCCCGTAAGAAGAGGAACACAAAGATGATCCTATGCACCAAGTCTTCGCCCGATTGGCTAGAGTCGAGCAGCTGAATGCAGAACTTATGGCTAGGATGGGACAGGTGATCGAGGCAGATGGAATTGACTGACCAATGATAGATGCCTACAGCCCAGCCGAGAATGAAATACATAGCTGGCTTGTACATGAGGTACCCCTAGAAGCGTTCGAGCTGAAGCCCTACTTTCTGAGTCTGCTACCGAAGTTTAATGGGAACGCCGGTGAGGAACCATATGCTTTCCTTAGAGACTTCGAGTTGGTATGCAACAACCTTAGTCACCCTAGGGTTGGCAAGATTACATCAGGCAAAAGGCTACCCCATTTGCCTTAGGATATAAGGCTTCTCATTAGCTAAAGAATCTCAGGGTTAGATGTACGACCTGGATGCAATTCAAAGACTTATTCTTGAAGAAGTTATACCGACTCAGTAGGACTAACCAGATGAGGACAAAGATCGCTAGCTTTTTCCAGGGCCCCCACGAACCATTCCATGAAGCCTGGGATAGATTCGATGATTTGACTCAGAAATGCCTCTGCCATGGCATTACCAAGGAGATATTAGTCCAGACCTTGTTCTTTGGCATGACCCCGAAAATGCAGGGTTTAGTGAGTGTAGCCTGTGGAGGAAGCTATCTGAATAAGAACGAAGATGTGATACGAAAAATTCTAGAGCAGATGGCGGAAACAGGAAGATCTCAGGCCACCAGGGCCTATCAGTTGTCTCCCTCAAGTTTATCTAATGAGACAACTAGAAGGATTGTAGCGGATCTGACAGATGACCTCATCCCCAGCATAGGGATAATAGCTGATAAGCTCACCATGGTAGAACAGATCCACAAGAGGGTCACTGACCTTGAGGCGCTTTCACGATCACCGAAACAAGTGGAAGAATTGACTGAGAAGGTAGCCAAGATATGACTACTTGCCCTTTTTGCACCACTTGTGCATGTACATCGAGTTCATCTTGTAAAGGAGCAGGTACAGGGGCCTCAGAGTAGCTGGGTTGAGGAGCAGCAGTACACTCAACAGGAGCAGCATGCATCCCCACAGGCAGAGACAGTCTACGAGGAGCCTCCGCAGGTGTTCGAGATCAACGTGCTGTGGTACAGCCATGACCCCATCGACAGACAGATGGGGATAGGGAACGGTCGGCCACACCGACCTTCCCTAGCTTACTAGGAAACCAGCTCTGTTCCCGTACCGCGCTTTGTATAGTCCCGACCAGGACAAGGGTACCAACCTCAGCAGTACCAACAGCAGCGCACGTTCCACTCAGGCCAAAAGGGCTCTCCACCACCTTTCTACTAGCAGCAATATCGGCACGGCCAGCAGGGCCAATACAGACAGCCGAATCACTCGTCCTCTAGTCAGTAGAAGCAAGCTCCGCCCACTAGTGAATTGGAGTCCCTCACCTTGGCCATCCAAGCCATGACTGATAGGGTCCAGCAGATACTGAATGATTACCTGGATATCAGAACTGATCTGAATCGTGTTTTACGTACCCAGGACCAGCAGATGGTGCCAAAGACCCCGATTCCTGCCCAAGTTCAGGCCAACCCAAATAGCATGAATCAGGGAAAGCACTGACCATGTGGTCAGGTATACCATTCAGGTTATTCTCTATCTGAACATGAGATCCTTTCATATGATAATGTAAATCATATGTCCCTCAAGAGCAGAAGGACCATGACCGTACCTGATCGGGCGCGGGCACAAGAGGAAGAAGCTGCCAAGTCTCTACCTGAGGAGAACTTGAAGGCAGAGGAGCAACATCACCATCACCACCA